>CM035594.1:5912985-6557664 GCA_020423425.1 Chrysopa pallens | reverse complement strand
ATTTCAAATCCTTTCTAATCGGATTCCCGGTTTTTAGTGTGCACCCAGTACATTATATGCACCCGGTATTTACCTGGTATTTGCTGGGGTACACCCGGGACCGCGTTAACCCGATAATTTTTGGTGTGGTACACATACACTTGATGAAAGATATATGGACCTCCTGAACCAAGAATGATTCCGGTAATACTTGAACATTTTTTTTTTTTTATGTTTCTATGATTTTTTTTTTTTTTTTACATTTTTCTGTTCCTATAATACTTGAACATTTTTTTTTAACATTTAAAAGTTTCTTTATTTATCATTAAAGTTTACATGATTGTTTTTTTTTTTTTTTACATTTTTCTGTTCCTATTTAATACTTGAACAATGCGATTTGCACACTTTATATAGTTGACAGTTCGTCATACTGCTAGTGAGAAGAGATATAGAAGTTTTATTTTGAATAGATAAAGAAGTTTTATTTTGAATTTCAAAATTATATTTTGGTTTCTATGGAAATGATGATTTGTAACATGTGAGAAAAAAAAAAGACAAAATATGTTTCACAGCTAGGAACATTTTGTATTCGAAAATTAAATTGTCGTTTATAGTATTTTCCTTTACTTATTATTTATGTTTCTCACCGTTAAAACCTTCTCTGAACTTTCACGAATATTTCAAGACCAAAATTAGCCAAATCGGTCCAGCCATTCTCGAGTTATGCGCTTACCAACACATTTTGCAATTCATTTTTATATATAAAACTAGCTGGCCCGGCAAACGTCGTTTTGCCACATATTTCTAATTAACTTCAACATTTTCTAAGTATAATAACATATTCTTAACAACTTTCCTGTATTTCTTAAGGCTGAAAGCTAAGGCAAATTAGAATAAATAATGATATTAATATATATTTTAAAGCATACCCCCGGACACGTTGCGGTGACAATTGATATTACATCGATTGCATGCAAAATTTGAAGCAGATTGGACGAAGGAATTCCGTTGTCCCATACAAACTTTGCCTCTTCTTTTCATCCCATTAGGGGTAGAATTTCAGAAAATCTTTTCTTATGGGATGCCCGGTATTTGATGTTTAACCCACTATTTGGTGTGGGATACCCGTGACACGAAATATTTATATATACACTCGTGTTTGATGTGGGACACCCGGTACCTCGTGCACCCACAATTCGTGTATATTGTACTGTGGTTCTCATATACTTGATGAAAAATAGTAAAAGGAAGTCCAGAACCACTAATATAGAAAAGAAGAGATAAATAAATTCTATTTTGAATAGCTGACCCGGGTAAACATTGTTTTGTTATTTATATAAATTATTTCTAATCAACATCAATATCTCCTAAATATAATAACATATTCTCAACTGTCTATAACTAAATAATGAAGCTGCGGCAAATCAGAATAAATTATGATATTAATTTATATTTTGAAGCATACCCACCCGGTTTACGCGTTGCTGTGTTATTTTTCACATTTTAATAAATGATATTACATCGTTTACATGAGGATGCGATTCTACCCTTAGGGAAAGAATTTCAAATCCTTTCTAATCGGATTCCCGGTTTTTAGTGTGCACCCAGTACATTATATGCACCCGGTATTTACCTGGTATTTGCTGGGGTACACCCGGGACCTTGTTAACCCGATAATTTTTGGTGTGGTACACATACACTTGATGAAAGGTATATGGACCTCCCGAACCAAGAATGATTCCGGTAATACTTGAACAATGCGATATGCACACTTTATATAGTTGACAGTTCGTCATACTGCTAGTGAGAAGAGATAAAGAAGTTTTATTTTGAATAGATAAAGAAGTTTTATTTTGAATAGATAAAGAAGTTTTATTTTGAATTTCAAAATTATATTTTGGTTTCTATGGAAATGATGATTTGTAACATGTGAGAAAAAAAAAAGACAAAATATGTTTCACAGCTAGGAACATTTTGTATTCGAAAATTAAATTGTCATTTATAGTATTTTCCTTTACTTATTATTTATGTTTCTCACCGTTAAAACCTTCCCTGAACTTTCACGAATATTTCAAGACCAAAATTAGCCGAATCGGTCCAGCCATTCTCGAGTTATGCGCTTACAACACATTTTGCAATTCATTTTTATATATAAGATTATCTTAAGTGAATAATAAATCTCCGAAAATGGTAATTAAAATGTGATTTTTTATACAATAGTGTTTTTTTCTTAATACCAGTATTACGTCACCAAAAATGACAGGAAACGTTCTTTCAGGTATACAAATGTTAAAATTTTAATGATATTTTATTGCAAGAACTCGTGTTTATATTGTTTATATTATTATTGTGTTTCTATTAGGAAATTTATAGTTTGAAGTACTTTTTCAAACATAGTAGAATATTATTGAAAAAAAAACGTACAGTGTGCTTATCATCATTATCATACACTGATTGTGACGAAATTGTTATCGAATTATGTAAAAACTGATCTAGACATTGTGGCGATTTTTAAATGGTATTTCGAAAGCAAGAATGTTTATAATGTATACAAAGTGTTTTCCCTAGCTTATTTAAAATCTTAATAGATAAATATGACAATTTCTTAAACAGTTTTTTGCTAATTTTGTTTTATTTTTTTGTTTCAGGTAATTGGTTTTTTTCAAAAAGAGATTATCGACATAGCACCATTTCATCGCCAAAAACTTATCACCTAGAATTAAAAACGGCAATCCTTTAATGTAAATGTTTCTATATTCAAATATATACTTAATAAGAGTACGTTCAATTTATTATAGAATAGGTTTTTAAGTTTTTAATAGGTTTGGATAGACTTTCTGGTGAACAATCTATCAATTATTACATATATCTTGTTTCGGAGTATATTACAATGAACATGAATATTCAATCCAATATTAATTATAGATTGCGGTGACAGTAATGTATTACATTATAGATAATAATATTAATAAGCCTGTTTTAATCGATTTCTGTGGAGAAAACAGAAGTTTAAGATAATTTTTTCTTTTAGAATTTCTATTTAAAAATATATTTTAAATTAACATTTCTAAACGGTATTGTAAGGTTTTAGTAAATTATTATGATTATTATCTAGATGAAACCACAGTGGTATTATTGTACTACAATAGCAATAATGCTAGAAACTTTGAAAATCATTATAAAATAGAAGAACCGATGGTATGATATAAAAGATAATAAATTTGTGGTTAAATTGTTATTTAATTGATTATTGTTATTATTATTTTTGATCATTGCTTTTATCACAATGAATAGAAAACAGTTAGTTCAATCGGAGATTGAACTAACACTGACCATTTTCCTAATAGTTTTGAATAGAATAAAAAACGAATATTTGGCTTGAGTGATTAATTGGAAAATGAATACTACACAAATATTTTATTGATAAATTTTCAATCAAACTTTCAATCAAAGAATTCAATTTTTAAAATAAACCAAATTTAAGTCCTTTCTAAGAAATATTTATGAGATATGAATTGAAACTTCCCTAAACCAATCTCGTCCAATTAAAATTTTAACTCACTTTTTGGCACTAGTCCTGCATGGAAGATATCTTCCTTCTGAATACTTCTTAGTTGTTTTCTCCGCCATGGACCAATATCTTACCTCCAACAACAATGAGACAGGAAAATATCCAATGAGACAGGAAAATATTCGCCTTTGAAACGATTCTCTCCATTTCTTAAAGCGAAAAAAAATAACTTAGTCGTTGATACCGATTCTTATGTTGTTGATCAAGTAAATCATTTTTTCCATTCTTTATTTTGTCGTTCAGTGGGGTTGATTCCTTGGGTTATATATTGGAAGTGCTTGATTTATCAATTTGTTTGTTTTTGTTGTCGACTTTGTTAGAGCTCAAAGAGTTTAAGCCAATTTTATACACAACAAAGTGTAGAATTAATGTAGACAAAACAAAAATAGAAAATCAGGTTATTTAGAAAATTTTTTTTTATCCCACAGCTCAATTAAAAGTGGCGTGTGAAAAAATAAACCTGATATGTAATACTTATTTAGTGATTGTAAAAATTAATATAATTTGGTGCATCATTTATTAAAATTTACATACTAATTATTATTAAGTATCTCTTTGTAAACTATTAATAATAGAAAATATAAATACAAACTGAAAATTTCATCAAATTAAAGCATTTCATAGTTTATATCAATTTAATGCTAACAACTGGTACTTATCGTTATTTTAATAATCAAAACAATCTGTCCATGTAGATAACATTTTGAAATGAATCAACTTTAATCCTTTAGGTGACAAACGATTCTGGAAATATTTCGCATATATTTTTTCTTTTCAAGTATTACATTTGGGAATTTCTAAATGAAATTTTATAAATTATAAATGTAAAATCATTTTTTACAAATAAATAAATAAACATAGTGGCAATATGATTGCCATTATCACTTTCAAGAATAACAAGTATTAATTTTCTTTACAAATTTTTTCCATAATTATTTTTCAAAAATATTTTTAATTTTATAAAATTTATACCAGGGCTGTATTTACGTTTTAATCGGTAAATTGAAATAAGATTCATCCATTAGCCATCATTATAAAACATCGCATAATCATCAATGTTTGGTTATAAACATATAGTATCTGGATGACCTGCTTTTATGCTTTGCTCGGTATTTTATTTTTTTTCATAAATTGTGTTTTTTGGAAACTATATTACGTCGAGGCGGAAGACGAGTCCAGCACGCTAACACTTAGCCACTCCAATGACTTTAAATATTAAACAAATATATCATTACATTATAAAAAATTATACAATTATAATAACAATATCTTATTTGAAAAATATTATTCACTTTATTGTGTTGTTTTGTTGGAATGGGTTTAAAATTAATAAAATTTAAAAAAAATAAATTTTACTCGTCTGTCGAGCCGGGATTCGAACGCGGGATCACTGTATAAGAACCTCGCACGCTAACATTTTGCCACTCCAATGACTATATGCCTATAAATAAATATTAAACAAATATATCATTACATTATAAAAAGTTATCGATAAAACACGAATAAAATGACATTTTCTAAAAATGATTCCTAGCTAGATCGATTTATCGCCCCCGAAACCCCCTATATACTGAATTTCATGAAAATCGTTGGAGCCGATTCCGAGATGCCAATTATATATATACATATATATATTTATATATACAAGAATTGCTCATTTAAATATATAAGATTGCCTATTCGGTTATATGAAAAAAACTTCAAAATTCAAGAAAATGTACCATCCGGAATGACAAGTGTAGAAAGGGTGTGCTGGTTGATTAAATTTTGTATTTTCTTACTGAAAAATATAGTCCTATAAAACTTTTTTGAAATTAAATCCTCAAAGGGTTTACCAGGTGTTTCAAATTTTTATTTATTGATCAGAATTTAGTCCAAACCACAGTTCAACCCATAAAAGATAAAAGCAATGTTTAGAAATGGACATAGTTTAAGTCGGAAAAAACACTGATTGGCTTTTTCATCAACATACGTTACCCGAATACTTTGAGATATGTCAAAAATTCTTTGTCTTTAGATCAAATAGTAAGTCCGCAATAACATACACGTATTTGCATATTTGAACGAAATTTGGGTATTCTATGTACAGAGATTCGTTTAAAATTACCTATTTAATTAAAATTACGTTTGCTTACCAACTTAGGCACACTATAATATTCATTTTAAAAATTGAAATAAATTTCATCACCTGTAACTATAATTTGTCTTTTTGTTGTTGAATACTTTGTTATACACGGGCGAAATTTTTAAAAAAAGTTTTTTTTTTTTTTTTTTGGTTATTTGGCCCATGAAATATTTTGGGCCTGATATACATATAGGCATCGAAGAAAATATTTAGAAATAGCTTCTTAAAAAATTATAAGACAAACTTTTCTTTAAAATGCTAGATTCAAAGATTTTTTTGGCCAATAAAAATTATAGTTTAAAAAAAAAGGATTCGTTGCTCTCATTCATAGGATTCGTTTAGAAATTTTTTAATCCTGGCGAATCTAGTAAACATATTCGGCTATTTTGATTCAATTATTGAATTGTCATGGGCCGAATCGAATTATTGCATTTGACGAGTGTGCAAAATTTGAATAAAATCTGTTCTTTCAAGCGGGGTCAAAATGATGCTCAAAGATTCCGTTTCATACATTGGTACATACTTACAGGTGAAACTAATAAAAGCGTGTCAATTTTTAACCAAAACATGGTCAATTGACATAAAACAAACCTCTAAGTAGGTAAAGTAAAAACACGCAGCTTTTATGTTTTTTTACTTTAAAAAATTTTCCACTGGAATGTTTGAAAGAGATTTTTAAAACTTATGAGAAACTTTATACTTGGTTTCCTGTTTTAACATCTACGAAATTTTTCATCAATAGCATTTATAAATAGGGGCAAGTTGCAATTTCATTCACTGATATCATACATATCTTAATGTTCTTAAATTTGACACACAATCGTTGTTTTAAAATTAGAAATTAATGTTATGACTATTTTTGGTAAGCCAGAAAAAATTCAATTTTTAACCAAAATATGAAGAGGTTATCAATTTGTCTGAACAAATTCTAATTAGTAGTTTTCCAAAAAAAATAAAATAAAAAATACTGACTTTAAAATAGACATGATGTAAAATGTACAAAATAATTTTTAATCAAAAACTATAAATAATTTCCTCGTGACAGTCCATTTTCGCTAATTATTCATAGCAGTTTTTAATTTTAAATTATTTTTACTTCTTAGTTTTTGTTTTACTGTATAATATTGAAAATATATCTTATTTGCGTATAGCTGTTGTTGAACAAAGATTTCTTAACTTGATTGCTATAATAAAACATTAGTATTGTATTGCTATGTCCATCAATTGATTTTTTCAATACTATTATTTTTATAACAATGTTATAGAGTATGGCCATTACATAAAAAGCATAAAATAGTCCATGTTTAGTATAATTAACCCAACCACATCAATGTACTCATAAATAATAAACACTTATATTTAAAACAATAACAACTTCATAATTTAACACTCATAATATAAATATTAATAATAACAATAATGATAATGATAATAATATTGAAAACATATATAACAGATGATATTATTTGTAACGTCCACACATACACACACATATTATATTATTTTATGATATACATTTTATACAATTTTATGTGGAACAATAATACTCACTAAGTAGATAAATTAACAAACAATTGGCAAGGATATTTTGGAATAAATTTATGATGGTTTTTATTAAATCTTGGAAAAATTTCACAAGGTTTAAAAACACTACATAAATCTTATTTAAGCTTTTGTATAAAATACTAATTATGTATGTTATCAAATATTTAGTTATATTCGACCCACATCTGGATATTCGATTGAGTTGATTTACACTTAAAATGTTCGGGAGAATTCGTCAATTTCCAAGCTTTTACTTTTCTTGCCTATTTTAAGTGACATTATCAATTAATGAATAATTATTCTTTTATTGTGGAAATATATAGGGAAAACAGCTAAAAATATTGTGAATTAAGAAACTTAAGGAGTTGATAATATTTTTTCAATATTTATAATTTCAAATTTCATAAAGCGGAGTTATTAATTAAGGTTTTTACGATCTATTTGATTATCAAAAATTGGAAAATTTGGGTTTTTACTTAATTTGTATTTTAATGTACTGACTTTTGTCGCAAATATGTAGCACCTTCGTCTTGCGTTCAGTGTCAATTTTATGGCCTTAGAATAATGTAGAAGTTAGATAAAGTTTTATGGTTGTTTATGTGCTCTTTGTACCTGTTTAATAATGATCTACCTGACTGACCAAAATAAGCGGGCATGATTTTCATTAAGGATGGGGGTTTTGTCTTTAGAATTAAAAATTGATTTACCGAAATTTCCATTATAATTATAAGCTGGTTGTATATTATATTTCCGAAAGAGGTTTCCAATTTGTCGTGAGATATGGCCTACATGTGGGAGAGATACACAAGAATTGTTTTTTTGCATGGTTACTTGTATTATTCCTTTTTTATTAATAAGATTTGTTATATAACCTTATTAATAAAAAAGAAAAAAAGCCTTATAAAATAAAATATTACCACATATTTCATCCAAAAAAATAATTCTAATGTAGCAACTCCAATCACAGTTTCTTCATTCACAATAATTTTTTCGGCTTCCCATTTATATTCGCAAAATAAAAAATAATAATTTATTACTGGATAATTACTTCGAAGTCACTCGAAGTTGAAAGTTCACTCGTAAGAATGTACTTGATATTCCAAAATTTAAATGAAGTAAATATGAAAATTCTGATAGCGTCCGAACACTTTACTACGAAGGTATCAAGTACACTGTCAATAATGAGTAAACGAATGAGTAAAAATTTGCGTATAAGATAATTATGCTGACGAAGCTAGTTTAATTTGTTTATACAATTTTACGTTTATATTCAATTTCAACGAAATTAAAATTACTGATGTAAAAAGACGTCGTAAATCTATCACGAAAATTGGATCAATGGACCACGTTAATCGGCATTCTAAAAAACTTCACCACTGTTTATTACTGTTTATTTTATGATTATACCTTTGTTCATTGGTTGTGGGGTAATCTGCGATTGTCAGAATAACTGCTACAGATCGACAAATTGGCTGACGAACCCATAATGAAAATTTCTCCTGTAATTCCTAAACATTTACATTTACAAAAAATTTTGAAATCGGAGCAAAACAGTTTTTTTTATAAGGAATATAAAAATTACGAACTCAGAAGTAAAATTATATTATTTAGATGTGCCATTTAAAACTCTATTCAAGTGAACATTTGATTACTCCCGTTATTTCATTATTGTGTTATAAGAATCCCTATTAAAGTTTACCGCTAAATATACGCCATAAAACAAGTGAAATTACACATGATTAATTAATAAGCCCTTTCAATGGGTTTATAAGCTTTTCCATCTGTTTGCGTAGTCTAATACTGGTATAAAAATGATGATAATGTTAATGCTTATATTTATTTGTAGTGAATAGAGATATTTAGGTAGTTATGAAAAACATTATTTATATGCAGCGTTTTAGTACTTTACGAATGAAATTAATCTATACAACATTGTCATTATATTTATGAGGTTTACGTAGTTAATATCTGTATTAACTGGAATATGGAAAATGGATGTATGCACATTTGGCGCACATTCTATGCCATTGACATACAGGAATTCAAATGACTATATGTAATCGTAAGAATTAACAAACTATCCTAAATTCGTAGTGAATATAGAAATAGAGTTTGTTATATAATACTATGAATCATGAAAAGTGTCTTAATTCACTGAATTTCAACCCAAATATTGTATTGAGTTTTGACACTGTAATTCCATCCGGTAAACCTTTAAATGGATCGATTTTTCTCAATCACGAAACAAGTCTAACATTTAATACTCAAAAATTGGCTTATTAAGTGATTCCATGGACATCCATACCAAAATTTGCTAGTGTTCTCAACATTTTAAATAAATTATATTTATATCAGGAATTATAAAATTGATTAACGAATAAAACTGTTTTCTACAATTAAACTATGGGGTGGATAAAGTAATATAGAATATTAAATTAATTTAAAAGTAAAAACCTTTTTAAAACAAGCTTTTATTTAAATGACCTACAAAGAAAAATATATATTTTTATTATCAACTAAAAAACACACATTTTATACTAAGCACTCGTATTTACTTTTTTTTTTTTAAGTTTGAAAAGTTTTAAAGTTAAAATCAATCACATCAAGTTATGTATTTGTTTATCTATACAAGGAAATATCGTGAGCATATAAATTCTGTAATGATTATTGAAGTTGACAGTAAAAGTTTTCTTTATTTTCTTCTGTTTTTGGGCATTAAAGCTTGTTTTAAAATGTTTTTTACGTTTAAATTATTTTTACATTTCTGTTATCGCCGGACTAAAAAACTATAAATGTATGTTATGTAGCATGTCAATTTTTAGCCATAGTTGAAGATATTTGCTTCAAAATATAGTGTCAACCTTTTAAAGCCCACCACATTGGATTTAGAGTGACGTCACTTTGTTTTTCGAGTTATTCGTTGTAAGCCGTTTCATTTGATATCCATATTGTAGAAGTATAATAACTAGTCTGACAACTTAGAATTGACGCCATTTTGGTTTTAGAGTGACGTCGCATAGTTCACCATACCTTGTCATTCATACTGAATGTGTATATAGAAATTTAGCTCAATCGGTTGAAGATATGTGCTTCAAAATTGAGTTGCTAGATTCCTCTTGAACAATTAAAATAAAAGCTTTCAGTTTCTGTAGAAATTTTTTACATTTAATATGCATTTAATATACATTTAATAAGGCAATATATATGACTGGCTACTGGACATCTGTGTTAAATGACAATAAAAATATCTGCTGCTATATGTCACAGCAGCAGATATTCTTTTAAAACTATTTAATTTTGTTATTCATTATGATTTTGATTATTTTTTTTATCTGTAATAAATGAGTGAATTAAAGTATGTATAGCATTTTATGGAAAGTAAATTATGAACATTGGAATTTTTCTCCCCCATTTGCTTTCTCCCAGCGAAATTTTTTTAAAAACGTCGGGGAAATATCTAAAATAAACAGATGGTAGAAGGGTAAAGTAAAGGTTAGGTAAACCCGTGTGATAAGCGTGTGTGACAATTTTTTTATGGTCTCTCATTTAAAATAGCGTAGGTTCTAATTGTTATTTTTTGGGATTTTAATACAATGTTCTATAAGTGTTAATTAAATTAAGTCACCCAGCCTTTTAAACGAATACAAATTATTTAAATTTTTTGTCTTGTTTAATAAGAAATTGATGATATTGTTAGATAAGTCGAATGGCGAATTTATTTTATTCTAGTTTTTTATGGTTTTATAAAAACTTTCCGTAAATTTCTAGAACTAAAATTTTTAAGTTTTTTTGTATTTTTACATTTAGCTACCTTTAATATATAATGACAACGTATTATGTACAATGAACACTAATTTTTTTAATACATCGAAACTCTACAGGATTATTGTTTTAAACCTTTTAATATATATAAATAACTCCCAGATGTGGGCGCGATATCATTTAAACATTGTTAATTCCCAAGTCACTTGGATTTTTTAATAATTTGTAAAATTTAACTAACTAAATTCAACTTATTATAATTATTTTGTTTCTTGTCATTTATCTAATTCAGGTAAACAATTTTAGAATTGAAGTCACGTAATTTAATACTATAATATTTCTATTATATAATACTATGTTTTTTAAATAAGAGAATAATATTTGTTGGGAATTAAAACTGATGATTAAGAGTCATGTTGTAAACATTCAGGATATACAAAACTCTGCAAAATAAGACGATTCCACGAACAATACTTGTGATGAACTTGGGACATATAATGGATCGATAAATTAGATCATAACCTTAGTAATATTATAAGAGAGAATATCTCGGCTGACCTGGATACATGTTAGTCAATGTATATCACTTGGCATGCATATAGAATAACAATATGTAATGCTATTATACTGTCAGTATTTTTGCTTCGGGCTACAACGGTATTTGTTTAAATTAGTAACTCCTGTCATTTAGGGTCAGAGATTGGTATAATTAATAACTAGAAAGTTAAAAAATTGCAATTAAGATTTTTTTTAACTTTTTATTGTATTTCCCGGATTGGATCTGTATCATATTCGAATCTATTGATATACCAGAGTAGATAATTTTTGAAAGAGTAAAAAAATTATAGTAGAATGAAACCAATTGGAAATGGAAGATAATATGATAAAAATGAAAGGAAAAATAAATTACGGGCGATCTGAGTTTGGGGAGAAGGAGGGGGGGATGTTTTTAAGAGTAAAACACGGTTTATTTCGATTTCCGGCAAAACTACGAGTCGTATGGAAAAAAGTTATATTTCAAAGTTGTAGGTAATAAAAAGATCTAGAACTTTTATAAAAGCACTTTTTTCACATAACCTCAAAATTTTTGTGAAAAATTCAAATAACCAAGTTTTTGATTTTTGATTTTTATCTTTTACAAAAAAAAAAATTTTTCGACGAAAACTTACCTTTTCATGTTCCAAGCACACTGTAATTTTTTTGATTTAATACATTTATTTTTTCACCTTATTTTCAATAAATACGGAAACAGCACCCTAATTATCAATCGAAAAATTTTGAGGTTATGTGAAAAAAGTGTTCATACAAAACTTGTAGATCTTTTTATTACCTACAACTTTGCTATCGTGTTTTACCCTTTACTAAAGAAATCGTGTTTTACCCTAAAAAACTCACCCCTCCTACTTCCCCAACTCAGATCACCCGTAATTTATTTTCTTTCAAATTTATCATATTATCTTTCGTTTCCAATGGGTTTCATCCTACTATAATTTTATTCCACTATTTTCTATTTTTTAAGGCTTCTACCTTGGTCCATGATTAGCAAATCGCAACAAAGTATACACACTATATGTCGGCTTCTAATAAGTCATTAAAATTGTATTTTTTTCATATGTCAAACATTTCTCCAGAAGCTTATACCTAATAAACGCCTCACTATTCTCACATTTTTATGCTGTTTTCTATCGTTTCGTTTTCTTTCTGATTCGTCTTCAGGTTGTAATATATTAAAAATTGCTTGCATAAACTGTGAAAATAATAAAAAAATTCCTCTGATACAAAATTATTTGAATAACTTTAGGATTTATAATAATTTTACATGAGCTGTTTATTTTTACTCAAACGATTGGCGAGAATCGCGCTTGATGCAAAAATATGATATTGTAATGATGTTGAAAAATTCTTTTTTCGTTTTAAATTAGCTAACGAAGTAAAAGATATCTAATGTAGTAAATTGTTAGATTGCCAAATTATGGTTGGGTATTAATGTTTATAGTATTTTTAATCATTATTCATAAAATATATTAGATATGTCATCCATTTACTAATGATTGGTTGTTAAACAATAATATTCAGGTATTATAATTATATACATATTTATTGGCTAAATTTGAGCATAAATTGAGGCGAATTCAAACATTTATTTAAATCTAACTTTTATGGTGAAAAGTTTGGATTCATAAGATTCAATTTTGAACATCACAAATCGTTATAAAAATATTAGCTCGTTGTCCCTCTTCGCTTTGCATTTATCTTGATGGCGGCCTTTAGACTAAATTTAATATACTCTGTCAGATAAACAAATTCAGTTTATCTGACCACACCAATGTACTCATAAATAATAAACACTTTTATTTAAAACAATAACAACTTGATAATTTTACACTCATAATATAAATATTAATAATAACAATAATGATAATGATAATAATATTGAAAACATATATAACAGATGATATTATTTGTAACGTCCACACATACACACACATATTATATTATTTTATGACATACATTTTATACAATTTTATGTGGAACAATAATACTCACTAAGTAGATAAATTAACAAACAATTGGCAAGGATATTTTGGAATAAATTTATGATGGTAGACTTTTTATTAAAAATGATAAATCTCATTTAAGCTTTTGTATAAAATACTAATTATGTATGTTATGAAATCTTTAGTTATATTCGACCCACATCTGGATATTCGATTGAGTTGATTTATAGTTTAAATGCTCGGGAGAATTCGTCGTTTCCAAGATTTTACTCTTCTTGCCTATTTGAAGTGACATTATCAATTAATGAATAATTATTCTTTTATTTTGGAAATATATAGGGAAAACAGCTAAAAATATTGTGAATTAAGTAGTGGTCCGACCGAATGTCTGATTTTGGCCGAAGCCGAAGCCGAAGCCGATTATTCGGCGCTACTTCTAACCTTCGGCCAAAGCCGAAGCCGAAGCCGAATGTTTGAATTTCGTAAAAAAATCTGAAATACTGGCTTTAAACTCATATAATTTCGTTGGAAATTAGAAATTATTTGATATAATGCATGATATTGATATAGTAATAAAAAAGAACGCAGTAAAATTTATGTTATTCTATTTTATATCTCCAAACAATTATGGTAACAAAAAATTCTGGAAATAAACTGATTGAATACAATCTTTTTTTTATAAAATAAAAATAAACTCTATCTAATTTAATAATTATTAACCTAAATTATTATCACAAATCACAATCACAGAATTTCCATTAAAAATTATTATCACAAATCATTAAGAATCACTGAATGAATAAATTAAATTTGAGCAAAATTAAATAAACCTAATAATTAAAGTCCAACAGCCGAATATTATAGGCTAAAAATAAAAGTTTAGTCACATTTTCGCCAAGTCAATTGGCTCTTCTATCGTCATAGATTTGCCCAGTAGCACTGAAAAGTTGTTCACTTGGAACACTAGTGGGAGAAGCTGATAAAAATTTATTTGCTATGGTCCGTAAATAAATGTAGGGATTAGAAGCCCAATATTGAAAAATACCACCGTTCCTCAGCAGAAGGGGCTCTTTTAAATAACAATTTAATTGCTCCTCAAAAACAAGATGTTCGTCGCTGCCTGAATCTCCTGATTCGATCATATTTGGCATTTTGTCGTGTGCATCCCATAAATCGTCATTCGGTGATTTATTGCCAGGACTTTGATTTATTGAAGCACCTGAACCTTTGTGTTCAGGCGATCCTACGTCTGCATCCATGTCCATAGCTTTGTTTGAATTTATTTTAGAATTTTCCCTTAAAAATGTCAACATTTCCGTTTTTGTATTTTCGATCTCGTCGTTAGTCAAATACTTTGTTTTGAATCGAGGAGTTTACACAAAAATAATACTTACATTTAATTTGTTATTCACAAACTTCTCAATGTGTTTACAGATTGTACACTTGACACCAACTTAACACTAACATAAACAAAATTTTTGCGTATTTATCTTTAGGTAGTAGCTACACAACTAAAAAACAAATTAACACGTGTATGTTATTGTTAAGTAATAGTTCTTTGTCTTGTTTGTAAAGTTCACATGCCGGTTAACACAGGTTCGTTTAAGTTCGTCATTTTTCGTCGGCTAATACAAACCTTCGGCTTCGGCCAAACCTTCGGCTGGTTTTTGGTCGAAGCCGAAGGTGGCCGAAGCCGAAGCCGAAGCCGAATGTTCGGTCGGACTTTAGAATTAAGAAACTGACGGTGGAGTTGATAATATTTTTTCAATGTTTATAATTTCAAATCTCATCACGCGGAGTTAGTAATTAAGGTTTTTACGATCTATTTGATTATCTAAAATTGGAAAATTTGGGTTTTTATTTAATTTGTATTTTAATGTACTTTTGTCACAAATATGTAGCACCTTCGTCTTGCGTTCAGTGTCAATTTTATGGCCTCAGAAGAATGTAGAAGTTAAATAAGTTTTATGGTTGTTTATGTGCTCTTTGTACCTGGTTAATAATGATCTACCTGACAGATCAAAATAAGCGGGCATGATTTTTATTAAGGATGGGGGTTTTGTCTTTAGAATTAAAAATTGATTTACCGAAATTTCCATTATAATTATAAGCTGCTTGTATATTTTATTTCCGAAAGAGGTTTCCAATTTGTCGTGAGATATGGCCTATATGTGGGAGAGATACACAAGAATTGTTTTTTTGCATGGTTACTTCTATTATTTCCTTTTTTATTAATAAGATTTGTTATATTACCTTAGTAATAAAAAAGAAAAAAAGCCTTATAAAATCAAATATTACCACATATTTTATCCAAGAAAATATTTCTAATCTATCAACTCCAATCACAGTTTCTTCATACACAATAATTTTTTCGGCTTCCCCTTAATCTATCACGAAAATTGGATCAATGAACCACGTTAATGGGCATTCTAAAAAACTTCACCACTGTTTATTACTGTTTATTTTATGATTATACCTTTGTTCATTGGTTGTGGGGTTATCTGCGATTGTCAGAATAATTGCTACAGACCGACAAATTAGCTGACGAACCCATAATGAAAATTTCTCCTCTAATTCATAAACGTTTACATTTACAAAAAATTTTAAAATCTATTTTTTTTTTATAAGGAACATAAAAATTACAAACGCGGAAGTAAAATTGTATTATTTAGATGTGCCATTTAAAACTCTTTTCAAGTGAACATTTGATTACTCCCGTTATTTCATTATTGTATTATAAGAATCCCTATTAAAGCAGTCAACGTTTACCGCAAAATACACGCAATAAAACAAAATACACATGATTATTACTGAAAGGGTTTATAAGGTTTTCCACCTGTTTGCGTAGTCTAATACTGGTATAAAAATGATGATAATGTTAATGCTTATATTTATTTGTAGTGAATAGAGATATTTAGGTAGTTATGAAAAACATTATTTATATGCAGCGTTTTAGTACTTTACGAATGAAATTAATCTATACATAACATTGTCATTATATTTATGAGGTTTACGTAGTTAATATCTGTATTAACTGGAATATGGAAAATGGATGTATGCACATTTGGCGCACATTCTATGCCATTGACATACAGGAATTCAAATGACTATTTGTAAGAGTAAGAATTAACAAATTATCCTACATACATAGTGAATATTGAAATGATAAGAGTCTTAATTCACTGAATTTCAACCCAAATATTGGACAATAAAAAAAATTAACGAAAAAAAAATTAGTTTTTTGGGAACAAAAAGTTTTTGCACTGTAATTCCATCCGGTAAGCCTTCAAGAAAAATGGACCAATGTATCGATTTTTCTCAATTGCGAAAGAAGTTTAACTTTTTATATTCAAAAATAGGCTAATTAAGTGATTCTATGGATATCCATCCCAAAATTTGCTAGTGTTCTCAACATTATAAATAAATTATATTTATATCAGGAATTATAAAATTGATTAATGAATACAACTGTCTACGGCCGTTAAACTATGTGATGATATTGTAATACGGAATAAGAAATTAAATTAAAAGTAAAAACCTTTTTAAAACAAGCTTTTATTTAAATGACCTAAAAAGAAAAATATATATTTTTATTATCAACTAAAAAACACACATACTAAGCACTCGTATTAACTTTTTTTTTTTTAAGTTTGAAAAGTTTTAAAGTTAAAATCAATCACATCAAGTTATTTATTTGTTTATCTGTACAAGGAAATATCGTGAGGATATAAATTCTGTAATGATTGTTGAAGTTGACAGTAAAATTTTTCTCTATTTTTTTCTGTTTTTGGGCATTAAAGCTTGTTTTAAAAAGTTTTTTACGTTTAAGTTATTTTTACATTTCTGTTATCGCTGGACTAAAAAACTATAAATGTATGTTACGTAGTATGTCAATTTTTAGCCATAGTTGAAGATATCTGCTTCAAAATTTAGTGTCAACCTTTTAAAGCCCACCACATTGGATTTAGAGTGACGTCACTTTATTTTTCCAGTTATTCGTTGTAAGCCGTTTCATTTGATATTGTAGGAGTATAATAACTAGTCTGACAACTTAGAATTGACGCCATTTTGGTTTAAGAGTGACGTCGTATAGTTCACCATACCTTGTCATTCATACTGAACGTGTACATAGAAATTTAGCTCAATCGGTTGAAGATATGTGCTTCAAAATTGAGTTGCTAGATTCCTCTTGAACAATTAACATATATTGTAACTTAAATAAAAGCTTTCAGTTTCTGTAGAAATTTTTTACATGTAATATGCATGTATATAAGGCAATATATATGGCTGGCTACTGGACATCTGTGTTGAATGACAATAAAACTATCTGCTACTATATGTCACAGCAGTAGATATACTTTTAAAACTATTTAATTTTTTTATTTATTATGATTATGATTATTTTTTTTATCTGTAATAAATGAGTGAATTAAAGTATGTATAGCATTTTATGGGTAGTAAATTATGAACATTGGAATTTTTCTCCCCCATTTGCTTTCTCCCAGCGAAATTTTTTTAAAAACGTCGGGGAAATTTCTAAAATATACAGATGGTAGAAGGGTAAAGTAATAGTTTGGTAAACCCGTGTTATAAGCGTGAGTGACAATTTTTTTAATGGTAGCTCTCATTTAATATAGCGTAGGTTCTAATTGTTATTTTTTGGGATTTTAATACAATCTTCTATAAGTGTTAAATAAAATAAATTACCCAGCCATTTAAACGAATACAAATTATTTAAATTTTTTGTCTTGTTTAATAAAAAATTGATGATATTATATAAGTCGAATGAATTTATTTTATTCTAGTTTTTTATGGTTTTATAAAAACTTTCCGTAAATTTCTAGAGCTAAAATTTTTAAGTTTTTCTGTATTTTTACATTTAGCTACCTTTAATATATAATGACAACGTATTATGTACAATGAACACTAATTTTTTTAATACATCGAAACTCTACAGGATTATTGTTTTAAACCTTTTAATATATATAAATAACTCCCAGATGTGGGCGCGATATCATTTAAACATTGTTAATTCCCAAGTCACTTGGATTTTTTAATAATTTGTAAAATTTAACTAACTAAATTCAACTTATTATAATTATTTTGTTTCTTGTCATTTATCTAATTCAGGTAAACAATTTTAGAATTGAAGTCACGTAATTTAATACTATAATATTTCTATTATATAATACTATGTTTTTTAAATAAGAGAATAATATTTGTTGGGAATTAAAACTGATGATTAAGAGTCATGTTGTAAACATTCAGGATATACAAATCTCTGCAAAATAAGACGATTCCACGAACAATACTTGTGATGAACTTGGGACATATAATGGATCGATAAATTAGATCATAACCTTAGTAATATTATAAGAGAGAATATCTCGGCTGACCTGGATACATGTTAGTCAATGTATATCACTTGGCATGCATATAGAATAACAATATGTAATGCTATTATACTGTCAGTATTTTTGCTTCGGGCTACAACGGTATTTGTTTAAATTAGTAACTCCTGTCATTTAGGGTCAGAGATTGGTATAATTAATAACTAGAAAGTTAAAAAATTGCAATTAAGATTTTTTTTAACTTTTTATTGTATTTCCCGGATTGGATCTGTATCATATTCGAATCTATTGATATACCAGAGTAGATAATTTTTGAAAGAGTAAAAAAATTATAGTAGAATGAAACCAATTGGAAATGGAAGATAATATGATAAAAATGAAAGGAAAAATAAATTACGGGCGATCTGAGTTTGGGGAGAAGGAGGGGGGGATGTTTTTAAGAGTAAAACACGGTTTATTTCGATTTCCGGCAAAACTACGAGTCGTATGGAAAAAAGTTATATTTCAAAGTTGTAGGTAATAAAAAGATCTAGAACTTTTATAAAAGCACTTTTTTCACATAACCTCAAAATTTTTGTGAAAAATTCAAATAACCAAGTTTTTGATTTTTGATTTTTATCTTTTACAAAAAAAAAAATTTTTCGACGAAAACTTACCTTTTCATGTTCCAAGCACACTGTAATTTTTTTGATTTAATACATTTATTTTTTCACCTTATTTTCAATAAATACGGAAACAGCACCCTAATTATCAATCGAAAAATTTTGAGGTTATGTGAAAAAAGTGTTCATACAAAACTTGTAGATCTTTTTATTACCTACAACTTTGCTATCGTGTTTTACCCTTTACTAAAGAAATCGTGTTTTACCCTAAAAAACTCACCCCTCCTACTTCCCCAACTCAGATCACCCGTAATTTATTTTCTTTCAAATTTATCATATTATCTTTCGTTTCCAATGGGTTTCATCCTACTATAATTTTATTCCACTATTTTCTATTTTTTAAGGCTTCTACCTTGGTCCATGATTAGCAAATCGCAACAAAGTATACACACTATATGTCGGCTTCTAATAAGTCATTAAAATTGTATTTTTTTCATATGTCAAACATTTCTCCAGAAGCTTATACCTAATAAACGCCTCACTATTCTCACATTTTTATGCTGTTTTCTATCGTTTCGTTTTCTTTCTGATTCGTCTTCAGGTTGTAATATATTAAAAATTGCTTGCATAAACTGTGAAAATAATAAAAAAATTCCTCTGATACAAAATTATTTGAATAACTTTAGGATTTATAATAATTTTACATGAGCTGTTTATTTTTACTCAAACGATTGGCGAGAATCGCGCTTGATGCAAAAATATGATATTGTAATGATGTTGAAAAATTCTTTTTTCGTTTTAAATTAGCTAACGAAGTAAAAGATATCTAATGTAGTAAATTGTTAGATTGCCAAATTATGGTTGGGTATTAATGTTTATAGTATTTTTAATCATTATTCATAAAATATATTAGATATGTCATCCATTTACTAATGATTGGTTGTTAAACAATAATATTCAGGTATTATAATTATATACATATTTATTGGCTAAATTTGAGCATAAATTGAGGCGAATTCAAACATTTATTTAAATCTAACTTTTATGGTGAAAAGTTTGGATTCATAAGATTCAATTTTGAACATCACAAATCGTTATAAAAATATTAGCTCGTTGTCCCTCTTCGCTTTGCATTTATCTTGATGGCGGCCTTTAGACTAAATTTAATATACTCTGTCAGATAAACAAATTCAGTTTATCTGACCACACCAATGTACTCATAAATAATAAACACTTTTATTTAAAACAATAACAACTTGATAATTTTACACTCATAATATAAATATTAATAATAACAATAATGATAATGATAATAATATTGAAAACATATATAACAGATGATATTATTTGTAACGTCCACACATACACACACATATTATATTATTTTATGACATACATTTTATACAATTTTATGTGGAACAATAATACTCACTAAGTAGATAAATTAACAAACAATTGGCAAGGATATTTTGGAATAAATTTATGATGGTAGACTTTTTATTAAAAATGATAAATCTCATTTAAGCTTTTGTATAAAATACTAATTATGTATGTTATGAAATCTTTAGTTATATTCGACCCACATCTGGATATTCGATTGAGTTGATTTATAGTTTAAATGCTCGGGAGAATTCGTCGTTTCCAAGATTTTACTCTTCTTGCCTATTTGAAGTGACATTATCAATTAATGAATAATTATTCTTTTATTTTGGAAATATATAGGGAAAACAGCTAAAAATATTGTGAATTAAGTAGTGGTCCGACCGAATGTCTGATTTTGGCCGAAGCCGAAGCCGAAGCCGATTATTCGGCGCTACTTCTAACCTTCGGCCAAAGCCGAAGCCGAAGCCGAATGTTTGAATTTCGTAAAAAAATCTGAAATACTGGCTTTAAACTCATATAATTTCGTTGGAAATTAGAAATTATTTGATATAATGCATGATATTGATATAGTAATAAAAAAGAACGCAGTAAAATTTATGTTATTCTATTTTATATCTCCAAACAATTATGGTAACAAAAAATTCTGGAAATAAACTGATTGAATACAATCTTTTTTTTATAAAATAAAAATAAACTCTATCTAATTTAATAATTATTAACCTAAATTATTATCACAAATCACAATCACAGAATTTCCATTAAAAATTATTATCACAAATCATTAAGAATCACTGAATGAATAAATTAAATTTGAGCAAAATTAAATAAACCTAATAATTAAAGTCCAACAGCCGAATATTATAGGCTAAAAATAAAAGTTTAGTCACATTTTCGCCAAGTCAATTGGCTCTTCTATCGTCATAGATTTGCCCAGTAGCACTGAAAAGTTGTTCACTTGGAACACTAGTGGGAGAAGCTGATAAAAATTTATTTGCTATGGTCCGTAAATAAATGTAGGGATTAGAAGCCCAATATTGAAAAATACCACCGTTCCTCAGCAGAAGGGGCTCTTTTAAATAACAATTTAATTGCTCCTCAAAAACAAGATGTTCGTCGCTGCCTGAATCTCCTGATTCGATCATATTTGGCATTTTGTCGTGTGCATCCCATAAATCGTCATTCGGTGATTTATTGCCAGGACTTTGATTTATTGAAGCACCTGAACCTTTGTGTTCAGGCGATCCTACGTCTGCATCCATGTCCATAGCTTTGTTTGAATTTATTTTAGAATTTTCCCTTAAAAATGTCAACATTTCCGTTTTTGTATTTTCGATCTCGTCGTTAGTCAAATACTTTGTTTTGAATCGAGGAGTTTACACAAAAATAATACTTACATTTAATTTGTTATTCACAAACTTCTCAATGTGTTTACAGATTGTACACTTGACACCAACTTAACACTAACATAAACAAAATTTTTGCGTATTTATCTTTAGGTAGTAGCTACACAACTAAAAAACAAATTAACACGTGTATGTTATTGTTAAGTAATAGTTCTTTGTCTTGTTTGTAAAGTTCACATGCCGGTTAACACAGGTTCGTTTAAGTTCGTCATTTTTCGTCGGCTAATACAAACCTTCGGCTTCGGCCAAACCTTCGGCTGGTTTTTGGCCGAAGCCGAAGGTGTGGCCGAATGTGGTTTTTTTTAGCCGAAGGTGGCCGAAGCCGAAGCCGAAGCCGAATGTTCGGTCGGACTTTAGAATTAAGAAACTGAGGGTGGAGTTGATAATATTTTTTCAATATTTATAATTTCAAATTTCATAACGCGGAGTTAGTAATAAAGGTTTTTACGATCTATTTGATTATCTAAAATTGGAAAATTTGGGTTTTTACTTAATTTGTATTTTAATGTACTGACTTTTGTCGCAAATATGTAGCACCCTCGTCTTGCGTTCAGTGTCAATTTTATGGCCTCAGAAGAATGTAGAAGTTAAATAAAGTTTTATGGTTGTTTATATGCTCTTTGTACCTGGTTAATAATGATCTACCTGACTGACCAAAATAAGCGAGCATGATTTTCATTAAGGATGGGGGTTTTGTCTTTAGAATTAAAAATTGATTTACCGAAATTTCCATTATAATTATAAGCTGCTTGTATATTTTATTTCCGAAAGAGGTTTCCAATTTGTCGTGAGATATGGCCTATATGTGGGAGAGATACACAAGAATTGTTTTTTTGCATGGTTACTTCTATTATTTCCTTTTTTATTAATAAGATTTGTTATATTACCTTAGTAATAAAAAAGAAAAAAAGCCTTATAAAATCAAATATTACCACATATTTTATCCAAGAAAATATTTCTAATCTATCAACTCCAATCACAGTTTCTTCATACACAATAATTTTTTCGGCTTCCCCTTAATCTATCACGAAAATTGGATCAATGAACCACGTTAATGGGCATTCTAAAAAACTTCACCACTGTTTATTACTGTTTATTTTATGATTATACATTTGTTCATTGGTTGTGGGGTTATCTGCGATTGTCAGAATAATTGCTACAGACCGACAAATTAGCTGACGAACCCATTATGAAAATTTCTCCTGTAATTCATAAACATTTACATTTACAAAAAATTTTGAAATCGGAACAAAAAAATTTATTTTTTATAAGGAACATAAAAATTACAAACTCAGAAGTAAAATTATATTATTTATATGTGCCATTTAAAACTCTATTCAAGTGAACATTTGATTACTCCCGTTAATTCATTATTGTATTATAAGAATCCCTATTAAAGCAGTCAACGTTTACCGCAAAATACACGCAATAAAACAAAGTACACATGAATACTGAAAGGGCTTATAAGGTTTTCCACCTGTTTGCGTAGTCTAATACTGGTATAAAAATGATGATAATGTTAATGCTTATATTTATTTGTAGTGAATAGAGATATTTAGGTAGTTATGAAAAACATTATTTATATGCAGCGTTTTAGTACTTTACGAATGAAATTAATCTATACAACATTGTCATTATATTTATGAGGTTTACGTAGTTAATATCTGTATTAACTGGAATATGGAAAATGGATGTATGCACATTTGGCGCACATTCTATGCCATTGACATACAGGAATTCAAATGACTATTTGTAATCGTAAGAATTAACAAATTATCCTAAATACGTAGTGAATATAGAAATAGAGTTTGTTATATAATACTATGAATCATGATAAGTGTCTTAATTCACTGAATTTCAACCCAAATATTGGAGAATGATAAAAGTTAACGAAAAAAAGATAGTTTTTTGTGGAACAAAGAGTTTTGGCACTGTAATCCCATCCGGTAAGCCTTCAAGAAAAATGGACCAATGTATCGATTTTTCTCAATTGCGAAAGAAGTTTAACTTTTTATATTCAAAAATAGGCTAATTAAGTGATTCTATGGATATCCATCCCAAAATTTGCTAGTGTTCTCAACATTATAAATAAATTATATTTATATCAGGAATTATAAAATTGATTAATGAATACAACTGTCTACGGCCGTTAAACTATGTGATGATATTGTAATACGGAATAAGAAATTAAATTAAAAGTAAAAACCTTTTTAAAACAAGCTTTTATTTAAATGACCTAAAAAGAAAAATATATATTTTTATTATCAACTAAAAAACACACATACTAAGCACTCGTATTTACTTTTTTTTTTTTAAGTTTGAAAAGTTTTAAAGTTAAAATCAATCACATCAAGTTATTTATTTGTTTATCTGTACAAGGAAATATCGTGAGGATATAAATTCTGTAATGATTGTTGAAGTTGACAGTAAAATTTTTCTCTATTTTTTTCTGTTTTTGGGCATTAAAGCTTGTTTTAAAAAGTTTTTTACGTTTAAGTTATTTTTACATTTCTGTTATCGCTGGACTAAAAAACTATAAATGTATGTTACGTAGTATGTCAATTTTTAGCCATAGTTGAAGATATCTGCTTCAAAATTTAGTGTCAACCTTTTAAAGCCCACCACATTGGATTTAGAGTGACGTCACTTTATTTTTCGAGTTATTCGTTGTAAGCCGTTTCATTTGATATCCATATTGTAGGAGTATAATAACTAGTCTGACAACTTAGAATTGACGCCATTTTGGTTTAAGAGTGACGTCGTATAGTTCACCATACCTTGTCATTCATACTGAACGTGTACATAGAAATTTAGCTCAATCGGTTGAAGATATGTGCTTCAAAATTGAGTTGCTAGATTCCTCTTGAACAATTAACATATATTGTAACTTAAATAAAAGCTTTCAGTTTCTGTAGAAATTTTTTACATGTAATATGCATGTATATAAGGCAATATATATGGCTGGCTACTGGACATCTGTGTTGAATGACAATAAAAACTATCTGCTACTATATGTCACAGCAGTAGATATACTTTTAAAACTATTTAATTTTTTTATTTATTATGATTATGATTATTTTTTTTATCTGTAATAAATGAGTGAATTAAAGTATGTATAGCATTTTATGGGTAGTAAATTATGAACATTGGAATTTTTCTCCCCCATTTGCTTTCTCCCAGCGAAATTTTTTTAAAAACGTCGGGGAAATTTCTAAAATATACAGATGGTAGAAGGGTAAAGTAATAGTTTGGTAAACCCGTGTTATAAGCGTGAGTGACAATTTTTTTAATGGTAGCTCTCATTTAAAATAGCGTAGGTTCTAATTGTTATTTTTTGGGATTTTAATACAATCTTCTATAAGTGTTAAATAAAATAAATTACCCAGCCATTTAAACGAATACAAATTATTTAAATTTTTTGTCTTGTTTAATAAAAAAATTGATGATATTGTTAGATAAGTCGAATGAATTAATTTTATTCTAGTTTTTTATGGTTTTATAAAAACTTTCCGTAAATTTCTAGAGCTAAAATTTTTAAGTTTTTCTGTATTTTTACATTTAGCTACCTTTAATATATAATGACAACGTATTATGTACAATGAACACTAATTTTTTTAATACATCGAAACTCTACAGGATTATTGTTTTAAACCTTTTAATATATATAAATAACTCCCAGATGTGGGCGCGATATCATTTAAACATTGTTAATTCCCAAGTCACTTGGATTTTTTAATAATTTGTAAAATTTAACTAACTAAATTCAACTTATTATAATTATTTTGTTTCTTGTCATTTATCTAATTCAGGTAAACAATTTTAGAATTGAAGTCACGTAATTTAATACTATAATATTTCTATTATATAATACTATGTTTTTTAAATAAGAGAATAATATTTGTTGGGAATTGAAACTGATGATTAAGAGTCATGTTGTAAACATTCAGGATATACAAAACTCTGCAAAATAAGACGATTCCACGAACAATACTTGTGATGAACTTGGGACATATAATGGATCGATAAATTAGATCGTAACCTTAGTAATATTATAAGAGAGAATACCTCGGCTGACCTGGATACATGTTAGTCAATGTATATCACTTGGCATGCATATAGAATAACAATATGTAATACTATTATACTGTCAGTATTGTTGCTTCGGGCTACAACGTTATTTGTTTAAATTAGTAACTCCTGTCATTTAGGGTCAGAGATTGGTATAATTAATAACTAGAAAGTTAAAAAAATGCAATCAAGATTTTTTTTAACTTTTTATTGTATTTCCCGAATTGGATCTGTACCATATTCGAATCTATTGATATACCAGAGTAGATAATTTTTGAAAGCGTAAAAAAATTATAGTAGAATGAAACCAATTGGAAATGGAAGATAATATGATAAAAATGATAGGAAAAATAAATTACGGGCGATCTGAGTTTGGGAAGAAGGAGGGGGTATGTTTTAAAAAGTAAAACACGGTTTATTTCGATTTCCGGCAAAATTACAAGTCGTATGGAAAAAAGTTATTTTTCAAAGTTGTAGGTAATAAAAAGATCTACAACTTTTTTATAAGCACTTTTTTCACATATCCTCAAAATTTAATTGAAAAATTCAAGTTTTTGATTTTTGATTTTTATCTTTTACAAAAATAAATTTTTCGACGAAAACTTACCTTTTTATGTTCCAAGCTCACTGTAATTTTTTTGATTTAATACATTTATTTTTTCACCTTATTTTCAATGAATATCGAAAAAGCACCCTAATTATCAATCGAAAAATTATGAGGTTATGTGAAAAAAGTGTAAATACAAAACTTGTAGATCTTTTTACTACCTACAACTTTGTTATCTAACTTTTTTCCATAGGACTTGTAGTTTCGCCGTAAAACGAAATAAATCGTGTTTTACCCTAAAAAACTCACCCCTCCTACTTCTCCAACTCAGATCACCCGTAATTTATATTCTTTCAATTTTATCTTTCGTTTCTAATGGGTTTCATCCTACTATAATTTTATTCCACTTTTTTCTATTTTTTAAGGCTTCTACCTTGGTCTATGATTAGCAAATCGCAACAAAGTATACACACTATATGTCGGCTTCTAATAAGTCATTAAAATTGTATTTTTTTCATATGTCAAACATTTCTCCAGAAGCTTATACCTAATAAACGCCTCACTATTCTCACATTTTTATGCTGTTTTCTATCGTTTCGTTTTCTTTCTGATTCGTCTTCAGGTTGTTACATATTAAAAATTGCTTGCATAAACAGTGAAAATAATAAAAAAATTCCTCTGATACAAAATTATTTGAATAACTTTAGGATTTATAATAATTTTACATGAGCTGTTTATTTTTACTCAATCGATTGGCGAGATTCGTGCTTGATGCAAAAATATGATATTGTAATGATGTTGAAAAATTCTTTTTTCGTTTTAAATTAGCTAACGAAGTAAAAGATATCTAATGTAGTAAATTGTTAGATTGCCAAATTATGGTTGGGTATTAATGTTTATACTATTTTTAATCATCATTCATAAAATATATTAGATATGTCATCCAATTAGTAATGATTGTTTGTTAAACAATAATATTCAGGTATTATAATTATATACATATTTATTGGCTAAATTTGAGCATAAATTGAGGCGAATTCAAACATTTATTTAAATCTTACTTTATGGTGAAAAGTTTGGATTCATAAGATTCAATTTTGAACATCTTTAATCGTTATAAAAATATCAGCTCGTTGTCTCTCTTCGCTTTGCATTTATCTTGATGGCGGCCTTTAGACTAAATTTAATATACTCTGTCAGATAAACAAATTCAGTTTGTATCTATTATATTTATGTTTTGAATTTCGATGCGTATAACAATATTATCAACGTATTAAAGTAAAAAATTGATTAAAAAACTTAATTTATGAAACATACACTGTAAATACAGAGAAAATATATAAAAAAAACACTTTGCAATAATATTTTACTTCCACATAATTCTTCCTACATAATTCTCACTGGATATTGTAACTCAAAAGTCATGTAATTTATATTCATAAAATTGTAATTTCTAGAATTCCGTTTCTTATTATTATACTATCAAATACTGATCGTTTAGATTTTTACTCACTCACAGACTGTGCTCAATAAACATACGCCCCATTGGTTACCAAATATGAACATTATACAGAAAGTATCATGTAGGCTTATGTTTGTACCGTTATTTAAGCAAACTTTTCATACACTCTTTTTTTTTTGCTTAGATTTCTATTCGTGTTTTGGAGTAGTAACAACGATTAAAATATTTTATATCTAAAATCTACTACATAGGGCTGTACAAGATCTTACTTAATAAGATACTTAGCTGATTCTTAATTTGCAATTTTTTTATTACTATCTGCAAGACTCAATAACATTTCTAAACTTGAAATTTAAATTAAAATTGATTCAAACTCATAGAAAACGATCAAAGATCTTTTTTTTTTCTATCTCTTTTTAGAAGTATAACATGTATGTTAATTCATACGGAGATAATAGTTGACGTCATACCTAGATATTTCTCTCTTTGTTTCATGAGTAATTTAGAATGTCCATATCTTGCTTATTTTTTAAAATTTTCATTTAACTTGCAATGTATGTAATTTGTTCGGTTGGAATCTTGCTACTCAATTTTGAAGAAAATATCTTCAATCGTTTGAGCTGTAATTTTGTACACACGTTCAGTTTGGATGACAATATATAGTAAACTGTGTGACGTCATTTCTAACAGCGCCACACCTAAGATGACAAACTAGTTATTTTTAATGCACTCGAAAAATAACTCGAAAAATTTACATCTCTCTAAATTAAATATGGCTGGTACCTCTAGAAGCAGGTACCAGCCAAGCAAAATTGAAACGCTGCATAACATTATGGTTATTAAAAGTAAAAAGCTTTTTTAAAACAAATTTTTATGAAGATGCCCCAAAAAAATAAACTATTACTTTAAAAATTTTTCTATCAACTTATAATATCACTACACAATTTATATGATATAAAAGCTTGTTGCAAGATTTACTTATGATAACTAAATAACTTAGTGTGGTTGATTATAGCTATTAAAATTTCCAAAACAAATAAACACGTGTACTAAAATTCGCGACAAGCTTTAATATCATATCAATTGTATAATGACTTGATAAGTTGATAAAAAGTTTTAAAGTTAAAGTTTATTTTTTTTTAAGTTTTATTTAAATAAAAGCTAATTTTAAAAATATTTTTTACTATTAATTTTAATGATTGAATCATGTTTGCGACTAAAGCTGGTTCCCTATTTTTGAATTGAGATTGAGCGTTCTATATTTTATCCTATTTTCCTAAAGTATACATAGATAGTTGTGGTAAAGAATAATTTTTCAGCTTTATTAAATACAAACTGAAAAATTAGGTTGCGAGCATTGGCTGTTATACAAAACCATTAAATTTGAATGATTTATACACACTCATGTTTGAATATAATAAAAAACAAATGTAGAATACAAACCCAATGTACTATGTAGCCTGTATATATAGTCAGTAAAAGTAGTACCTTGTAAATTGTACAACAACATCAACATTCAACAACATTCAAGTTAACATAAACATTTATACCATACTATACTATATAATATTAATCCTACTACTTGTCTCATTTTAATTTCACGTTTATTTAATTTTTAATCATACGCATTATAATTAAAATTTAATGTCGTTTTATGAATTATATATGTTTGTTTTTGTTGTTGGTTGGTCATCAACGTAACGCTACGAGTTGTTTAATGTCATAATTTATAATGTTTTGTACTTTTGTTTTTTTAATAATATATATATATACATTATATTATATATTTTAATAATATAACAACTATGTTGTTATATCAATTCAAAATAATATTATTATTCGCTTTTAAAGTGTCATTATTAATAAATAATGTATTATATATATATAGAATGTATCAATGTTCTATGTCACCAACAGAAATATAAATGTATAATATAAAACAATATTAACAAGTTGTGTGTGTTGAATATGGTTCTTCAATGCCAGAACAATCGCTTATTGATAAGTCTCTCAAATTATAGCAATCGTCCCGGATAACTGAACATCCTATATTTCGTTCTGCCATAATTAGGTGCACATTTTACGGTATGACATATTTCTCGAAGCATGGATCTCGAAGATTTCTCGAAAAAAGCCTTACAGTATTCGCAGATGATGTGTAACATATGATATGTCATCTTACAAATAAGTAAAATTAACATTTGATCTTTAAAAAAAAGTGGGGGGGGGGTTAATAAGTAAAATTAACATTTGATCTTAAACAAATTGCAAGAAATACACAAAATAAAAATTTAAAAAAATTGAAATAATTTTAAGTAATGAAGATAAATTATTTTTATTGATTTTTATCTAAACATTTTATTATTATAGTTTTTTTTTAATTTTTTGTTTTTATTTATTTATTTAGTTATTTATTTATTTATTTAATTATTATAATTATTTTTTTTTTTAGTTATTTATTTTATTTTTATTATTATGGAATTAAGTAATTAATTTTATTTTATATATTTTTATTTTTTATATTTTGTATGTATGTATGTATGTATACACCCCCCCCCCACACATCTCATAAAACATCTCACACCAAAAAATTTCACATTACATAAAATCACAATACAATTTTTCAAAAAGTGCTTGCTATTGTAACGTCACTTCTGTAACAAATTTAAAACCGTTCATTTTGAAAGATAAAAAAACACTGTGTTTTCCAATGTGATAGTATATTGATGGATAGAATTCTATCTGATGAAAAATAAAATTTATAACGGCCATATGTATAATATATGCGAGTTTATTAATTTTAGTTTTTTAAGTTTATAACGCTAAAATCTATTAAAGATACAAAATAATTTTGGAATAGATTTTCATAGAATCACTTAATAAGCCTCTTTATTTATGCTTCTTCTTAAAATTTCCGTAATCAAAAATTTAAAAAAAAGGAATATTGAGTTGTAATTTTGAGTACTTATTACATATATTTCATACACACTTGGTTAAATGAAACGGAAAAAAACAAAAATTAAGAACACTTAATCTTCTTACATAATTTTTTTGAATATTTTAGAATAAGCAGTTGGTTCTCTGCCTTGATATCACAGTGAGACAATTCCTTATTATTACACATTTATTAGTAATGATTAGTATCTTAATCATCGATCGGAAGAAAATAGAATGAAATATGTCACAAACATCAAAATTACTTGTATAGAATACATATCAATGTACATTACGTTATAGAAAACACATAAAAATAAAATATTAATAGCATTATCGTAACATTAATTCAATAATTGTATAATAATATGTCAACAATTTATGAGGGAGGAAAAAAGACAATTTAAATACTCTGTAGGTGAAGTATTATATCTAATATTTATTGTTTTAAAGTATATAATCCGTGTATTTATACGATAAATATGTTTATCTTATTTAATTAGAAAAAATTCAAATGACGGGTATTGACAGTTTTAAAGAAGCTGACTCGTAATATACATACCTGTAAACAATAGATAGGATTGAATTTTTACACCATTCGTATGTAAGGACAAATTTCAAAAAAATTTTACCTTTTTTATAAGAAAAGATCTGAAAATCAAAACCAGGCCAATGACGCCGTGTTATCATGCTGCGAAAGACAAGATAGTTTTTTACGCGTTATTCACAAATCTAACAATAATATAGGATAATTAATAATTTGCTGTGTACAATAATTGATGATTAACACAATTAAGTAAATATAAATACGTTATAATCGGGTAGTTTTCTTCGCGTTATGTACAAATTTCACAATAATATACAATAATTAACAATTTACTCGTCTATATAATAATAATTCAGACTTAACATATTGAGTAAATATAAATACGTTATGATTGGGTCTCTGCATTGTTATATGGCTATTTATCCCTTGGGAGAGTACCAAGCGATAAAATAAACCGTCAAAATATATCAGCATTAAATTATTCTAGCGTTAAAACAGATTCTCAAAATATACCTTCTGAAATGGAGTCCTGAACAAAATAACCACTAATATAAACAATATAAATTAAATATATAAGTGAATATTTACATACTCGTTTCATGAATATTTAAGATTAAAGTGATTATTGAAATATGATAAAAGGTTAATCATAACATATGAATAGATACAAACACATTTAAAAGTATTTAAATTAGGATAACTAAAATAACGAAAGTCTCTAATATCATATTTCTTGTTAACACAATTATAATAATATCCCAGTAACATACTTTACTATTGGTTCACATGATGGGAGAGAGAATTCTCTGATTTTCGATACCTTTCTGATACTTGTATGCCTCTGCCCGGTTAGATGTTCGATGTAAATATTGACCCTGTAGAAATGAGCTATCTCTGACCCAACCACTAGTTCTGATACATCCAGTAAGACCCTATTTCGATGTTAACTCGGCCGAGTAGGTTATATTTATCAGGATTTTGCAGCCGAGCAACCTCTTAGTCACCTGGGGTACCTTTCAATGAAATACATAGACTAATGATTCTTACGCCCTTTCTTACTTCATCCAGAACCATCAAATCAGATCACAGGTACTCGTCTATTGATGATTAAGAGAGTAGCCTGGGGAAATCATGTTCCACGAGCTGGTCGGTCTTGTAATGCGTACTATTGTTGTTTTCACGCTATTGAATGGGTGGTACAACGATTCAGTACGTACGTTAATGTCTCATTGACATAGCCACAACCAACGTGGACACAACAGATCACCGTTCCTAAATCGACGTGCGCCATTTCGATTACCAGATCTTTTTTTCTCAGTAACTCAGTAAGACGAATTTCTAAACGTTTTCTCAAATGGATAGCTGTGTACATAGAAACAACATTGAAATATCAAATAGATTTTATCTTTTGTTTCTTTCATATTTTTGTGGAAGGGTGTATTTCTAAAATATTTTTATTCACCCAAGCTACTTAACTATTTGCGACTTGAATAAATTACTTAATGAATATGAGCAAGATTCTTCTTATATTTATTTATTTAAATTCAAGCGGTTTGCCGATACCCCAAAAATATTTGAAAATCATTTTTCAATGGAAAAATGAATTTTGCTATAATAATGTGAAAATATGATATTTTGTCTCAGTAATACTATTGTTGAAGTAGTTTTGGCCAGCAAAATTTTATTTCGAGCATGTCCAAATAGAACAGTGACGAAGAATAATTAATAAAAGCTTAAATTTACGACAAAACAATAAATTGGGTATACTGTTACATTCAATATCAAAATGTAAAACTATACTTAATACCATAACAACACTAGGATATTCAGGTATTTGTGCTGTTGAAGTTATAGTGTTACAAAATTCTATATTTTTGTATACTCATTAAGAGTATTAATGGGCAATTTAATGACATGAAATTTGAAGTCAATTGACTATCTTAAATTCGAGTTATTTATTATCTAAGTTCGGAAAATTTAAATAGCCAGCAAGTAACCTTTGCGATTATAATAAAAAAAAACTAACAGAAAATTTTAAAAAACTAATAGCATATTAATCAATTATTTCTGAATATAAAAAATATTATTTAGCATTTTGTTAAACTGTAAGATAATATGTGAAAAAATTTACTAGCAGTATAATGATATACATATATATGAGGTGTTTGGTAGTACACCATAGCACACACAGACAGTATAGTATGCGACAAAAATTATACTCATTTTCATTATAAGTTAACCTACTCTTACTGGGAATATGATACATATCATTTTTATAATATTGTAGCAAAACACCTACTTGAAAAACAAAAATTTATATGGATTTTCTACGATGATTTTTAAACCTTCATATCTTATTAAAAAAATTTAATCAAATACCAAATTGTAAATAATGTTTAAATCATATAGGTTTTTTTTTGTAAACGGTTCCCATGCTATCGATCCGTAGTTGATTGGACGCGGGTCTGGTTCATGAAGTCCAATTGAAGTTCAATATTAATTATCCAAATAATTCAAATGATAATAGGTAATAGTCACCAATTTTGTCTACTAGCCTAGTTTCATTGTATTTAGCGCAGGCGAAACGCACATTAAATGTAGTATTACTTATTTTGAATATGTGTTTTCGACAATTATGAATCCTGATTTGCAACTCTCAGGGTACTGTAATATCAAAAAATGGCCGAAAATTTTAAATTTATACATATATGTGTAATTATTTTATAAGAAAAGTATTGATCTCATTTTACAGCAAAATTTTAAGAAAGGTAACTGTAATATACTTCCGAACTCACATTGTTACGTTAAATACGGGTGACAAAATAGCAGTTTTACGACAATCACTCCAATATTTTAAGAGACATAACACTATAATTATTTGAATTAGAATAACAAAATTAGTCTCATTTTATAGTAAATTTAAATAATAAAAAAGTATACAACAAATCGCAATTCGCTATTTTGTTAGCCCGCCATTTTGTAAGTACTGTATCCCGATGGTGGCGAGTCTAGATTTAGACTCGCAATAATAGTCCGAAACTCGATATTCAAAAATCAATAATTCTCCATTTTAATGTAAGCTAATGACTTTTTTGTATTCGTTTTGCTAATTTGATCAACCGGATAAAATATATTTATGTCATTTATATTATATAATTTATTAGTATTCCATATATAAATTTATAAACTCAATTTGTAACAACCAAAATAAATTATTTAAAATCAGAATTAAAATAGAAGCCAGTCAAATGAGTATGAATAAAATCGATTAGTTCATTTCACCAATCTATTTTACAGTAACATTTTAAATTGGATAATTGGTTTATTTTCGATTACCACAGTGAGTTATTTAAACAGTTTATTCGAAAACTATATCATAATGTACAAAAAAGATGAAAATTATGGTTTTGAACAATAATTATTCTAAACCTCATAATTGAATAAAAGCAGGAGATTCAATATACTTTTATAAATAACTTTATTAATTTAAATGTTTTGATATTTATTTATAATTTCTTCAGCTATTACAAAAATCGATTACAATAAATTAATGTTTTTCTATACCGGTTTTAATTATCTTTACATTCATCTTCATTGGCTTAAAACATACTTTAATATATTAACAAATATGTATAAAAACATATATGAAAGCACAAAATTATAATTAAAATACTTAGACATAAATAAAATTGTATTAACAATCACTTTTAAATAAAAATTTGTGGTACCTCCTAAGTTGCTACTATAAATAAATATATAGGCTATAAATAAATAAAAATATTGGCAATTAAATGCAATTATAATTATTAACGCCAATAGAATTGAAAACTTAGAACTTTTAGTATTAAACTTTGAAATTTCATATTATTTAAATTAAAATTATCATCATCAATCTGGTTTTCACATCTTTTGACACTCCAAGATGGATCCTACAATTATATGGATGTTTATCTGAAGTTTTTATTACGGGCCGTACAACATTATACAACAACATATAAATACAATTTAATTGAAATAACAATTAATACACAATCATATCATTTGTATAGGTACAAATATACTGGTATAAACATGTCGGTGACGCGAGTGCACGGGATATCTACAATCCAACAAGGGCCTAACGCATTTGTGCAGAGTCCAGTAATGAGCCTGTTGGTAACGCGAACCCATAAGATTTTCTCATTAAAAAAAGTGTCCAACGCGGCTAAAGAAGTTTTCTGTTCAAAAATATTAAAAAAATGTCAAAAAAGTATAAAAAATAAAATTTACCAGAAAATCAAATGTGTAACTTTAAGCAAAAGTATACAAAAAATTAATTTTGACACGTGAAACAACAATCCATAGAATCGATAAATTTTTTAGACGTAGAGAATCCAATCCTCAATGTATGTCTACGTAAGCGACAATTGACAATTGAAAATAATGTTTTATATGACGGATGAATTTAAATGAAAAGTTTGTTTTTGAAAATCTAGAAAAGTGGACAGAATATAAAAAATGTATGTCGGTTTTATTTATTGTACTTTTTCCATACCAATAGATTTTGTTTTATCGATAAACATCTAACAATAAACAATAAGCCGAATGATTTGTTTTCATTATACAGGGGGTGAAATATTGGTAGTTTAGATTGAATATTTTTATTTATTTATATGCAGAATAATTTATATTTTATAATATTGTATTATATTTGAATTCATCGTAGTTGGATCAAGAGCTCACGTTAGTAAGCTCTTCCTAGTACAATATCAAAGCCAACTTCCACAGATGAGAATTAAAGCTTTGTATTCATTTGCTTTATTGTTCACCTATCTGTTTTTTTGATGACTGGGATTCTAAAGAGGATATAAACAAATAACAATTACACTTTCTTTAAAGTTGGTAATAATAATCGTTAAAGTTTATGTGGAAATATGGACAAATATGTCTTGAACAATTTTATTTATTGCCAAAGTTATTTCGGTCTTCATCAGGACTCTACATAAAAAACATACAATATATAAATTAAATTATTAAAATTACAAATTTTGTCGAATGAATTCTAAAACCCTTATATATCGACCGGTATATAATGAAATGGCCCATAATTCTTTCAATTATATATAAATGGAAAAATATTAATTTAACTTGAAGTAAAATGTTGAAAATTATTTAAAAAACACTCATTGAAAATGAATCCAACACAAACACAATATGTCAGTCATGAAAGTTTACCCTAATAATATACCATATAATTTCTAACGCTGCTGACTTACTACGAATTTCTGGCTCAGCGATTTGAACTGTATCTTGGATAAAATTTCAAAATTTGTACCATGTTTTCACCCTTTCAGTGGTTGTATAATTTTTTATGTTAGATGTTTTTATAACGCACTGAAAAGTAAAAAATAATTTCTCTAATTTAAAACGAAAACATGAAGCGCATATAGTAGATTATTGATATATTTATAGCTCAACTAGTACTGCTGTATGCGTCCCGTATTTTTCGTTTGAAATTAGAGAAATGATTTTATACTTTTTAGTCCGTGCTAAAAATATGGTACAAATTATTTTAATTTTATTATTGTTATGCTTTTTAGGGTTATGTGAATATAATTTTTCGTTTAGGAAACGTAATTATTATCTTCTTATTTTTGTTGTTTTGTTATCTTTTTTTTACGCTTTCGCTTTTCATATGCCTCTTCTCCAATCATTTTTTTCTTATTTGTTTTTTTACATGCATTTTCGTTCACTTCTTAGATACAGTTAAAATTTCATGTATCTAGCTCGGTGAGAAGTTAATTTAAAATCAACCAAGAAATTCAGCCCTGGCAAACATAATCGTTACCTACATTATAAGGGAATAGCCTGATCAAAATTTCAAGCTTTCTCACTTACCAGTTTGGAGCGAACCTTGACCGATATTAAAAATTTAACCCTCTTTCCTTCCTATATGAGTTAAATAAAAAAAAACTGTCCTTAACGGCGTCTGCATTATAACAGGATCCCCAGGTCATAATTTGTCTTTTAATGTGAAGAGATTTTCTGCAAATCAAAATTAAGGTGACATATGTAAAAATATCAACGGTTCATGAGATATAAATGTGAAAAATATAAAAACTACGTCTCTAGTTTATAGTTTTATATATTTAACCAGTAATTTTACGATTTTGTTTGAATGATTTAAACAGACATTATGGACAGGCACATAATGATATTTGGTCAGAATGTTGCAAATCGTAATAGGACAAAACAAATATTGTAGGTCTTACTATGAGGAACAATTTTTTTTTTTTCAAATTAAAATGTTCATATCTGTTTTGTCGATTATATAAGGTTGAACAATCAGTTTCACGTGGATGTTCTACACGTGAATGGTAGCTTTGAACTATGCATTCTTATAAAATAATAACGTCATTCATATAAGATGATTACTTAGTACTTACATTTAATGGTAAGAAAGATTCATATAATTTTGGTTTATTGAACTGCATGTACATACCAGTATTTAAACTACACAATGTGTTTAATTTCTAAACAACAACTGATCTTTATGAATTTTGTTATGATATTGAAAAACCAAGATTGTCATTCAGTCCAATGAAAAGGTAGTTCTAAATTTTGTAAGTGTTCTGCAGAGTAGCTAGTGTGTAAAATAAAAACAGGTACTGTTTTCTTCTGCCCGTTCCCGTTGCCATTTTTAAAAAACGGTATTAGATTTTCGATTATATCTTTGTTTCGATATATTTGAGTTAAAAAGAAGTGATCGTAGTTAAATAATAATTAACATGTAAATTTATGTTTGTAGGATTAATATTTATTTACTTTACGAGTTGCGTACTTTTTAAACATACTAAAAGAATTGCACTTTCTGGAAATTTGTCAAACTTCTAACTTTGGAACGCTATAGTTCAGCTATGGTATATTCTAGGAAAATAGGTATGCAAATTAAATTTGTAAATAATTTAATTATTTACAAAATTTAAGTAAAATTTTTCATCAATCCTACGAAGGATATCTGTGTTACTATCAGCCTACGTAAATTATAGGTAATCTGATATTCTACAACATAGAAAGGAACTTTTTATTTAGCTTAAATGCTCGGAAACAAAGACATAAGTAAAAGTCTAAGGACTATGTTCTTCTTGCCTATGTTCTTCGCGTTTTCAATATGGCCTATTATTTTAAGCACTCACTGGCCTTGACAACAACATATCTAAAGTTTAGAACGTTGAAGCGTTTATACTTCTCGAACAATTACAAAATTCCACGACAACAGACATACAAGTAAGCGAGTTATTAAAAATATAGTAAAAAATGGTCAAATTTATATTTATATTTATTCGAAATTCGAATTAAGCTTTTGTTTGAACAGGAACACAAATTTTATTTTAAAATACGTTTTAAACTAGAAAAGAACAATAAATTTTCTCTCTAATCCACCATGTTTAATTCGTAAATTCTTCTGAAAATTCTTTAAAACAATCATGTCAATTTTTAAGTCTCATAATTTGAAAATATTCCAATATAAAAATTGTGTGCATACTCTCAAACTTTCTAGAAGTACAGCTAGGCTTAATATAAAACAATTCCAAAACACAAAGTTTTTCGTTGTCTGCTTTACATGAAATGCCTCAATAGCAAAACCTACTTCAAATATCATTTAATCTAATCAAATTATAAATGTAAATAATATGCTTTTAAAAAAATAACTCATAAAAGGCCTCATCCATCATCATCAAACTAGGTGTAGTAACAATAACAAAAAAGAGCTGCTAACCCACCTATACTAATGGTTCAAAGCGTGTGTGTTCATTAAATATTACTACTACGCATGGTAATGCGTTTAAAACGTTCAAGAGTATATTATTTTAAAAGCGTAAAAAACTACAATTAAACATAAAAATGGTGACAGTCTCGGTGTCCAAAATTTTGAAATCTGGTGTCTTTCTTTTCATATCCATTATACGTGCGATGAAATGTGAGAAAAAAGTAATTGGTTTCTTATCGACATCTTCTTATTTATAAAGCCAGCCCCTCTCCTTCCAAATAATTGGTTTTTAAAAAAATTATAAGAGCTCCAGGACCGTGCAATTTGAATGCCTTTTAAGTGGTTCATTTTAAAAGGTTTAAGCTGAAATTGCTCTAAGAAGGTACTATTCACAATCAAATGTATACAAGTGTCATTCAATTTTAGTTAAAACTAAGCATCCATCCTAAACCAGTTAAAGTTATAGAATGAATTGTTGGTACATAAATAATTTCAATTTTAAGTAATACTTTTTCAATATGGATGTTATAACGGAGGTATTTTCGTTGCTTTCCTGGACATAAAAGTCCGATTCGAGTTTTATACATTGTTCTTTTACTAATGGTTAATTCAAGTTTTTCCAAGATTATCAAAAATTATTTGAAGGGCTTTCCCTAAATAACCAACCGTTTTCTAATTATTATACGTTGAATGTTTAAATTTCTGCATTCAATGAACAAAGTTCTACCAGGTATTGAATACCTGTAACTAGTAAACTCTAATAGGTTAGTATTAAGCTTACAGTCATCATTATCATCAATAATGCCATGACTGCGAGACACGCGATTGCAATCATGGAAAAACAAATGTTTAAATTTGTTCAACATTTTTCTGTTGTCAGCTAAAGGACAATTCCACATAACTTAACCAAATAATAAAAACCAATCTTTTTGTTAAAAATAAGTTATATTTTCGTTTCTAATGATTTTTCATTTTGAGTCTTTTTGTGGCTAAAAAGACATTTTCAGTCACAAATAACTAAAAAAACATCCACTTTTCAAAAAAATTCCAAACAACATTTTTTCCTTTAGATTTACTTTTCTAGCGATTTTTTTCATAATTTTTCCTTGACTATTGTCCCACTATCATAGTTGCCTCTACTACATTGCAATCCAAAGCTTTAGTTTGTTCGATAAAATTTAAAACTTCGACGACATGGCAATTTTACTTCCGTATCACCCCTTTAGGACGTTATTTTAAGTTAATTTTTTGTGGATGTTACTGAGCAAGAAACTTTTTGCAAAATTTCAAGATTCAGACTTTCACTTGTGTTGCCTTAATTTTTTTTTTTTAATATTCAGTTAGCGTTTTTCTTTGTATTTATCAAATTTTTTTGGCGAATTATTTTAGTAACATCAAGACCTTGTACATTTTTTACTAAATTGCAAAACCGTACCGAAAATACTCATATCTAGGAGCGTACCTAAATTTTTGCATTGTTTAAATATTATGACGTGAACCAGTAGTAAGTGAAGCAGCCTCAGGTGGATGAGAGTTGGAGGTGAAGTGAAATGAATGAGTGCGCTGAATACATTATGTAACATTAGCTGGTTGAATGACCAACAACAAATATACAATAGCATACCTCACTCTTGATAATATATATATATTTGTGATAAATGTGAAAAGTTGATGAAAAAATGTTTACATTTGATATGAAACATCATACAACACTTCCATTCTACATTCAAAAAAGTACGATAAAGCAAATCGAATATGATCCCGGTGCCTATGAGCGTATCATGTAATTTGTAAACACACCTGTAAAAATATTTATTCATTTTAAAAATATTTATTCAAGTTCAATATTTTTTGAAAATGTTTTGTTTCTTTTGCGGTGATATCATTCCATAGAATAATTATTTACTTCAAAAGCAGAATGTTTTTTATGCTACAAAATGGCTTCTTGTTTTTTTTAAATTATCAAGTTGTAGCATCTGACTTTATCTTGTACAAAATGGTTTTTGAATCTGATCAGAGAATTCTCGCTTTGGTGTTAATTTAAGATTTTCGTACAAATACAATACGAAATGAAATGTTACTTTTTTAATTTGAAAACTTGAGTTTAAGGATATAATTTGCAACAATCAACGGAACTTACTCAAATTTTGAAAACATCGGATCCTTTATAATTTTGCGAGGTTTAATATTGAATCCGGCACTATTAATTCTATTTACTATGTATATTTCTCACTGCCTCAGTAGATATAACGATTTTATTATTAACGCTGATGACATTAATACTATTAGTATTGCGAAAGAAAGAAGTACTTTAAAGGAACAACTGGTAAACCATCTGTTGATTGATAAATTATACCCCGACGTCGATTGAGTAACGTGGCACTTAAATGGCAATTGAAGAATTGAGGATAATGGAAGTGCGTATGCAGGCTAACTTAAATTGGGAACCATTGATTAGATGTGGGAAAATCTGGGTTGAAAATCGTAGTATCAAATATTGGCGATTTGATTGGTTTTTATTATACTTTGTTTCCCTCATATAAAATATGGCATTTTTATGTTATAGAATATCAAATACGATAAATATATGGCAGTATTTGATTATAATTTATTTACTTCCTCGACTGCCAACAATGGACATAAAACTCCCTCCGATGTACAAATTTATCACTTAAATGTATTTCTACATTTCAATCATATTTACATATTAGTTATATATATATATATATATATATATATATATATATATATATATATATATATATATATATATATATATATATATATATATATATATATATATATATATATAAAATTGATTTTAATAACATTTTTTTAATTGTAATTCCATGTGTCCTTATCCACAGTATGCTTACAGTATCACAGATGATAGTGAAAATAAATCTTGCTTCGATTAATATACCATCTGAAGAAATAAAAAACAAACACTTTTCATATTTTTCCATTAACATTTTCGGTAGTATGTAAAGTTATAGAGTTTTTTTGTGAAAAACCATTCAACATTTGGTTTTTGGAACCATTCCTAGCACAACAAAATAGGTCTTATTTGATAGAAGTCGAACCTAGAATTTGTTATGGACTGAAATATAAAGCAATTGAAAGTTATCAAAGTGAAATGGAAGTATTACGTATTATGAAAATAGAAATATGATCGAGAATTTATATATTTCTGAATGTTTTCACTATCAATATAATATTTGTAATACCTTTCTTACAACGTTAGGTACATACAATATACGGTAAAAGTATTATATTTTAAACTTTTGACGTGTTTAATGAACTGATTCAAGTACTGGAAGTAATGCGCAATAAATTACCTTGTAAATATCGTTTCAAGGAGTATTTTTATAAAATATGGCTGTATATATAATGTTGAATGAACAACGTACATTTGGGTTACGTTTTTCTCTTTTTTTTTTATTGAAATATTACTATATTTATGCAACCTTTGTGATTGTATTCTAGTACAAATATTTTCTAATAAGAACTACCCACATGCATGTAGTATTCACAGGTTAACGGTGTAAGTAAGGTTTCAAGATATAATAATTTATATTTTAAACTTTCGTAAAAAGTAATTCAGAACCTTAGTTTCACTTAGATGTTATTGAAAACACGTTTTTCTTATCACTGTTGTTCATGATCGTTATTTAGCTGTTATGAAAATATACATTTAAAAAAATATTTTTTAATGTGTATATCTGTCAGCCGGAGAGCCGATTATATAAACGTACTATAGATCAGATACATGAAACGTTTATTGTGAATGGTTAGTATTACCATAGGCTTCAATGTCGATACTTTTGAAAATGACCGCGTGCATGTTTCTACCGGTTGGCGCTTTCTAGGTAAGTAATACTTTGTAAGAAACATAAATAACATATTTTATATCAAAACAAGTGAAAACAACCAACAGAGTAAATTATTTAGAATTGATTAAATTGCCTTAATATGCAGTACTTACATATAAATACATATAATAATAATAATGTTTATTGCAAAAATCCATTGATATAATCAGTTTTTTCAAATGATTGGTAAAATAAACAATCGAGGAATGTAGCGAAAATTTTTAATGGGGATATATACAAAAATGCGGCATTGTTATATTAGTCGGATCATCAAAAATCAAAAATTCACCGTTTTTTCGTTAAATAATCGTTTTTTCCAGGTAACGTTGTCGAGGGTTTTTCAAAAATTTCAATTTTTCACTTTTTAGGAATATTTTTATGAGAAAACGCCATTTTTACGAAAAAAATCGGGTTCTTTGTTTTAAAAAATATATATATATATATACAAAAATAGCTTTCACATTCATAATTATAAAAGTATCGCTGAAGCAGTCGCACAGTTTTGAGGTAAACCGAATTTGAAAACGTTAGTAGTGGGATTTAAACGCTTTAAAGTTTTGAATCCGCTTTAAAGCGGAATCATTCATATATACTTGTCCTTACCTCACACTGAGTCATCGATTTTCAGGTCCATTAAGGATGAGACTACCATCCAAATTACATTTTTTGATTCATTAATATAAAATAATAATATTTTCAAACGTATAATTTATTTAAAAATTATTTTTTCTTATAGGTATTCTTAAATTAATTTTATTTCAAAAGTACAAATTATGACTACGTCATTGCTTAGCAATAATTTATTGAAATTTTTCCCGTGTATTTTGAATAACACGAGACAGAACAAGGCGATCATTGAACAATAAAGTTGACTAGTAAATTTGTTCTATTCAAAATATTAAAAATTGTATTATAGTTAAATAAAATAAATACATTGTTTTTTAATTAAAATATCACCGCTCGAATTTTATTTTCATGACTTCTGAAGCATCGTTATGACGAATCCTGCCTCTTTAGTCTGATTTTCAGCTTCCTACTTCACTCGACTTAAATGTGAACAGGCGCTCAAACACTCATAATTTCGTTAATTTCCTTCTTTCGACTTCATCAACAATATTCTTTAGATATTATTCATTCAATTAAAAAAAAAATAATTTGAAAATAATTTAAAAAAAAGATTAACTCTACCCTGCCTTTAAGAGTTGCATTTGTTATACGATTAAGTCTGTGACACTTTGTCATTGTCTCTGGTAGAAGAGAACGACATGACACATTCACCTTTCTACATACAATATGCATATAATTCCTTCAGCAAAGATGAATGTCACTAAACATAAGTCTGAAATACCGACTTTCTATATGTGTCTTGAAATAGTGAATATGCTTGTTGGCTCTTTTCTCTCTTCTCGTATTACCACTATTCATCTCCGTAAGATATAGAATGTTATACTATGCTTTACTAGTGCTAGTACTACTAGCTAGCTAGCAAGACTTTCTCTTGAGATAGAATTTAGAAAGACATATTAAATTGGTGGATTTAGTAGTATAATCATTTCAAATTAACTTTGAAACCATTTAATATTGTTGTCTATGTTCTTATGTTTTGATTAATGTTATTAAAAGCTTTTGAGTGTTATGTAGTCATATTTGGAATAGGTATCAATATAGTTAGAATATAATCTAAGCATAAACCTATATTTTTGTTTTAAATAAATTTTTTACTCGAAATTGTATAGAAATTTTCTCGAAAGCGTATAATAGGTTTAGTCTAAAATTTGTAACACTGATAAATACTGAATACACTAAAAATATTAGGATACAAATATCTATATAATCACTTAATTAGCCCATTACGGCTTGTCCGTCATCAATGTAACAAGAAACGAGAAGAGAAAGGGAGTTTGGAGTTGAAGTTCGTAAATGAACAAAATCGGAGCATTGGCTTCAATCGATCTATCGTTTTTAATCTACAACTTGTACATTAAAAACGATAGATGAAAAATTTAATGGCAAAAAATGTTTGTTTATTCAAAGAAACAATTTATTTCTATAATGTATATTAGTATTAATTATGTACTTATATCTGAATGGACTGCATATTCATATTATTTTATTAATGTTAATGATCAAAAATAATTCAAACATTCATTCTTATCTAAATGTCGAGTGTCTAAGCAATTAACAATCTTAGTTTTTATTTTCACTCATTTACTTTAAATTCACAGTTATTATGCTTACGATTAATATGCTTAGTATATCTGTATATATTAATTTTCTTTTAATAATTTAATACATATATTATTTGTCATAGATCATGATTTGAATTGTATCAGATTCATTAATTAATGATATTTAATTACTATAAGCCCAACATCTTTATAAAAAATAATATACCTTGCCCATTTTTGGAACTTTTCGGCTCAATTCCGTTGAGCCCATGCCCGTTTCGGCTTCAAACTACACTCTTTGACTAAGGTAAAGGTTCTTCTAGACCTTAGTTTCGTGGATTTAGAGGTTTGGGCTTTAATAGTTAAGGTTATACAGCATCAGCTGCAATATATTCAATATATTGCAATATCTTCAGATGCCGACAGCTTAAAAATGTAAGCATGATTCTCAGAGATCAGGGACCAATTTTCGGTGTTTGTGTAACTATTTGACTTGTCTCTATATAGTCCATTAGGACTGCCGGTAGTCAAACCAAATTTTTTAATGTAGATAATAATAAGGTGCTTTTACATATTAGTTTTGTTGAGTTAGAGGCTTGACTTTTATTTATTAAAGTAACAAAAAGCATACTGGCTATAATAGTACAACTATTGTAGCCAAGAGGTTAAGCCGGTGAGTATGAATCTCAGAAATCCAAACTTTCTTTAGTTTATGTATCTATTTCAGACCACTGTATATTACTTAATACATTCAATCATTTAACAATCAATATTGTATTCATATCTAAGCTGTATAACGTTCATAATGTATACAACGCGATGTTGTTTTCAAAATTTCCCATGTATAAAAATAGAAACATTTGTAAACAAATTGTAAATGAGCGCAATATAAAAATTTAAAAACCCAAGCATATTGTCAAATGCATGCGTTGCTTTACATACAAATCACATTCTTAAAACTAGCATCAGCATTTGGAGAATGTTTGATTTTGTGCATTTTCTTTCTTGACATCTCATTGTTCACTAACAATATTTCTGTCTTTTATATATATTACGGTAGATATATGTATTTTCTATGTTATAAATGTAGGTAAGTAAAGCACTAAGACGAACAATATGTATACGATATATTTTCTTGTAACTTTGTCTCCGAAAAATTTTATTATCCTGTAATGTTAACAAGTTTTATGTTTAAATGTTTGTTTGCTTACACTCTAATGCAAAATGATTTTTAAAATATTTATTTGCGACAATTTTAATTTGTAAATTCGGATTCCACAGATACATAATATTACAGACCCATCAGCCTGTTTTGCTTGCTCTCAAAAGTGGTCGAAACAGTCATTCTATCCAGACAAAATCAACACATGCCAACAAAGAATATAAGAATTTAAAATCAATTTTGTTTCCAGGACGGACATGGAGCCTTCCATGGAACCTTCCATGGCTGCCTTTGATATCGAAAAAGTGTTCGAATTGGTTTGGGTGGGTGCAGTTTTCATAAAATAGTCGAAATTAATTTCCCAGTAGTACTCGACAGGCGGATGGAAAGCTATCTAAAACTGAGGACTTTTTTGTTAAAATAAATAAAATATACTCTATAATAATTGGGAGTTATATTGGGATTATACATAAATTGCATACACAAATTTGCAAAAACCAACTTGTTCATATATGCAGATCAATTACGGTAATTCGTTAAATGCACAAGTTGTAAGAAAATAGGTGCAAATACTCCCGGATATGATACTTGGATATGAACAACAACAAAATCGTTAATAAAATAATCAAAACTGAAAATATCGTACTTCTAAAATACAAAACTAATAGTAAGATAAAAACTATTTTTATTCTCAATTTTACTGCAATGAACACAAAAAATGGCCAATAGTGCAAACGTATAGAATACGATAACATAAACAGAAGCAAAAGCAAAACAAAAAATAATAACTAGATGAAAAAAACATATATTACCAAGAATTAGTTGAAATCGAATAATTATTTAAAACATGTACTTCTATTATAATAATAATTTAAAACAGATACTATTACATAATATTCATGTATCTTTTGTTATTTTAATGATAAAAAAAATATTTATAGTTTTTGTATGTCTAATCAATTACTTTATTTTCGAGTTATTATCGATATCGGAAGTATTTTGTGTTTTGCTTTCTTGTAATGTTGCAAGATTCCAAGTGGCCTCTACTTTTTCACCTAAATTTGATATCTCGTATGCCACTCATCCTATTTTGTTTGTAGCCACGTGATATCGTTTTACATTAAATATAGAATCTTTAAATAGAAGTTTTAGAAAAGATATTTTGTCTTAATAGGCGAAGAACCTTTTTTATGTAATATTTTATGCTTAAAATATTTTGATAAACCGTTTTTCCAACTCAATACTCACCCTTCAAATGCGTAAAAGATGGGCTGGCTTCTACTTGTACGTGGTTTCTTTTCTTCCCATACTATGATTCATCACTGGAAAAATATTACAGCTATACAGAAAGAACTTTACTAAAATCTGTCACGATCTCTTACTTTAGTGGTATTTCCATAATTACGCCTTTTTGATTAAAATGATTAAATAATAAAATTGACAGAAAAAATTATGAAAAAAATTAGAAAAATCTTGTATAAGACCCGCCACTGTCGTGACGTTATTAATGATCTCAACTGATCGCCGTAGTTTAAGAACATCAGAGACAGTCCAGTCCTTACGTGAGTGACCACCTATGAATGTTGTGTACTATTGTTGTATAGAATATACCCATTTTAGTCACCGTATAACCTTAGTAAATAAAAATTGGCTTAAAATTAAAACAAACAAAAATTTTACTATACAAACATTGTATCGTTACCAAAAGTACGGCTATTAGTAAGTCAGATTTTTTTTTACAACATGAGTTGTATAAACGTCACAATAAAATATGTATACTTCGTTTATTTACAATAAACCAAATTTACATGTAATAAAATTATGTTAAGTGAGCATTTTAAATCACAGATTTGCATTGATTCGGTTGTGATACAAACATAAAAACTTCAATACCTCAATCAAATTTAAAAATGCATGGTACAAGTAATTAATGCATCATTTTTTTAGTTTGTATTTTGACTTTAAGGTAAAGTTAAAAATATCACTATTTTTAACATGTGAACTTTTTAATTATGAATAGTTACATAATTAAAAAATATAGAACAATTTTCAGTCTACAAATATTATAAAATACACTATTTAAACTATAGATGTAAACCTATACAAAGGATGTATATAAAATTTTTTATCAAAATCTGGTGAAAGAGTCACGAAATATCGAGTAATTTATCGGATAATTATGTCCATTGTAGTAACAAAATCAAAGGAGATAAGTTTCGAGAGCTTTATCCCCGGAATGGTAGATGAGATATTTCTAATTGACGGCATCCTCAACATCTCCATTTTTATTTATAAAAAATTTACAAATAATTGTCTATCAGTTGTGGAATTATGCTCGTTGGTCTAAATAAAACCGATAGACTGACAGACTGACATGGTCTGAAACGATCATGCAAACAGAGATTGTAAGCTTGTGAATAGACCGATTAATGCGGGGGAGTGTGAGGTATCCAAAGTATAGTATTATTGTGAATTTATAAATAATTTATGGTAACTGAATATTAATTTAACAGATTAATATAATAAGCACATTTAATTGAAATCCTTTCTAATTACTACACATAATTTTATATTTAATAAGATTAAAGTAAATGCTACATTATATAGATATTTTCAGCTTATCCACTCTGATATAAAACATTATTAAAGCAAACAACGGTAAGATATCTATTCTATACAATATAATATTCCTATTCAAAATTATATCATTTTGAATCAACACATTTTGTATTATTATAACAAATTTGTTCATTCAAATAAATCAAGAAAATGGTATTTCGAAAATATGCCTATTAGCTTCCTATTTAAATATGATTTGGAATTTTGAATTGTGAAAAAAGTTTAGGTATACACAAAACTTTGATTATTGCCTGTCTAAAAGTTCTTGCGAAAATATTTTACTGTAAAATAATAAATTATGATGATTTCTTTGAGAATTTTTAAAAAAATTTTGCACATCCTGTAGACCAAATCATCCATGTGGAATTGGTAGTTTCTCCGGGAAATGTTGCTCGTTAACAAGAAAAGAAAATTTATGCAAGAATGCAACTTTGTTCTTAGTATTCGGTTAAAATGAACAGATCTTATCTATTTTTCAATTTGCCCGTTGAGAGATTTTGTAAACATTTTCACCAAATTTTGATCAGATTAAAATACTAATATATTATTGTTTAATAGTTTCTATTCAGGGCACAGAAATCTTATATATATAAATTTCTGTGTTTTGCAAAATTTTTAACATGCCATATTTGTTTTCACCGACATGCAAAATTGTACTCATTAACAACTAAAATAAGCTACCAATAATGGACACTTTTTCATGGAGGCTGGAAATGTTTACTTTAGTCATTTCTCATGGTGGCTCAATTATATTTACTTTTACCAAAATCACGAGCAAAAGACCTTGTAAGTTTTTTTAAAATCGATTGATTCATTGATAATAACTTGAGCTGTGATAATAGTAGTTAAGAGTTGTAATATCGAGTGGTTAGTAAAAGTATTGAATTAATTAATTCTGGGAATTGTTATTTTTTAAATAAAAAATTGTGTCATTATTGTATTTTTCCAATTTAAATAAATTAATAATTTATATAAGTTTCAATAAATAAAATAATAATTCTCAGGAGTAAATTAATTATAAACCTTTGCTAACCACTCGGCATTAAAACACAACTATTATCACAACTGAGATTCAATGAATCAATCGATTTTATAAACAGAACTTTCAAGGCCTATTTGCTCGCTTATATACCCAGGAATCGGATTATAGATTTTACTATAGTATTTTTATCATTTTTATTATTCATAGAATCTTCGAATTATTTTGATGTTTACTAATTAATTATCTGGATTTATCTTTCAACCAACATAGATATAGTAATCAAAAGACTCTTATCCCTTTAACTTCTATCTAACTAAGATGTAATATTCATCTAAATACATTCTTCAAAAAAATAAATAAATAAATAAATAAATAAATAAAAACACAAGCTTCGGTGAGATTCGATTCGGTACTCTACGGCATTCCAGCCTATTAGCTCTCGGCTATTAGATGTTGAAATTAGTAGCAAAGTATACCATGTAATATTTTTTTGCATAATGGGAAATTTTTTTATGTATTAGATATTAAAACAACTGTGCTTTATTAGTAAAATAATACTCATTAGATATATCATTGATCAGAAGTTTGTTCACTATATACATTACTACATATGTTCATTTTATACGTTTTTGTGAAGAGAAAAATAGTTCATACCTGCCAAAAAATTAAACTGAATAAAGGTTTCTTAGCTTAGTTGTACATCAAACAACATTTGGAAATTTTTTATATCGTTGGCCTTTAGTTTTTTCAAATTAAATTATAAATATAACAAGAGTAGGAGTATACATTCAAGCATAATACTTGCAACATGTTTAATTATATTTTGATCAAAAATTAACGGTAACACGTCGCCGCTGAACCCTTTGTTTCTTTCAATAAAAGGGAATCGGTTTCGAATTAAGACAAAAATTAAAGTACCTACCAAACTGCACTGATTTGGTTAAGCTTATTTCTAGAAAATTTGGAACCAATTCAATAAAACGAATTAAATTTTCATTAAGTGGTCTTTTTTTTTATTTTCCAGATTTATATTTTTTGCATTGTGATATTTACATTGTACTGATTAGTTATGTTGTTTGTAAAAAGACCAAAATAAAATAATAATGAATACAGTATACTACACAATATTTGAATTATTTTAAAATCATCCACGACAAAATGATTTTAAAATAACTCACGAAACATTTTTATTTTATATTTGAGAAAACAAGTGTAATTTGAATCTTTTCGGCTCAACTGATATATTAAATAAAACTTTTCTTTTCGATGACAATTCGTATTGTTATTTAATTCAAAATTTTCTTTATTATTTTGTCAAGAAAACTACAATATTTTTTATGCAATACAAAAGAACGTATTCACACAATGATAATAATATAAAATTTCTTATTATTTAAATCAAGTAATATGAATCGATAAATATGAATAATCATTAATCTTTTTTTCTACTTAACAAAAAGATTTGTCTCCTTTTCAAATTACATTTATTCTATTTTATATTAAAGATTCTTTTTCTTTTCTGCGTAATTGTATGGGTGAGTTTAAATTGTCTAGAAATGCAACTGTTTTATCAGTCAAATTGTTATTTTTTTGTTATTGTATTATTTATTTGTAAAGTTATCAAATATTTAAAAATTTATTAAATCCATTTAAATTTTTAATAATGAATTTTTTCCATCTGAATGTTAATAATACAAATTAATTGTTTTCTTTTAAAAAATGTTGAAAAGTCATAATGGTTTTATTTTATGATATTGTTCCAATTTATTATTTCGCCTACAATTTTGGCCCGAGAATACCAACCAAGCATTCATTCTTCCTTTGAAAATTTATAACCTTTTTAATTTTATTTGATAGATTTGACTATTCGCATCACAAAGAATAAAGATGAGCATTAAAATAACAACTTTAACGGAGCATTCTGGCAATTACATCATTGACTACTGAAGATGAGCAATAAACAAACAACTTTAAACAAACACGGCGCATTTTTTTAAAACAAAGAAACTGTGTCAAATTGATAATTCTTTCAATTGTCAACTTCAACGGACCTTTTTGGCATTAACACCATTGACTACTGCCCAGAAAATAACTTCTTCAGATGAGTATCTTATCTTTGTTACTGAATTTGCCCAATTTGTGTATAACCATTACAATGTTCAAAATTAACGAAAAGATACTACAACTTTATCCTTGAGTCACTCATAATTTTTTTTGTTGACATCCTTACTACGAAATGCTACTTTATCCAAGTTGACTTTAAGAATTACTTTAGAGACACTTACAATATGAATGTGAGTGAACAGTACGTTAAAGGCTTAAAAAAACTTTTCTAACATCGTACAAGCTCCTAAAAAAGGTTTTATCACTCTTTTTTGGATATTAAATCAAAATTACTACAATGTCTTTTAGTCGTTTTGTACGTAGGTTCCAATTTTATATACCCTAGTATGTACGTTATATAACTTTAAAAATTACAAACATGTAAACTAAGTGAAAATTGGAAGATATACTTTTCTTAATTTTATCAAATGGCATAATATACTGAAAATTATTTCGATAATTTTTTCTGTCAAAAGAATGCACGTTATGAGATTTTATCCTGATTGAATTGGCTGGGATTGTGAAAAAAAATTATCCGCTTTTTTTAATGAAGTTTAAAACATTATAAAAAATAATTTTGATAAGAGTATGTGAAAAATATTTAAAAATTGTTTTAAAGTTTGTTATAATTTCTGTGTTTCCATGATTTTCTTATAAACAATTTTGCCTGTGTTTCGATATTATAACGTCATAGATGGGTACCGTCCTCGATCTGCTTCGTTGTATCATATTTTCATATTTGTTTTTTATATTATTCATTGTGTTATATTTTAATGACGTAACATTTAGCCAGTCATATATTTGAAAACAAAGAAAATGTACAAAAGAAAGATATATCTATAAAAAAATACTTTAAATTTTTCCAAGTTTCCCAAACAATTTTAAAACTTCTCTTTTAAAGAAACGTTTTCTGATTTATTACGCGTATTTAAAAAAAAAAACTTGTTTTTCAAAAACAAGAAGAAAAGTAAAATCTATGCAACCGTTCTACAGTTCATCTCATAATTGAAATCATCCGTTATTTAATTATTGTAAAAACTATATTAAAATCAATACAACATCTTAATTTTTGCCACAAGTATAGAACTTTTTAATATATTTTTGGCAATTTACCTTATTAGGAAAAAAAATTTATTATTATCATGGCTTTTTCTGCACCTTATAGGGTAAATTTTCAAAAACATAAACTTTTCCTTTATGTCTAGTTCAAATATAAGTTTCATAAATAATGGTTTTTTTTTAATGAAACATTGAGCATGCAATCACCAAACTTTTTAAAGCATTGGCTTTTAGAAGTTTATGACTGGAAATTTAAGTGCAAATATTTATCAGCTAACATTAAACGATTAAGAGCTGAGTTAAAAATAGATTTGGAATGTCGATTTTGATCAGCTCTTTTGATCTGTTTTTCAAAATCTTAGTTCATATTATATAGTAAAACAATAAATTTTTCTTCTTTTAACTTACGAATCGTACTGTATATACAAACTACGATATGAACACACATATTATGTCGTGTACGGTATCTGCAAATGTGCGTACCATTTTTATTTGATTTTATTTCTTGTTCGAAAAAAGAAAAAAAAAAGGTAACCTTATATCATTATTTGACAACTTTATGTGAAAAAATGTTTTTTTCCACCCATTTATTCTGAAAAATCCCAAATGATTTCCTGTATTCGTTATAATTAAGTTAAAATCGATATATCTCTCGACATAAAGAAGTGTCACGACAAGTTATAGTTCTGTTCGACACATATTTTGATGACACACAAATTCAATCACTGAAAAAAAGTCATATTGTATAATAGACATTTTTCAAAGCAAATTTACTGTTAAAATAGGTCAGTTATACTGTGCTATTGTATTGTCAATTTAATGTCAGAAAAATTTCACCAAATACTAGTCAATTATTACATTTAGATAAATTTCTATAAAAAATATTAATTCGACTCCTATTTGACATTCATGCATGCTTATAACAAAGATATATTTTATTATGATTTTTTTTTATCGATAAAAATCAAAAACTATTATACTTTAAAAATTATCAGAACACTTTTATTTTATTCGAATGATTTAAAAAAAAATTTATGATGTACATAGAAAAAGCTATTTACATTAATAACAGGTAAGCCTAATTCTGTCATATAACTATAGGTTTATGGTAACTAAAATATATATATATATATATATATATATATATATAGATATATATATATAAGTTTGTGATTCGATTTTTGTCAAATATCTCCAGAAAAGAGCAATAATAGTAGTATTGTCTCTCTTAGTGATTCATCTTGATTATTGTTCAATTTTAAATCAAATTTTCAAATTTATTAATCAGAAAAGTTTTAAATGCCTCTGATTGTTTCCTTTGAAGTAACTATTGAAGTGATCTGATAAAATAAGTGAAATTTGGTGATAATTGATATCATACTCTTCAAAAATAATACTCTATCAGTGAATTGGTGGATGATAAATCCTTGTATATTTACTAACTCATAATTCTGTGCAATGTTGACTACCATTACTATTTTAACGCCGTTTTCCATCTTGCATATAGCAGAACAAATATCGCCAACCAATGAATGTTGAAAACTAAAATTAGTATTTCTCGTTATTATGACCATATTTGCTGAAATCATATTGACAGTATCATCATGTGATTCGCAAATGAATAAAAATAATTATTCTTGATTGTATAAATAATAATTATAATAATTCAATTAATGTCAGAAAAACTGAATATCTTAAGCAAAATTTAATTGTTCTCAATAATATCATAAATAAAATTTTAAAAAAATTATAAAAATATAATTATTACTGACTTTTTTATAATTTATTTTATTGGAATACAGCACCAAAATCTCAACTTGCTATCTCTTTTCGTTTACAAGTTATGACAGATGGATGGATGTTAAGGTTTTTTTGGCCTGCCAAATTTTTGAACTAAGTATGTTGCAATATTATTTGTATATACCATAAAGATGATTATTTTTGGATTTAATCAAGTCATATAGAACTCGGTTTACATTCCACATGATTTTAATTTCAATGGTCACCCAAGAATTAATGTAAAGACACGATGCCTGAATAGCTTTTTTCAGTGAAAATCAAAGTACTATTTCAAATTTTTGTAGAAGAATTTTAAACTACAATTTGCAGTATTACTTTCTAATACACCCACCCATGTATCGTTACTAAAAAATTAAAATATTATAATTTATTACGCGAAATTATATATATGCATATGCATCGAGTATAAAAATAGGAGAAACTTTCGTATTCAACGGAATGACGGGTGGTGTTTAAACAATTTATACCTATGGTTGTTATCGCCTTTATTATGAAATTTAATGGTCTATTTTGTTCATTTTTCATATTATAAATCTAGTGTAGAGAAGATGTTTGTATATCTTCTGCCTTACTTTTTATCTAGTATTTAATTTCTATTTTAAGTTTTTATATTTTCGCTTAAAAAAGTAATTTTTTTATATACATTAAAGGAAAAATAGTTCACTATACATTAGAATTTGTAGACAGCTTAGTTGAAATGAGTTCATTCAACTAAAATTCACATTTGAAAAATCCATTCTTGATTCAATCCAGCATTAAACTAGTATTATTTTTAATGAAACGAAAACTTAGATGTTACGTTTTAACTATACTTTTAAACATGTAGATTTTTTCTAATTAAAAATGAAATGGTAATTCCATGTACATTAATTTTAATTTTTTTCGTATATCATAATTTTCTATGAAATTCATATCAAAGGATATTACAAAATATACAAATTTTTGTTGTTTTTTTAGTTGGAAATGTAATAGTTATGTGATAAAAGATGTTCTCATCTTAGACGTGGAATTTCTAACCTTTTACTAAGTGTGATTGATGAACAAGATCCGTCCACACTTCGTTGTATGGGACAACATAGTATTACTAATGAAAAATTTAATAGAAATTTCGATTGAAAAGTGTGACAAAACAGCGAGGGTTAAAAATCAACATTATGGAATTATTAAGGAGAAAAAATTATAATAAATGTGTTTTATTTTTACTTACTCTATGATAATATGTAAATTACTCAACATTTCCTAATAAATCCTAAAATTTAATTGCGGTTATTGCCGTAAAATATCTGCGAACATTGGTATTTTTAAGGTAAAACCAAAACAAAACAAATAAAAACGTACATCAAAAATATATTGTTTGATACACTTGCAAAACGATTAGTCCTTTTGTGATGAACATTTCAGTTCATTATAATAATAATATTAATAAAAATAATAAGAATAATAGATAATATTAAAAACTACTGGTTCTGTAGACTGTATACTTCACTCAGAAGTAAATAAATAACACGTACACAAAATTTGAAGATATCTGACACAATAAAAAGCATGATCTTAGACCAATTAAATTTTTATTATATATCAAAAAATTAAATATGATATGTATTAAATAAAAAAATAAAAATTTTTATATGAATATATAGTAGAGTAGCCTAGTGGCGAGTGAACCAGCTTTCGGAACATAAAGGCGCATGTTCCAACTTGGTTAATAATTGGAAAATTTTTTTAGAAAAAAGTGATTTTTTCTGAAGGTTCAAATTTTCAAATATCTCTATATTGAATTTTCTGAGTGAAACCAATGCGCGTAAAATCGAACCAGGCATTCGAAATTTACAGCTGACCAAACATAGATAGATACTGACAAACGAAATGCAAACTCGTCTAGTTATACCATAGAATTTTCACGCCGTTCCATCAATAATAATAATTAAATAAAAAACAAATAATAATGAGGCTTAACCATTGTTCTTCAGATACATAGCCTAAAACAGAGGCCACCCACATTATACTTCGTTTTTATCCTAGCTTATAATATATCACATTGCCACTTCAAACCCGCCACCTCCCATTCTAAATAGTTAAACGGACTAGATGTGTTAGTACATTTATTCGTTCGGCTACTGAACGGATTATTATTAATATGGGCACACCATTTAATTGAAAGAAAGATACATAGAATTGAATTACACATCTGTCGGGAATCAAACAACTGTTTAAATAAACATACACGTACGTATGACGATGAAGTCTATCTTGGGAAGAGAGTTTGTTTATTTTAATTTCAAAAAAGTAAGCTCATTGATCTACCACTAGAGGATTGACTTTCATCCTTCGATGTGATTTCAATAAAAGCCTTTAATACCTGATTAAATAACTAATTCCCCGTAGTTTTTATTTTAAATTTGGATTTGTCGTAGTCATTTTAAAGTGCGTAATGATAACAAGATAAACGAATTACCTATGTTACAAATATCAAATCACTATATAGTCAGCCTATCAAAGTCTCGATAGGTCATCAATAGTTTTTTTCTTATCCCTAGTGTGATTTAGAACATTATTCAGTTAATATCTATCAGTTTTTTTTTCTTTTTTTTTATGTATTATATTCAGTTTTATTTATTTACAACTTTAATAGTTATTTGTTCCATTATAAACATATACTCAATAATAATGTCCTTTGTTCGTTTTACGTTTGTCTCGGCGAATCTACTTTTTATTATTCTAATCACTGTATTTTTTTTCCATTCACATATTATTAGAGTTTGTTAACTAACATATATTAATATGTAAAACTCACATTTTATACAATTATCTATAAGACCAGTGTAGAAGCCTGAAAGAATGATAAAAAGTGGAAGAAAATTATAGTAGGATGAAACCGATTGAAAACGCAAGATAATATGATAAAAATGAAAGGAAAAATAAATTACGGGCGATCTGAGTATGGGAAGTAGGAGGGGGTGAGTTTTTAAGGGTAAAACACGCTTTATTTCGATTTCCGGAAAAATACGGAAAAAAAGTTAAATGGAAAAGTTGTAGGTAATAAAAAGATCTTACTTTTGTATTTACACTTTTTTCACATATCCTCAAAATAAATATTTTAAATCAAAAAATTATAGTGTATTTGGAACATAAAAAGGTAAGGTTTTCTCCAAATTTCGGAGAAAAAAAATAAAAAAACCAACCAATTTTTCACATAAATTTTGAGGTTATGTGAAAAAAGTGTAAATACAAAAGCTGTAGATCTTCCATAGGACTTGTAGTTCTACTGGAAATTCAAATTAACCGAATTTTACACTTAAACACTCACCCCTACCCCTACTTCCCGAACTCAAATCGCCCGTAATTTATTTTCCCTTTCATTTTTATCATATTATCTTCCGTTTCCAATTGGTTTCATTATACTATAATTTTTTTTTTCAAAAATTATCTACCCTGGTATAATATTAAACGTTAAAAAAATATACTTTTTTTATATTCCTACTAAACTTGTAACTTATCGCCTGTGTTCGAAATTCGAACATCTTTCAAACATTTTTAATAATTAACTATAATAATTGTATTTAAATAGCACTTATTATTTTTCTAAATAAAAATTGATTTGTTATTACCAAAATTTTTTTCTTATATTATCATGGATTTTGTGATATTTTTGCTATTTTAATATTAATATTCCAATATAATTAAATTTCAAGAAGTCTTATTCATAAACTAAAATAATTTGCCTTTTCAAATGGTCGGTTGAAAGAAGAACCATTTTCTTTACAAACTAATTCCATATTTGAAACATAATATAAGTCGAATAATTGATGTCTATATGCGACCATGCTAACGGGAACAAACGTACATTATTTAAACGTCTAATACTTTTTGAATAACACAATTGTCGGTCATTTTTAAATACGTAAAAAACGCTGATCTAAATTTTTTTTAAAGAAAATGACTCCTTTCTGAAGATATTAGAAAAAAATAAGAAATAACAGAAAACTGAAAAACATAATAAAAAAATTTTTGTAACTTTAATTGTAAATAAGAAAATATTTGGTTTATTATTTTTATGACAACAAAATTTGCAATAAAAAGCCAAAAATAAATATTAAAAAAAATTTATACAAAAAACAAAGTTTTATAAATTAAAAATTTTTTGAATAATTCGATAAAAAGTACAAAATTGTTTTGCAGGCTTCATACATAATTTGGCATGTAAAGAAACTTTTCATAATTTGGCATGTAAAAAAACGTGTTAAGATCGGAAGTGAAGAAAAAAATTCAAAATTTGAATATACGGTATATGGTTCATTTTTTTAGGAGTGCCTTTATACGAAAATATTTGTTTGGCTTAGTTGAACGATAATTGCACTCTTTCTTTCAATGTCAACTGGAAAATACAGAATATTTTAATCGTAATGAATACTTGTGGTTTTAATTATTTAATTGTAATAATAAAAACCTTAAGATTAATGTACAGCATCTAACGGTTTTTCAACTTCCCAATGGGATTTTATAATTATTAATTATTAATGTAAACCGTCACCAAATTAGCAACGAGTAACATCTCCTCAGAGAATCATTACAACTAGCTAATTCATACTGATGATGACTACTTTGTAGTGGAAATACGAATTTATAAAATACAAAATAATTTGATTTAGGAAATTGGGGAAAAAATCGAAATTTATTATTCCCAATAGGAAGTTCTTTTATTATGGCCGATTTTTTACCCAATTTCCACATATATGTACGTTTCAGTCACTATGACTACAATATAACGTTTTTAAATAGATGTTTGTGTATGTGTGTATACTTGGATGTACACACATGTGTCTCGTTAATTTAGAGGACAAATAATGATATCGACGTGGAATCACTTTCATTCGGCGTTTAATTACCTAACTTAAAACCGAATGAACTTTTAAGTAAAATCTGTCCATCCGTTGAGGATAAAAACACTAAAAAAGAACAAAAACACATGTTCGTAAAATAAATTATTGGTTATTTATTCTCCTCATTGGGAAGTTCGCCGTGCGGATCAGTAAAATCAGTACAGACGATTTGTGTTGAGGTTATAAAATTTAAAAAAAAATAACATTACCAATATTCGTAATATAAATTATTGATGACTTATTCTCCTCGTTGGGAAGCACACCGTGGTGATCTTTCGGGTCGCACTTAAAGAGTTAAAAATCAATTTTACATAACATTAAAATTATTTTTTGAATAAACGACTCCAATAATAATTGAAGGTCCTTTCCCATATATTAGTAAAGATCTGATGATCTTTCTTCGACTTTATGTTGTTCAACGTTAAATGAAACTACATAAATTTCCTCGAACAAATAGCAAGGCTTCAATAATTTACCGGTTAACTTTGGATTTACAGAAATGAAAAACAACTATTGTTACATTTTCTAAAAGAGTTTTCATTTTCCTATACTTTTTTCGATAACATGTAAGGTTTTCAAGTTATTCGTGAAAAATTGTGTTCAGTTATGGACCAACCGAATAGAAAATTTGTTATATAAAATTTGCCGCTTTGATGATTCTTGTTTTTAATTTTACAACTTGTATCCCCACAAATGGGTTATCATGTTCATATTAACGTATACAACAAAATTCAATATATTTGATACCCACATATTGATTGTATTAGAATTTCTACGTTATCATGTTTTATACAATACGGGAACACTAAAAACTAGATGCAACAGAGAAAAAAGCAATTCAAACAGCGATATGTTTTTATTTTTCTACATACAAAAAATCTGTGAAATGAATGAACAGTATAAATAATAAATTTAATAATAAATAATTGGGCTAAATTTAATAATAAATAACTTCCTTCGATTTTCATCAATCTCTATTCAGATAAACTAATTAACCTTATAAAAATGAATTAATAATATAAAAATTGGTCCAGAGATTCGTGAAAAAGTTTTTCTTACATACGTATCTTTGCGAAAAACTAGACCCTTCAATATTAACAAACTTACGCTCATTAATCCTGTAAAGTGTGCTCCCAATATTTTCATCAAATTTTCAAGTGTGCCACCAAATTTCTGAATTTGAAAACGAATGAAACATTGATCAAAACTTTTAGTCAAACTTAATAAGTAACGGTTTGTGAGTGATCAGCTTTAAAGTGTATTATTACACAACGGCTATAAAAATAAACTGAAAACTTGATACTTGAAACTAATGTTTATAAATACTATTCGACTAGGTATATATTACAGAAAAAATGACATTAAACTCTTGTTTTTATAACATTGTGTGCAATTTTCTGTCGATGTTATAAAAAATATTACATATAATAAATATACTTTGTATATAGTATACGCTTTATGTACAAAGAACAATTAAAATGCTTCTATTACATCGGATAGACCAGTAGCGGAGCAATAAAACCAACATATTTAATATCCTTTACATCAACTGTATACCCTTGGATTATATCAACTTTATATAAACTTGGTAAGAAAAACTTGAAAAGTGCTAATTTGTGATTATTATATATTATAATTATCAAACTCTTTAAGTAATTAGTTTTCCTTTCTTCGATGTAAAGTACAGATGTTATGAGCCAAAAAAATTTTAATTATGCAATTTAAAGTTTGGGGCTCCATTGTTATCGTAATTCAAAAATAATATATACGGGATTTGAACTCGACCAAAACCACTCGATTTTTTATAACTCTGACCCCAAAACAACTCGTAACTAATACAAATCGATGCTTTAAGAACGAAATCAGCTGAGTAATTAAATCATAGGTTAAACGTTAAATCAGTACTTACTCGTCTCCAAATATAACTTGGTTAGCTTAATCACAAGTTGAACTTAAGGACCAAAATATTTACAAACCAATACTAACTTGACCTCTTACAAAATGTCGGTGGTTCAATGAAAGGTTAAATGTTAAGGTACAAAGACACACAGACTTATACTAACTAGACCGCATATAAAATCTTGGTAGTTTAGTCATGGGTTATATGTAAGGTCCAAGAACCCACTGACCCGTGCTTACTCGACTACAGTTATTACTTAGGTAGTTTAATCAGAGGTTGTACGTAAGAATCAAAAATCCAACAGCACCATACAAACTTGACCAGAAATATCACTTGGATAATTTTTTCACAGTTTGAATATTGAAGTAAAAAACATAGATCTGCACTATCTTGACTGAGAATAAATATCACCTGTTTAATCCCATATTGAGTAAGAGTGCCAAAAACCACGCAAAACCATACTAACTCGACTTTAAAAATCACCTGGGCATTTAGATCACAAGTTGTAATTAATAATAATAGATCAACACAAACATATCTTGCATATAATTATAGATTATTTACTTTGCAACCAGACATGAATGTTTTAAATATTTCTGCTTAATAGTTCGCATGTCTTCCTGTACTTCCTGAAAAATAGGATGAATTCCCTTTTTTTTACAAAAATATGTTGTTAATTAGCAATAACTTTCTATTAAGCTTTGTATGTTAAAAGCGCAGATTTGGATTCTGATCGTAAATTGATTTTGTACAAAGTTAGCAGCCATGTATAAGTTACTAATTCGGAACGCTCATCGAACATCAAATTGTTTTCCAGCGTTTGTATGATAACGAAAAGCAACTTTTTTAATTTTTTACAAAATAAAACAAATGAAACCGTGTCAAATATTCCATACAAAAAACAAAATTCAAAAAGGAATTATTTTTTATGAAAAATTGGTTCATATTTCTTAAAAAAAAATTAACTTATTTATAAAATTTAGTGTTGTTTCTTATAATTTAATATTAATTTTTCTTCTGGTATTTGCTTTACAATTTGAAAGTAAGTGGTTTTTGAGAACAAGTAATTATATTTTTTAGAATACGAATAGTTTATTATAAATAATCGACTCGTTTCGGGCATATAGCATTTTAACAAAACATATTATTATATCCTGTGGTAGTTTTGAAAGTTCTCTGTACATTATTGGCAGTATATTTTTCTTCTAAATACGAGTTGAAGCCCATTATCCAACATTATCTTGGAATAAAATGTAATTGACAAGAACTTCACTTTTATCAAATAAGGAAAAATACTAATGAATAATGGTTTCAGTGTTAAATGTTATAGAAAATCATTTTTTCATTATAATCTTTTGAAACAGCAAATGATATTAATATACTCGTATTATAAGTATTCAACAAAAATATATACTTATTTTCTAGAAATTTTATATATATATATATATATATATATATATATATATATATATATATATATATATATATATTTTATATATATATATATATATATATATATAATCTTCCATACATATATATTTCATATAATCGATAGTATTGTATTTATATCACAATTTTATCATTTCGAACTGAAGTACAGTATGTTACAATGAACATAACAGTGAGTATGCATGTAATTCAAGTTTATCACAAAATGTAGCTTTTGGCAGCAAAACCTTCCTTGAAACTATACTCGCGGTCTAGGCGCAAAAGCCAAACTTACCTTTACAATACTGGATTATTTGCTTGTATTACTTAAACAACAAAAGCCACTAACTTAGGTGATTCTTGCAAAAATGTACTCATAACGCCACTTTATATATGTTTAGGAAGATTTTTGGCCCCTATGTTTGATTTGGCTGTCCCTAAAAGATTGAAAAAAATTTATATAATAACGCGATTGAAGCAACACAATCTGCCATATTTATTTTAAGAATCAAAAATACTTTAATCATTTATTAGTTTTTAGTTTATATTTTCCAAAATATGATGTTTGTACATACACTATTTTCTAAATCTTGTAACCTCTATGGGAATAATGCAAGTAATTTTGATTGGTTCTAGGAACGAACAGGCATGTAACGCAAGTCATTTTTTATCGCTTGACATCCCCATCAATTTTTTATACTTATTTACACAAAATTAAATTGTTAGTACAAAAATTTATTTATTTTTTTAAGTTATTGAAAAACTATAATTTAACAAATGATTTTTTCTTTTATTTGCGTGACAATCAGATTCCCTATTATAACTGCATTATCAATTTAAAAAAATTTGTTCTAGTTAATCTCTATCGAAGTATTTTTGTGTTTCCGGTAATACATTAAATTCTCGATCGGTATTAAAAAAGTAACTGATGCCATACTTATAATAATTTATAGTATTGACATAATTTAAAACTATACAACATTATTAAACTATTATATAATGGCGTTTCGCTTAATATAAATAATAATTGAACAAAATTAACTAGGAATTTTATGTAATACAAATTTTAAATGATGTTTTTATAACTAATTGAAACAAAAAATAAAAGTTTAATGTTAGACACTATGTATTTACGTGGAAAACCAAACTACATAGTGTAGCTCGTTCCATCAACTATTAAATTTTTTGTAGTCAATAATTATTTTTCATAACCTTAAAATAATTAAAATACATGAAATTATAATAAATTTTTTATTAAAACTAATAATTTTCAAATGTTATTACTTTATAGAAAGATTCAGCTTAATGGTGGTTCAAAAAAGTTTGAACTAATTTTCAACCTAGACCATTTAAATCAGAAGAATCTTAAAATGGACATTTTTGAAGAAAACACATAATTATACAATTTCTGCATAAGTAAAATGAAATAATGTAAAAATCAAATAGGCATTAGACATTGTTGAAAATTTCAAATAAATTCATCGAGTGTCATTAAAATACTGTACGCAAATATTTTTTTTAAAATTTATTTTAAGTCACTTTTTAACTACTATGGTCATGAGTGACTGCAGTATGTAAACATATTTGTTTGTGTAGAATTGTCATGATATTAACAATTGAGTTTGTTTCGTAAAAAAGGAAGGTTCTTTTGGACAAAGAGGCTACCGTAATGAATGGTTAAGAAAATTACTAAATTAATAAATAATTTTATTATTGAGTAGAAACGCATGTCGTTAGATTTTTAGTCCCCAGATTGTTACGAAATCTAGCAGGATGATTTAAAGACTGCAAGTGAGAGTTGAGTGATTCAACAAGTAAATTGAAACGACTTTACATTAAAAATTTGAGCTTTCTTAACTTTTTAAAATCAACATTTTTGTTAAAATCATAACCCAATATTATTCAGATTTTTTTAAGCATAGCTGTACTTATTAGTTATTTTAATTTTGTACTAATTTAAAATGCGTCAGACAATGTCTTTTCATAAGACTGTTGAATTTTGTAACCATCTAGTAACTAACAGTCTTACAACATATTTTCCAGTCCAATTTTCTACTCTTTACCAATAATGTAATTTCTTTAACCGATGTGATCGATTTTATACAGTGGCCTCTTTGCGTAATTACGAAAACCTCATAATATTTCCTACATCAAAAATTAATTAAAAATAACGTCGAAAATATTTCATCAAAGAAAAAAATAATAATATTTATAATAAAAATATTCAATTATCTCTTTTTTTATATAATTACGAAGTTTTACAAGTTGCTTTCTTCGTTATTTACAATACAATTTTTATAAATTTGTAGCTGTTACATAAAAAAAAAATTACAAACAATTTTTTCTTTGATGATATAACTAATTTTCTCGTATTCGGTAAAGTAGTAAAAATGTATAATTTTTCAGTCTTGAATCTTAAAAACATCAACTTTTTTTTTTTACAGATATTTGAAGAAATAAATATAAAATACATGTTTATTTATTTTAAAATAATTATTAACTGTATAAAAGCGGAATGTAATTATTTTACGTGTTTGATAATGTGGGAATCTGTCAATGAAATGTTTAATTACAAATTTTTTAATTAAATTCAGTTATAACCTTCTTTGAGCGGCATCATTTTACAAATAAACAACGAAAACAGTATAAAAACCAATTTACCAAACAATTATTTATTGGTAATGCAATTTATACATTTTTAGGTAAAAAAACTTCAATTATTCATTTTATGACTATTTACATTTTAGTTATTTTATTTATATTTCTTCATGGAAATGATTACCGATAAAGTAGTAATAAATGAAGATAGTTTTAAACTGAAATATTTTTAATTGGATGTTGTTTTTCAATTATTTCGATACTATGCATTATGCTGCGTATTCTATAATTGTCGTTTAACATATACGGATTACCTAGTGTTATTATCGAAAATGTACTATAAAGATCTATTAAAATAGTGGACTCAAAAACATAGAAACACATTTTGATCACTAGATACTTGTTTATTGTTGTCAAAACGGTAAAACTAGAAGATTTGTATATAAATGATGTAACAAGGAATTAAAATATAATAATTTTAATTAGCAAATTTATAAACGTAATCTATATACATAGGTCTACCACGTTTTTTTATTAATTTGAGGCTTTATTACAACAAAACGATTACATACATTAAGTTTCAAAGTATTGTCCATCGTTAGCTACCATTTTGGTCCATTTCTCGGGAAGCAGGTGAATCCTGCGGCGAAAAAATTCTTCATCTTTCGATAAGATCCATTTTTTTTCACTCGATCCAATTTTTCACTTCTGCATACGAGCTAATGTGCTGGTCGTGTGTCATTGAGTGAAATAGGTGAAACTCAGACGGAGCAACATCTAGAGAGTACGATGGGAAGGTAAAGTAAAACTTCCCATTTCAATGTATCAAGATATTTTTTCACCACTTTGGCAACGTGAGGCCTAGCGTTATCATGCTGTAAACTTACTTTATCGTGTCTCTCGTTGTACTGTGGTCGTTTTTCTTCTAAAGCACGACGCATCAATTGCGTTCTGCGTTCTATAACGCTCACCTATGATGGTTTCAGAAGCTCGTAATAAATTACGCCAAGTTGGTACCACCAAACGCCGTCCACCACTATGACGGTCTTCGGCAGTAAAATCACCACTCTTAAAACGTTGGAACCATTCCTGACACGTTCTGTCACTTATAGCCGTTTTACCATAAGTATCTAAGATAATCCGCTGAGCCTCAGCCGCAGATTTTTTCATATTGAAACAAAAAAGCAATACTTCCCGCAAATGACGGGAATTCTGTTAAAATTCGGACATATTTAATAAAACTTTTATTATGATGCAAACACAAATTAAGTTCGACATCTGTGATTAAGATATTTTAACTACTACCGACTACTACCGCCATGTTTGGAAAACGGCGGGAGCAAAGTGGTAGACCAATACTAACTATTATATAATAATAACAGAGCAAACTTTTGTTTTTCGAGTGATTGTTTGTTTGTTTATAATAAGATAGCTCAAAAATTCTGAATCGATTTTAAAAATTCTGGTACCAAAAGAAAATATTATCAGCAAATAACATGGACTAAAGAAATTTTCATTTACACATCGATGTATATATATCTTACATTTAAAAAAAAGTTCTTCTAATCGATGAGAGATATAGAAAAACTGTATATAGAAGTAATCACCTTTTACAGACAACCTTTGTTTGAAACATTTTTTCATACAAGCAATATTTTGAATACCTGCCATTTATGTCAATACATGCATACCTATATAAAATCATGCAAACTGTCAACTTTGTCTAATTTTGGCTTTTAGAATTTTGAAAAATTACATTGGCACTTTCGACTTATAAAGGCAATGTTATAACACCTAATACTTCGTGCTGAGGTGCTCATATATTTAATAAAAAGTATATGGACCTCTTGAACCATGAATAGTCCCGGTGATAATACAACAATGCGATATGCAAACTTTATGTAGTTCATTGTTCGACATATAAGTGTAAAGAAAAGTGATTTAAGTGATAAATTAATTAAGTGATAATTATTTAAAGTTTCAAATTTAGATTTTAATTTCGATGAAAATGATGCTAGATTGTAACATACTGGAAATGAGAATAAAATAATTTTTTTCACATTTTTCACCCCCTTAGGGTTGGAAAATGCACGAAGAATATTAAGCTGGTTATTTAACAACAGAATCCATATAAATTTTGAAAATAGAAAAGAAGTGACTAAAATCAGTAGAAAAAAAGATACTACATAGTATAATCTGATAAAAAAAATACGAAAAATAATACGATGTGATAATACGATGCTAGTGAGGAAGGTGAATATTTGCAATGCATATGAAATTATAAGAGAAATCACTGTAATATTATTTAATACTGCTATGCAAAATCAAACACTATATACCATTTTTATCGGGCATACTTTTTGTACGACATCAGACTTTCTTATAATAAAAAAAAAAAAAACTATTAATTTACAAGTAAAATAATTTACAACCATCATACATTCATTCATTTTTAGCATGATTTTATTAGCTCGCTTTATTGTATGTTTGTTCGGGTGGAATTTTATAATTGATTTTAAACTAGCTCTCTGATGAGTTAGATACATGAAATTCGGACCATAGCTCAGAAGTGGATAACGATGCATGAAAATGTGAAAAAAAGATAAAAATTATAAAGGCAAAAAAAGAAAATAAAACAGCAGAAATAAAAAAAAAAAATGAAAATGCAGAAGTTGAAGAATTACGTTCACTACTGTACTATATACTTTTTTACTGTACCATGTTTTTATAATGGACTAAAGAGTAAAAAATAAATTCTCTAATTTCAAACGAACACTATGGGGAATACGCATTAGATAATTAATACATTAACAGCTCAACTTATGCCGCTACTTGTGTTACATGTTTTTCGTTTGAAATTAGAGAAATTATTTTATACTTTTTAGCCCAATACAAAATAATGATACATAAAAAAGTATTTTTATTTAATTATTGACTAACTTTGTGTTTAAAACAGTAAATTATAGTCTAGTTGCAGTTTTCATGATGCCAAATTCAAGGACTAGAATTAATTTTTGTTTTTTCAATTGACAAAAATGATCAAATTGTCTATACTGTTAACAATCGATTCTTATAAATGATATTTTATCTTATTAATAGGTAGATTACCATTTTTAATTATTGAATGCAAAAAATTAAACTAACATTTGTTTACTATATAATAGTTGCATAAAATACATTGTAAGTTGTGTACAAACATTACCTAGCCGTTACCCAGCTTTTATTGCATGTGCTATTAAGTGAAATAATTAAAGTCAAAGTATTAAACTAAAAACTTTTCGTATGGATATCTTAAAAACCGTACGATACGTACATACCTACAACATACACACAGGTAGGTAGAAGTTAGATAAAGGTGACGTTCATAGTTTTATATAATAGTTATAGTGTATACATTTTAGTGTCTATTTTAACAATAATTAGTAAAGTTTAAGTAAAATGTTCATAAATTAGAAATACACACTTGGCAATCAATGATAGTATCCAACTTTCTACATTCGAAGTAGCACACAAGTTCAAACCCATAATACTTTAAATGGAATATTTTATGTACCCTATTATTTAAAATGGTACAAGCAAACTCATAAATATTGAACACATAGTTTGAAAACTTTAGGGGGAATCGTTTTCTTATTTTATATAGCCTATTGGATCCGGACTGTAATAACGAATCGATACCTTATTTATTAAAATTAGTTCAGTACTTTAGCTGATGTGTTGAAACATTCGTGCATAGCAATATACATACATAGACTGCTAAAAACATAACCGATCCTTTTGTCTTCGCCGTAGTCGGATAAAAAGTATAACAATCTCTCTAACTTTAAACGAAAAACCCATGCTTTTCGTTTAAAATTCGGGAATTATTTTATACTTTTTAGCCCGTTATAAAAACATTAAAAATTATTTTTATTTTATTATTATTATTTTCTGTTTTTTAGGGCTACTGAATGAAATTTTTCGTATAGTGAACAAATTCTTCTTCTTCAATATTTCTTATTTCTTCTGTTTTTGATTTATTTTTGTCTTTTCATTTTCTTCAACCTTCTCTCCTCTTTTTCGGTATTCTATTGAATTTCATGCATTCATCCACATCTGAACTTTGGTTCAAAATTTCAAGTATCTAGCTCACCTGGAACCAAATTTTAAATCAATTACAAAATTCCACCCGTTCAGATATAAAACAAAGCGAGTATGTAATTTGAACAGTCTGTAATTTGAATATGTCGACAAATATTTCTATTTAGAGCAGCTGATTTGTTGCTACTCAGCCTCATGGAAAGATGCTGGGTCCTCAAAAATATCTTAATATTTATTCTCTCCAAATGCATGCAAAACCTACGAAAGATAAGAGGCATTCTATGTCTTGTTAAAATATAAAAATTAACATGGATTAACCAAATTAGGTGAGATGAAACTAGTAGATCAGTTGATTGAAAAACGAGTCATGTCAGGCAACAATATAATGGGCGGAACGGACCAACTTGAAAAATACGCAGGGATTGCTGGAAAAGACCAGACCTTTATCGATCTGCTCAATATATTAAAAATAGATCCGTTAATTTAATAAACACACTAAATGTAGCCAATTTTGTGTTGATACCCTTCTCGATAAGGGTCAGTCCTTAGTGCTTTCCAATATTGGGGTCAAACGCTGGAGGTCAGCCGAGCTATGAATATTCGTAACTTTTTGTCGATGGCAGTAGCGATTTGTGGACGTTACAGTTTCAAGTTGCTAAAATCTAACTTGTCATCACCAAGTCTAAAGCTGCCACAGCCGGTGGTGGCCATGCAGTATCAATTCGTTTACTCACTGATAGCGGAAGCTTTTCGAGGCATATTTATTTTGCCAATCATCACTTTATTATAATTCTTATTTTAATTATGTATGAAGTATTTAGAGGGAAAAAAAACGTTTTTGATACATGAAAATTTATTACAAAGTGGTAATAATAATAAGGTGAATCAAAATTGAATTTTTTAATTTTTGAAAACAGAAACGACTTTGTATATAAACAATTAAGAGTATTTTTTTCAATTACACGCGATTGATGATATAAAATGACTGACAACATTGCTATAATAGTTATATTTAAAAAAATATATATACTTGATGTGGTTTACATGCAAACTTGTCATTAGTTTTAAAGTTTCTTTTTTTTTTTTTTAAATATATATAATCACTATAAAAACAAAATAATGGTTTTATGAATAAAACATTTAGTTTTATTTTTATGATGAAGATGATAAACAGGATATTTTTGTGAAGCATAAATGATTTTTTTCACTTTTGAATATTAATTTGAATATAAATTTCTTAAATAATTTTACAAATGAATAAATTATCCGAAAATTTTACGCTACAGTATCTGCGCATATATAGCAAATTTTCAAAGAATTATCCTATCAAGAATTGTTTATTTTGACCAAAGTTGTCATCAATAAGATACAGCCTTAATATTTTTTTTATGGTTTTCTTAATGGAAAGCCACATTTCCTTGCAAATACTATATATAAATATACTGCGAATTTTATTATATATATTTATATATATATATATATATATATATATATATATATATATATATATATATATATATATATATATATATATATATATATATATATATATATATATATATATATATATATATATATATATATAGGCAATATTGTTTTTGCACTGGATTTTTCAACTACTTACTTCAAATGTATTAAATATATTCCAATATTCTTTGAAATAATGGCTATTTTACTGTCTTATCGACAAAATATAAATATGATACACAACATGTGGTTTATAATCCAACCTCAAAAATAAACAAATCTATAAATAAATTTATTAAACAAAGCTCTTGCAATCAAAAAATTACTCCATAATTCCATAAAAATTCGAAATTTTTTTTACTCTTTACTATCTTCACTTTTCTCTTTCAAAATATGAAGTTTTAACCGCAAATACATGTTTTGTGAAGTGAACTGAATCCAAATTGTAGGTTTAAGAAATTGATCGGTCTATGTGTGTATATGTGACAGGATAAAGCATCGAACGCTTTAACGAAACTACACCTAACGTGGTATTTTGTCTTCATATTACATCTAATTATGCCGAGAAATATATCATATTACATCTAGCTTTTGGTTAAAATCAAACTACCGGATGTCCCACTTTATACGAGTGATTTTTCGATAGTTTGTTTTTCTCGAATATGGATCAATTAATTTTCTTCAAACTTAATATGTTCATAGAACATAATACTGTACATAATTAGTAAGTATATAATAATAACAGAAAGAAAACTATTTTTATACGACTTCTATATTAATCTAAAACTTTATAGAATCGTTCATACAAACTTTCCATTTGTCAAGAGACATCTCCCTACCAAATTTGGTTTCAATCAGACTTAACATATGACAATTACTCGTACATTTGTATACCTACACACACAATAAACATCGCAATTTTTATATATACACATTGTTTTGAAAATTCGTCATAAGCATACATAAGCTGATTATTCTGCGACATATTATACTATACGTGATTTTATACTCGACATACATAATATATCAGTGTATATTAATTTTTATACTCAACATACAGAATATGCCAGAATATATTAATTTTATAACGCAACATGATATTGCCTGCAAAAAAAAATTTGGTAGATGTATTCATAGAAACATCTAATTAGTTCATTTCCAACTGTCCGTCCGTCATCACGACAACTCAAAAACAAAAAAAGATAGCAAGCTGAAATTATGGTGACATTATTTCAGCTTGTTATCTCGTGTTATGAACATAAAAAAGTAAGAGCAAAATCAGTCCATTGGGTCCATTGTAGGATCCATAGGACCTAACTTTTGAACTATAAAAGATAGAAGAATATCTCAAATACAAAAAATTTTAATTTAATAACTTTTGGTTAAAACATTTATTCGTAAAATGAGTTCTCTACAATTTTAGCTCAAATTTGACTAATAAACACATATAGGTAATAACTAGTATTTATTATTATTATACATGTACACATATATAGACTGGATATTTATAGTATTTTATTAATGCTTATTAAAAATAACCCAAACAATAAAATTCAATAATATGTCGAGTATCTAAACAATTAACTCTGTTAGTTATTTTCGTCACTTGTTTTGTTAATAGATTTTGATACATTTTTAAGCGTATAATGAAATATATTTATCACACTAATGGCATTGTTTATTATAATCATATCAAATTAAATGATTATGTCACATGTTTCGAAAGACAAGTGTGAAATTCAATTATTTGTACCATGGAGCATGATCTGAAGGTACTTGAGTTTGCAAGAATAAGCCACCACAATCTGTCAATGTTTTTGTGTTATGAATAGTTTATATAAATGATTCACATGTTGTCGGACCAACTTTTTTTACGACTGCCCTCCATTTTTCATGTACCAAAAGGTTTGAATCTGTTTCAATGATTGTTTTATGTAAATTCTTCAAACTTTTCGTTAGTTTCTGAATTTTTTTCGAAAAATGTGCTACAAGCGGATAAAGAACAAAAAAGTCAGAACACTGAAACTGAAAAGGTTTTAATTTTCGGAAATAACCGTAAAGAGTTTTGTCTTCTTTGTAAATTTGGCCTTATTGGTTGAATGTTTTTCAAACTTGAATTGTATAAACTACGGAAACTAAGCATTTGACGAATAAATAGCTAGAATCTAAAAGTGTTTCTTTTGGTCTAATGTACTTAAAATCATCGAAAATAGAAGCGGGGTCGTAAAACAAAAATAGGAACAAAGATTGGTCCAGCAACATCCGGATCCGTTATTTTAAAGCCATTCTCAACACAATTATATTAGCATTATTCGATGCTCTATTTTTGCACACTCAAGTACATCCTACCTATCACGTGCTCTATTATCTAATGAACATAATGTTAATTTTTTATTTACATTCTGAACAACTGCCTGTTATATGGTTAACTAATTCATTGAACAACGCTAATAATGTCCAATTCTATGTTTAAATAATTGATTCTAATAAACATGATTATGAGCTATTCCGTACATTAATTATTATGTACTTGTTAAACATACAACCCATTGTCAAAATAACGATACTTCTTATTAAGAGAAGGTTTAATTGGTACAAACAAATACAAGTTTTCGTAATTTTTTTTAACGACGCCGTAAAATCCTATTTATCAAAACGATTATAGTGTAAAATTTTCATAAAAAAACAATGAGAAATGCGATAATGGCAACAATTATTCAAGAGTGTCCCGGAAAAAATTCAGATGCCCTTCCAAATTTGGCGCTGGATCATCCAAAATTAAAAAGTTAATGTTCTTTAATTAGATAATCACTTTAGGTCGGTAACGTCGTCGTGGGTTTTTCAAAATTTCAATTTTTCACTTTGAAGTGAAAAACGACGCCATTTTTGCGTAAAAAAAATCGGGTAACTTGTTTTGTAAAGTACAAAATATTAATAAATTTTAAAAACACTCTTCGGCGATACCTCGAAAATTAGATATTGTGTTAAAAATTTCAAAAAGATGTACTAGTTTTGCAGTAGATTTTTTAATTTGAGGGAAAAATGCTTTAAAGTTTTGAAAACTTTCGAATAACCTTAACCTGAATTATCGATACCAGGTTCATAAAGAATATTGCTGTCATCAATGATGTCCAAAGCATCTTTTTTTCGAATGTCTCCTATAGTCTGTGTTTTAGCTTTCCGCCCTGCTCGGCGAATACGAAAGCTAAACGGCGGACGGGCTACAATTTTTTTCAGATATTATGCAGTCTATAAAAAAAATAATATTGGCAGTTACAAGACTGATAGCAGTGAAAACTCAGAACTGGATATTTTATAATATTCAAATTAGAAGTATCAACATCAACCTGGTTTTCTCATCTCCGAGCTACAATTAGATTAATGTTTATCTTGATTTTATTATTCAAATGTATTACGGGCTATACAACATTATGACAAGATAAAAATACAATTTAATTGAAATGACAATTAATATACAATCATACGTCAGTTATATACATGTATGTACAGATATACTGCTATAAGCGTGTCGGTAATGCGAACGTACGATATTTCACCTATCCAACACTTCGCATGCGCCAGTCATGAGAATGTCGGTGAAGCGAACCCATAAGATTTCCCCCTATCAAAATGTGTCCAACGCTGCTAAACAAGTTTTCACTTCAAAAATAATAATAAGTAATTTTAAAACATTATCCTACCCTTAATTCCCATTGAACGTTATAGCCTTGAACAAACTGTATTACCCTGGAAAATAATTATAATGTTATTAACAATCTGAAAATAATAATTAACAAATTTATGAACGTAAAATAACATAAAAATGTCATAAATGAAATAATTTTTAAACAATTATACAATCTTAAATAATAAAAATAAAAAAATTTGAATAAAGCACATGTACTGCTGACCAAAAGATTAACGAATCAACTAATGAACAAAATAAAAATAATACAATATAATATTGAGTATATAAGGGCATCTGACAGGAAACCCGTTTTTAAATTTAGCACTTCGTGTTTACAAAAGTAAATTGGAATCGTTGCGTAGCTGCTGCCATAAAACTGCCAAATTTAAAAACAAGCACTTGGTTTTTATTATTTGTTTTTTGAATACATGAACATGTTATTTGGTCTTTGTGTTTATGAACATCCATCGTCCTATGTTTTTGCTACAAATGTAATTTTCTAATATAGAAAAGAAACTATATACACTATATCAGGATTCTCAGAGGAAAGTTTTGATGTAGTTTTAAGTTTTTCACCATCCATATTTTTACGTCACTGAACACGAATCTATAGATTACGGGAGAAAATTTTGCCCGGAAGCTTGTTTTATTAAACAAATTTTAAACAAATTTTGGCAGTTTTTTCAATTTTTATAAACGTAAAAACACTATTATAGAGAAATGTGTCGGAAAGGGGAGTGACCCGGTAGTTTAAAATATCTGCGTAACGTTACGATTCAGAGAGACTCAGGACAACTATAGTACGGCGTGAGAAACAAAAGGCCAATTTTTAAAACAAGCATTTTTTCTAAGAAGAAAATAAACTTTGGATTAAATCAAAATTAGTTCTTGTCAGAATGTCAAGGTTATAAACTAAAAAGAATCAATAATGAAACTACCAACAGATACTCAAGAACCACTAAATAGGCCCAAGCATCTTCCAGGTCTATTCGTATTTATTAAAAACATTAAGATAATGATGTGTTTTACAAATTATCAATGCAAAAAAAATCACTATGGTCCCTAATAGCCAACTGGTTCGCGACCTAAAATAAATAAAAATCTTGTTTTAATACCACATAAATTTTATAATGTTAAAACTTCATTAACAGGTAAGTATTACAGCAAGTCCGATTTCCGATCGACGAATTTCACAAGATACGGAAATATCGAAGCAGTTAGTTTTTCAAAAATACTTTTTTATATTATAAATGTAGGAAATTTTTTCTTATTTATTTTTGAATAGTAATGAGCTTGTGGAATAAACGCTCCCACAATGAGATATAGAAAAGTCCACACAGAAAATACCAGCTTTCAAATAAAAAAAGAATCATCAAAATCAATTCACCCAGTCGAAAGTTCTGAGGAAATAAACATTAAAAAAATATAGTCGAATTGAGAACCTTTTCCTTATTTTTTGAAGTTGGTAAATAATTAATAAATTAATGTTTTTTAAATGTTGTGCTATGTTATTCAAATAATTTTCATGAAACATAATTGATTTTTTAAAGAAGAATTAAAAGAATTTACAATTAAATTTTGTAATAATGTTTTTGTATGTTATACTTTTTAATTAAATCAAATTTAAAATTAATCTGCGATTTAAATGTTATAAATTATTTTATACAATTTGTTAAACATTCTGTATCTTAGAAGTTAAGTTAGACTCTTTGTTAATTTTCTTGTGTATTTAAGGTTAAGGCTTATATAATAATTTAATTTGTTTCAGCATTCCATACGTTATCATTGGGGTGACTTTCACATGTCTATGCATGTTTTATGCCTTATTTTAAAGAATCAAATCATGATCAAATTAAAATTTAATACATTAAAGATAACGCATTGTAATGACGTTTAGTTTTGCTTATTTTCTTTGTTTATATAATATATTAAATTATTTAAAATAATAATTATTTAATTCTTATCATATTTTTTTTTTTTGCAAATTATAGTAGGATAATATTTCGTTTATAACTTGTTCGTTTTATATAAAATAATTTATCGTTTATTTTAATTAATCCATTTTTAAATTAATATATTTTTTTTTACGTAAATAATTGTAAATTATGGTTTCGTATATAATTTAGTCACTTTTATATAAAATTTATAGTTATTTACTTCAATTCGTAAGTCAATTTTTATAAATCATCTTTAATAAGATTCCGAAAATTTCATTTATTATTGTATAGTGAATAATTAGTCTGGTCCTTGTAATCTTTAAATGCATTCGTTAAATTGACAAAATATATCTTTTGGGTAAATTATTGTACGTCAATGTTAAATAAATCTTTTTTTAGTTTAAATTCCCAATCCTTTTTGAAAATTTATATTGTAACTCTTGTTATATAATTCAAGTTTTTAAATTCTAAAATCTAAATTTAATAACAAAATTTAAATCAGTTGAAATTAAATTTTTGTTTGTAGATTTTCTTTAATTTGGATTAAATCCCTAATGTTACAGACGAATTAACATTTTCCGCGGTATTGGGTAATAAAACACTTAACACTGATCGAGAGATCAATGGGTCCATTTTAACATCTTTTGCCAGTTTCTCACTTAGTATAGCTTTTGCTTCCCGTTAATTAACTTATAATTCTATAATCCAATCAATATTTATTTTTATAATTAAATTTTATATTTCAATTTAAAAGTTCCATTTTTATTTTTTTATTTTTTTTTTCGTATTAACCATAAAAATTGTATATTTTTTAATTAAAAAAAATATATAATTTTCACGTAGGTGCTACCTAGTGTCTTGACGTTAATGCATACATTATTAAGAAATTCTATACATTAGACAGACAAAATGAGTATTTTATTATAAGCTAATACTTTACCTAGTCAATGTATACAAAAACTGACATTTTAGCTAGTCAATGCATACATTTACTGAAATGCATAGTCAATGCATCTGTAATATATTTAATATATAGTTCATAAAGTTAATATTTGCTATATTATGAATATTATATGTAACTAATTCAAAATAGTTCACACTCACTCTATAGATATTTATTTTCAAACAAGTATTATATAAATAAAATACATAAAATAACAAACAGTTGAAATATAAACTACTAGAACTTCAAAGATGAAAATGAAACATTGACATGAATACTTGAATATTATAAGTATGTATACCTAGGTATACCTAGTTACAACTGGGGTCTAAGAGCCAGCTCAAAAAAATGCTCTGAATTTACTAAAGTTGATCATTTGAAGATTAGTTATAATAGTTGTGCATACACACCCGCATTATGTTAAGCCAATGGTAGCACAGGTGTCAAATATATGGTATCAAAACGGTCATATATGATTGTCATGGTATTTAAATAAGCTTACTAAAGCTGAAATTTAATTAGAGATTGTATATTGCATATGTCAGTCAGTTAAATGTGAGAACGGAGCTGGTCAACCAGTTCTAACGTATATATAATAAAATAATAAGATTCAATTAATTTATTAAACTTGAAAAAAAAATTGTATACCTACTTTATTGTATATTAACCATAAATAAAATGGTCAGGCAACCATATTGTAAAACTTCTGTCAGTCGGTCAAAAAAATATTTAAAAATGCTGAAAAAAAACTCTAACTGATGGAAGTTATTCCACAATATAGTTTACTTACTATCTTTGAATATTTAATATACAATTTAGTACCTGTAAGAAATCGTTAAGTTTAATAAATGAAGGGCATCTTATTTATTTATTGTACATACACTAGGGCTCACTGAACAGCTCCAATGTCACATTTAACTGAAAAAATTGTTATTTATATGCAATATATAATCTTTACAAAAATTTCCAGTAAATTGATTTAAATAGCATGGCAATCATAACCGTTTTGAAAGGATACCTGTTCGACCGCTGTATGTGTGTGTACACAACTACTAAAACTAATCGTCAAATGATCAGCTTAAGTAAATTCAAAGCAGTTTTTGAGCTGGCTCTATGTCTACTTAAGGTACATACGAGTGAACGTGAACCTACAACTAACAACATATGTGGATGCGGAGGAAAACAAAATAACAACTATTCGAAGGAAATGATACACAGAACTTAAGAAAGTATCATATAACAGACGTCAACGAAGTAAACGTTGAATGCATTATATATATCTACCTACATACATATATAATATTATATGTATAATGTACAAAACTGTATACAATTTGGAGGTAATATAACTATAAAAAAAAAGATAGGGGATCTTAGGTAAAGTAGAGTCTATGAATATTTAAATTTATTATATTAATTCTTTGAGTAACCGACTTTCAAAAATATAAAGTTATGAATACCATTCAGAAGTATGTACTATTATTTGCATTGTACAATTATTGCAGTTCCTATAGAGCTTAAAACTTGAAAAGGTAGGAATTCTGCTATATGGAATATATTGACGTGAAATCTTATAAATTATGCTCTATTACTAAAATTATCCATTTATTTGCTGTGCTACATTTCCCACTATCTTGAAGTATTGCAGTTACCCCTTATGGAAATGCGAACGATGTAAAATTTAAATAACTGATAAAAAATTTAAAGCACTGTTCTATAAACTTTTTTAAAACTAATTGTCTATTTGGCGTGAGTCTTGTTCACATTGATCAACTAATTTAGTCAAGTTGTAGGTAGTACAAATACTTGACGTGTTTGACATTTTAGACAAGTGTTTAGTAAAGTTGTTTAATCAAGCAGTAAAGTACAATTCTATTTTTTGTGTTGAAGCAGTACCCCATAAATTCTTATATCACAAACATATAACAATAAACAAATAGAGACATCTGTTTGATATTTAATTGTCTCAGTAATATAATATAAAAAGTTTAATGATTTAAAATTATGTTATGACTGTGACTGTTTACATAGATTTAATAACTTACTTGTTACTTGACTTGGTACTTTGACTAAACTATCAAATTATTAAAATGAACGACTTTTGATCGAGTGTTAAATTTTTGGTACGATTTATTTGGTACGAAACTATTTGGTACTCGACTAAATAATTTGATCAATACGAACAAATATCTATTTAGCTGAAAAATGTATGCTTTTATAGACTTTTCAGGGATAAATAGTAAACCTCATATTTTATCGAAAAAATAATAATGCGTACATAAAACCTAGTAGACAGCTTTGTCAGCAATTCTTGTAGAATTATAATAACATAACTCATTTTATTTTACGTTAAAGAGAATATTTCGTTGGAGAAAACTTGAATTAGTTACAGTTAACGTCGAATAGGATAAAATCGAACAATAATTCGTAAAATTTATAAGACCCTGACTAAATTACGTACAAACATCTTCAAGATGAGTTATCGTTAAAACCGATTGCTCTAAAAATAACGGAGTGTTTTAATTTTTGTATAATAAAAATAGTCTCAGCATTAGTTGAGCATTTAATATAACAATTATCTGCTGCATGCGCCCCATGTTTTTCGCTAGTAATTAAAAAAAATATTTTATATTCTAAGTCCATTATGAAAACACGGCTGTTATAGTTATTATTATTTACTACTTTATATGGTTATGTGAATGAAATTTTTCGTTTACTGTACGTTATACTTCTTCTTGATTTTTATATGGTCTAAATTTCAAGTACCTAACTCATCGGAAAATTAATTTAAAATCAATTATAAACTTCCACCCGGGCATATATACAAGAAAGCGAGTTAGAAAACCAATTAAAATGGTTCAGCCATATGAATAGGAAGTGGAATAAACGAATACAAAAGAAGATAATGGAATGTAAATCACAAGGCAGAAGAGGAAGACTAAGAACGACGTATGAGGTTGTGGTAAGTGGCATCGCAAAAAGGAAAGGGAAAACATATGCAGTGGCTTAGAAACTTACCAAGGACAGAAAGAGATACAGTTTATGGGCTAAGGTATCTGTCGCTGCTCGACGCAGCAAAGGGAGTATGTGAAAGAAGATCAAATTAATTATAATACAAATAATTGTATAATAAAGGATGATCCAATTCCAGTTTCACATGTTTGCAATCCTATTAATTAGGCAGCTGTAGATACTTATGTTTGTTCAAACGATAATTGCTAGTTCGAAAGCACACATTTACGATATGTATCAAAAATAAACCCTCACATGCTTTCAAATTGTAAAGTTCTTCCACCAAACAAATAATAAGACTTACGTAAAAAAGAAAATTTTTTTTGTGGAAAGATCGTGTTTAAGTTTTACCACCAAAAAAAATTTTTTTTTCCTTATAATTAAAGACTGTTGTATCAAATACAAAAAAATTATGCGTCAGTCAAAAACTAACTGCGACAAAGCTGAAACTTTTTATGGTATTCGATATTCGAAAACGTTCAATTAGTGTGTAAAAAATGTACACATTATCCCAGATTAAATAGTACGGAAGTTTCACTTGGAGGACTTGAATTTTTTCAAACAATTACATGAAAATATTAATTTATTTTGATGAACTATCTTTAATGACGCATCCCGTACCAATGTCCCTTATATACCATACTCACTTTTGTAACATTTTTAGGTGAGGTAAAAGACATAATATACAGGATATACAAATATTCAATTTCCGTATATATATTTATACTTTATTGAATGAAATATCTGTTTTTATATATTTTACAACAACGAAACCATATTTTTTAAAACTTATGTCCGTTGTGTGTTCAAGTGTCATAAATTGTCAATAAAATAAGATGAAGTTTTAGTACACAGTTTTCAAAAATGCAGCTGTTTTCATGTTTTTTTTTTTTTTAATTTTCTTTTGATGATTTTGTAAATACTGGCAATTCCAAAACTAACATTTGTCTACCATGAAAATTATTTAAATATTTGCTTTAGCCATGTCATCATTTTATATGTTATAATTATGGAATCAATAATTCCGTAATCAAAGTCGTTATAAATCTTAACATTGATTTATATATCAATTTTAGAGTTTATTCACTCAAGATTTTCAGGGAATGGAGTCAAATTTTTTAGTACAAATATCTATGCATAACTATATATTATTCCTCAATAAAAATTATGAGACCCCATGATTAAATTCAACTACTAACTTGTTTAACCATTTCATTTAAATATTTTAATAAATTGGAATTTCTTAACATTTTATTGTTCAAGTTTAAAAAATTTGAATATTGATGACATTTGCATGATCAACGTTCTGATAAACCTTCATAATAATTCACCCCAAGGAGTTATTTTGCAAAATCATGAACGATGTTTATTTTCTTTACATGAATGTAAATTTTCCAAATTGATACATCGCTATTGCATAATTTTGCATACAAATTGTGACCCCCTTTTCACCTCTTTATGGTTAGAATTTTCAGCGATTTATTCTTAAATAGACAGCAAATTTTTTGCTGTTTACTTTTGAAATGTTTTTTCAGGAAAAACTTTTATAAATTTCGTTATAAAGAAACAATTTTAATATCTTATTTTTTTATATAAAATGGATATAAAACGTAGTAGACATGAAGTAAACATTTTTCATATTATGATATCAAATAATCACATTGAATTTATTTGTACCTATTCCAACAAAAAAATCAAAGTTTAACTAATTCCTCCGTAGATGTCTTTGCATGAAAAGTTCACGTGAAACTTTTGTTTATAAGCAATGGGCTAACGAAAACAATTCCATTTTATCATTTTTTTGAAGTTAGATTGAAGTTAAATGTTTTAAGCATTACTATGTTATAGCAATGATTAATGCTTTATTTTTTATATTATTCTTAAATTGAGCAATACGGCCCATTTTCTCAATTAGTTTGTATGATTGTCACAGTCATCACAGCATCCTTGTCTCGCTTCAATAAAGCCTATATATGCTATGCACTGCTACGAGTACTCTTACAGTCATCCAATCTATTTCAAAATACGGGCATAATGTCAGGCATACAATTTTTCGTTGTGTTTAAATCTTATATGTGTCTAATCCTTCTCTGGTAATAAATTGTGTTCTTAATTATATTATACTGTTTATTGTTAACTTATGTCCTTGAATGTTATTGTTATTGTTAATAATGATAGATCGATTTAACAAATATATTGTCATTTCCGTGTTTAATTTTAGTCGTTTTAATAAATATATTTTCTAACTAGTAATAAAACCAAATTAATGTACAACTTTTAAAAAATCCAACACAATATAACTGCTAAAATTTAATTCACTGTGAATAACAATCGTAATAGCCGAAAGAATAAACAGTAAAAACAATCAGTGGTATTATATAAACAAAAGCATTTTTCGAATATTAAATATATAAAACTTTATATTGTCCAAGTTTCTTTCAAATTCATGTAGAATGTTATGTCGAAAACAATTGTTTCAATATGAATGGAAATAATAAAAAAGATGTTTTTAAATTATTTTGTTTTAATCTCTATTTATATATTGATAAATCTATATATATAAAAGAAAGTCGTGTTAGTTACACCACTTATAACTAAAGAACGGCTGCATCGATTTTTATGAAATTTTTTGTATATATTCGGTAGGTCCGGGAATAGGCCATAAGCTATTTTTTATACCCCTAAGTGAAAAGGGCGGTCCACCCCAAAAATTTCTTTAATTGTAAGTACTCATTTAAAGTATGATACAAATCCTATTAGTATCATTTCCATGGAAATCAAAATCTAAATTTGAAATTCAAAATAAAATTTATTTATATCTTCTTTTGTATAAAAAGTGTGCATATACTATACTATTTTTCATCAAGTACATGAGAACCACAACACGATCTGCACGAAGTACGGGTGCACCAGGTATCAGGTGTCCCTCATCAAACATGAGTGTATATATAACTATTTCGTGTCACGGGTATCCCACACCAAATAGTGGGTTATAAACAAAATACCGGGCATCCTATAAGAAAAGATTTTCTGAAATTCTACCCTTAAGGGGAGGCAAAGATTGTATAGGACAATGCGATTCCTTTGTCCAATTTGCTTCAAATTTTTAATGCAATCGATATCAATTGACACCGCAACATATGCTTTAAAATATAAATTAATATCATTATTTATTCTGATTTGCCTTAGCTTTCAGTATTAAGAAATAGAGGAAAGTTGTAAAGAATATGTTATTATACTTAGAAAATGTTGATATTGATTAGAAATATATGGCAAAACGACATTTGCCGGGCCAGCTAATATTTGATATATTATCGTCATAAAAAATTTATTTTGCGTATATAAATATAGACGTTTCTAATATTCGATATATGTCATCGTAAAACTTCGTAACTGTTTCGCGAAAAAGCAAATTGAATTATGTGGTTTCATGAAATAGTAGATTATCGTTAACACTGAAAATGATTCATATTATTAACTACGACGGCATTTTTTTAAAGAATATTTGAATTATCATAGGCTTGCATATTCGGTGTTGATTTGACTGCTTTGCGCTAAGTTCATTCTGTGAATAATATAACAAGAAGGTACTTGGGGTTGAGATAGCAAAAATCTCAATTTGATAGATCTATGTATTTCAATTTGATAGATCTATGGGTGTTTCTTCTTTATATTTCAAGTCGGTCGTACTTATTCTGCACTTTTCTACTTTTATGTATAAATATATTCACTATCGTTTTAATTTTTAATTTTTAATAATTCTTCAATTTTTTAATATTTAATTTTTAAGAATTATATTTCAAAAGAAATTTTCACAAATTATCCAGTGTTATAAATCACTTATTCAAATAATTTTTCTGTACAATAATTAGACTTAATATTTTACTTTCAAAAAAGTTCAAATTTTGATGCTTTCGACTTAATACTTATATTTTCAAAGTTTAATAAACTTAAATCCTATACTTGTTTCGGTGTATTGTGAAAATCTCACGACAAATAACGAATGTACTCTCCGATTATCTGAACAGATAAATGTCTCTTCGATTTAACCTTCTTTCAGAATTTTAAGCATAGCGATTTCTTAAACTTATATTTATATGTGTAACAATATTCCAAATCTAAATTACCAAATATATCAGTCTTATCTACGATTAATAGATATATCTTTGACTTTAGTTTCCTTGGTAATGTTACATATTTCTCTACATAACATTGAAATAAACATCTTTCTTAAATAATCATATTTATTTGCTTTGTGAGTATCATCTTATCGTCGTTCACCCCAACCGCTACAATTTCGTTTCGTTACAATTTACATCCGTTTCAATTTGGTTCAGAATCAAGATTATCTTTTAAGATGTTTATTTCAATTTTATGTAGAAATATATGTTACATTACCAAGGAAACTAAAATCAATTATATTTCTATCAATTGTGGTAATATTTGGTAATTTAGATTTGACATGTTACATATGATTTTGTTTGTTTTTTTTTTTTTAAGATGGGGGAATTCTTTTTACGGATTCCAGGCATATCGCCTGGATATGTGAAGACTCGACGCAGCGTCATCTAAAACTCAACGCTAGCGCCCATACTCACTAAACCCTAAACCCCTTTTCTTCTATCCTCCTATCACCCACGGAAACCGCCGTCAGGCATTACTTTGTAAGGGGAGGATCTAGCTATTGCTCTTGCTTCTGTTGGCTAAGGTGTTATCTTCCTTCCTTCTATCTTCTGTGATTTGATCTTTCTTTTTCGATGGAACGCAAGTCTGTGAGGATCCAGGCAGACATTAATAATATTGCTTCTGCCAGTATTTTTGGTTTATTAATGTGTGAATGTATGTAAATATGTATGTATGTACGTATGTATGTTTTTTTTTTTTTGTATATAGCGAAGGAAGTTCTTTTACGAATCTCTGGCTTAGATGTTTTGCCTGGTATGTCGCACTCGAACATTAACTTAGTGGCTAATACCGACTAAAACCTCCGCTATCCTCTGAACTCTGATCCCCCACGGTATCCGCCGTTAGGCATTACTTCGTGCGGGGGAGGATATAGCTACTGCTCTTTCTTCTGGTAGCTAAGGTGTTATTTTACCTTTCTTCTAGTTGTTGTCATTTGCCCTTTTTCTTTCGATGGAACGCAAGTATATAAGGACTTCTGTTGCAAATTGGCTGATGGCGTTCCAAGAGGCTCTTGATGACAGCATTACTTCGATAACTGTCTCTGGTTGGATACTCCGGTGTAAGATAATCTCGAGTAGATCACGCTGTCGATTAAATCGTGGGCAGTCAAAGAAAACATGCTCCGCATCTTCGATTACTTCTGGGCAGGACGGGCACTACGGGGAATTATCGTGCTTAAAACGGTGCAGATAAGCCCGGAAACAACCATGTCCTGATAACATCTGCGTGAGATAATAGTTGACTTCTCCGTGACTACGGTTCAGCCAGACATCAATCCGTGGTATGAGACGATGAGTCCACCTACCCTTCTCTGCAGCATCCCATTGAAACTGCCAACGTGCATAACTCTTCAGTCGTTCTTCTACCCTGAGTTCTTCAGCGATCAGTGTGGTTGTCGTCTTTCGATGGTAAAGGTTCCGTCTTTCCTTAGCTAGAACTCGAAAAGGTAGAGTTCCGGAAATGACGCACACTGCCTCCTCCGATATTGTCCGAAAGGCGCTAGCTACTCTTAAGGCACTCATCCGATATACTGGTCCAGCTTTCCACCATGAATCTTGGGTGTCAAGCGTGTCTGCCCATATAGATATTCCATAAGTCAACACTGATGTGACTACTGATGACAGCAGTAGTCTCCGGTTCTGCTTTGGACCCCCAACATTCGGCATCAGTCGTGCTAAAGAAGCTCTTACTGCTGATGCTTTGTTGGCAACATGTTCCACTTGTTGCTTGAGGTTAAGTCGTGCATCAAGTATCACTCCCAGATATCGGATATATGGTTGTGATGTGATTTCTTGATCTCCGACTTTCAAGTTGATTGTTTCTAGCGCTTTTCTGCTAGTAATAAGCACGGCTTCGGTCTTCTGTTTAGCTAGTTGAAGATTCACTGTATCCATCCACCGGTTAACTTGCTCGAAGGTGATGTTGAACAGGTGGCTAAACTCGTCCAGATGTTTGGCGACGATCACTACGGCAACATCATTTTCATACGCTACCAATTTGACGCATCTCGGTAGTTTAAGTCTCAGGAGCCCGTCGTACATGATGTACGTACGCATGTATGTATGTACGTATGTATGTTTGTATGTATGCATGTATGTATGTTCTGGAGATACTTTTATTTTATGCATTTATACATACATCCTACAGGTCAAACTCGTACACTTCCAATTTTTTTGATTCACCAAATTCGAACAAAATAGAATTAATGGACGAGAGTTAAATTGATAGAACATATTTTGATTTAATTCTTTACTTCAAAGACAAAGGAAATTAAAAATTTTCAGATCAAAAACTTTGTTAAAATATAATAATAATGAACATGATATTTTTGTTTGTTTTTAAATTCACAACTTTACAATACAAGTTATTAATTTAACAAGAATTATTTTAGTAAAATAATGTTATTTGTTACGTTTACAATATAAATAAATAAACGTTACCTATTTTGTAACGAATTGCCTTTTAAAAGTTTTTAAAATAAAACTTTTTAATACAATATCCTGTTTTTCATAAATGTAAACTCTTACTGAAGTATACAGTGTTATTTGAAAATAAAAATCTCTACGTAATTTGATAAAACTAGTATTTATTATATATTCGCGGAAAGTTCACTTACTTGTGGTCGTGAAGTCTGTATGCCTGTCAATCAACGCGATATCCTGAAGTAAGTTCATCAAGCGAGTCGAAGGTACGTGTAAGTCTATTATTCTGGTCTTGAACGGCAGCGTGCTTGAACTGAAGCGATGTGGAGAAAAAACTAACATAAAACGATAAAAAACTTCAAGGAATGTTACTTGAAGACGGGTGCTTATGACAACCTTCTTCAGCAGTTATAAGATGACGAGTTTTGGATATGTAAACTGGAATGATGCAGATGAGAGAATACCGCCAAGGCAGCCAATAATGAGAATAACAATTTTGACTGAACAGCCAGAGTAAAGTTTTCGTAGTTCTTGGAGATGATCAAAGTATTTAGTTTTACTCCTTTCTCAAGACTATGTTACTTTCTCAAAAATTAGTGAACTAGATAACGTTCATAGTCTTCGATAACATATCCTGGAGTACAACATAAGACAGCTAACTGGTAATTTTAAAAAGAAAATTCCAAAAGATAATACCTGTTTCGTTCTTAATGATTTACTCGTTTTTTCCGGGGGAATATGGTAGGTCCACTTCTTACTTATGTCCCGAAAAGTATAAAAGCAAACGTAGAGCAGCTTTATGACGATATATGTTGGTGTTCGAGGCATACGATGGACAATCCGTTAGGGTGGAAATCAGACAATTTTGGGCTGTGATGATAAAGCCTTCTGATCATTGATCATAGTTTTATATACAATCAGGAGAAAATGATTGATCAGCAGTCACTGATCTACAAGATATTCTCTGTACCATTGTAGTTTTGGAATTCTTCAAAACTTAACTCTTAATTCTCGAAAATTTCTTTCGAAATTCAATTACTTTTGAAAAGTAAAATTTACTTTCAAACGTATAAGTTCCGGTTTATCGGCTACCCACATTTGGAAGAAAAGTTCAAAAGATATTGAAATAAATATGCAAGTTTTTTTAAAAATAAGTATTAAAATCTAAAAATTTTGTTTCTTTAAATCGATGATGTTTAACCGTTCTATTTAATCATCTTGTATGAAGACACATACTACATATAGGAATAATGTTAAAGCTGAAAGTTGAATATTTGTTGTACCAACACGTTTGAAATTAATAGCTTTTCTAACAGTTCTCCAAATATCATTTCATACTTAAACATTAATCATTACGTCTGTTATTACCTTTCATATTCTGTGTTAAACTTCAGAAATTGAAAAGTCACACCTATACATATATTGCTTGTACAAACTCATTTTTATAAACAACATTTTATACTTTCAAAAATATGGTCTTATATAGCTAGTATGCTTTTCTTTATAAATAATGTTTTTCCTAACTTGTCGAAGAAATACAAATATAGGTCTCACTATCAAATTTCGTAGATTTTAATGAAGTTTGGTGCATTGGATTATCATAAGTCTTATTGTGTGAAAATCGCTAATTGCATTTGTTCATAAGAAAAATAATTTTCAGAAGTGCATTTTGAAGTAGACAATTATTAAAAATGTAATAGTTTGTAAATAATGGTAAAAATGAGTCAAATTGTTGTTACACGGGGGTTTTCTTAGTCGCTGAATTCGAATGTGAGATCTGTAGCGGGTTAGTGTTAGTGTCTTTCTCTAGAGTATTAAGACAGTTTATCATGTAATTGGCCTTAATTTGTAAAATGGATATTTTCGAGATCGCTGAACACGAATACGAGATCGACGAAGGAGTACCTGGTGCCTGCAGTGAGTGTTTTAACCATATCCCTCTGGAGTATTATGACAATTTATCATATAATTGGGCCATGGAGTCTGAGGGGTTTATATAGTATCACATTTTTAATAATTTTAAAAATGCACTCTCAAAATGCAAACACAAATTGCACATTTGCAATTTTTACATAAGGTCAAGTCACAAACTTAAAGATTCCCACGAATTCAACCCACCAAACGGAATTAAAATCGCACTTATTGCGCAAAAATTCGACAATGTACTGCTTTAAATCCTCGATTATATGTAAAAATTTCGAAAATAAGTTAAATTCTTATAAAAAGTGTTTCATCATTTGAAACTGATTATTCAAAAATAGGTTTAATGAAGGTAAAATACTTCTGTAGTTACAAATTCAATTGTTAGGTGAAGCAAATTTAAAAAAAAAAAAAAAAGTGTGCGTGTAACCTTTACGCGCGATTGAAGTGAAACTTCTTTGGCGTTGACGACATATATCACTGAAATGATTAAATATTAACTTAAATAAATATTATATTATAATTTAATTATATTTATTATTCATGTGCTTTACAAAGATTATTTAAATGTTATATTAATATTATTCATTCGAAACAGGTAATTGAATGTCATCATAATTTCTTAAAATAATTGAGAGTAGCAAATTGAAGGTTAGATCAGCACATGTCAATATAACCTTGTTATTAAATATTATAAAATGTCGCAATTGTCAGAAAATTTATTTTTAATTTACTTATTTTAAAAGTAATAAATAAACAAGTATATTTAGAGATATAAAAAAAATTTAATTAAGTCAAGAAGCGTGTAGTATATGACATATACTTACAACCAATCAGAATTATTATTTTTAAATGGCGGAAACATACTTACAACCAATCAGAATTATTATTATTTTTAAATGGCGGAAACGTTACTTCCGTCAGAAAAAAAATCTGAGTTACTCCCTAGTCGCGCCTAAAGAAGTTTCACTTCAAAAATTCATACTTATGTTTAGGAGAATAGGTTTCATGTTAAATAGGTATCGAATTTATGTTCGAACCCCATATTTTTTTATTACCGATTCGAATTTTATAAAAAAAAATTTTAACATGCCCTTATAAATATTTTTGTCTTACACCACGTCCAAAGTGTAAGCAACCAAGTAAATACAAGCATTTTGTGCAGCCAAATTATAGAGAAATAATTATGATTAATATTCATTGGATAAGAAGCAAATATTGTTGTATATGATACAAATTTATGAAAAATTCATATTATTATTGTTTTTTATCAAATTTTTTCATAATGTACATACAAATTGAAAAAACAATACACAATGTGTTCTCTTATATAAAATTAACAGTGTTTTGGGTACAATTTACTTTAATTTTTCATATACTTTCAAGTTATATTTCACATACGTTTATACAAAATCAAAACTATTAATTGCCTTACATCATCGAGAACGAAATAATATGCTCTAGTATAGCCTCTAGTATAGGTTGCAATAAACGCTTGTCTCTACGCTTGGTCGCCTTCAATTAAAACTTACGCCTAATTTTTTAGCTATGGGAAACATTATCAGAAAGAGGCTATCTTAGATTTTAAAAGTGAATGTTTCGAAATTGTGATATTTTTAAGCAATGTTTTAATTTTCATTTGGGATATATAAGGATAAAGAATAACAATTGTATTAAAAATATTTTAAATATTCTCATAAGTTTGTTATTTGAATCTTAGCAAAATTTTCTCTAAAAATTTTTAAAATTCTTCTTTCTGATTTAAATATAGGTATTATAAAAAAAAAATGTGTGTGTGTATTTACGTACACGCGTTAGAAATATAATACTTCTTTGGCATCATTATAAAACAATTGTTTATTTGCATACAAATAATTAATTACAATAAAATAATAAAAGGACTGGAGAAGGTTAGTCAACACATTCAATAAAGCTCAGTTTAAATTTGAAAAATTAAATAAATAAATATATATTTTCTGACATTAAGTGTAACATAAATAATCTCATTATACGAAGGTTATTTTTTTTAAATTATGTTTATTGCCATAGCGTCTTCCGGTAATGATTGAATCGGAACTCGGATCAGTTTATCCATTAGTGGCTTATAACTAAAATATGATATTTATTGAGCGGTTTTGCGGACAGCTTCTACCTGTGAATTGTGTGTGACGGTGATGCACGCGCATGTTAAAATTTCACTGCCATCATATATATAACATTTTTTATAAAAAATTATTTTTACTATTTAGTCTGATCAATACTGTAGATTGAAGAGGAATGGTGTGTTGGATGGTTACTAAGACCTACCAAATTATTTCTTAGCCTTTAATAAAATAAAACCCTTTAACTTATTATTTTTTTTCCTTTTTTCTTTTCTCTTTTGCAGTTTTTATTTCAAAACATAATATTTCTCATGCTATTTTGCTCATTTTGATATTTTGTGCCTTCGATTTCAATTTTGCCGCAGTGTACAGATATTGATACCTATATTCAAAGTTGCATTTACGCTTACGCCCATGAGGCCTGAGTCTAGGGCGGCATAATTTTAGTGGCCGCAAAATTTTCAATATCCTAGAAATTTAGGAGAAGTAAAATGTCAGAATAAATTGTATTCGAAAATTTTTGTGGATGATTTTTGCTCTAGATCATTAAAACATTGTTATAGTAATTTAAATATTGAATTTAATTGTTTTTTAAAACAATATTAGTCTTTAAAATCAATATCCTTCTGATTTTTTCTAATTGTTATTATTTATTTTTACGTTAACACTCACATATCTTAATAACATGCAAATTTATGCACATACCCTAATAATATGTTAAATAAAATAAATTAATGTCATAAATCATAAAAATCATTTACTCAAGTCACAAGTTTATTTTATAAAAATTTCAAAAATTTCAAAGGTAATTGCAAAAAAACTAAAACTAATTTAAAATTCTATAAATTAAAACAAAAAAATTCATTTTAATAATTAAGGCAGTATTTGCTAATGTGACTATACCGGCACTTGACCAAAATTCCTCACTGCCCATATTTAGGGAGTTAAGTTCTTCTAGTCAAGCCCTTGCATTTAATACCCATTTAAGTAGCGGAGTCCATTTTTGATTTACAATGATACTGAACATATTAAATTGAAATTTGATCAGAATTACAAGTGTCTACGAAATTTAAGATCAAACTGTCAACAGGGAGGGAGTAAAATTTTAATTAATAAATGTGACTCGAAAAACAACCAATGCAAGGCTTCATAAATCAGATCATTATCTCCAACAGATTTTATTAAAAATTATTGAAATTTTTATAACAATGATCTAAAATAAAATCACAAGAAAGAAATATTTTTCATGCTTGCATTATGAATAATAAGTATATAATTGTTTATAACCTACTTATTTCTATTTAACAGCGTGCGTTTTTATATTTATCAGGTTAATCATAATTAGCTATTGGTGTAGTAATTTTCAAGTGAATTTATATGACGTAGGTACTTGTTAACGCATCAAAGCTCCTTTAATTAAATCGTACTAATTTATGATAGAACGTTTGTTCAATTCAATAAATTCTGAATAAACAATGAAGTACCGAGCAAGCATTTTAATAATATACATTTTTGTTTATTATTTCTTATTTTTACCCATTGCTGAAAATGCATGAAGACACAAAAAATAATATTTTAATTACTCTATTGATTACAAAGTATGAAACATAAGCATATTTCATAAAAAAAGAATCGCCTTGTGTAGAATAAATTTTAGATATTAAATTAAAATTAACCAGCTTTCTTGCATATCAGTCCTGCTGGAATTTTGTTATTTATTTAAACAATCTTCCCGGTGAGCAAGATTTTTTGATCATAGTGGATGACAGTAGCTCAATAGCTCAGAAATGGATGACAGTACCTACAAGAAAATGTGAAATAAAGAAAAACAACAACGAAAAGGGGAAGAGAAAATTGAAGGAAGCGCAAAAAACGAAAAACCCGTTCACTATACGCAAAATTTCATCCACATAATCCTATAAAGTAGAAAATAAAAATATTTTTAATACCATGTTTCTATAATGGACTAAAAGGTATAAAATAATTTCTCTAATTTCAAACTTCTAATTTCATCTCAACTAATTGTTGCATGCGGCCTACGTTTTTCGTTTAAAATTGGAGAATCTATTTTATATTTTAAATTTATGTTTAGCGCCGACATCGAAATATAATTGATTACAAGCAAATTATTTATTTAAGTTTTATTTATTTCATTTGGATGGAATTTAATTAATAAAAATTGGTTTTGCCCTATGTCTCGCATTAGAGATGGAATTTTCTTCAAGTAAATATGAACCACTTTGAAGCTGTTGTACTGCATCCAACCCAAAAATAATTTTTAAAATCATAAACAAAGAAGTTATGCTCGAAAAAAAATAACAGAGTAATCTTCGTCATTATACCACTATTCCATTATTATTTCCCTATTATGTCGACTCCTCTAAAAACGAGTTTCCGATTTGGCTTTTTTACTTTTGTTTTTCACCCGGGTACACAAGAACAAAAGCATAAAACTCGGTTTTATAAGAGATTAATTATATCTTTGAAATATTTAAGAAGTTCTAGCAACAATTAGGAGGAATGCAAATGTATTCTATCGAAAACTTTATTATATACCTTCTTTTTAGGATGGTTGAATTCGCCTACATAGGGCTGGCATAGAAGTGACTTTAAATAGGGTAAAGCGACATAATACGCCCCACATACGTCCCATGATATTATGTTGCTTAATCAATGCTCTATATAGGTGTGTTTAATGGTACCTAATACCTTAAGAATTATTTCTTAGCATTTCGTACAATAAAACCGTTTAAGAGGCCTTTTTTTTACTTTTATGTTTTCTAGTCAATTTTTACTCTAATCTGCTAATTCATTTAACATCCATATTGACAGAGGAGTGAAAAAATATTTAATTCGCCATTTTGGAGCGATTATATTGCGATCAGAACTTAAGTTGTCTGCCAAATATCACATTAATTTGTCAAAGAGGAGGTGGGGAGTGGGGGTGTTTAAATGCCAATACATAAATTTGACTAAAAAAACCAATGCAAACTTCATGAAACACTTTAATAGAAATTATACAAAATCAAATGCAGAGTATTTAATCAATTTTATTTTATTAGTTGTTATCCTGATTTTATTACCAATTAATGAAATTTTTATAACAATAATCTACAAAAAGAAAAAAAAAACACAAAAGAAATAATAAATTGTTTATAGCCTACTTAGTCCCATTAAGCAGCGTGCGTTTTTATATTTATCAGGTTAATCATAATTAGCTATTGGTGTAGTAATTTTCAAGTGAATTTATATGACGTAGGTACTTGTTAACGCATCAAAGCTCGTTTAATTAATTCGTACTGATTTATGATAGAACGTTTGTTCAATACAATAAATTCTGAATAAACAATGAAGTACCGAGCCAGCATTTTAATAACATACATTCTTGTTTATTATTTCTTATTTTTCAGTCAGTCTGTCAACAGGAAATTCTCAATTAGTAAATTAGACCAAAAAAAAAAAAAAAAACAACCAAAACAATCAAAATAAAATCGTTTAAATAAAATATACCATATGAGTATAATAAATGAATTTTTGATCTGTGCTCTGTGTCAAACACAGTATACGCTTGTATTATATTTTGTGACACACATTATGTTTGTTTAATAACTTTTACGAAAGCTCTTTGTACAAATTTGTGGTTGAACATAATTAAAAATATATTCATAATATAAAACAAATAACTATCTCTCATATGTTTTCCTTTTATGTCTATTTGCATGTAACTACCACAAAATATCAATTAAATTAAAATATCAATTCAAAATTATGTGTAGAAATAGAATTCTAGCCTGTATCTATTATGTTTGCGTCGATGAGGGTAAAGTAGTGTACTTCCATATATGTGGGATAGGATGATGATGGTATTCGTAGCAGTTCACAACATAAATGGAATAATATTATTGTTTGAATGTATGCTACAATTTGATAATGATACTGTCTGTATATTCAAAACTTAAATTAAATTAATTATATTCAATATTCTACAAAATATGAGATACTAATGATCATAAAAACTGATCATGTTTTACCAAAAATGCTAATGTCTCAAAACACATTTCTAAAGACGTTTCTAGAAACTTGTTTACCATCGTCAACCCATCACACATCTTTAGGATAAAACGTGCAAGAGAATGAGATAAAAGGCATTATACAGTGATTATTACAGGGTGAGTATATGTGTGCGACAGTAAATAAGCGACAACTGTCCATATATCTATAGGATATAACGTGCGAGAGCATGAGCAAGAAGGCAGTATTCAGTGTTTATAGTTTGTATTGTACATATATATTTCTTATATAAATATTTCATTGTTTTAATTTATTCACAGTTTTCAAGTATGCTGAAAACGAATGAAAAACATTGTCGTGATTATCGGAAATGAAGAAAAGAAAACAAGACTCTATTTATCTATGATGTATTTATTAAGATAAAAAGTATTTTTTCCATACTACAATTACCAAGTATTGAACGGATATAATTTATGTGAATAAAATGCAAAATATCATAAATAAACCCTACAATTAAGCAAAATCTTAACCCTAAGATCAAGGGAATTTTATAGTTTAATTTAAGTTTTGTCCTCTTTCAAGATTTTGAAAACAAAATTTTCAGAGAAATTTTCAAATTACATACTTAATATAAATTTTAATGTAGCACTCTCAATTTTATAATTAAAGTTCAGAATTTAGTGAAATTTGGCGTATTTGTACATTGAAATAAGAAAATAAGATATTAATAAAGACAATCTTCAATGAAATATATTTTTAATATTTGATCTAATATTGGTACATTGAAATAAGATAATAAGATATTAATAAAGACAATCTTTAATGTCATATACATTGGATTTTTTTTTCAATTTTCGTGAAAAAATAACTAAAAACTCATTATCCAAATATCTTGACATTTGATATGCACAATCTTAAATTGATAACTGGGGGTATTTCGAAGAGTTTTTCCTGGAGAAAGGATTATAAAGTGAAAAACATAGTTTTATATTACATTTAGAAACGATTTTACGCGAAAAACTCTTCGATATTTCTTCCAATTTTATGTCAAGATTGTGAACACCAAATTTCATAATTGTGTTATTAGCCTGTACAGATCTTTATCAAAAACACATACCCACTCTATTTCTGAGATATGTCGATTATCAACTATTGTTTGTTTACATAAAATACTTTTTTAGAAAACGTGTAGGTATAACATTTTGATAGAAGATTTATATTGGAGTCAAGTTTAAAAAAATTATTTTATACAATAATTACAAACATTTTTATAAGAATTCTGGAAAATTCAAGCTTATTCCTTCAAAACATTAAGAAACCAAATTGAAACGTTTGATTTTTACAATATTAATAGCATATTCACAAATCACGATAAATTATAATTTGAAATGAGTGCAACTTTATTAAATTATTGAGTACAAATCGAGAGGATTTTATTGGTATTTGAGTTGTATATTATACACGTTCTATAGAATAATTTGCTGTTATATTGTTACAGGTGGGATGGTTAAAGGCAGAAGATCAAACAATATTAACATTACATACACGCGTTGTCACGCACAATTCACGTATTAGTGTCACACATGATAATTTACATACATGGCAATTACGTATCAGACAATTAAAGGAATCAGATCGTGGTTGTTACATGTGCCAAATAAATACAAGCACTATGAAGAAACAAATTGGATGTTTAGATGTACATGGTAAGTTTCAATTTATATCTACCTATATCATTTTAATTCATTTATTTATTAAGATTGTTTGAATATATATTCATTAATATTTTATATTATTATTTGGTGATTTTTTAATTAATTTAGTGACAATCAAGAAAATTGTTAACAGCAGACAAATTATAAAAATTAAGTTAAAAATTATGTGAATTAATTTAGTAATTTTCAACTAAGAAGTACGCTATTTAGCATTTATAATAAGAAAAAATGTTATAAAATTTTCATTGAAAATTATAAAATATGAAGAAATCGCTGTATTTGAACCATTTTAACAAAATTAATGTTGACTTGTTATAGCTTTCGTCCGCACTATATCATTTTATGCAAAATACTTTTTGTGATTCTCTTCTGACTATTTATTTCTAGTATTCTACTTATTATCTCTAGCCTTCACTTAATTCAGCTGGTTTTGAGGCTAAGTTGCTTCTAGTATTTTATCTGATTAGCACAGGTTCCAGCACCATATGTAATAGAAATAAAAATACAAGACACAACCATTAGTCAAGTATTTGAGCTGCGAGTAAGATTTTGAACTCTGATGACATTTGCTAAACAAGCTTATTAATAGTGTTCCCTAAGCTGTTGATTTAATTTTCTTTCGCAGAAGTTCTCTACACACTGCTTCTATTGTTTTTCTGTATATTTAATTGGATTTTGCTTTTTGGTTTACTTTCCAACCCACGGTATCGTATGTGACTGCTCAGGGTATTTTTGATTTCTATAACCAAGTGTTTGTGTCAATTGGCAAAATGTTAGTGAAATTCCCTAGGTTTTTATATGGCAATTTTTTCTTTTCTAAAATGTTTTGCAACCACTTCTGCACATAGGCATGCCCAGATATTTAAATTAGACAATGTAGACTTCTTGTAGCTTTGGAAAGGATTGCATTAACGTCTGCATTCACTAACTTTGATTAAGATGATCATACTTTAAATTGCAAACGCAATCAGTGAACATACGTATGTTAAAGTGCTTATATGAAATCGATGATAATGCAAATATGGAGATTTTAGCCAAGCTGATTGGAGAAATAATGGGCTACTACCGATTTGGAATACTTTAAGAAGCCATTAATAAAATACGTTAAGCTGAATTTTACTTTTTGGGCTCCTTAACCTTTTATAAGTTGATGTGATGCAAATGCATACGTATAAATAGTTGTATATTTACAAACATGAAACAGATAAATGACTGTATATCGTAACACATAAATAATAATAAAAAATCAAGAAAAAAATTTAAAAAAGATGGATATAATAGCGAACGTCACGATTCCTGAGACTTCACCTTCTCGTTGCATTTTGTCACAAAAGGCGATACCCGCTCCTTGTTTGTGACGTATTTTATGGACTTACTATATCTATATTCTAGACACGAAGATGTGTATATTTTATTTATTTGAACCAAAAAATGGCAGAACGATCTGAAATTCAATAACAAAATTATTATAGTAAAATAATAAAATTCTTAGTAGAAACTTATGTAAGAAATAAGAATTTCAGTGAAGTGTTACATAAGTTGTTTATGTAACTCTTCACTGAAATGAGATATTATTTTTCAAGACAATTGTTCTGAATGTTTTACTTCAATTGAAGTGTCTTTACATCACGAACATGTATCTTAAGATATTTAAAAAAATAAAAATATAGCAAATATAAATAATAAAATATGCACAGTCGAAATTCCTGATTAAATAAAATGGAAATATGAGCTTATGACGTAAACTGTTCCTATTTAGATATTCCAGAGTAAAATTTAAATTCATTCCTGTACAGTCATTAGCTGATAAATTGGGAATAAAACTCACCATTGGTCAAAAATACTGACCAGATATTACCTTAATGGTATTGAATCTAGTTTCACTTTTTGATGTGAATTGTACCGAATTCTGTATCAGTCAACATCCCCATTCGTTAAAATTATAATACAGTCTAATGGAACATGCGGATAGAATATAGATTTCCGTTACATAAAAATTAATTACATATCAAAACAATGCCTATATGAAAGAAAGAAAATTATTAACTATAATAAAACATATAAATTAACATTTTTCGAATAAAATTGTCAAAGTAAGTTTCACAAAACATGGGACAAAGAAACAATTTATGTTACTTTTTTCTTGTTTTGAAGATTTATTACAGTTATAAAAAAATATTAATGAAACAATTATGGTATTTCTATGTTTCTTTTCAAATTAATAAAAATATTTCCCGTATATTCAGTGTGTACCGCTTTAACTGTAACACGCCTTGTTTTTCCTAGTAGACACAACGGTTCAAATAAATAATAAATCCAATATAGCAATCGAATAGGTTTATTATATGCCGTAAGATCAGAGTTTGAACTTTCATTCTATGATTCAAATAATACAAATATAACGACATTTTATAAATATTAAGTTATTTGGGTAATTGCACTCCTCTACAAATTTCGTGCAAAACATTACTTACAATCAATATTGGAGATATTTTGTTTCCTTTAAAAAAAAAAAAAATTGTCTTGTTTCGATTTCAAAAAAGTAACTAAAGTAACTAAAAGATAACCATCGAAATTAACAAATTTTTTGAGTGTACGCTTGTCTTTTGGTCTTAATATACAAACCAATAAAACGAACGTGCATTAGTCCAAAACTTTTGAGCCGGATACGCCTAGTATTTGAGAAACTTTACTGGAGGTGTTCTTAATTACGAAAAATTGCAGTGGTCAATTGTCATTTCGGAGATACGGTGCTTCGCGTAATTTATTCTTTTTTATAAACGAGTACGTATGCATGTATGTTGGTATGTATGTGCTTTTGTATGGGTTGACTTTTTGTAACACGATTGCTGAAAGTAACGAAAGCAATCGATTTGGAATTTTCACTGTATGTAAGATACTACCATTAAAAATTTTAAACATAATCCATCAACTGTGTACCATGGATCCATAAGTTATTTTTAAAAAACAAATAGGTTTTGTCTGAAATATTCTTTCGTAAACTACTTAGATTCTTCACAATTTCTAATCTAACACAGATATTTTGATAAAATTTTGTATGGATTTAGACTGGACCTTCGAGAAGAACAATACTTGATTTTTTTACCGCGAAAATAAAAATGGAAGGCGAAATAGAACATAAAAGTTTTTAAGTACAATCAATATTTTCTCAACATTTTAAAAGCTTGCTATTATACACCCGCTTCGTGACTTGGTTTTATTTTTAAGAATGCATTTTGCATTGGAATTGATTTTTATAAAATTGGAAATAACTTGCTGGCGAAGCAAGGTTTTTGACCGAAGATCTTTACGAGAAATGCGAGAACTAAGGATTGGGTCAAAATTAAATCTAGATCAATGATTTGTTTTACTTTTCGCGCGAAAGTCTCTTCTTACTTCCGAAGCAAGGCCGACATATCTTTATTTGGAGACAAAATACTTTCTCCTTTGTGCAGTCTTTAAGCGCTCGAATGAAGCGACAAAAGCAAAATAATGATAAAACAGGCTAGTTATAACTTGGTTTTAGTACGTCTCTGACAGAAAACGATCGGAATCTAGCTACTTTAAAATAATATACAACATGATATTATAATTAATTTCTTTTGGAAGAATAATATGAATCTTTTGTAAAGAAGTTGTTCGCGCATTTTTTTTAGAGTAGCCACTATTATGGCTTGTTATGGTATAACTATAAATACTAATAGTAAGATTGAAAGCCGACTGATAGAATTCTTACAGTTGTACATTTTGGATAAATAAATTATAAGAATTGTTATATCTACTCTAAAACATGGTAGTGGTTATGGTTCAGTCGGAACACTCTATATATTTGATAAAGACAAGAACAAACAACAACACTTTGAGGTAAGAAGTATAAATAAATCAATTTTTATTATGAACGTGTCAAAAATGTTTTATTCGCTTGTAACACAGAATGAAGAACACATTTATGATAAACATGGCAGTGTAAATGCCACCATAACAAAATACTAATACTAATCAAATATCTTTTGGATGGAAAATATTTCATTTAAACAAATGGAAGTAACAGCTAATTTTAATTGTTTGTGATATGAATCAAAGAGCAAAAAATTATTCGAATTTTTTTCCAAGAACAATATTTTATTTTCTGCAATTTATGGATTCATGGAAACTGTTTGATTACGTTCAAACATTTTAGTTCGCTATCTCGCAGTATTTTCTCGAGCTATCTGGAGGTTAGGCAAGCATATATACTGACATTTAAAATAGAGAAATTGTATAAGAACTAAAGCCATAGATTATAACATTTTAGTTATAATTGAATTCAAAGAAGACATAAGTTTTAAATGCATGATCCTTACGGTCCCGGGTCTACCAAACTGAATACTGATAAGAAGAATCTGAAGATAAGGTGTAACAAATTAGGTAAATTAATAACGGAAGTTGTTTTCTGAAAATAAATCAGAAAGAACTTCTTATTAAAATTATTAAATTTTAGAAGTAGGAGTCGTCCTAAAAAATTTATCAAGTGGTTAAAAACATTACATAAGCATGAGACATTAAACGGTTGGCCAGGTAGTCCGGTTAGATCAGCATTTTATCTAGGGAAATGCTAAAAGAGTTTTGCATTTGCTATATAAGTATTAAATATGGAATAAGATATCAAAGTGGAGAAAATTATGTAAATAATCAACCAGTAATCATCTGACTTGTTGCTAAACAATTTTACTGTAATGAATACATGACAAACTGGATTTAAATTGTTGAAAATTACCGAAAACGAAAAAAGAAGCGTCTTTTCTACTACCTTCTGTCATTCGTGTTTTTTTCGAAAAAAACCTTCTGCCATTGATATAATTTCGACACTTTTATCTCTACAACTAATTTACTAACTTCGGATTCTCACTTCACTCTTACTTTCCCTACCCAAATTGATAGACCGACACTTCTAAGTTTTACGTATTTAAATCATTTGATATCGACATAAACTGTTATTACTCCAAGCTTGTTGAAATTTATTCTAAAAAAAAAACGTGATTTTACAACGAATTTTGGAATTAATAAAATAAATAAAATTGTTCTGTAATAAAAAATAAACACTATAAAATATTTGGATTAGAAAAGAAACTTGGTTTATTCAGGGTTAAAATTTCGATTCATGATAATTTTTATCGTCATAAAAAAAGGCTATTTTTTAATTAAAAAAATTATTAGGTAATGTATTGAATCCTTGCAATTTCTAATTAAATTCCACTATAACAAATGCAATTTTAATATATTCTGTAATGTAAATAAATTGAAAAATTGCAACTGTTTCTTTGTAACAAAATTTATAACATTATCGAGGTCACATAATTTCTCCATTATTAAAAATTTAAACAACAAAAATAGAAGTGGATAGACATTAAGGAAGTTACTATCTTAAAGCTACAAGAAATTAAACAAACATGTTAAACAAACCGATTACCAAACATTATTAAGAAAAGATTTCTTAGTGAGTTTGCCTTATTTAAATATTCTACAAATTCTCCATTCATAATATAGGTAAGAATATAATAATAAAAAATAAACAATGTAGATTAAAGAAAATTTAAACCCCAAAAGATTTCCAAACCGAAATGTATAAATGTTTGTTATTTGAAATCATATTATTGTCAAATAATATTATTTCACTTTGCAAAAATTACTTTTAATATACAACAATAATTTCTATATAGTCCAGTTAAAATAAACCAGAAATAAAACTGAAAACGGGTACAAGTCTTAAGTATTACAAATAAAATGTCAGAAGCCTTCATTGGTCCCACTTCTGCTTTAAAGGTCAAATGTCAAAAGTACTAGTTTTTAATATTTGTCTTTTAATTAGGAAAGATTAATTACCCCATCGACAATTATAATATGCTCAGATATACGCCTGCTAGTATAGCTTTGACCTACTTTCCAAGTTTTAAAAAAATATCTCCTATTATAACTCTTCAGTATTTGACATAGACAAACATTTCGACACCATCTGTGGGATAATTGCTTATCTGTTTATTATGAAAATACATTTTAACTGCGTTTACAAGAAAAACTGGCCAACCTTTAACCAAGAAAAATTTTTTAAAAAATTCGGAAAACGGATGACATTGGCAATCCCTGCAACTTCCCGCTAATTCCATACCTAGGCACTTAAAATTTAACACATTTCAATGTTTTTGAGCTTAAAATTTTGTTTTTGAGCTTTTATGTTAAAAAAACACTTGTTCTTGAATATTTCGTTAACGATATCTCTCGAACCAATGAATCGATTTTCACGTTCTTGGCGGCGATCGAGGTGCTTTATAAAGATTAAGTTTTGGAGTTGATCGATAGAGCCGTTTAACAGTTATTCCAAAAAAACCAAACTTAAAAAAAATTTTTCTTGGTTTTTTTGAGATTTCTCAAAATCTACTAAGTCGAATCGTTGTATTCAAAATCTAACTTTGGTCAAGCCCTTTCGAATGGCACCAACCACAATGAAATCGGTCGAGCCATTCAAAAGTTATAAGCGGTTCACATACTTTCACACACACATACAATCTAAGACAGGCAGAACAGCAGCATAGGCCGATGGCAGTTATTTAGTTTCAATGAGCCTTCACATATCTAGGTGATATACCTGGAATCCGTAAAAAAGACAAAACACACATATAGTCTTAGTGACAACCTCATAGGGGTAGTCAGGGAAGCTTCCTGTAATCTCAAAACGTCGAGATCTGATGAATACTCGATTTTTTCAAAACGGAGTAAAATCAACGACTTCCCGATTTTTGAAAATGTTCGATTTTCGTAGCGGGTAGTTAAAAACAGTACGCCATTTTTAATTTTATTTTGACTGAATCGTATATTTTTGCCTGATTATAATACATATTGTTTTTTCTCATCATAAGAAATTATGTTTTTGTGACGCAATTCTCTATGGTATTAGTCGAACCAAAATAATTATTATAAACGCACCTTCACTAATAAAAATACACACCCATTCATACACATATATGTGTGTATATAACAACACGTGAATGCCTTGGTAATGTCTTCTTAGAAATATTTAAAGAAAGATAGGAAATTTAACAATGAAGTCCAGTTTATCAAATTTAAATATATAAAATTTATTAAAAAAAATGACAGTATCACTCGATTAAGAATAACAAATTATTATTAAAGGCAAATTTTACGACATTTAATTCATGTATTACGGCTCAGCCGATTAGTAGCTACGAGAAAACATTATGACGGACATAAACACATGTAGGTCATAAACATACCCGTCCTTTTTTTGACACTATCTGACTCGAGTTATAATATTGAAAAGTAATTAGGTATAATATATGACAGACATTAACTTCAAATTTATTTTGTTGTAAAAAAACTGTGAGCAACAGAGCTCTGGCACTTACGCCGTATTTGCTCCTCATGAGATTTAATTCCATTGAGCCTTAAAAATAGCGAAAAAATATAATATTTTGACACTTAAAATGAAGAAAGACGGTTGGTAAGTTAAAATCCTCAAAGGCATGTCGTTACTACTGGTTATATATACCAATACATGACATATGTACCGATTCTCAAAGACCTACATAAATTAAGAGGAACTGTAAAGGTATGCAAAGTTTAAGAAACAGAGAAAAAACTGAATTTGGTAGTAAAAGAGTTGGAAAATAAATACCCCCAGAACATATACGAGGGACTTACTCAACTAACGTACCAAATTCAATCTGCCTTAGTTTAGAGAAGTTGTGAAAGTGTGCAATATATTACTCTCCTCCATAACTTCACTGCAGGTGTGCACAAAAATAGTAATTTTACGGTATAAAGAAGAGAATGGGCAGCTTCCAAATTGGTACTTTTAAAAGGAAATTTGTTGATATTAATGGAATCTACATGCAAATTATCAACCCTCTAGCTCAATATAACGATGCTATACAAATTTACATAACCATACAAATGTGGTAAAAAAACTTTTGTCGCAGAAAATCCTTCCAAATTAAAAAACGAACCACGATTTTAAAACATAATACCCACTTTTATACAAGCCTACATACGGAACTTTAGCTCATTTGAACTAAAGAGAGACGTTGGAAAAACTCAAACGTTTAGATAAATAAACATCTTAAAGGTGAGCTTGAATCTAAAAGGGATGAGATTTTAATAGAAAAATTTTGTTTACTTAATATTTAACTTGCGGTTCGGCGAGCTTCTCAATGTGGAAAATTAAAAACCAATAATTTATTTTTACGAATATGAACTTCTTTGTCATTTAATTAGGGTTTTTTTATCCTCATCAAATAATGACTGGACCGATTTGGATGAAAACTCATTTGGTTCTAAGTTATGTAATTACGCAACGAGTTAAAGCAGTACCATATCGACATCATTATTTTTCTCAAGATAAACCAGACAATTAATTCCGAACGCACGTACACACACACAGATATCTCTCTAAAACGTTGAATTTAGATTCTCGTGAAGATATGTCAAAATTCGGGATACACAAAATCGGTCCAATTACAATAACTATCCAATTTAATAATTGTCATGGTTGTTATTATAATAAGTGTAAAATAAATTTTAAGATTGGTAGTAGTGCAGTAAATTTAAAGCTATTTTTACCTGAATTTATAATTTTTCTAGCTCGATTATAATATGCAGGCGTTTACAATTGGCTTGCACACCTTTAGTATATATAATTAATGTATACAGTAGAAGAAATTTTATCTGTTATTTGTTCTTTGTATATTGAATTAGGATTATGTAGCTATGTTGGGATTTAAACGAAATCATATCGGAGTCTTCCGGGAATTATAACATTCACTAATTAGTGGTATTTTCGAAGAATTTTGTTAGTAAATTCTTGATTATGTTTTGTTTCATTTTAGTATTAAATGATGATTTGTTTTGATTATATCGAATTGTTATTACATAAAAGTATTGATTTTAAAGTAAATTGAAATAAGCTCACGTTGAAAGTTCACATTTACAAATAATATTTTATAAGGTCAATAAAGCATACGAAAAGAAATAATATTAGTAGTTTGAATATACTTCTGCACATTAACACATTTATAATTTCAAACAAATCATGCTTGCGATTTGTTAAAGCTGCAACCCATTTTACTTCAAAATTATATCTATCGATATCAAAAGTATTGTGCTCCTAATTTAAAAAAAAAAAATTGCGTGGATTTAAAAAATATTTTATATGTTGTCGGTTATGATAGTCCCAGTTAAGAAACAAACATCCTTCCTATTTATACCGTTCCGGGGATAGATACCGATAAACCGTGAAGAATTTTCTATGTATATAGGGGTCCATTCCATGTCAAGTCATTAACTGTGGGGCGCTGTCACATCTTCGATTTTAATGAAAATAACCAAAATGTTGAGATTTTAGTTAATAAAAAAAAAGAAAAATTAACTTTTTATTGTTTGTTACATAATAACTTGGTGACATCCTAATCAAATAAAAAAAAAACCTTTTTTCATAGCCTCATTTATTCTTAGCTTAAATTTTTACCATCCAAGTTATTCAAACACTGTAACTGGTATTTGTAAACTTCTACGATTTGTCTTAATATTTCAAATGTCAGATTTTTTCATAATTTTTTCCCTTAGCTACTATAACTATGGACTCGATCAATGTATCCAGTTTATCCATTTTATTCATTATATTTCTCATAAAGTTTACTTAGCCTATAGCTCTTTTTATAATTCTAGATCATTATCTTCTATCTGTATCTTTATTCAAAATACACGAAATTAAAAGTTTCAAATCAGTTATCACAACCAAAAGATCTAAACCAAATGTTTTTCTAAATTTTTCGTTAAAATCATTTAATTTACGAATAATCTATTTCTTTTTTCGTATTCCATTTAATACAGTTTATTATGAATTTTAAACTAAAAATTAAGAAAAAAATAAATAAATGACAAATAAATTACGAAAATCTAATTGCATTTATGGAATTAAGGCATAAAGAACAAATTTGAACATATTGAATAACAAAATCAAATATTAAAAAAATATATAACAAAATCCAATTCGTTAAAAAAAAAATTTTTTAATGTTTATAATGGAAGAACTGGAATGGAATTAAATAAAATGGAATAGTTTTTTGACGTTTCCATTTTTAACCCTGTTTTTGATGTCTCCATAGTTAAAACGTCTGAAACTAATTTAACTATTTTACAATTTAATGTATCGCAATGTTGTAATCTTATCAACGTATAGTTTTCGTTAGGTCATTACTATACAAAAAATTTTTCTATAATTATATAATTTTAAACAAAAACAAATTTTCGACAAAAAGCCTTTAGTACCTAATACAATATTTTTTTAAAATTATTATTTAATAAATTAAAAGTAACAATCCTTTTTATAAAACAAGCTTTTATTTAAATGCCCTTAAAAGAAAAATATAAATTTTCACGTCAAAACTTTTACTATCAATTAAAGCTTGTCGCAAGATTTATTTGTGTAGATAAACAAATAAATTAAATAACTTTATTGATTTTAATTATTAAAATCGCGACAAGCTTTTATATAATATAAATTGAGTAATAACGTTATAAGTTTATAATAAAAGCTTTAAAGTAAAATTTCTTTAGATCATTTAAATAAAAGCTTGTTTTTTTAAAACTTTTTTTTGCTTTAATTTATTAATTTTGGTAATAAATATTTCTTTTTTAATATTTTTAAAAGGGAATTCGTTAATTCTACGTCCTAAGAAATGCATTAAAACAATAAAATGGTGCTTTATACAATATGAGCATAACACGGGATACCCGGTAATAAACTCCTTGTATTTTCGAATAAAATATACGAAATGAAAAGAAATTATTCTGTAGAAATAAAATATAATAGGGAGTATCATATCTTTATTATCAATAATTTATATACGAATGGCACATATAATATTAAGCATTGATAAAAATCTGAAAAAAAATAGTTCGGTCAAATAAGTTAAAAACACCGTTAATATGAAATATTTTCAACCTTCTGCCATATATCTTCAATATCCTTTTTTAGCTATGCGTACCATCTACGATTTTTACCACCTCAAAAGAGATTACAATCCTCAAAATAATTTCTTTGCTACTACGGATGATAGAGAGAGAGAGATAAATAAGGTGTTTTGTGCTTGACTTTCAGTTTTAGTATTAATGAAAATACAAAAGAAAATTTAATTATTTACGCAATTGTGACACGCTATTTTACGTTTGATATCGTTTCATTTTGACATTAAGGTATTAATAAGATAAATAAATTTTCAAAACACAACCAACCCCAAAATTAATAATGGTTAGAGGGAAGTAGTTTTTTAAGTTAGAGTGATGAAGTGTATTTTCTACTTGAAGCGTCGAAACTCTCTACGAAGGATGTGATTTTGCCTAAATTTGTTTTTCATTTTTATAATTTTTTTAGATAATTAAAATTTCAAAAATAGCATGGCTCTATTATCAAAATACGCGAATTTTAGTTAAAAGGGTTCTTTGGAGGGTTTATTCATTTTTGGGAGAAATTTCGTTTGACAAATTGCGTTTTCTGATTTTTATATTTATGTAAAAATTTGCGCGTCATAGTAAATACTTTCTTTTATTATTATATACTTACAGTGTTTTGTACATACAGTATTATATGTGCAGCTTAATGTGTTTATTTGAATTTTTATGCCACATATGAATATTCCCAGAGAAATTTTTCAAAAAATTTTAGAATATGTTTTTAGAATATACTTAATTTGAAGAAAATAGTAAAAATTCGAAAAAATCACATGAATAAACAAACTCGGTAGTCAGATTTTAATCAAAAGCCTTGCGACCCACACACTCACCCAAACCCACACACGCAGAGACTACACACAACAAACACATTCACACACTTCTACAAACACACACGCACACACATACACACTTCCCAATTTCTAAAACACACTTTTTTGGGCTCCGGGAACTTAAAAACATGTATTTCCAGTGAAAAAACTATTTCGAAATTTTGAATGTTTTATAATACTTTTTTTTTACTAGCAGTAAAATAAAGTATTAATGTTTAAAGTTTCAAATGTAAAAGACGTCTATCTATCAAAGAATCACTCTATCATATGCTTAAGTAAAAAATGATAATTATTAGAAGGGTAGTTCATTTTTTATGTTATTTTGTTAAATAAATTTAATTTTATATATTTTTTATAAAAACGCATCTTTTTTACATTTTTAACAGCAAAGAAAGCATTTGTATTTGTATCTCCGTTTTGAGCATATTGAAACAATCACGCCAGTTCTGCATTAGATGTTTGAAACATAAGGAATGTGATAAAAAAGGTTACATAATAATATGAATGATTTCTTCTACTTAAATTTATTAAATGTTATTTCTCATCATATCTATGCTTCGACACAAAGTTCATGTAAATTATTTGATATTCTATTAAAGAATTTCAATTCAATTATCAATCATATCAATCATTTATTATTTATTTATTTAAGAAATATTCTACTTGTTCACAATATTTTCGTGCAATCATCAAAAGAGTTCTTCTACTTGGTAAATACTTAATAATAATAATAATAATACATATTTCATTCAATAGTAATGTATGTTCTTATCTGTTACTGTTGTGTCCCATTTCTTCTTGATTTTGTAACTACTTCGATATACAGAGAAAATATGAATGTATCAGAGGATATATACTGTAACGATATACGATCACGATACGATTCTAGAAGTTTCATAAATTTTTATAAATTCGGAAACGATCTAGCAATAATAAAGTACCGGCCATGTCGACATAAATCACCTTAGTAACTGTGCTTAATATGCATGCTGATAAGTCTTATAAATTTTTAATCAGTTTTGTTACAGATTATATTGGAAATTAGCTGGTGATCGCAGCTTCGCTACCGTAGAAGTACAAAACGATATCAGATTTATTAATATTTAGTTTGTCTATTTAGTTTTGTTGGTTTTTGTTCTTACACTATATTCGGTGGGAGGATTACTTTTTACCCATTTTTAGACGCTGAGTTTCAAAACCGTTAGACGATGAGTTTCAAAAAATACGATACACTTTTACCATTAATTCTGTTTAATAATGTTTAAGGGAAATTTGAAGTTGATTGGACAAAGAAATCACTATGTGCCATACAAACTCTGCCTCCATTTGCAATCCCTTTAGGAGTAGACTCTCGGAAATTCCTTTCTAACCGGTTGTCCGGTATTTGGTGTTGACACCCGATATTTGTTGAGAGACGCCACACACTTTGTGCTCCGATACTCATATACTTGATGGAAAGTATATGGATCACTAGAACCACAAATGGTTCTGCTGATATTTGAACAAGTTAGAACGTTGGAAATACCACTGTCAAATAATTTTTAATTTAATATTTTGACAGTTCGACATATTGCTAGTGAGAAGAGATAAATTTTATTTTAATTTCAAATTTATTGATTTTGGTTTCGATGGGAAAGATGCTAAAGGGTTTTGTAGCACACTTCAAGTCAAACATGAACCAGGTTTTCACCTCGTTATGTGTAGTACTCGGGAAAAGGTTCTCGGGATACCTACTCAATACAATGAACACACACTCCAAGTATCCACGACCTGGTATCTACGATCAGAGGTGTAGACTATGTTGATCCTTTTCATTCTACACATTTTATATGTATAGAAATTCTGACATAAAGTGTAGCTCTAGAGTTACTAGCGCTAATAGTGGAAATTCGCTACCAATAATGGATATAAAACTTCGTGATGTACAAATATACTGACTTATGATTTTGGCAAAATTTTAATACAATATTCATTAGTAATGAAATAGTTATTGTCGAAAAAAAAAAACTTTCGACTCAGCTCAATGACAACCCATTTCAAAGGTTACTATTATTTGCCACTGAAAAACATTTATATGATATCATATGTAAGATTTAACTTTCGGGGAATGTATTGATAGACAATTCATTCGTTAGTTTGTTTACAGAAATATTACTAAGAGCCATACCTTTTGACAAATTATAGATAATGCTTTTAAAAAGAGGAAACATGTAATTAGGCGATATGTTTGTTCAATTAATATAGACGATACGATTGTTTTATTAACAAAGCTAAAATTTTAGTTTTCATTTTATACTCGTTAGATTATTGTTCTGTGTATTGAAAATATATGTGCTTGGTATAAATTTTGAGCCGAAATTGTGGAAAATTAACTGTTTTAGGGTATACTGATGACGGACATACAGGCGGACGGACGAACATGCAGACAAAAAAACATGTTACGGTTAAAGTACCCAACCGATTTTGTGAATGAGGTGCCAATGCATTTATTATTACAATCCAGGTGACATAGCTATAATGTGTACGCAATATGGTGGTTGTTACAGAAGGTTTAGGTCTCAAAAATTTTTTTATGAAAACAATTAGTACATTTCAAAAATTAATACATAAAGTGCATTCACTTAATCACAAAGTATTTTATATTAAAATATTAAAACATGAGTAAATAGCGAAAACCCTACTACAGCAATTCGCTCTCAAAAGAACGCAGCAAGAAAATATTACTATCACAAATTGGATGAAGTGAAAATGAAACAACTCTTTCGATGATGTAACATGCTACAACGGTTTTCCTGTAAAATCACTTCATCTAGTTTCGGATAATATTTTAATGTTTCGCACTGTGTCGTACTTTCTGGATGTTAGTTCACTTAAACTAACTTTTAAAACTACATTGCCTGAATCAAAAATCAAGCAATATATCTGGAACACCATATTTAAAAATAAGAAATTTTTTCTTATTAAATGCGAATTCATGCGTGTCGTTATTTAAGGACGTTTCTTGATCAAGTTTGGCATTTAAAGCTACAATTTTTTGATTATATGGATGTAGAGAGCAGCTTTCACACCAGATGTTTCCATTCAATTGAATATTTTTTGAATTATTCATCATAGTATTATTTTACCCATCTTTCAATTATATATCTTACTTATAAGCATTGCTCCAGTTGTGTTGGTAAGATTGTTTTGTTGTGTGTTATTGAATGATAATATATATTTTCATCATTATTATTATCATTATTCTTCTACTTTTCATCTTCAATAATAAATACTTTTATAAATACATTGATATTATAACTATAAGTATTTTCTTTATATATTTTATGTGATTTAATACTTTTTAACCGACTTCAACTTTAAAACATAAGGAGTCTCTGTGGTCGCCTGTGAATGTTTATACTTGACAAATATATATAATTTGTCAATCACCTGATTAGTCCATCAGCGTTTGCGTAAGTCTGTCTGTCCGTCATCAAAACAATGATCATCATGGATCCAATAGATCCATGACCCTTAAATCACGAAGGATAGAAAAACATTCAAAGGCAAAAAATATTTGTTTTTTAAAAACAAATATTTTTGGTTGAAACACTTTAGCGTAAATTGGTCAGATTGGCCACAGTTACAATACACAATATTCTCTATGTATTTATAACAGTATGGACTGCATATTTAGGCTATTTTATGAATATCAATCGTTGAAAATAAATTAAACATTGATAATCAACCATATATTGAGTATCTAAGTAATTAATACTCCGGTATCTTAACTTGTTTGTTCAAATGTATGTTCACCAAAATATTTGTCCCAATTTTAAAAAATTTATTAATTTTTTTAAAGGATATACTAAAAAGGAATTGTATAAAAATAAAACTTTTAAGACTATACTTAGTTCTTAAGAAAACGGAGGGCGAAAAATTTGTTTGAGTAATTTAATCTCATCCCTCAAAAATTTTTCACAATGTATTGTTGTAAACAATTCGAGTTATCATAATTCAAATTTTCGAAAAACTAGCACGGACTTCGGAAAAATATTATTTTTTACATATATTCACGTATTAACCAAGATATTTTTTGTGTGCTAACATCAGTATAGCAGTTCTCTGGTGATCTGTTATAGACTTTATAAAACAATAAGGTTATATATTATTTCTTCTAGTTTATTTTTTTTTGTATGTAGTCCAACATACATTTTGGTACTGCTTTCTCTAACAGTATCTGAGTATATTTTTCGAGTCAATTTATTATTTAAACAAATTTTATTTAAGAAGTTTTGCTTAAGAGTTCTATTTTCACTTACTTCTAATGACGGAATCTCAAGAAAGCGATTAAACACAGAAAATGTGGAGTTTCATTCTTCGTCTGTATATGTTTGTTATGTACGTTTGCACATAACTACTCTGATTTTAAGTAATTTTGCTTAATTGTAAGATCAAACTTGGGGTCACCTCCATAAAATTGTTTATACCTCGAAGGAGAATATTTCAAACAAAAATTAGTTCAAAAAAAAAAAAGAACCTACAAAAAAAACTTGAACGTAAGTTATACATAATTTTTAAATAAAATCCCTGTCAGCTTGAAGTTACCTTTAGAAAGCGGATTCAATCAAATTCTTAGCCCGAGATTAGTTCATTGACGCTCACTACCAAATAATTGGTGACAAGAAAATTATTTATAAATATTTCCAAGAATTTTTAATTATTTTGTTTTGAGATCGATTCCATTTTTGTACAAAATATTTTGTTCAAAATAAATTTATGTTTATTTTTATTTGTTCTATAAAGAAAGTTGGTTGAAAGTTTCAGTCAAGTATTTAATGATTCTCAGTATTCAAATTTTCATTTTATTCTTTATTATAAATTACAAGACTGGCTGCACGTCGATCGCGGTCGACCAGTCAATCGCAAAAATACAAAAATCATATATTTTTATACAGATATACAAATATGTTTTTTTTTTACCACCGACATTTCACAGACAAAATCCTATCTTCTTAGTTTATAAAAAACTGAGTCTGTGATAAAGTTTCTAGAAACTTTTGTGTACAGCATGATACAGCTTTATATTTCTAATTTCCTTTTACTTTTATGATTTCTACATCTGTCTATTAAAAAAGCATTTGTAAGTTTTGAATTTTAAAATTTACATATTTTTATTTTTTAATTTACCAGAACACATAATTATTAAAATTTAAATTACTCAGTATTATTAAATTTTTTATTTCGCAAGGGACTGATAGATTACCAAAAATGATGAAAGTAAAATTTATAAATTAAATTCAACTCGGTGTTTGAATGATGAAATCAGCTGGGTACTTTATTCACATGTTTAATTCTAGCGCCATAAAAACCGCAGACTCGTATTTACCCGACCCCCAATTGTACTTGGATAGTTTAAGTAAAGATTGGACGTAGGAGATTAAAAATCGTACAGGTTGGTAAAGGACAAAATAATTTACATAAATTTCGATTTTTTGCACCAATTTCCTCGAGCACGTTATTTTGTATTTTTATAAAAACGTGCAGACCGTCACCAAATTAACAATAAGTAACATCTCCTCAGAGAATCATTACAACTAGTTAATTAATACTGATGATGACTACTTTGTAAACCAAATAAGTATTTACAAAATAACTTGATCTAGGAAATTGGGGCAAAATATAGAAATTTCTTCGAGAATCCTAAAGTTCTCATTAATAACAATAAAAATAATTTATATTAATTTCAACTGTTACAGTACTCTCTTAAGTTTAGCCCAAATACCGGTTTCCTATGCAGCTGAAATTGAGCAAAAATAAATATTTGTGCTCAATTATTTATATATATGCTCATATCAGATGATAATACAATATTTTAACGCGATTTAATACCAAAATATTGTGTTATTATAATGTTATACTTAATTATTTCATATCCTTGCATTTATATAATTTTATGGGGGAATACGCCTCATATTTTATTGTATTTAAAAAGATTTCCGTTTAATACTTTTCGACCTTTTTGCTTGACACAAATACTTTTTTTACATTAAAATGTGTTTACTAACAAAACGTATTACTTGAAATTAATTAAGTTAACCAGCTAAAATTAACATAACAAACACAACGAAATATATATTTTTCATTTCACCAATAACATTTGATATTGAAATTTATATCATTTAATTTATTTATCAACTCTTTAACTTCTACTACGAAAAGGTTATAACAAGTAGTCAAACCTCGTAAAAAGTAGTTTTTGTGTATAACAAATCTAGCCCGTCTCTTATATACACATATGTTCGTTTAATTTGCAATAGTATTTAGAGTTGTAGTGTTTCGCTAAGATGAACGTTTTTTAACAGGTGTATTTTGCTGCATAAAGATAAATGTGAAATTATATTCTTATCCTAAAATTTTCATACGGAATAAATTAAACAAGTATTACAAAGTTCATTGTAAGAAACTGAAAGTTAATTTTAAATTCTTCTATGATTATTGCACAAAAAGATCTATTATCTCGTAAATTATTTAATGCTGTACTGGATTCGGTTTTAAAAATATCAGTTAAATTTGGAGGCCGTAGATATTAAAATTTACGGCAAATTCTTATCGAACTTACGATTTGATGGTATAGAATGCGAAATAAATAAGAAATTATCATTTGAAGTTCACAATAGACACATATAGTTTGAAATGATTCTCTAATTTTATTATAATAATTTATACAAAATTCGATGAATGATTATACGACAAAATACCAAAGTTTCTGACGTTGCTGTTAGTTAAAGCACTCTGAGGCGGCTTTGGGTAGGTCAATTACTTTGACAGTCAGATTACAAATACAAAAGAAAAAAGGTAGATAGTTAGAAAGTCGATATGACGGCTTTTGTGAATAAAGATTATACAGATCGGCGCATAACAGATGTAAATAGTCTCAAATAGGCCAAGCGTTTGGCTGATGTTAGCTACAAAAATATACTACCGGTTTGAACGATTTAGATCAGAAGTTTAAATTTTTCTTTAAAGCAATTGTTTAACAATAGAGAAGATTGTGGGTGCAAACAGGTTATTATTTCACTTTCAAGTAAATACTTTGCCTTTGTCTGTCTTCTGTCCATTTTTGGTCTTCGATATTCATATCGCCTTAAAAGAAAATTAAATAAATAAAATGACAAAAATGAATTCTACTTTTTATATTTTTGTATATAATAAAAGATATTTTTTACTATAATTTATTTATCTTGAGGTATTATTATTTGAAACTTCATTTCATATATAATTCATCAGACAGTATTCGATTATGTTGGAAAGAAGCAGCACTCCTGCTAGACATATATTTAATAATAACCAAGCAACCAATGATGAATGAATAACAACAAAGAAATATCTGGAAATTATTATATTATGTGAATAATAGCAAAAAATGTTGAACTGAGTAGAAAAGTAATTGATGTAACACAATACCTGATTCTCAAATCCTACTTAAATATGAGTAGCTGTACAAAATATTTTAATGAATATGAGTCGGCTGCTCCAATTAGTAAGTATTTTCGATACTTTGTTATAATCTCTGAAACTACCTACAGTCTAGTCTTGAATACTACAGATTGATTCTTATAAATTTTGAAGAATTTTTAATTTCTTTTATAAAGAAGAACAGAAAAAAATATCTGCATATATATATTCTGTTGTATATTTTGTTACTTTTTTAGGCATCGATTGTGCTCAGTCTAATTGAGCCAATGATACCGAACATTAATTGTTTTTTGTCTATCTAAACTAAGTTAAGAATACAAATTTAATAATAATATGAAGCAAGTTTTCAAGGTTGTCAAGAGAACTCTCATAACTTTCTCATCAATTACTTTTCTCATCAATTGAACACAATTTTTATCACATTAATTAATTTTATAAGCCCAAATTTGTAAAACAGGAATCTTTCTACTTAATATCAGGATCTAAGATTTTGATGGTTAATCCATCCAACCTCGTTGTTTATAATGTAAGATAATCGAGAACCAATTAATTTTTATGCTAACCATGCATAATATTATATCAGAGTATATTAATTTTAGTAAAAACTTTGTAACGCTAAATTTACCGCACAAACAAATTTTTGGTATTGGCATAGAAACACCTAATTAGTCCATAGAAACACTTAATTAGTCCGTCCATCCGCCATCACAATAAGGAGATAACGTGCTGAAATTTTGGCGACGTGTTCTTAATATAAAAATGAAATTCAGTTCGTGAATGAGGAAAGATATGAATTTTTAAAGGTTCGAAAAATCTCAAATTTGGGTACTTTCGACCCATGAAAAATATATAAAAAAAAAAACATAATGTCTAAGTAATATTTTTTTTTAAATTGTCTATATAATTGTTAATAATATTGTAAAAAGAGATTTAAAAAAATTTCATTGTTTATATCTTTTTTTAAATTGTTAATAAGTATGCGTCGCTTACCTTTAAGTCTGTCTCTCTCTGACTCGTGGTTTTTAAGGTATCGCTGTCTCTCTCTGACTCATTGGTTTATAGTTAAAAATATTTATTAATATTTTTATTAGAGACCACTTTTTAGTCCTTAATAAATATTTCTTAGTACTTAAAGTGATTTGTTTGTATTTAATAAATCTGATATTCATTTATTAAATATTAATAAATCTTTTTAAATACTAAGAAATATTTATTAAGGACTAAAAAGTGGTCTCTAATAAATGATTTGTTAAATATTAATAAATATTTTTAACTATAAACCAATGAGTCAGAGAGAGACAGCGATACTTAAAAATTATGAGTCAGAGAGAGACAGCGATAATAAAGGTAAGCGACGCATACTTCTTAACAATTAAAAAAAAGATATAAACAATGAAATTTTTTAAAATCTCTTTTAACAATATTATTAACAATTGTATAGAGAATTAAAAAAAAATATTACTTAGACATTATGTTTTTTTTAAATATATTTTTCATGGGTCGAAAGTACCCAAATTTGAGATTTTTCGAACCTTTAAAAATTCATATCTTTAAAAATATTAACTTTATCGTTAAAAGTCATAGGACCTTTTTTATTGGTATTTCAATAAAGAATATAAAAAAAAAAATTGTCCGGTTGAAAAATAACAATTCCTTGCAATTGTTTAAACAATTTCGGTTTAAGCAATATGACACCGGGTTGCGCCATGGCAACATGCATTTATATCGTTAGGAGGGCAATTTGAAGAGGATCGCATAAAAAAATTGAGGTGGAATAGTTTTTGGTACTCATACGCCGATTCCTGCTAGACTATATATGCATATATAACTGTATAGACTGATATTAATATTATTCTATGAATCCTAATTAAAAATAGTTCAAACAATAATGATATTCAATCATATGTCGAGTATCATAACAATAAAGTCTCTTCTTATCTTCACTTGTTATTATCAAATTCTTTTAAAAAAATATGTCTTCTCCAAGATCTTAGTGTTCTTACATAAAGACAGTTAAAATAATTTCCATCGAATAAAGAATAAAAAACTATATAATATTCAAAGTCAAGGAACAGAAGACATTTTTACACGGACCATAAATCACATAGAAAAGTTTTCTTGTTGCGTCTGTTGGACAATACTAATGTCTGTTACTTAATGCGTCACACGCATTGAAACTAGAAGTAGTTCGATAGAAGCAAATCTTCTGTGAATTGATACGTGCGTTGAACCTTTTGAAAGGCACAGAGGCATATACAATGATGGATTATGTGGGATATAGTCAAGTTACTAAACCACTGGTGGTTATGTTGACTAACAAGCAGTGTTTGATTTAGTTTTTAGAGATCATATCAACAACTTTCTGAATAAGAAAAATTATTTTATTGAAAGAATAATGAAATACGTTTTCTACCTTATTTATTAAGTATTTCATTTTAGAACTATCACCAGTTTGTAGTTATTCATAGTTCCGATGTATTGATAACATATGTTTTTTAATCTATATACATATATATTAATCAATTGCTGTTCGTTTGTCTCGCTAAAACCGAAGAACGGCTGGACCAATTTTGGTAATTTTTATCTTAAAATATTTGTTCAGGGAAGGTTTAAATAGTGACAAAAATAAATAATAAGTAACGGATAATGGTATAAACGACAATTTAATTTTCGAATACAAAATTTTCCTAGCTGTGAAATATCTTTTGTCTTTTTTTTCTCACATGTTACAAATCCTATTAGCATCATTTCCATAGAAACCAAAATCAAAATTGGAAATTCAAAATAAAACTTCTTTATCACTTCTCACTAGCAGTATGTCCAACTGTCAACTGTATAAAGTGTGCATATCGCATTGTTCAAGTATTACCGTAATCATTCGTGGTTCAGGAGGTCCATATACCTTTCAGCAAGTGTTTGAGTACCAGAGCACAAATTATCGGGTGAACGCGGTACCATGTGTACCTCATCAAATATCAGGTAAATACCGGGTGCATATAATATACCGGATGCATACTAAATACCGGGAATCCGATAAGAAAGGATTTTCTGAAATTCTACCCCTAAGGGTAGAATTGCATGTATTCGATGTAATACTTAATAAAATGGGTAAATTAACACAGCAACGCGTAAACCGGGCGGGGCTTCTTTAAAATATAAATTAATATCATTATTTATTCTGATTTGCCTCAGCTTCATTATTTAGAAATAGAGAGTTGAGAATATGTTATTATATTTAGGAGATATTGACGATGATTAGAAATAATTTATATGGCAAAACAATGATTGCCCGGGTCAGCTAGTCTATAATAATATTACATTATTAGAACAAAGTTATTACAGTTAATATAGGTCAATAATTGTATTGACTTGTTGTACAATTTAATGGTTTATGGTAAAATTTAACGAGTTTTTTCTTATTTAAAATAGTTAATAATATTTATAACAAACTATTTTTGTTCAATTTTTAATAAACAAAGACTTTTATATTGATTTAAATAGGCAGATTAATGTTTTTTTTTTAAAAAAAAAAAAAACTTACGAGAAAACCGACATATGCGTTTTCATGAATATGATTGCAAAAAATAAATATCTAGTAATTATATTTAAGGAAAAATAAATACCTAATAATTATATTTAAAATAACTGTCTCCAAAAATAATAACACATATGTGACAATGGAATTAGTATAAAATTGAGTGGGATCCCGAAGGATAATACATGGATTTGTGTTTCAAATATAATGAATACAATAAAAAATTGCACTATTTCGTTCAATTATTAAAACCTTACCGTGACCCGTTAACGCAATGAATGTTGGACGGCGTCATCTGCATGAAAAAATTTTCCAAACTTATCCATTGAATTCATCAAATTTTATTATTAAATTTGGTAAATACAAGATGCTGTTTCTTTGGGTAGAATACTTGAAGTTTACGCATGTATAACAATCATCATTGACAAAAATTTTAATTTTACATCGGTAGTTACATTATGGTAATGAATTTCATACAAAATTAACGTAAATCACTAATCCGAAAATTTGTACTTTCTTTTACTACAGTTTAAAGAATTACGGTAATGCTGTTAAAATTTCGATATCAAGTGTACGGGTGTAAGTGTGTGTGTGTTTTTGCCAGTGTGGCACCGATATTGTATCGAACGTTTTATTTATACAGTTTTATCCAAAATTCTTCAAATTTGATATTCTATTACCGCGCAGCTTTAGATTAAAATCGGACAACCGGGTTTCCCAGTTTATTCTAGTTATTTTTTTGTTTTTTACGTTTTTTCTCGAAAATGGCAACGATTTTTTTCTTACTTATAAATATATATACATACAAATAAAATTAGAAAAAATGATAGAAATAAATAAAATCCGGCTCCACATTTATTTAATTATTTAAATCGCATTAAAAATAAACATCTGTATTAAAGATTAATTATTATATTTCATTTAAAATTTATGAAAGAAAAAGAAATTTTATTTTATCTTTAATATAGATGTTTTCGATTTAAATGAATAAATAAAGAAGTAGGGACAGGGTTCATTTTACCCGGTCCCTTTGAGTAAAATGAAATGAATGTACCCCCTTGACATGAAGAAAAGTGTCTCAATGGTAGACAGCTAATATGGAAAATTGTATGGGCAGGCGGATAATAAATTGATGACAATTAACTTTTAACTAAATTGTCACCAATCACACATTTTTTAAAAGAACTTTAAATAAATTCAAGATTATCACTACTCAAAATTTTTTTTAGCGTCCATAATTATCACGTTTATAGATCAGTTAATCTTGCTTCTTGTAATTGATGTCGTTCGTACAACATTATGTTTAGGGTCTTCGTGTTCTTTTGATTTTATATACTATAGTCGTATAGAAAGTAGTCGTTGAGGAATATGCAACCAAAACAAAGTTGGATAAGTCAGCGGTTTCCCTTATCAAAAAAGGTAAGCGATGAAGGAATAAATAGTATGTTTATTGGTCTAATCAGATAATGCAAGTTGAAATCCAAAATTTAAGTAACATAATATCGGGATTTGTACTCGTATTCTCTGAAATGAGAGTCCAGTGCCCTATGTATTTCTTTCGAGCCGACTGATTAAATTTTAAGATATATCTTATAAGTCTTGCATTTTGTTTACCAGGAAGAAAACTGCAGATTTCTTTATGAAAATTAAGAGAGGTTACAAATATTAAAATAAGGACTAATACCGATGGTAATTTTTTTGTCAATTACAATTTTCGTTATTGATGTAGTCATGTTGTGAATTTATTTACAATTTCCTGATACATCTTGTATTACATATAAACAAGAAATTCCGATTTTATTAAAACTATGATTTTATATTTGTTAAAAAAATTTCACTTTTATTTGAAATGAACTGAATATATTTTGTGTCATAAAAAAATACTATACTTCGGTTTGAATTTTATCTTACAATTTATTATTTTTAATAAAACTTGTTATTATTTTCTTTAGTGCTAGATTCACACGGCCATTGCGCTATATGTGCAATGATTTACGTATATATTAAAAATATATTTGATTTTGTTATCAGTCCAGTCTATGCACGATTTCTCTTGCAATTATTTCAAACAGCTCCGACTAGCACTAAAATTATTCTGTAGTTTTTAGTTATCTTCTACTTTCAATGTTTTTATAACTGACTAAAAAGTATAAAATAATCTTTTTTCAAACGAAAAACATGCGGCACATACAGCTATAATTGATAAATAAGTAGCCCTATGCTTATTTTTCGTTTAAAATTAGAGAAATTATTTCATACTTTTAAGTCCGTTATAAAATATGGTTCATTAAAATTTATTTTTATTTTATAATTATTACTTGACCAAATGTTAACTAGACTCAATACCATAACAAAATTCGAGAATTGGTACAATTGAGACTGATTCAAAAATAAGTCATTTATCGATTATCTTCGATATATTTCATGGAAAAGCAAGATTATTATAAAAACAATAAAGGTTAATATTATGTACGGTCATTCATATCATATTTATATTGAAACTCAATGCATGCACCTTCTTGAACAGTTAATGCTGATGAGTCGGCTGTTTATGTTGATTTATTTATTTGTAGCATATTCATTCAAGGGAGCTAAAATTTCACCACAATTCTGAAGAAACCGATTACATGGACTGTGGTTAGACTTAGAGATTTAACTATACTTTGATCCAATTAAGTAACTTTTATTCAGGAGGCTCGGGTTTGACTCCCGGAATCGTTACCAGTTATTGAAAGCCTAAAAATAGTTGATAATAAATTTCTGTGTTATTAAAAATGCATGTGACGAACATCTAAGAATACCAAAAAATAAGAAACTAAATTATTTATCGAACAATTTTAGAATTAATATGTGGCTACAGTTTTTTACAAATACGACCATGTATATGTGCCTTAATATATAATATACTTAACCAATTCTTGAATGAAAAATATATCGGTTTCTGTTTTGCTCTACCTATTTCTTTTGCCCACTTCATATTATAATAATGTCTTGTTTGAAGTATTAAATAGATGTTTATTTATAAACAAATATATGAACGAAAAAAAAAAAACAGGATGAAAAGAATACGCTTTTTTTTCCTTATGGTTTATTTATGAAATTCAAAGCTTTATACTAAATTTTTATTCTGTTTTTATTTATATAATAAAATATAATATACACCATAAGTATCGTCATGAGAGGGTAATGATAATGAGTTTATATTCCTCTCAGATTCATCATGTCAAGGTATATCAATAGGATATACACTCTGTTGAGTTAGAATGTAAGTGTTAAATTGACAATTTTCTCAAAATTTTCTGTGCTCTAATATACTCAAATATTATATTTGAATATTTATTACATTACAAGCGATCCGGACTGAAATTGCAAAGCCGACATCAGGGCTACTTAAATCAAAACTTAATCTTCATAACTAAAAAGCAATGAACGAATTTCTCTCTAACAAAATTTAAACAAGTATTGAAAGCAAAATTTCTTGCTCTACCCTTAGAAGAGAGACGTATAGTGCTGCAACCAAACGCCTGATATTTGAAGTTAAATGTTCTGTTTGGGATAAAAGTTAAATAATATATTTAAAAATTTCTTCGACTATAAAGGATTTATTCGAAGGTATTGTAAAAAAATATTTTCAAGAATTAGGGTGCAACTCACTGAGAATCCTATTGAAAATCCAACTCATGTTTTTCACGAAACTACTCTAAAGGGCAATATTGTTAAAGTTTGTGTGTTTGACTAGGATTTTCAATAGGATTCTCAGTGAGTTGCACCCTAATTCTTGAAAAACCTATATGATATATGATATATATATATATATATATATATATATATATATATATATATATATATATATATATATATATATATATATATATATATATATATATATATATATATATATATATATATATATATATATATATATATATATATATATATATATATATATATATATATATATATCACAACACCGGTCCATCAAAACCATATATAAACAGTAGTCAGTCTCTTAACCAATTAAACTCTCCAGGTGCATTAGTTCGGATTTGTATCATAATAAATAAAGAAATACAGAAAATACTAATTCATTTAAATATATTATTACACTTATGCACTGATTAATTATTTATAAATTTGTGTTATTTTATAATCTGACATAATTGGAAAATTTTTATAAATGACGAGATTCTTCAAAAAAATTCCTGATTGCGTTATTGTCACATCTTCTTACATTTAAACGAATATTTATCAGAAACGGATTGCAATGATTTTCTATTACAATAAATGACAATTAACTTTGGGAACGGTGTATGTTTCATCAAAATCAGTTGGATAGTTTTCAAGATTTGGGTTATTTTTAAGAGAAATCTGTGCCTAACTAATATTTTTATTAAATGTAGATTCATGCATCTTTTTATAAAGTATTTGACACTTTTTACTGCAAAACAGCGCTTGGCGGCGTGGTCACGCAATAATTTTTAAAACAAATCTAATAATAACGGCTAGGGTGGGGATTTAACAAACGTAATTTTTAAAACATTTACTATGAAATGGCCCTTTTTTGGGAAATCTATGAAATTGCCCTGTTTTTTGGGTAAATATTAATAGTAAAAATTAATTTAAATTAAATCATATTGTTAGCTACAAAAAAATTCGTTGTCGCCGACGTTGAATAATAATTGGTCAAAAGGAACTAATATTTAGAAGTATTGATTATTTCTTAGTCCTTATTTTGAAGTCGATTCCATTTTTTTAAAATTACTTAGTTGTTCAATAAATTTTCAGTTTCTGGATCAATAATAATTTCCTATACTTGGAGCATTTGAGGTGATATATTGAAAACCATGTCAAAAACTATTCAAATATGAGCCATACAAAAATTAACAAAAAATTTGGTGTCTCTCTCATGGCACACCATGTATACAAGTGACACAATTTATATGGTTGGTCATATGTGAAATGTATACTACCCATGAATTATATCCCAATTTGAACACAATTTAAAATAAAATTTTATACAGAATTGTATTGTTGTTATTGCAAATATATTCAATGACTGAGCGAGCATTATGAGAATCATATTTTTATACAAAAAATGTAATATAGTTGGGATATAAATGGAATATATAGTTGGGATATAATAGTGGAAGCAATCGGAGAACACAATTATAAAAATAATAACAATTTTTAAGTGGGTTGTTTTAATTCAATATTTTTTTATATATCTTCTCTTAAGTGTTTTTTATACGATTAAAAAAAAATTGTGTAGGTGTGACTCTCAATGCCCACACAACGAACTCCTGAGGAAGATAATAAAAATACAATAATTTGATTATTATTAGAAACGAATATGGAAATATTTTTAATTTGTTTTTAGTTTTTTAATCTTCAACAAAAATAGCTGGACTTATTTTGCTGAAAATAAGCTTATTCAATTGTAAATTACGTAATTTAAGCTCGAATGCGAGTAGTTACACGTCGAATACACGAACGCACATACGTACATATAAACACACAGGGAAGTAGATAAAATTTTTCACAGAGAAGTAGTCTCAAATAAGTAAAAAGCATATATATATATACTATTTTGAAATTTTGTTGACTTTATAATAATCCTAAATGTTGAATTTACATCAAATATGCAGTCCTAGGTTTATTGGCACTGGTGTTTTCCTGTTGTTTATTATACACTATTCGACACGAGTTGTAAAAACTTTTCTGTTGTCAAACGTGACACATTGTAGTGATTTAAGAAATGTACTTTTCCGTGACACATATTTACATTTACGAAAATTGATCAAAATACTGAGGTACTGTTTGGGATCGAGATAGTATAGATCCGTGTGTTTTTGGGCCCTATGCCTAACATGTGATTGAACTAACCAAATTTTGATTCAGATCAAAATGTACGCTTAAAAGTACGCTCAAAATGTGATTAAAGTATCTAAGTAATATTACGGGTCGAGTTTGTACAAATTGTCGGTATTTTTAGTGTTTGTGCCCAAGCTGTTTTTTAACTACTGTATAAATGGGGCTGATGCCAAGTAGTATTTAGGGTCTAGCTGGTACAAATCTGCGGGTTTTGTGGCACTAGTGTCATGCAAACACTGAATTGTTTTCTGACGAGTAGCTTGACCCGATTGGTTTCTGGCCAAATAAAGTTTTGTTTTAAATGTAGAAATTTAACATTTAAAAAAAACGTAATTTCTATGGAATAAATTGAATTCTTACCATTATACCATTTTTGTGAAAATGTTTTCTTCCTTCGATGTTGGGTACAAATGGTGTAGGAAAAACAATTTTTTTAATTTTTGGTTTTTTGGTTAGGTTCTCAATATTAAATTACCCACATTGTTTGATTTAAATAGTGATTTCATTAGGCTACACCTTAAGTGGAGGCGAACAAGCGTAGTGACAAGCACTTTTGCATACATGTTAGTGAATAGCAATTGTCCTATGAACTTTTAAAAATTGTAATGATGCACCATACATTTTTCAATAAAAAAATATGATTAAGCATTCATTCATTAGGTAAGCAGCAAATATTTTTGTATTGTTACCTATGATACAAATTTATTGTAAAATGTATATGATTGTTGTACAAACAAATTTGTACACGCTGTGATTACATTTTTCTTTCATTGAAAATACGGTACACACGGTATTTTTTTATATTACCAATGTAATAACAGTTTTAATATGAAAAATCGGCTGTAGTATGATTTAAATAGTAAAATATAAAATGATTGAGTGTTGGACACAATTTACTTTAATTTTCGACAAACTTCAAAGTCACATTTTGCATACGTCAAAATCGAAACTATAAATTTCTTTACATCATAGAGAACTGAATAATGTTCTTCATTTTAAGCCGCAAAAACTCTCGTCTCTACGCTTGATCGCATTCATTTAAGCCGCGGGGTAATTGGAGTAATTGCAATTTTGAATATTTGTTTAAATAACGTTTAACATTTTATTTGATGATTATTAGGATTATACCATTATGGATTTCACACCTGTATGTAAATATATTATTACTAAAGAATTAAAACATTTACATTACTCATAATTATAAAGATATTTAGTTTTAAACAAAAGGCTATACTTTATAATTTATTAATTTTTCGGATAGCGAAAAAGTTTGTATTCAATCGCACGTAATCTGTTTTATACACATATTTAAAAAGAACTTTTCAGTAATTTTCATATAATACTAAATTTTTCAGCATCTTCTTGCGTCTCCTAAATCACTAAAGTAATAGTAAAGCAATATATAAGCGTAAAGACACTCGTTGTAATATTTGCCGACTTTTGATTAAATTTAAACTGTGTTGTTTCATGTTGAAAAAAAACGGTGACCAAATAGAAAGATGACGCCGATTTTGTCAAGCATTTTGTAATCATTCTGTATGTATCAAGAAGCACAACTCAATAAAAAAAATTTCAAATTTTTATTTATGTTGGTTCCGTTTTAAAATGCAAATTTAATCAAAACATTCATTGATCTATGCCGCATAGGTAAAGTAGCGAATCGCAGAACATAAAAATGGCTATATTGGGCAGTGTGATTGCGTTCCAATATGTTTCAAATAATTGTTTGAATTTCATTTGTCTTTCATGTAATAAAGATTTATTACACCATACAATGCAACATAATATTATCTTACTAATATAGTGAATTTATATATTTATAAAGTGAAACAAATTATTGAAATAATTTTCTAATGCATAAACGAATAATTTTCACTTCAGACTACACACAATTTTATTATCTAATTCAAATTTTGCCAATCATCTTGGCAACACACAATTTCATATGTATTTGTAAGGGTGCGCCACTCGTCTAGATATACACTACTTGATATGAAAGAGGATTTTAAAGAAAATTTGACTACATTATTTATTTTCTAACACGATTCAGCTTGTTATAAATTTTAAGATCAAAAGATGTTTACTTTATTTACAAACACAGCTTTATTTCTGTATTTATGACGTAATTAATAAAAAATATAGAGTGGACTTACACCAATAATCATTATCATGAAAATTCTAAATAGCTGAATATATGGTAATACTATGCCAGTCTTACGTTGTCAATAGATCGTTTAACGAAGAAGGGATCAATAATCAAATTTAATTGTTATTTGTCTTTTTGTAAATTTTGCCACAACCACTTAAGTATAAAATTGTTTTTTATCAAGCTATTCGAATTAACTCTACACCAAATAGTTAAATAAACAAGGAAAGAAATTTGCTAAAAATGTCTTAAAGACGTATGTTTACGTATCAGATTATTATTATTATTAAAATAAACAATACATGTACACTTACAAAATTTTAACTCAATTATGCCAAAATTTCCAACTGAATTGTGAAATTTTTGGAATGTAAACAGTTTATGAAAAAATATTATACGCAAAATGTTTTAAAAACACTTATTCTCGTTATTACTTAAATATTTTAGCGTGAGATACTTCTAACTAAATTTAATATGTCGCTATATATTTCCCATATGCGGTTTCACGTTTTAATTCTTATCAATATTTTCGGCTTCATACATATTTAAAAATTAATAATCAGGTATTGTTTATAGGCTGAGGTACTATCGAGTTTGACATCCTTATGAACTATTTTTTTCTTTTCAGAGCATTTAAAAAAACAGTAGTATATTAAAAGTTTTATTTTTTGTTTACACTTTTACCCGACTGTCACGAAATCAAAAGGAAGAAAAACGAAGGTGTTTTGATATTTGCAGTTCATTTATGTATATTTTTTAATGTACTTATGTCCCATCGAAGTAAATTATTGAACCGATTTAGGTGAACGAAGTGGTGTAAGAAAAAAATGATTTTAAAAGAAAAGACCCACTGCAATATGATCTTAAAAGTACGAAATAAGAAAACGTTATTGTACAAAATTTGAGAAAGTATTGTTTATAAGGAAAACGGTGGTCACATGCCTAATTGCTCTCCTGATATGTATTGATAAGTACAAACAACTACTTCGGTATTGATAAGTACAAATAAAGTGTCGTGCGACCATGGCTATTCTCTGAACATCAATTTATCTACATTTGGACAATAATATCGTACTTTTACCAATTTTCGTGATAGGGTTTTAGTATTTCAATGACTGTCTTTTTTCTGTTAGTATATTGATCATTCAAAAGCAATGACTTTTTAAGACCTATACCAAATAATGAACTTAAAATTTTTTCTAAATTTCAATTGAAAAAAGTGATTCCATTTAAGGAAATTCAAGGTTTATAGAAAATACCTGCATAGCCTTGAAAATAAATTGAAAGATCATAATTTAGCTCTTTTATCCCTACAAATTTTGTATAATACTCTTTTTCCCAATATCATTATTCTGTCAGTGTTGACGATCCGCTCTATAGCTTTAATGCTCGATGCATTTCCTATATTTAAAAAGAATGGAAGCACCAATCAGCACTTTTTTTAACCCTTTTACATTTATACTAAATTTTTGCAGAATTTTTTGAGTTTCTTCGGTATCTTTTTTACACTAGAATATCAATGAGTACCAGAATCTTTTTAGGACATAGATTTCCACTTTAATGAGCTCGCCATCCTATATAAACAGACGGTTCGTGTAACATATACACAAAGTATTCTGACACCTTTATTTGTGAAAACTTTTGTGATGTTAAAGAAAAAAAAAAACGATGGAAATAAAATGTATAGAAAACATACACATACTCTAAACATCTTAAAATGTTAAACATAGCGTAAAGACTTGGCATAATAGACATAAAAATAAACTATTATAAGAAAAGATGAAGAAAGCTTCGGAGAAGATGATAGTGAAGATATACAGGCCGTTCCTGTGGGAAGTTCTTGTAATAGGGCCGATTTCGGAAATCCTAAATTTTGACATATCTATACGTTTCGAGGTCACTATAACCCAAAGTCAATATTTTTGGACAGTTGTCCGTGTGTGTTTGTGTCGTATGTGCGTCCTTTTTTCGTATCGATTTACCGAAAACAAATAATCATATCGACGTGGAACAATTTTCATCTGACGCATAATTACGAAATTTAAATTGAATGACGTTTCATAACTTGAATGAGCTGAGTACAGCCTACTATTTATTATTGTTAAGATGAGCTGCAAAATTGAAATACTCACTCTCGCCTAACAGCTGGATGGCTTATATTCATTTTTGAAAAAAAGACCATTTTTAAATATATATCTCATAGAATATACCAAGTCTCATTACAGATTTTCTTCATCTTGGATAAGTTTAAATAATTTCAAACGTATGATTTTGTTTGATAGTATATTTTAAAAACTGTTATTGTTTATTATTTGCATATATACAAATGGATCGTAAATTACAATCAAAAGCAAAGTTCGATAATTTTCAGTTTATTTAATTATTATAATATTAGGAACACTCGAATAGTTGAAGCAGTGGAGTGGACTCTTAATCCAGAGGATGGATGGGCAAGTCCCACTACTGGCAATCAAATGAGCATAAATATGTAAAATGTTCACGTTGCAACATACTAAACGTGAAGTAATCAAAACAATTGTCACTACACTTTTTTTTTTAATTACAGGCTTTTTTTATATCATGATTGAATAAAATTTCAGCTCGCTATCTCTGTTTGTTTTTAATTTACCATGAAGACGGACGAGCGGACAGCTGGATGGACAGTCGGAAATGGTTTAATATTTTTTTCTATGAACACCTGTATCAAAGTGTTGTTTGTGCGGTCAATATGAGGTTGCGTTACAAACCTCAGACTTAAATTAATATACTCTCCCATATTATGTATGTCAGGTATATCCAACTTAAATTAGTTGACCATCGTTAAACCTATCACCCTCCTAAAATTACGTATCCATTACAGATTAATTGGGCATTACAAGTGATGAAACTATTGTTTAAAACAATTTCTTTCTATTAAACTTCTTTGCTAGTTGATTGCATATGACAAGTTAAAGAAAGACGACCTGTATATCAGGCATATACTACGTAGGCAATGTTCTACAATGCTGTGATGTTTTTCAACAGATTCAGTAGAAAATAAAAATAGGGCAGACGTGACCCTATTAAATAAATAATCTATTTTTTATATATATGAATGAAGTTAGCTGCATCACAATATCTACTATACTATTTTGCTGTAATTCTTCTATGAGTTCTTTTCTTTAGTGAGTTAGTTTGCCCACTATGCTATCAAATACATGGCTTAAACTTAGATTATCTACTGTAAATTGGTTTAATCATAATGTTGAAATGAAAATAGGAAAATATATAAATATGTATTATCTAAACCGTTTAATTATTTGTAACAGATCGTTCTTTGATCTAATTTATAATAATTGAATTCTGTCAGATTCATAATAGCATTCATAATTTATTACTCTTGCGCAAACATTCATAATATAGTCCGGTTCTGCATTCTTCTTTTAGTCCATATATCTTAAAACTGGAAAACAAAGAATCCTTTTTCTGTTTTGATATTTAGAATGAGGGTTCTAAAAAAATAAAATTTAAATTATAATAGTATTTTTTTTAGTTCCATATTTTGCAACCAATTTCAGCTCGTTCACTCTTGTGTTTTAAAAATAATTAAAAAAACGCCAAATTCGCAAAATGAGTTTCTGTTTCAAAATAAATCATAGATAAATAAATACATGGTTTTTTTTTAGTAATGTCATCCTGTTTGTTATTAGATTTTTTTTTAATCGGATTGAATTATCTTGAAATATTCAAAAATGTCAAAACCACCATTTCTGGTAAATAAGGAACAATATTCAATCAAAAAATCGTACTGCTTCGGCTATAAATTAATTTAAATAGTCCCTAATATAATAGTGAATTTTAAATTTTGAAACTGAACAATTTTTAGACAATACTTAATTATTGCACTCAGTATTTATTTAGATAATCACTTAAAAACGACATTTTCATTTTAATCAAATACAAGGATTTTAAATCAAATGGTCAGCACATTTTATGATACTCTCTACCATTCTATGATTGCACAAATTTCTATTATTTAGCAAATACCGTGATGTAGCTTAATAACTGATTATTAAATTGTAGCACTTTTTGTATTTAAATGGGTAGAAAAACAAAATAAATGTTTCCCGTCTGAATATAATATTAATCATTTGAAAGGTATTCTTCTACAGAATAAAAACAAAAGCATCTGTGATAAAAAATTCAAGACAAAAAGTTTTATGCTAGCCTGAAAAACTATTTATCGGTTTCTTGCTTTAAATTTTGTACTATTTCACCAAAGCGTAACATTATAAAACTGCTTTCCTTGTCAATGGCCAGCAAAGATTATGTATTAAGAGTTTTTAGAAATAAAAAAGATTCTAATTTTGTGTGTATAGGACCATCCGTATTCAGAGTACGTATTTTTACATTTTTGAAACGCTTGCCAAACTAAGTAACGCTATGGAAGTGCAGTTATTGTTCTGCCAAGTTTAAGTTCTAGTGAATTTGTAAGCACATGAAAGCTCACAAATAGCCTATGATGAGAATAGTGCTAGAATTACGACTTGTGAAAATATATATAAATATATAATATTACACACTTATTTGATTTTAAGATAAACATCTACAAAGATTAAGAACTTTGAACTTTTTACTTGACTTAGACCGTATGCAAAAAACTATATTTCAAGATTATCCTGGCATCCAGTATATAGACTAGAGTAAATGTATATCGACTAGTCGTAGGATTAAACCAACCAATAATGAATATAGTAATACATAGTTTGTATACTTGTATAATTCCAACTCGAAATGTTAAAAGAAGCCGTGTTTAGTTGAACCCCACAAAATTGTATCAATAACTTTCTTTTAAAACGGTGCATAAAAAGTAAATTGAAGATAATATTATAGTTAACGTGTTAATCAGCTGAAATTTTATACTCGACTAAATTTTTCCATACCAAAAAACGATTGTAAAATTTTCAGTGTTCATCTATAAATGTATGTTAGTTTCTTTTTTCACCATTAGTTTTAAATACCGAGATTAGTTTTTAATATTGTTCACACCATTTAGAATCATACCAAATAAATAAAAATTTAGTATCGTGATTGTATATCGACATTTTTCAATGTGAAAACCACAATTTTCTTCAGTTATAACAATATTGAATTTCTTCAATTGCATATTCAAAAATTTTAATTTATATGATAAATTTTACATAGATAGGGTGTATAATTAAAAAGCATTCATTTAGGTGTGCATGCAAAATAATCAACATTGAAGGTAAACTAACATCTAGCAACCAAGCGTAACAAAACTAATGAAATTTTGAATAAGACCTCATAAATTATTTACATACATTCAAAAATCTTGTTATCTTTATTACATTCACTAATTAAATTCACATCGTTAATTTAATGATCACGATTCTGCTACGGTCGAAAAATCAGATGCCATTCGTTTTCGGAAAGCAAAAGTTTTATAAAAGCGTTTATCATACTCACACATCCTACCATCCAAACACACACACACAGATATAAATATTTTTGTAAAATGTCGCAAGCAACTTCTAAACATCTTAATTGCTTCGAAACATGAAAATTGCATCTCATTCTAGGTTTTAATTTTCAGGGCACATCAAATAATTTTCCTTATAGACAAGCTAATAAAGTTTATTTTTATAAAATACAGTCACGGTACTGTGAACTACCTTATACTAAAAACAACACTAATATTCCCGTACGAATAAACTACGTTAATAAAATATTACAGTTAGTAAGTTTTTATTTGTTTATATACAGTTTATAATAAAGTTCTTTGATGTATGAAAGAAAAACACAATCAATGAGTAAATTTTTACAAGAGACTACTACAAAATATTATGTACAGGACGTCGTGCAGTACCGATCTAAAATACAATTTACCATTTTATGACTTATAATCAAGTTTTGTAATTGTTTAGTTCGAGTAGTGAGTACGGTTGAAAAAAATATGCTGATGCAGCGACGAACACATTCAAGTTAGGTGGTGATAAATATAATACTATAGGAACCAAAGACATAATCAACTAAGTATTAAATATGTTGCCAGTCCAGTAATCAACGAACCGATTTATTTTTCTTTCAATTCAATTCAATTCAATAATTTATTCATTCTTTTTTTTTTTTAAACAATACATAATTCTACAGAATAAGTCAAAAATAGGATGGGGCATCTGAAGGTAAGGGGGTGGGATGCAGCTATGACTTTATAAGGAAATATCCCAGTATTCAGTTTGTGCAAACCAAATGGAAAATATAGAAAACTATTGGTATGAATAGCCGACACCCGATACTAATGTCGAGTATCTAAGCAATTAGGTTTGTTAGTAGTTATTTTCACTAGTTAACCTACATGTATTTAATTAACTCACTCGTTTATAATAATTCGCAACATATGATTAGACATACATCTAATCGTGGGAATTGTTGGTGACAAGTAGAAATCTTTAGTGAACCATCCAGAATTTAAAAGACAACTGCTATAACAGAGAAGACGTCATTTAAGTACCAAATGAGTAATCAGCGAAAAAATTTGGATTTTTTTCTATGCAATGACATTTTTGTCAAAGACGATTTGCAGTGAATGTACTATTATTAAGGCTGTATTCCACTGAGGCATTCCAATTAAGGTCGAATGTGGAATTTTGTGGCTCACATTGCATGCGATTTGTCGTAAATGAGTGTAGCATGCGCCTAAAGCGATTCCATATAGGCAACTTCAGTTAAGAACATATACCATTACATATAGCAGATGCTGCTTATTTGGTAATCGCTTTGAATCGTTGAAAGGAAAAGAAGTATAATAAGATATTAGAGCAGAATATAATTTGACGGTTTCTGATAGTGATGCTTCGTTTCGATATTTCACACGAATAAGTAAAGAAGATTTTCAGTACTATTTATGGTAAAAATCTCACATATGATAAAAAAATATGATACTAACTTTCGGGAAACAATTACGATTCGCTTCAGATTAATAGTGACATTAAAATATTTGGCTACGGAATATACAATAAAAATTTAAATTGTGCTACTCATGATACAATTTGACCCGGAGGCAGCTTGGAGCCTCATTGCTTAAACCGAAACTGTTTAAACAATTACTAGACATTGTTAGTTTCAAAAAGGAAAAGTCATTTTACAGTTTTTATTTAACTTGTTTGCTCGGCTAGGATCTAACAACTAAATTTTGAAGTAGATATTTTCCTACTGAGTTGACATTTTGTATACACGTTCAGTTTTGATGACAATGCATCGTTAACAAAGTGACGTTATTCTAAATTTAACATAGTGACAAACCCAAGATGACGGTCTAGTTACTTGTAATGGACTCCTATAATATGGGTATCAAATGAAAGGCATGCTAAGAATAATTTAAAAAATAAAGTGACGTCACTCTAAAAACATTATAGCGGACTTCTAAAGCTTGAAACTCAATTTTGAATCACATATCTTCAGCTATAATTATATGTTATAAAACGCTGTATAATATATAATTTTATAAAAAGAAGTAAAAATATATTAAAATAATAAACCGATTTAAATTTAAAGCTTTTATTTAAAAATGCTCTAAAAACAAAAAAATAAACTTTTACTTGAAAACTTTTACGAAAAACTTAAAAGGCCTTTACTAAATGTATTTGATTTAAAAAGAAAATTTTTTTTTTTACTATTAAAATTTTCAAACAAAGTAAATACGAATACTTAAATCTCGCGATATACTTTTAAATCATATCAATTGTGAAATAATATTATAAGTTGATAGCAAAAGTTTTTTAAATAACAGGTTTAAATTTAAATAGGATTTTACTTTTAATTTTTTTTATTCTTTGATTAAGTACGAATAAAAAAGATCCCGTATATTTTTACCATTAAGTTAATATTTTTCGAGTTATAAGCAATTTTAAATCGAAAAAAGCCAAAACCCACCATTTCCAAATATTTGTATAAAGTCATAACAACTACTTCCAAAATAATTAAATTAAATTAAAAATAAAAATATTTACAACAGAAGCCCAATAAACCCTATTTAAAATTGCAATTTTTTGTATAATTTCGTTTTATGAAATATGGCCTCGAGATATTCCTGACAACTTGCATTTATATCATTGCATTATTAAAATTGAGGGCAAATAAATTTTGGTACTCATGCGATTTCTACCACGCTAAAAGTAAAAAACTGACTTGAATTGACTGCACCAGTTTAAATACCCCAACATTTAATGTCATACCTAGCATGATATTCAAATATTTTTTCAATTTGTGATTTTTTATTTGATTTTGTATACTCAGAACCATCATTTAAGATAGTTGTTCTGCTTAAATAATAGACAAAATTTAATTAGTCATATGCTTGGTAAGAGTAAGTTAGCTAGTGGTAAAAATGAGTACTAATTTTATTCTGATACTGTAAAGAAGGTAAGGTTTCCTACACACTACTACAATAATCATATATGCGTATACACACATACTGTTAAACTGGTACACATTCTCATGTATTGTTGAACTTTCAGTTTCTATATCTCAATAACAAAACTGTAAATAATTTTTTTGTTTTGTTTTAATTCACAAAAAATGAATAGTAATTTATTATAATCGCGAACGGTACTTAAAACGCATACCCCCTTATTGTTCGCAATGTAAATTATATAAAGTTTGGTTATGAATAACTTAAATTTAAAGCGGTAAATCGACGTACTTTAATGAGTATACAAAAATTTAGAATTTTGCTGACATTATGACTTCAATAGCACAGCTACATTAAGGGATTAAAAACGTGTTTATATTTTGTCATTTGTTTCATGTCAACTATCATATAAACAAACTTGTTAAAATCCATTTTAGGGAAAAATATTGATCCATTATTTTGTGTCATTTTGTTTATTGTGAGCATTTATACGTACATGATTTTCAATGCTTTAATGCGTTTTGTTTTATCGATATACGATAATTTGTTTTTCTTTTATGTTTTTATTCGTAGATAATGACATGACATGAAAGTTTTTCTTAAATGATATTATAATTGTAAAAGCGTCCTTATATGTATTCGAATGTTGAATGTCAATGAACTGAAATATATTTTGAGTAAACTTTTTGTAAATGTTTTTTGGTACAACCACAAACTTTGAAAATTTTAATAAGAAATGCTTACACAAAAATGAGGTTATAGTTGTATTATGATTTTTTATTGGTTTGTTAGCAAAAATCAGAAAATTTTCTATACTGACAAAAATGTAATGTTTTATACTCGACATCAAGTTCGAAACGCTAGAAAATATTCAAACCCCAAGCTAAATTTTATAATATGAATGTTCATAGAATCTTCTAAAACAAAAACAACAAAAATAGAAAAAAATGAAGAAGCAGAAGAAGAATTACGTGAACTTTTCGAAAAATGTAACTCACATAACCTTAATCAGAAAATAATAATAAAATAAAAATAATTTGTAATGTACTATATTTTTATAACGGACTAAAAAGTATAAAATAATTTCTCTAATTTTTAACGATAAACATGCAGCAGATAATTGATACATTTACGTTGCTGCGAACGTCCAATGCATGTTTTTCGCTTGAAATTAGAGAAATTAATTCTTACGTTTGGTCCGTTAAGACAGGGTACATAAAATTATTTTTATTTTATTATTTATTCTTTTATGTGAATCATAATGAATAATTCGAATATTGATTTTCAATTAACTGCAGGTTGTTTAAATAATTCAGTCGGTCAGTTTTAATCTTGTTTAGTATGATATAATTTATAATTTTTTTTTCTGGCTTCAGCTACTTTCAGCTATATAGCCATTAACCAAAGGGGACTATTATTTTTATGCATCAACAAACAGTACACAGTACTGCTAGGTGGTCACCCATCCAAATACTGACTGTGACTGCTGTTGCTTAACTTTGTTAAGGTCTGTAATTACGTTACATCAGTCCGGGGTCTTTATAAATTTTGAACTAAAGTAATCTTTGGAATCCATAATTGTGTTCTCTACTTTTACTTGGCATACGAATTTAAAAAAAAAAAATTGAATAGGCGACTTTTTAGAAACTATTTCGAAACTTTTCAAAAATATAAAACCTAGAGCTGTTTTAAAATTTGACAGTGCAACAAGTTATCTAAATTTACATTTGTAAATCGTATTTATGTTCATTTTCTTGTAACATATTCAAGAGAATAATATAAATTTCATTACAATTTGAATATAAAATAATGAAAGTAATTTTATGTAAAATGTTTCATTACAAGTTATGATGAATGTCATTATGAACCAGAATCGTTTGTATGTACTTTGTATGGGATTGAAAGCGTTTTGCTTATCAAATATACAAGATACGCTAAATTAAATAAACAACTTTAACATGAAGGCATATTAAATCATTTAGTTAAATAAAATTTAAATTAATAATTACAAATGAATGAAGGTTTTTCTAAAGTAAAATTTCTGACAAATTTTGGTTAGTTTAATTTGCCTATAGTTTACTTGTTTTCTACACCGAGACGCGGCAATAGAAAAATGCTTTGGATCAGATACATGGGAACTTTTTATCTGCTCAGTATCTTTCTATAATAATACTACACACGCACCAAATTTTGTTCATGTTTCTGATCTATAGTAGTTTTATAAGACCGGTAGGAGAGTCATAATCTTACCTTTGTCTGTAAATGGACTAATGTCTGTTATTTACAGGTGCAAAAATAGATCAGGTTTTTCATTTACAGATTAATTTGTTAAAAATTTGAACAGCAGTGCATCATTATCTTATACAACTGATTCAAATTCACTCTTTACGTATAGCATTTTTTTTTCTAGTCAGATCGATTCTTATCTACCATCTCTCACTATATAAAATAAATAATTATAATGATTCTGTAAAATATAAAATTTAACTCCGCATTGGCTCTCCGCTGTTTAAAATAATTTGTTAAAGTTTGATGCGGGAATTTATCTTGAGCATTTACATTTAATATGATTATTACCTTAAACTTTGTCAGAAATTAATGGAATGGATAATTTTTTGTTTTTTTCTCAGATCATTTCCATTATTTTAAACATTTTCAAAAAATAATCATTATTTTATATGATTTTTATATTTATACATTTTTATAACTTTCTATTGGACTGCCATTCTCAAACACATTTAAAAAACATTAGTAAAAAAACATAACTTCGGAGAACATGGATAAAAATGTTCTCTGTACTTATCGATTTTTTTTGTATCGATTAAAGTATACATTGCTTACGTGGCAACTGTGATGCCATGATGAACAAATGGAATTTTTAAATTAATTAAATATATTAATATATATAATAATGTACTAATTTATTTGTATATTTTGGAATATGTTTTAGGAAGATTCGTACACTAAACCAATAATTATGTTGTTGGGTAACTATAAATTTTCTCTTTAAGATATTATTTGAAACCAAAACTATTGTTTTGACTGACTTCGTATTTAACGTATAATAGTTAGATGTAAATATTGTGTATAAAAAGGTTTAATTTTCCATTTTTTAATATATATAAAAAGTATCCATTTTTTTCTCGTGTTTTATTTATTAATATTAAAGATATCAAATTTTCTTTAAACATATCTAATATACTGATAATTATTACAACAAGGGTTCCCGAATATTTGTTTAATTCGACAAAACACGGCAAACATCACCTTCTAAAATCATTTTTTAATATTTTGTTATTTTAATTTTGTAAATTATGGAAATCTTAGTAATATAATTTTACCTCTTAGAAATCCTTATATTTTGTAAATTGTATTTTATTCGTCATTTAAACGTGATTTGTTCGGAATATCCAGCTTAAATATACAATATGATGAAATATAACATAATCAAGAAGACTTTTGATTATCAAGGATACTGCTTTCAGAGTTAGCTATTCGCTTGGCTTGATTTTGATATTTTGACTTCATTTTTGCTTAAGAGTTCATAATTTTAGTGCACTTTCAATTAAAAATATTTTAGATATTTGCAATATAACGAGGCATTTAATACAACTAAAGACTAGAATAATATCATTAAAGATTAGTAGCCAATAAAATGCTATTATTCTTTACAACATAGTAGATTTTGTGAAAATAAAAACGAATTTTTAATTTTTTTATTTTAAGTATTTTGTTATGTATATATGTATTAAATACAAAATGTAGTGAGGTCTATGAAAAAAGTATATTTATGGTATAGTATATAATTTGCTACGATTCACGTTTGTAACATTCAGAATATATAATATATAATATATAATATATAATATATAATATATAATATTTAATACATAATATATAATATATAATATATAATATATAATATATAATATATAATATATAATATATAATATATAATATATAATATATAATATATAATATATAATATATAATATATAATATATAATATATAATATATAATATATAATATATAATATATAATATATAATATATAATATATAATATATAATATATAATATATAATATATAATATATAATATATAATATATAATATATAATATATAATATATAATATATAATATATAATATATAATATATAATATACAATATATAATATATAATATATAATATATAATATATAATATATAATATATAATATATAATATATAATATATAATATATAATATATAATATATAATATATAATATATAATATATAATATATAATATATAATATATAATATATAATATATAATATATAATATATAATATATAATATATAATGTATAATATATATATATAATATATAATGTATAATATATAATATATAATATATAATATATAATATATAATATATAATATATAATATATAATATATAATATATAATATATAATATATAATATATAATATATAATATATAATATATAATATATAATATATAATATATAATATATAATGTATAATGTATAATATATAATATATAATATATAATATATAATATATAATATATAATATATAATATATAATATATAATATATAATATATAATATATAATATATAATATATAATATATAATATATAATATATAATATATAATATATAATATATAATATATAATATATAATATATAATATATAATATATAATATATAATATATAATATATAATATATAATATATAATATATAATATATAATATATAATATATAATATATAATATATAATATATAATATATAATATATAATATATAATATATAATATATATATAATATATAATATATAATATATAATATATAATATAATTAATATATAATATATAATATATAATATATAATATATAATATATAATATAAAATATATAATATATAATATATAATATATAATATATAATATATAATATAAAATATATAATATATAATATATAATATATAATATATAATATATAATATATAATATATAATATATAATATATAATATATAATATATAATATATAATATATAATATATAATATATAATATATAATATATAATATATAATATATAAATATATAATATATAATATATAATATATAATATATAATATATAATATATAATATATAATATATAATATATAATATATAATATATAATATATAATATATAATATATAATATATAATATATAATATATAATATATAATATATAATATATAATATATAATATATAATATATAATATATAATATATAATATATAATATATATAATATATAATATATAATATATAATATATAATATATAATATATAATATATAATATATAATATATAATATATAATATATAATATATAATATATAATATATAATATATAATATATAATATATAATATATAATATATAATATATAATATATAATATATAATATATAATATATAATATATAATATATAATATATAATATATAATATATAATATATAATATATAATATATAATATATAATATATAATATATAATATATAATATATAATATATAATATATAATATATAATATATAATATATAATATATAATATATAATATATACATGCATTGTTATCCCCTTCTGATCAACGCCTGATTTTAAAGTATCTACCACATCGGGAAGTTAGTTTCAAGTCAATTACAAAATCTCACCCCGACAGATTAACAGAAAGCAAGTTATTAAAATCATGTTTAAGAATTCCAAAATATATTCAAATATTTCTCATATACTACTTCTCCCATCTTAACGTATTGTTTATTAATATTTAATTTGGGCATGGTTTCGATAGTTTTTACTTCAATTATTTACTTCTTTATTTGCAAAATTCACAATTTACGTTATTTTATACAAACTATAAATTTTTTTTTATTAAATTTTCAACAATAATTATTAGCGATGTCATTGTGTTAGTCAATTATTATTGATTATATTAATTGTTCCGATTTAAAAAAATACATTTAAAAGATTAATTTTAACTGCAATTACATTTTGGTATCAAAGGTAATATTCATTATTTTGATAGGATCATTTTGTTTTCTGATAATAGGTAGACAATAATTATTCAAAATGTCATATAGAGAAGAATATCAATTTTTCCACGCAAACTAGGAATATTTGTTTCTTGCAACCGATATAAAATGGTTTGATAAAATTGGAAAATTGTTTTTCACAGTTTTTCTATAAAAATTGTCACAGCAAAGCATAACTAGTGAAAAATAAACACATTAAAAATATGCAATAAGTTGCAGAAGCTGAGCTAATCAAACTTCATTAATTTGTATAATGAACGGCTGCAACATTTGGTACATATTGTATATGCTTGCATGTTTAAAAACTTAGTAAGCTCATATATCTACCTATCTATCTATCTATCTATAACAAATACGTAGAACATCTAGATCTTTACAAAGATATTATATTTAATTATCAAAGGAATTGAATTTTTATTCAAATAAACATAATATCGTTTTTATATGCATCATACACAATTCTTATATTTTTTCATTATAAAATGAAAAGATGTGTTATATAATAATATACATCTCTGGGGTAGTTTACATTGTTTATCATACAATAAACAACATTCTAGACTGGATATAATGGTTATGTTTGAATACATTTTGAAAAATCTTTAAAATCACCAAAGTTCATATTAATTCAGTTACTAAACCAATTCTACAAGAAAATCAATTTTTTTTAATTTAAAGAAATTCTCGCGAAGCATTTCTTCGCCAATATATATAAAAATATGTATGAATGTTTTTGTCGTCACATCAGACACGACACTTTATCATTTCTGTATTTCTATCGATTTATCAGTCCCACGTTATATCTGCTAAATCATTCTGACGTACGTGCAAAATTTAAAATTTACTACACTGACATTTATTGCAATCAGGTGACTTCTTAGTAAAAACTGACTGGTTCCTTGAACGGTCAACCAGCTACAATGGCAATTTTATTTAAATATTTAGTCAACGAATAAACGAGTTAAGTTTCTCTTTCCAATTAGGGTTTTGGCTCATTTTTGATTTATGGATCTCGTGTCCTTCCAACACATCTTAACTATGTCCTTGTTATCGATTAGCAGATTCGTTTAACATTTGAATTATTTTCTAACAAGTGATTTTTAAATGTTGATCTGATTGTTTAAATTTTACAGAAAACAGACATTTGGATTTTATGACCTGAAACCATTTTCCAGACTGTCCTAAAAACTAGAAGAACAATGGGCTCACGAGTGCTTATAAACATCCGCTTTGTAGTTTTATGAATGCATCCTTGTTGTAATAAGGAGGTTGCCCAATAAACGGAGGTTTGAATGCCTTATTTATAACACTGAAATCTTCCATGCTTACATCTATGCAATATAAAACTAGCTCATTTAAAGCTAAAGTTCGACTTTTTTTACTGCATTATCCAATTTTGATCATCGCCATTATTAGCAACTATAGCGTCTAGTTACGTTCGACAATCTAAAAGATCTAAGGGATTAGAATATCTGGGGTTAATCAGATGGAAATGGATAGATTCGGAATTAACCAATCATTTTTAAGTAAATAATTATAAACCAGATACGGATAAGAGGGCATAGGCTTTATGTGTTGGAAATACTAGAGATCCATAAAATAGAGCAAGCACCCTTTGGATTGAAGAAAATTGATTGTTTTACGTCAAAATTATTATCTTTTATTTAAATTTAATTTATTTATTCTCTAAATTTATTATTATGATATATTTTTGGGTTATTTCACAAAAATTATTATCAATATTTTTATTTTTAAAATTTAACTTATTTAATAGAGGTGAGTTACTAACCCAATACATAAATTTTTGGCAAAAAAATACCGTTTTTATGGATAACAATTTATTGCCAAATATATAGAAATCAAAAAGCAAATTTTTCGATACGTAAGTATTATGTAATAGAAATCGAGAAAAAGGATTTAAATTTATTTAAATTTATTTTTTCATTCAATGACAATGGAAAATTTCTATTTCATTCATAACTTTTTGTCTTATTTTTGATATAAAAAGTATGCATTTTTTAATTCTTTAACAATTTTGAACTGATAAAATAAGAAATAATTTATTGAAGAGAGCTTTACTTTGTGGAGATCCATGATAATGACTGAAGAAAACTTCAAAGATATATATTTTGCATTATTCCACTATTTATTTTATTATTTATTAAAAATTAATAATTACGTCTTGACATGTTTCGGTTTGTACAACCATTTTCAAACTGTGAAGATTAATCCTTTTTATGGTCTTATATACTATAAATTACTATGACGTATCAATATTTGGTATAAACTTGTAGATCAATTTCAACAATTACAAAAACAAATATGTATCATTTGTTATGATATTTCCAAACAATACAAACAAGGCAGGAAAATATTCTACAATTACGTACTATGGACAGTCTTCAGAAAAAATTGGCTATGAACTCAGGAAACTTGATTTAAATGTTGCGTTCAAACCAGCGCTAAAATTAGCAAATATTCTTGTTAACAACAAACAAAAGATAAACATTAATAAAAAATCTGGGGTTTATAAGCTCACATGTAAGGACTGTCCAAGTACATACATAGGACAAACGGGAAGGTCGTTTGAACTAAGAAATGCGGAACATTGGAGGTCTTGGAGAAAAAAGAATACAGATTCTACATTTACCAATCATTTAATTCAAAACAATCACGAACCTGTTCTTTTAATATTCCTATTTTAACTAACGCTACCTTTTAAATATTTTAATTGTACAACAACTAAATGATGCTAGTTTTTAATATTTTACAACGTCATTTTAACGATGCTAACTTTTAATTATTTTACCAATTTAACTTTGTTTTTAATAGTACTTTGTTTAAATTTTAATCTTATATTTAAAATTTTTAACGATGGGCCTATCGGTTCCAAATATTATTATTATTATTATTATTATTATTTTTTTTTTTTTTTAAATAAGTTTTAACGTAGGGCTACCTGTACCTGTAATTGAATTTTATTTTTATTTATTGTTTAATAAGTATCTAAATTCATAACAAATGATACATATTTGTTTTTGTAATTGTTAAAATTGATCTACAAGTTTATACCAAATATTGATACGTCATAGTAATTTATAGTATATAAGACCATAAAAAGGATTAATCTTCACAGTTTGAAAATGGTTGTACAAACCGAAACATGTCACGATGTAATTATTAATTTTTAATAAATAATAAAATAAATAGTGAAATAATGCAAAATATATATGTTTGAAGTTTTCTTCAGTCATGATAAAATAAGAAATAAAATGCAGTATGTATTAATAGAAGTCTAGTAGGAATCGGCACATAAGTACCGAAAATAATTTCTCAGCAATTTTTAACGCAATTCTCTTCAAATTGTCATATATTGATGACAATATATGACAATATAAGTTGCTAGGGGGCAACTCGGGCCCGTATTGCTTAAATCGAAATTGGTTTAAGGAATTGAAAAGTATTGTTATTTCAAAACGGGAATTTTTTTTAAATACATTTATAAAATACGAATAAAAAAAAATATATTTTATTTTTTCCATGTTTTTTTAATGGGTCAAAAGTATCAGAATTCGAGATTTTTTAAGGGTTTGAAAAATATCGAATTCGGAGGCTTTTGACACATAAAAATATATGAAGAAAAACAACAAAATTAAAATTTTTCTTCTTTTTGAATTCCAACTCTATTGAGAACTTCAATATTTGTCAATTTTTCAGTTTATGAAATATTTTGGATTGAATTCCATATCTGAATCTCATAAGCTAAAATATTTTATTCCATTTTCTTTGATATTTTCCACGTTACATAACCGTACAGTGGCATTGAAAACACATAGCAAAAAAATCTAAACAAATCTGAATTTAGTTTAATGTGTAATATTTTCATAAAGCTTTGGCTGACAATATACGAATTTTAATTTATTTTTCTATTTTTCCCTCATTTGTTACATACATAGTTTAATACTTGTAATGACATCTATTATTTAAAATTAAGAGCAGTCATACCTCTGCGGCGTGACTGCTACAATGATGTCAAAATGAAGAACTATCAATTATTATTTTGTTTTTCAGTACATAAAAGTAAACAAATTTGATATACTGTGAAGAATCCTCTCTAATGCATCATTATTGGCATTATGCATGCATAGATCATCATACATAATAATACATTTATGTGTGTATTAAACAACAACGAATGAACGAACTGAACTTATCATGAAAGCAAACATAACGTAAACATAGATATAGGTATTATAAATATCAATTTGCATCTATAATTTCCTATTAGTGTCGGTTATTGAAAATCTATTAAATACAGTTCTGATTTATTTCAACCAAATTATAGGTATGGTATGGTATGGTATTATACACAATAATGTGTGTTGTTTACAATATAATTAAATAAACATTTGTAGAATACACATACTTGTATAGTATAGGTATTTAATGCATATGTAATGGCTATTTATTTGTATAATATGATGGTGATCATCATTGATATTATAACCACTGCTGAAAATTGTTAAAAAATTTTAATAATAACTATTAAGTTGGCCGAACGTGGTGAAGATTATGGTTTACTTAGACGATTTTGCATTTTGTTTAATTGTATCTATCGGTCTATGTATGTTTCGATGCAAATATTAAAGTCATAGCCAGCTTTTGAAAAAAATTTGGTAGACATATTTATCAAATTCAATAAATTCGACGGTAAGTTTCTGACAAAATTTCATTTGATTAGAGGAATATTTCCAAAAAAAATCAACTTCTTCTATATTAGAAAGATATAGTTTGTTCTATGTACATGATTTTCATCAAATGTTTGTCATATAAGAAACTTTACTGTACAATTTTTTAGTATCATTATGATTTTAAACTTGATGAAATGAGAAAGCGGTAGTCAAAAGAGACAACTGTTTACATTTATAAAATATAAATTGCGAAAGAATGAGATAGCATTATGTATAGGATATAGATACTATTGAATGTTTTTATTAAAAACATTTATTGATAATATAAACTCGGAGAAATAGGATTAATTTCTGGTGATATATTGATACCAAAATCATTATACATTAAACATTTATCAATATATTATATATATATATATATATATATATATATATATATATATATATATATATATATATATATATATATATATATATATATATATATATATATATATATATATATATATATATATATATATATATATATATATATATATATATATATATATATATATATATATATATATATATATATATATATATATATATATATATATATATATATATATATATAGGTATTACATACATTAAGTTTCAAGGTATTGTCCATCATTATCTACCACTTTGGCCACGCTCACCTGTTAAGGTTTCAGACGGTTTCAGAAGCTCGTAATAAATTACGCCAAGTTGGTACCACCAAACGCCGACCACCACTATGATGGTCTTCGACAGTAAAATCACCACTCTTAAAACGTTGTATCCATGCCCGACACGTTCTGTCACTAATAGCCGTTTTACCATGTATCTAAGATAATCCGGTGAGCCTCAGCCGCAGATTTTATCATATTGAAACAAAAAAGCAATACTTCCCGCAAACGACGAGAATTCGGTTTAAATTCGGACATATTTTATAAAAATTTAATCTGATGCAAACACAAATTAAGTTATATCAAAGTAGGTTGATTAACAAATATCAAAACAAAGTGTTCCACATCTGGGATTAATATATATCATTTACTACCGACTACTACCGCCATTTTTGGAAAACGGAGGGAGCAAAGTGGTAGACCTAAATATATGTGGGTATCAATATCATCATAAATAAACCCTACAATTATCTCTTACTAAATTTTTTAATTTATCTCCTTATCTTGAATTTTCACTTATATCACGTGTGAACCGCACACAGTTTTTTTCTATGCAAACTAGGTTGATGTATGGGTGACGATTCATACACTATCCTACTTACCGATTTTCTTAACTAATAGATTTTAATAAACTTTAACTGATGTAAAACGGTATCCCGCATGTACATGCAAAATTTATACAAAATCTTATGACCAGTTCAACAGATATTGACATTTAAGTGAAAAAGTTGAAGTTCACTTGCGATCACCGTATATTATTAGTGCACTGAAATAAGACCATCTTACACTAATGACCGTCTGACCGTCCCGTATACCACAATCTATGTAACTACTGCAATAAATATCATTAGTTGCGTCAATTGCTTTTCATGGATTAATAATTTTTTTTATTCTTCACTTCATTAATGCAGTTACTTCCTGTACGACTCATCTATACTCTCTTATTATTTCAACATTTTTATAAAAAAAAAAATAAATAAATAAATAAAACATACTGGATGGACTGGCACTCGAAACCTGGAAACGATAACACTTACCAAATTTCATAACATTTGAATAAATATTTTAGGAGCTACTTCCTTATGCAGGGAGTTTGCCTGCTTTGCTCTCTTACGTGTGACTTTAAAATATTTATCAAACTAATTCTGATTGAAGTTCTTTTAGATTGTTACAACAGTACCACAGTTTAACATATATTTAATTATTGAAAACGTTTAGTTTATTCCAATAATAATATTGAAAAGTCACACATAAAAGACACAGCGATCATACTTATTTATCGCTTTCCAATTTACATCTTATAGTTTACTTTTATCCGTTATCGAAAATTATTTTGCCTTAGTTTAAAAATATCTTTGTGATATATTATTTTCAACATTTAATTTTTTTACTATGAACCTTGTACAGCAATATCGAATTACAAGACTAAACATAAAATATTCTTTTAGAAAAGGAAAAAAATAAACCAAGAACTTTACTACCAAATGACAATTTCTCTACTTAAACTTTTAAAGGAAGCCATTAAAGTTATATTTATCAATGAATTTATGGTCTGGTATATTCACGAAGATTATATGGTTTTCAGCAAATTTCGATCTGTTCTTGTTTATCTATTCGTTGAAACAGAAATAATTGATAATAATGTTGATATTAGAGTGTTAGTTGTTACTGGAAGTCAAATTAAACATTATATTACGAGGGTAAATGACTTTATACATCATTTAAATTTATAGCAAGACTTACATGCATTTCCGCTTTTAGTTAACATTGTCCGGATAAGACAAGCGACATCACTTTTATAAATTATACTGAAGCAAAACTTTTTGATTGACAGGTATTCATATAAAATGACCTTTACAAACTAATACATATAGAAAGCGCTTCTTTTACTAACATTCCAAGTAGAAATTCGACTTATCATTTCGAAGGCGTGTCAGTCACTTTGTTATTATAACCTATAGCTATCTCATTATTTTATCGAAAATCGTTTTAGTTTATCAACATTTTCTGATTGGTTAGAGTTACTTATTTCTTTATATGGCTACTAAAATAGAGAAAAAAAGCTATATTCATTTCCTGAAGCATGGCCCAAATTTATTATTTATAAATTTCCTTTTTAAAATTTAAAACAATTCTTCACACTCAAATAATTTACACTAAAAAGATTTTAGAAACAATCATAATTAAAAAACAAAAAATTTCCTGTTGCATCCTGTTCGAACCGATTTCATAAAAATGGAGGTCCTCAATTTGCAAATGAATTTGTACGCAGTAATCTGATTTCGATGATTCTTGTTTCCTTGCTAAGGAAAGAAGACCTTTCAAATGACAAGAATTAAGTGGTATACAATACTTAAACGTAAAAAATTAATATGGACTCAAAATGGAGTTCAGAAAAATAACTAAAAATTTAAAATAATTATCAAAATAAATATTTTTAAATAATTTTCTTGCATCAATCACCTTAGGAAGTCGGCATCATTAATATTCTTAGTTTTAAATTAATTTTTTGCCTCCAAATTGCAAAGGCAACCACTTTTAACTGTTGTATACAAAATATTGAAATACCCAGTCTTGTCTCATAGCCGACCTGAATGAGTTAACTGTAGACTACCATAATCTATTATTGATTATTTTAAAATGTAAAATAATGAAATTTTATCCTTAGAGGTCAATCGAAATTTATGGTAATTTTCATTTACGTTTATAAACAAAAGTGTAAAAGATTGAAAACATTACTTGGTTCTTATAGATTTTGATTCAAAACTGATTTAAAAACAGACTTTCTAAACTCAGCTTTCTAAACTCAGCAAATATTCTAAGATTTTTTGATATTCTGCCGCACACGCCAGCCTGCGATGTAGATTTTTACCACTGCCCCTACGATTTCGAGCTCAATTTGCTTGCAGCGAAATGAAATATAAGCAAATGAAAACAACCCTAGCCCGTCACAGTGACGGACTTGGCCAAGCAACCCGTTATTTTTAATGACCTTGAGTGGGGGGAAGTGCAAAGAGCTTAAGAAAAAAAAATTGCTGGTTATCGGAATCAACTTCGATGAGAATAAGCACCTTAATCTTTCAAATCTTGCTTACACAACCCTATGCGTACGAATGGTATGCTAAGATTTCCATTTTGCGCTCATAGAGGAGGAACGAGAGGAGCAAGCTTCCAACTGTTTAAGTGGAAAAATGCCAAGACCCGGGACCCACCTGGTTGCTGTCACCAATGTCAAAGCCAAGACAATGTGGTCAATCACACTGTTATAAATCGCACTACCGCCACCTGGATTAGAACACGTATTTAGCTGATTAAATACCTATGTTTATGTTTAAAAGGTTAAAATCAGACCTTATATATTTTGATAAATAATTATATTTCTAAAATTATTGATCAACCAGTATGAGTACCAGTATTGTATACGAATATATTTTAAATAAATACGTATCAAATTACAATCAATGTAGTGGTAAATTCAGTTTTTACAACAATGATTATTGAACATTTAATAAAGGACCTATATACCATAAATATTAACCAAAATTTGATACCATAAAAATATAATGATCATTTATAGTGTTGTAATCTATGTGTATGTATATCTATCTGCTGCCTGCCTATCTCCACCTACTATTTGTTATTCTATTAAAATTTATACAATTATTATTGGAATTAATATCATCTGTCTATGTAATATCTATGATTACGTTATATCATGTGTACGTATATTATATGGAATTATATTAATGTAATATTGTATCATTGTTAAATGTCCATATTACAATATTAAATGTTTTTGGGAATTATTAAAAATTTTTATTAGGTGTTTAATGATAATTGTGCTTGAGTTCAAATTTATATAAAAATATATTTTATCAAATTGACTATAAAACATATCATTTTATATACGACTCTAAAAAAATCACACCGTGAACTTTCTTATAAGAGAGTCATCCAATTCTCTCGATAGTAAACCCTTATTCAATGTATTTAATTGAATTTATTTTATATAAAACGATATGTATCAGAATTTATTTGCTAATTAGCGGTGTGGTGAATATAAGCCGTTTTAAAATGTTTTTTATTTTTTTTAATTTATCCTTTATTTCTAAGAACAAAATTCAGATTTATTGCATTTAGTCTCCCTAATAGTCGTGTGCACAAATGTAGATGCATTCAAATGCCCATACCTCTATACCGTACACATAAACACACATACACCCTTACCAGCCGCCAGAAGGAAGAGCAATAGTTAGATCCTCCCCTCACGAAGTAATGTCTGAAGGCAGTTTTCGTGGGGGATAAGAGGATAGAAGAAAAGAGGTTTAGGGCTTAGTGAGTATGGGTGCTAGCCTTGAGTTTTAGATGACGCTGCACCAAGCCTTTACATATCCAGGTGATATTCCTGGAATCCGTAAAAAGGATTCCCCACCTCTTAATAAAAACAAGTCCTTAGAGAGCTGCGTTCCATTGAAAAAAAAAGAGGAGAATAGAACTGATAAAATCTAGAATGAAGTAACACTTAAGCCAACGGAGGAGAGAGCGGCAGCTAATTCCACTCCCTGCTAAGTAATACCTTGACGGCGGTTCCGTGGGGGATAAGTGAATAGAAGATAAGGGGTTTAGGGTTTAGTGAGTATGGGCGCTAGCGTCGAGTTTTAGTATGGCACTGCGTCGAGTCTCACATATCCAGGTGAAAGTTAAGCCTGGAATCCGTAAAAAAGATTCCCCCCTCTTAAAACACACACACACACAAATGCATTTTTGTGGCATGTCTCGAAAAAAATTTCGTTGACCTGGAAAAATGAAAAAATATCATTCTTCTCAGTTTTGATTTGAATAATCTCCGTAAAATTAGACATGATAAAATCATTTCGGTATTAATACGTGATCATTTAGCATTGAATGAAATAAATATAATTTCTCTGGAACAGACCCATTGATAAAGGTTGCCTCTACTGCAATTTTAGGGTTTAATTTAAAAAAAGTATTTCTGTGTGCTCGCTAACGTTATAACAGGAGCATTAGTTAAGATTTCAAGCTTTATGTCTTAGCAGTACGGACTATACAATGATCAATAAATCAAAATTTTCCCTACCTTTCCACCTCTTTGGAGATTGAATTTGAATTTCAAAAATTAATTCTTATTGCTTATCTACTTTATTTTACAACCCTCTTTTCTAGGTTTTTGGTAAAAGAAAGATTTTCTATCATTCGGTAAAATTAAGAATTTTGGAATCTAAATTTCGTAATGTCCGTATATTGTCCATATGTTTAAGAATATTAAAAAATTACTTCAAATTCATGTTCGTGAAGTAAAGAAACTAGTCAGTTAAACTAACAATAATTTTGAACAAATCATCAACTAATATATATATATATATATATATATATATATATATATATATATATATATATATATATATATATATATATATATATATATATATTTGTATATATATATATATATATATATATATATATATATATATATATATATATATATATATATATATATATATATATATATATATATATATATATATATATATATATATATTACTTACTATCTTAAGGGATTAATGTAAATGTATATCCGAAAATGATCATAAATCCTTTATACGAAATAGTCTTTCTTGTATTTGTAGATAGATTGCCACAAATGATCATAAGTACTATTCTGAAAGACATAGGTTCGAAATATGTCAACTTGCATTGAAAAGTCAAATGGTATGTAGTTTCTACATTGTAATGTCTTAATTTAGTGTTTTCTTGAAAGATACAATGAATTTACAACTGCATTTAAGTAGAAACAAAGTGAAGGAGACTAAAAAAATCCACTCATATTACCGTTCATTGTTTACAGTATGCATTCCGGTTTCAAATGTACAAACTTTTGCGTTTCGAATACTTGAAATACCCAAAAACTTACTATTCGAAGAACTCAATTTGATGGTTTTGCCATTAAAATTATCGCAAAAATTGGTTATAGAAAACTAGTTAATACTTTATTTCAAATATTTTTCAAAAACATATGAAATTTATATTTTTTGAGCTTTTAAATACCAATTTACATCTACCATGAAAACGATCAACACTAGATGCCAAAGGCTATGTCATTTTTATTTATTTCGAGTGTTATGAAATCACTCCTAAGGATCATTCTTTCTACCATTGTCATATGAAAGTTCATTTAATTTAGCATATAAATTGGCAATTAAAAAAAAGGATGTTTATTATAATAAAAATATAACACTGAATAAATAATGTAAATCATAAAAGCAAAACTTAATTTTTTCATGTTTTTTTTTTTTCATTCGTAATTTTTATCTCAATACTTGAAAAAAGATTTTGAAAAAATTTACCATTTATGTTTTAGATTTAGAAAATTAAATTACATACAATTTTAAATCAAAGTATTGATTTTATTAATCGTTAATTTTCTTTTTTTTTTAGGTGAGTGCCAAATTTTTGTCAATGTTGCTATTTTGGTAAGTCAGAATAAATTTATAAAAGGTGTCGTAAAGGATAATGAGAAGTATTTTTAAAGTTTAACTTTTTATCTCAGTGAAATGCCATCTAATTGGAGCAAACAATCCCAATAAACAACAATGTTTTTTTGCGTATCGAATTTAACCACCAAATTTTCTTTGATTTAGAGACATAAAATCAATATCAGGTGTAACGTACCAATCATTCCACGACGTATATTGTTCCATATTTTATATTTCGCATATTGATATCATGAAACCTAATTTTTAAAAACGATGCTTGCGTACAATTGGTAAGCCTTTTATTCACATCACTCTCACGAACTCTGTACTTCACCTCAATCTAATATATGACCACATCTTATATATGAAGTAGTAATAATTATTGGTCGCTAAGTGAATCCAATGAAATATATTTAAACTTTTAAAATTTTATATTTGAACAAATGGTTGATTATATACAATAGTATGAAACAAAAATCGACATATGCATAACTACTCTATTTCAAACCCTCTTTAGTTTACCCTGGAGACTTTAGTTCTAATTCATCTAATTAGATAAAGTATCAGCGTGCACATCGGTTTCAAATTCTTTTTAAAAATAATAATTTTAGAAACGTTGACTTAAAATAGTTGTTGTCTGCTACTATAAAAATGTTATGCTATATATACGCGGTGAATTAGCTTGTAGTAAAAATGAGTATAATTTTTGTCTGATACTGTTCTGCAGTACTCTTTGTGTTTACTGGTTGTTTTATTTGTAAAGGTTAACTACACACTACTACAGTATTAATATGCATATATCCACATTCTGTTAAACTAGTATATTCTTTCCCGTATTGTTAAACTTTCAATTGCTATATCTTAATAACAAAACGGTGAACAATTTTTAACTCTTTACAAATAATTCCAAAAAAATAAAAATAAAATAAAATAAAATAAAATTTGCAAATGATACATAAAAATGGCGTGTTTTGGCTTACTTCGATTTGAAATTGCCTAAAGCTTGAAAAATATTAACTTTATTGTAAAAAATCAAATGAGCTATATTATTTCGTCAAAATTAAATTAAATTTATGACTTTTGAATGAAATAAATTAAATTAAAATTAAATTTTTACAGTTTGAAACGAGAATTTCTGACAATTGCCATTTTAAGAAATGTGGCCCCGAGTAACAACCTAGCAACACGCGTAAAAAATTGAGGTTACATAAATGTTGGTACTCCTGCGCCGATTGCTACTAGACTTATATACAACTTGGGAGTAATAGATTGACCTGAATTAACTGCACCATTTTACATACTCCATCATTTAAAAGTCATACCTACCGTGATATTCAAATATTTTTTCAATATGCAATCGGGGCTTATACGGTTAACAATATATTTTGTTTACACTGAACCATCATTTAAAGTAGTTATTCTGCTTCATATGCGCGGGAAGAGTAAGCAAGCTAGTAATAAAAATTAATCATTATTTTTGGCTGATACTGTACAGGACTACTCATATATACGTAATGTGAAACTAGTACATTTGTGCACGAATTTTTAAACTTTAAGTTGCTATATTTTAATAACAAAACGGTGAAAAATTTTTGTTTAAATTCAGAAATAATTAATATTCTATAAATTTTTCTGCAGTTTCTGGATGTAAGTTTTATTTTATGGCAATCACGAAGGTTTCATAAAACTCACACGCCTTATTGTTCTCAATGTGAATTATCTGAACTTTCATCATAAATAACTCGAATTTAAGACCATCAAACGACTTCAATACCATCTTAATACCATTAAGGACTATATAACACAACTAACTTAAGCATATTATTGTAGAAATATAGTAAAGTAGATAAAAAATAGAAAAAATTTAATTTGTTTAATCTTAAAATAGAAAAAAGAAGTTGTATATTTTTTTAGCCAGAATAAGCGTAATGTTTTATAAAAAACGTTATCTTTTTGTATACGAAGAAAATGCCTTCAAATGATGGAGGGCTGTTCCCCTTGTTTTCAATCAATCTGTACATTGAGTTAAGAGGAACCACTCGGTATGGTTTTCTAAAATTAATTAATTGCCATTATTTATCAAAATAGGTATTAGGTCTTAAAGTAAATCAATTATAATAGTACCTTATAAATGTGCTTTAGTGATGGCATGTTTTATCCGTCATGTAATTTTAAACTATGGTATTAAAGAGTACATGTAAAATTTTCTGTTTTATACAAAATAATATTAAACAGCACACAATCAAATAAAATGAAATTGTATACTAAATACCTGAGGCTATATGTCCACACTTTTATAAATTACTCTAAGATTTCAAAACTATAAGATAATAAAACATGATGATTTTAATGAAATTGTATAATAATGTAGCTTATACATCAGAATAACACATAGGCTATATTTATAAAGATGTATTTTAATTTTTCATTTGAATTATATTACAAATCGTCTTAGCATCATTTCCATCGAAACCAAAATCTTAATTTGAAATTCAAAATTTGTCTATCTTTTCTCACGAGTATATCGAACTGTGATGAACTATACAAAGTGCGCATATCTCATCGTTCAAATATCACTGGATCTATTCGTTGGCGGTATACTTTATACAAAGAATATGACTACCACAGCAAGAAGTATTGGGTGTTATAACCAAGTATGATATATGTACATTTCTGTAACCCGGATATAAGGCCAAATACCGTCCCGGTGGACAAGGAATCCGAGGTATCGGGTTCACACTAAACACCGGGTGCTCACACCTTATAAAAAAGGTTTATAAACGGAGAATTACTTTCAAACTTTTTTGTGAAAATTGTCACTGCAACGCATGAAAGGGTCTGCATGTTGATTATAAAATAATCACTAGTTGTATTTTCATTTGAAAAATTTTAAAAAATATTCTTCTGCTGATATTGATTTTCAAGAATACCTGAAATTAAATAAATTTATTCTAACGATTTGATACTTGGTTTTATCAAAAAAAATTTATGTGGTTCTTTTTACAATAGAAATATTAGTTTCATATCTTAATTTTTTTCAATTGTACTGAGAAAATGATGAAGGAATTAGTTTTAATGCTGTATACATCCACTTAAATTCCCATTTTAAAAACAATTCGAACAACTCCGCTCAAATCAAACCTGCGCAAAACAGCTCGTATCAAAAACACTTTGGTGTTTGAGAGATGAAATCAGCTAGCTAGTTTAATCACAAGGTGAAATACAAGAGCGGAAAAAACTTCTGAACCTCGACCCCAAAAATTACCTGGGTAGTTTCATCACAGGTTATAATAACAAGGGTAAATGTGAATGTATATCATGGGAAACTTCATTTTTAATCATTAAAACACCATGTAAATCATATATGAGATATAGTATTCTTCTACAACAACCTATCGCAATAGCTTAATTTTTTGTGCTGCGGGATCAAGTCTGCAACCTTGGTCTTATATACCAAGGGTGGCACATTAACCAGATACTGGAGAGATAATCTTTTTACATAACTTTCAACCTACATCATATTGGAACACACAAAACTAAAAATTAAATCTTTATCTTAGTTTTTAGGAAAAATCTTCTGGAGAAAAACAACAGCTTTTAGGAGAGAAACAAAATTTATATTATTCTTAGAAAATTGTCTCAGTTTGCCACTACCACGTAGCTATTGCACTCATCGTAGCAACACAACCGTCTCATGTTAGTTAGACCCTGCGACAGAGCATACTGAGACAGACACTGCTCTACGATTCAAAGTATAAAATAGAGAACAAAGTTTTGCATATGTCTTAAAAACGTTGATTATCTGCCTAGGGCTAATGTTAAATCATCAAAGTAACACAGTTTCTGTAATATAAAAGCTTTACTAATAACAAATACCTGCTAGATTTCAGATTTAAAAAATTTCTAGATACAGTGAAAATACCGCTCAACGTTTGATGTAAGTATGTACACACTATGAAATACTGTTTGTGGTACATGTAATTATAGAACAAATATAACACACGGTGTGTATTATATAACAGGGCGATATCTATTACACATAAGTCTATAAAATAATTTATAGCGTGCTGTCGTGTATATTTTTATATCCGTTTATATACATTACGTAATAAATATTATTAAAAAAATTAAATACAATTATAATCGACTATTTTGTATCTTTGTTAGCAAAATTTTATATAAATATGCTTAAAATAAGGTGCGTTTAGATACTGCAAAATTTATTTATGTGCTAAAATTTTTAATTAAGAAAATTGAGTCATCATGATGCTGGCAGAGCAATATCGAAAAATTATAATAACATCATACAAAAATTAGGTGCTTTTTATGTGCTTTTTAAGGTACACCGTCTTCAATAAATTAATTTAATCAAAATTAATTTAATCAATTTTTTATAATTAAAATTTTATGACCTATTTTAATTTTTCAGCACCTAAAATGCATCTAATTTTAGTATAAGTTAATTAATTTAAATTCAATTTTTAATGCTTGTAAGTTATTTCAAGATGCTACTGCTTGACACTTTTTTAGCAGTGATGCATGAAATGATTTGATTTATTGAATGCGCACCATAAAAGCACCTAATTCTGTTACTTAAGTGAAAAAAAAGTGGTTTAAGTTTCCCAATGTATTAATAATAAACTGTAAAACTCGAGCTTTTAAAATTTCAACTGGGAGCTCAATAAAGTGAATTTTAAAAATATAATATTATAATTATTTTATTTTTTTAGGACACAAATATATATAAAAAAACAAACTCGTAATTTTTTATAGTGCCTTTCTGTGTAAATCATGTTTAAAATATCCAAAATTATACTATAATTATTATTATTTGTTTTTGCCAATTTTCAGATCGATTGATCACAAACAGATAAGACACTACGAGTTAAAAGAAAGAATATTTCCTTTAGTCGTTCTCTGCAATCCCTTCTTTAAAATCATACCGATATTAAGATAATCATTTATTTACTGTCACGGCATAGAATCGCTATATTTTTACTAAGGGGGAATATTTCATCCAGTAACTGTTCCAATTAAGTTACTGCTTGAAACTTATTTTAAAATTTAGTTTTAAGTCCGTAAAAAAAAAAGACAATTGCCTCGTTAAATCTGATGCTAACCTCTTGGCACTTCCAATTTTAATATTTACTGCTTCAAACTATAACCAAATTAAAGTTTAACCATTTTTTATTAAGAAAATATGTAACTGCCACTTTTATTCTGGAACCAAAGGCCTGGCAGCCAACTTTATATTTTTTCCAGTCCTATACTATAACTTATTCAATGTTTTAAAATTTGACTAAAAATAGGATCGTGGCGGTTTCAAACGCATTTTTTCATATTACATTGAATATCTCAGAATTTTCGATCAAAACCCATACTCTACTTGTAACAGACAAGTAGAGTATGGGTTTTGATCGAAAATTCTGAGAGATTCAATGTAATATGAAAAAATGCGTTTGAAACCGCCACGATCCTATTTTTAGTCAAATTTTAAAACATTTTCAATATTTGTTTCACACACACATATTGTTAATACAAGTTGTTGTATAAAATATATACAAAAACCTGCATTAACCAACAACCATTCGATAAAAATATACTTGGTATTATCGTATACAATCTATTTACTAGCCAGCCATACTAAAATAACAATCAAAATATAGATAAATGTAGAATAAATTTTAAAAAGCACTGTAGTGATGGGTATTACTAACTTGAAAATATTTATATTTATACCTCAATACGTTACAGTAATATTTCATTTGGCTGTCATTTGTTATCAGTACGAGAAAATCAACTATCAATATTATAAACGAGCAAACATCGTCTAACTCGAGGGCGAATGGTGCAGAATTTACAGCAAATCTACGTGATACGGATATATTTTAAAATATCCGTATAAAATATATAAATATAAATAAATATATATTCATTTTGTAAACTATAAAATATACATTTTAAATATTCAATTATTATATTCTTTCTAAACAAATTCATTGATAAAGAATGATTTTTAATAACTTTATCGTTTGAAAGTTTCTTAGTCTATATTTATTTTTAAAAATTGCACAATAAAATGAGATAAATAATAAATAAAAAATTAATAAAGTCCAGCGATTTTATTGAAAAAAATGATATTAATAATTTGGATAATGTACTAATAAGTCAAAATATCTTAGGCACCACTCAACACACCACTCTCCTCATCAATATAGGGCATTGATCAGACAAAATAAATAAATTTTGGGGCGCGTGAAATTTTTGTTAACAGTAAAACGCTAACATCATTTTAAACGCTATTTACATATGTACTCAGGTTAAGATACGTCCCACAATTTTATTATTTTTTGTCTGATAAATTCCCTAGATTGATGAAGAGAGTGGTATGTTAACTGGTACCTTAGACCTATCGATTTCTTAGCGTTTAGTCCGTTATCCACTTCAGTGTTATCTTTCTTTTTAAATAAATCGTTTGCCTACAAAAATTTTTTCATTTACTTATTTTATTTTCTAGTTTTCAGCTTATTTTTCGCAGTGTACAGTATTCTACGAGTCAAGCAAACCATATTTCATTTCTCACCCATATTTAGGGAGTTGTAAACAGAAATATTTAATTCACCTCTTTTTGCCGGCCATATTGAATTTTCATTTTTTTTTTCAATGCAAACACTAGCCAAGCCCCTTCATGTATTACCCATATTGAGGAAGTTGTTGACAAATATATAATAATGATACTGAATATATTAAGACGTATTGTCATCAAAACTAAAGATGTGTACAAAATATCAACAAGAAGGAAGTTAACTTGCAATTAATAAATTTGACACAAAAACCAACCAAAGTATGCTAAATAAAACTGTTTAAAATAGGCTTAAATCTCGGAATAAAATATAACTAGAACTAAACTTGTAAGCATTTTTGCTTTTTAAGTTCTAGCAGCATCAAAAGTCCCATAAAATGGCGTTCCCGTATCATAAAATATTAATCACCCAAAAATCTTGTAAATGTGTGTCTCGATAATTTTTGAAAATCACTTTAGGTAAATAAAGTCCAGAAGATAAAAAGACTCACATCTGAAATTATAGGCTAACATAATTTTATGATTCATCAAATTTTAAGTATAGATAGGTTAAGTCAACATAAACTTTTAGTCGATATAAAGCATTTAGTCGTATTTTCTCATGGTTGATATGTCAATAAAGTGACAATTACAGCAAGTTTTTATAATTTTTGATGATGGTAACGTAGATAAAGTATTTAATTGCAATCTTTATATACAACTGTTCGATTATATAGACTTATAAATCAAACATGAAATGTGTGACATAAAGCCGCTATAGAAAGATTATCTAACGTTTTAAACGTAAATAATTTATTATGGTTCACCTGTATATTACAGAAAATGCAGAATAATTTCAAATCAAAGTTTATTTGTAAATTTTATTGAATGTTTCCAATAAATATTTTATGTATTCATTGGGTGTACCATAAAAAAGAAAAATTTCAGAATCGTAAATTTAATTTTTATTGTTGCTTACTAAAAAAAATAAAAGATCTAAAATAAACAAACTTCAAACAAATGTGTCATTCCATATCAAATGTGTACATAGGCACAGCTCCAAATTTCATGTCATTTATGCTAATAACAGCAACTCGCCTCGACTTTTTATTATTAATATTTTAATAAATATACATTATCCTCTCGATTCGAAACTTCGTTATATATTTTGTAATGGATTTGGCCTTGTTTTTATTTGTGGGAAATCATTCAATAATTACTTGCGAGAGAAGCCAGTCCTTAGGCCGAAGGCTTTCCATACCTCCCATGCGAGCAAAGCGATTATAGCTGTCAAAGGCCATAGTCAGACCGTAGTCCCACAAAAAATAGAAATAAAAAAAAAAAGAACCGCCTTCAAAAATAAATAGGAAAATCTTAAAAACTAGGAAAATATGGACATTCCTTATGAGACATAAATGGAAGAGAAGGAGTTGAAGTGAACTGTACCTGTCGAGATATAAATTACATGTTAAGCATCGTTTTCAAGGATGAGATAGATATATAATATTTGATAGCTTATAACTTCTTTGTTTTTTAATGAATTTTAATTTAATTTTCAAGTTTTGTTACGGTATTGAGTGAAGTTTTACATTATGATGTGAAATATATCAAATTTAGTAGCAGTCAACATCCCTGTTGTATATATAGTTATTTAAAGAAGCGCCTGTGTATTTATGCAACAAGGCATCTTTGCATAAATGCAATCGGAGTTTATATCTTTGTGAGTACACCCGCAAAATAAATATTTTATTAAATTTTATTCGATTCCTCTTTTTTCAAAAATTAAAATAATTAATGGCTTAAGTATAAATCAACCGCACACAGTGTTTTGAGGAAAACAACCTTCGAAGCACTGATCGTATTTGGTGATTCCCTAACTTCTGTGACAGGATGAGAACGGAAATTCAAAATCAAATTTATTAAATATTTACGAAACATGAATATTTACATTAACATAAAATTAATGTTTTAAAATCATTCCTGGTTGATACTGGTTATTAACACGTACTGTGCTTTCATACAGCATTTATCGGATTATTTGCGTGTAACTTTTATTTGTATTTATTAATTATTTTCTTTTTTTCCGGAAGATATTAGATTTCTGTTGTTTTTACAGAAAAATTAAGAAGAAAACCGTAATAATAATAATAATCTAATTTGGATATTTTGGTGGACAGAATTTCTTTTAATAATTTATTTTTATTTGTAATTAATTTTTTGGATTATATCAGTTGTTTTTATGCGATTTTTATGTGAGTCATTTTTATTTTTATTTTATGTGAGTCATTTTGCTTGGGATTGTTTATGTTGGTCAATCAGTTGTGCAAGTTGATTTTACTGTAATTTAGTCGATGTTTTGTTGTAACACTAATTTCTGTTCTTGTTGAGTTTTTTGTCTGAATGCTATTTTTTATTCGGGGTTTAAAGAATTTTGTACCTATTTTTTAATGTGCTGATCTAACCTGTTTGTTTTGTAGCCTTTGTATTTTATCAATTTGTTTTTTGACGCACAGCACTAGATCGGTACCTCACGTGTGAACGGCATGACCGGTTTTATTAATGCATTGTATAATAGTTTCTTATTTTTGGCGGTTAAAAAATTGTACCTATTTAGCAACGGATACAACTGATGCACAGCCCCATGACCTTTATTGACTAGATGTTTGATCTGCGGTATAAATGACATACATTTGTCTTAATTTACACCTAGATATTTCACCTTGTTCGTAACTGATATGCTTATCCCATTCATTTTTAGTGATTCATAAATTTTTACGTTGGTAAATTTGTTAGTGAACAGGGTGTGGTCTGTTTATGCGTGTACCTGTTAGTCGCCACTTGCGCATTAAAGAACTAGCCGCTTATGGCGGTATCGTTCGCAAACACTGCCTGAATTGGCGAATTTCGGAATGTCATTTATAAAAAGATTGAAGATGATGATTCCCAACACCATACCCTGCCGGACCCAAGCTTTAGTTGTTCTTACTGTTAAGAGCTTTTTGTTTACTTATAAGAAGAATTTCCTTTTTAATTAGGCATTACTCCAACAGTCTGATGAGCACTAGTGGGAAGTTGTATTTTGAAAATGAAAATAACCCAAGATATTCCTAGAAAACTAAAAATCTTGCATTCAACTGATATAATAGCGACCAAATAAAAATTTCCTGATTTTGTCAAAATACATTTTCATGATTACACAAAACGAAATTGGATACTTTCAGCTTATGATATTCCAATTGCGATGAAATATCGCTATTTTTTCGTATGCGGGCTTTATACTTATTCCTAGTAAGAAAATTTTGCATTTGGCCCGACTTTTTGAATCGTGAATTGTTGCATATCTTGAAATTAAAAAATAAAAATAATATGAAAATTGTTGATTGACCAACCTAATTAATTTCAAATTAATATATTATCGAACTGATTTTCACATTTAAACTGATTTACCGTTAGAAAATTAAACTTTCTTTTGGTATGAATGAAAGGTTGAAGAGTTTAATTTTACTAACAGTTTCGGATCAGTCTTGGGAGTCCAGTAGTTATGTATTTAATTTTAAAAATTTAATTGTGTTTATATATTGATTTTCACTGCATCTGGTGAATCGGTTCGATTATTATCGGTTCTTGCATAGCAGCCCCTTATATACAAATTTCAATTAATCCATTATTGTGCTTAGAGGAACATTCTTCATAAATAATTAAATTCCACATAACAATTACTATATTAGTATGCTTATGTTGTATTTGTGGTACCATTTGTCTTTATTATCCATATATGTTCCCCATGAGTAATATCTTAGAAATTTCAACCAAATAACCTCTCTATTCAACAATATATACATATTATTATTCTATAATATTCAGTATTACCATTTCAAGTATAACTGTCATATCCGATGTCCAACATGCTAAATCGGAGTTTGAAGAATGACCCGAATCGATAAGCAATCAGATAATATTAGATAACTGATTCTCCGAATTAATGAGCAAATTAGTCCATTAACATAAGTAGAATAGTAGCACTGGGAAACGCATGTATGTGTTATTAAGCTTCTTTATTGAAAATTACTGTTCTAAAAAAGTAGGGATGGTTTCTTTAACATTAAAAATTTATGTGGGGGACGGTTATTCGGAAATATAATATACAACCAGCTTATTTTTGTAGATTATCTTGTCCGCAATACAATGCGGCTCATGTTGGTCAGTCAGGTAGATCATTTTTATCCAGATACAAACAGCACATAAACATTCTTAAAACTTTTTCCAACTTCTCTATTCATCTCACCAGTACATGTCATAAAATTAATAGTGAATACAAGCCGGAAGTGTTTCATATTTGCGACAAAAGCCAAAAATTAAATTTGATAGAAGCCCTGTATAAATAAATTAAATAGAAACCCAAATTTTACAATTTTAAATAATCAACTAGACCTTAACAACTTCTTTTTATTAAATTTGAAATTATAAATATCAACAAAATATTTATTAACTGCATCCACAGTTTCTTTACTCACCATAAAAATCTTACCTACTTTCCCTATATATTAACAAAACAAAAACCTAATTATTCATTACTTGATAATGACTGTTTAAAACGGAAGGGTACTCGTAATTTAAAAAAATTTTAAAGTGAAAATTAGTCAAAATTTAAGAATGTTTGCTGTTTAGAAACTCGACATACGTTCGAGTATTAATATTTGAACTATTTTTAATAATCAGAATTCAATTCTGTATGTTTAATAGCTAAATATGTAGTTCATAAAGTTATACATACATATAATAATAATAATTAATATAGCCTGTGGTCGAAATTCGATCGTTTATCAAATATAATTAATTATAAAAATGATATAACTTAATTATTATATTAAAAAAGTCCTAATTATTTATCTGAAAAAAAATTTATATGTTTGGTAATGCCAAAATGTGTTTTATCAGATCATATTTTTAATGTATTGTGATGATTTATTTGTGTTTTCCTATCCTTAAATTTTAACAAATTAAATTCAAAAAATAAATTTATATTCCTTTTGTAAATTACAGTAAAGAAAATAAATATAATAAAAGTCAATTTCTTTTCATTTTAAAAACGTGTGGAGGGGAAGATATTAAGTGTCGGTACCCTTCAGCCAGCCCTTTATTTTGTGCTTGACCATTGCTTAAGATGATTTAAACTTTAACATTACTTTTATGCTAATAATTTACCAAATTAAATACCAAATTGATAAATATAATCGTAAAAATTGATTAAGATACTCTGTAAAATTAGCGTAAATAGTTAAATAGAAAATTTAAAAAAACAGATCTAAAAGTGAATATAAATACAATAAATGATAAGTTTCTCTGCATATTTAAAAGTATCTTAAGAAAAAATTTTATATCTTACTCCTTTATCTCCTTCTTTAGTCTTTCCGACTCGTTAGTGATTAAATAATTACAAATTAGAAAATAATTGGATAATAATTTTTAAATATTCAAACAAAGAAAATGTAATACCTGCGTTATTTGATAAATTTTGTATTTCAATACTTCCCTTTTGATTGGTGAATAATCATTAAAAATTACATGATACATGCTAGTTGAAATTTTATTTCGATATTGGACAAAGTAAACTGAAATAAACACATTTCATAATAATATTTTGCACTCGTTTCGGGCCGAAGGATCTACAAATTATTGTTTGGCTAAAAATATATAAGTCGTAGACATTTTATCGTAAATTTTTAAATAATTAACAATTATTTACATATTTCATTGGAAAAAATTTTAATTGCAAATATGATTGGTGGTTTAAAGGCCAAACGAATTTTATACGAGGAACAATATGTGTAAAAGAAATGCTAATTTTCAACAAGCTTAGGGCTCGTAATATAATATTATTAACAAACAATATTATATCTTAATATTATTGTAATTTAATCATCTTATCAGCATCAACCACGTCAATCATCAAATATTAACTTAATATCCGTCATATAACAATATCAAAATTCAATAGATTCTGTATTTAACGAAAATAGTCCAATTGATATTACATAACACACACCCCCACCCAAAAAACGAACAATACAAAAAACAATATGAAAATAAGATTTATAAGAGGTTTATTATTTAAAATATTCGTCATATGATTGACTCAAAAGCTTATCCCTAAATCTTCAATAATTTGAGGTTACAATTTAAGCCCTACAAACTGACCTGTTGAAGTAAAAATAACATCCGACGATGTGATTGTTTCAATACACGGTTTGTTTTAATATTAATGTGTGAATAATAAGTATTAAAATTTTAATTATATAAAATATATAGAATTTTGAATAATTTTTTATATAATACGTCGTATTATTACAAGTTGTAAAATAAAATAAGAAGGATGTATTTGGTCATTCAGATTCAATTTAAAATTGAACACCTTTACTTTAAATACACCATAAAATTCATATATTTTATGATATATGTATAAAAACTGAGACCGTCTTGAGACACGTAACGCTTACCACGAAAAAATGGAGGTTCCGAAATTTTTTCATATAAAGCCACCTAGAGAGTATGTACGACTATTTTAAATTAAAAAAAAAAAAAAAACAAACATGAAATGTTCAGGAAGGTGCGTTTTTTTGACCGCGACTATACGTGGACCCTTATTTTTTTTGAATGAGGCTTAGTTTTCAAATTATGTTTTCAAATCTGTATAGACTTAAATCTATTATATAACTAACAGACAAGGTCACGCATCGCAGTAACAATTTTCACAGAAGTTTGAACCTACGAATAACGTTGCCCCCTACAAAATTTCGCCCCGTTATCAACCTCTTAGGATTAGAATTTCGGAAAATCCGTACTTATCGGATGCTCGGTGTTGAACGCTCGCTCGGAATTTGGAGTGGACCACATGGTGCCTCGTGATGTGGGTCACCCAGTACTTCAAATAACATAAAAAAACAATAGAGATAGGGAGGAGAAATTACCTAACACCATTGTAAAATGGCGTTATAAGTTGATTCTTAAAGTAAATTTTTTTCCTTTTAAGGATATTTAAGACCCCGGACTGATGTAACGTAATGACAGGCTTAGACCAATCAATAAGTTAAGCGACAACATTCACAATCTGTATTTGGATGGGTGACCACCTAGCAGTACTGTGTACTGTTGTTGTATAAAAATAATAATAATAATAATCCCTTTTGGTTAATGGCTATATAGCTGAAAGTAGTTGTATATATTTTCGTTATAAGTAAGTCACAGATGATAAACTGATCCGAGTTCCGATTTAATCATTACCGGAATATGCTATGGCAGTAAACATAATTTAAAAAAAAATAACCTCCGTATAATGAGAGAATATATGTTACACCTAATGTAAGAAAATATATATTTATTTATTTAATTTTTCAAATTTAAACTGAGCTTTATTGACATTGTTGACTATCCATCTCCAGTCCTTCTATAATTTTATTTAATTAATTATTTGTATGCAAATAAAAATTGTTTTATAATGACACCAAAGAAGTATACTTCTAACGCGGGTACATAAGTACAAACACACACATTTTTTGCATGTTTCACTTTTTAGTAATCGCTTGACAAAAAAACCATAAATTTTAGATTGAAAAATAATAAAATGTTTTTTAAACAATTTTCTTTTATTGGAAAACAGAAAATTGTTAAATAAGCTTATTTATTATATTTTTTATTTTAAATCTTAAACTTCATTTGTAATAAATTTGTCAATAATTCATTTTTTCTAATATTTATCAATGCATCATATACTGTATCCATGGTGCCACCCAGGCTTAAACTTTAAATTTCAAAAATTCTTCTTCTTCTTCTTGCTTAGCTCTACAGCCCTTGGTGGGCCTTGGCTTTCTCTACAATAGAGTTCCACGTTCCTCTCTCCTTTGCTTTAATTTTCCAGTTCTTTATTTTTAATTTTGATAAGTCTTCCTGAACTTGATCGAGCCACCTCAATTTGGGTCTACCTCTTTTTCTCGTATTGAATAATTTCCCCTTCATGATTTTCTTAGGCATGCTCGTTTCTTCCATTCTTTCAACATGTCCAATCCATTGTATTCTTTTAGCTTTTATGAATTTTATTATGTCTTTTCCTTTAATTAATTTGTCTATTTCAAAGTTGTATCTTTTTCGCCAGATGTTATTTTCTTTTACAGTCCCATATATATTTCGAATTATTCGTCGTTCAAAGTTTCTTAATATACTTTGGTCTCTGTTGCTCAAAACCCAGGTTTCTGATCCGTATGTCACTATTGGCCTTATAAGAGTTTTATAAATTAGCATTTTACAACTTTTTTGAAATTAATTTACTTCTTAATAATCTAATATTTGCAAAAACTGCTTTGTTTCCATTTTGCATTTGTTTATTAATGCACTCATAAATTTCACATTTATTGTTGATTTCATTTCCCAAATAAATAAATGTATTTGTTCCTTTAAATGTTTTATCATTAATTTTTAGATCTTGTATTTCTCTTCTTTCATCAGACCTTGACATGGTCATGAATTTTGTTTTGTTTTCATTAATTTCTAGACCCATTTCCTTTGCATTTGCCATTAGATCTTTTACAAGTTGTATTAGACTATTTTTTGTTCTTGCAATAATAACTATGTCGTCTGCATATGCACATATTTGTGTTGATTTGGTGAATACAGTCCCTCTTTGGTCAAATGGTTCAATTGCTAAGTGCAAGGCAATGTTGAATAGCACAGCTGACAATGAATCACCTTGCTTTACACCTTTGTTGAATTCAAATGAGTCGCCAGTTTTTCCACTTATATTTATACTGGCCTTGGTGTTTTTCATTGACATTTTTCTAAGTTTTATCAGTTTTGTAGGTATACCAAATTTGCGCATTGCTTCATATAATTTCAAAAATTAGTCAAACAGAAATAAATTTCAAATATAACAAACACAGTTCAAGCAGATTAAAATCATAATGGTGTGTATACTATACTAGTATATATATATATATTGTTATTGTAAGTATAATCACCACAAAAATTGGTTTAAAACAAACAAAATATTATAAAGTTCTTAAGACAACTAAAGAACAACTTATAAGGTATAAAATATTCATAAACGAACTAAATTTTAGAAAATTTATCTAAATTGTAAACAAAACTATATTCTAATTTATGATATCTGTGTTCGTATCCTGCTTATATTAAATTCAGTATTAACCGCAAACAGAAGTAGTTGAACCACTGGATTATCCAACCAGAACGAATACCTTACCGAAACTGAGAAACCAACATTTACAATTCCAACACAATTTATCTAAATGTATATAGGGGGTGTTTTATTTCGTTTGTGTTTGCTAATATAATACATATTTGATTTCGTTAACTATCAAATGGCCAATGTCTTATGTATTTTGTTTCAAAAATTATATATCATATTCTATATAAATATGTAAATAAACATAATAGTCATATTCGTAAACAGTCGTCGTAAAATACTGAGAATTTTTGTGCTTAAAGGAGGGACAAGTAAGTAACTTCGGGTAATATGGCATACCATAAGCTTTTTTGCCAATAAAACATGAAATATGAAAGATGAATCAATTTTTATTGATATTGGCTTAGAACTTACAAAAATTATATATTATATGCAGTTCATTTCAAAATCGTAACTTAAATAAATATTTTTCGTAAAAAAAAATTTAGTCATGGTAAGGCACGAATGCATAGGTCCATATTTACCACAAATGAAGTGACCCATATTGCTCATTCATTATAACAAATAAAAGCAAAAAATAAAAAAAAACGTATCTATATGTGTTGTTTTGTAGAATAAAATTCCTAGAAAAAAACATGCGCTTTTTTCCTAATTTTGCACTAGACACTCTATAAACTGCAGGATTTATTTTAGCTGAAAAAAGTCTTAAAGGGATTCGGGGAACTTTACACAGCTTGGAAACTCTTAGTGAGCCTATTAAAAGTAATTTTTAATTAATTTAAGTCCAGCTACGTAAATTTATAGTGTAATGTTTCAAACCTCGCTGATCACAAAAACGGAAAAAACAAAAATCTACGTAAGTGTCCGGCTTCTATGAAAAACGCCTTAAATATATTGAGATGCATATATTTCAAAAGGGGTTACAATAACAGGCAAAAAGTTTTTCAAAAAAATTGTAGACCATAAGATTAATATAAATAAATGAATATTAATGTATTAAAAGAATTGACAAAAAATTGTTTGTCCACGCGCTTTCTATCCTCAATCCCTTCCAGTTTGAGTGTTTGCTCAAGTGTAAGGTCTTAAGTCACTAATAGTTTTTAGACCAAAACAAACTTCATTAGAACTTGATATAGATATTTGGATAAAAATTTATCGCAGCCCTTGGCGATAGAAACGCACCATAAAATTTTATAATTTGGCCTAAGAACACTCATTAACTCAATACCCCTCATTTAAGCTATTAAACATTGAAATTGGATGAATTGGAGATGGTTGAGAGCTCAACACACACGTATCACCTTTTTAGTGTGATTTGAATAATTAATATTATGACGTCTGTTTGGAAAATAATAAATATGGAAAATGACATTTGGAAAATAAACAATTGTTAAGAATTTAAGATTCAAAATAATTTAATTTACCTTGTTAATTTACCTTGAGTTATTGATTACAGTTATATTGTATATTTGCAACAAAATATTGAGATTATACTAAATCTCATATCAAGTCAAGAGACAGGTTAGTTACGCAACTAGCGGACAGATAGCACCACGTGGTAAGTTTTGATCAATTTATATTGAAAATAAGTCCTAACCACCCCAGTGTAAACTGTCAGTTAGAATGTGAACTAACAAGTCAAACTGCACATTGATCAACTAAAGTTCTTTACGTATTTGAACTTGCTGATGACTGGTTCACACGAGCTTAAAAGAAAATACAGTTGTAATGATTTTAATGAATTTGAATCCTACGAAAGGATTATTGAATGAAACGTGATTAATTATTAAACAAATTTTTTCGAGTAGTTATAATTTAGAAATTATATATGACATAAATGTTAGGCAGCGGAACTCTCATTAATTTATCACCATCTGATTCTACAGTTCCATTTTCATTTGAGCGAAGAAAATTTCCATTGAAATTTGCGTTTAAATGGCTGTTAACTAGGCGTAAGGGCAAATCATTGATCAAGTGCGAGTGTACTTACCTGGACTATTTTCTTCATTCAAAGTCAGTTATGCATATCATACGGAAGCCGCCCGCACCCCTATCATGCGGAAAATCGTTAAAAAATGTAAAGGTAAAAGCAAAACATAATAAGAGTCGATACACAAGCAATATTGTGTGGACAAAGTTCAAAATTACATTACTTAAACTAGATAAGGAGTTATGCTAATCATGTAGAAAATATATTTTTATGCTATTATCAACAATCAATGTTTTGGACCAGCACGTGGATCCACTAGTATATGTAACAAAATACTAAGTCTTTTTTACTTATCATTGAAGGCAACGGAGCTAGAGGATCTTGACGTTGATTTTTATATACATATGTGTGTCATGGTCGATGTACAATCATATACACATAATTGTGTTCTACAAATCACAAACACTACTTGCTCTACCTCCGTTTTCTTACAATAGCTTAAAAATACCATTAAACTTTTTAATGATATGATCTTTATTTGAAACTTTTTAATGTAATTCTTACCCTGTTTAACTAGTTTAACTCCAAATCGAATTTCGGCCCTTTTCCCGAGTTGAATCGAAAATTTGCATACATATCGTTTGGTCGATAAAAATCTATCGACTATAGGTAAAAAAATTCACTATAGTTTAATTTTAGATTTTCAAAGGTTATGTGGTAAGAAAGGAATTATAAAAAACTTGGTTTTTAAAGGTTTTCGATTGGTTGACGAATTAGGGTGTTGTTTAATACAATTATCGTTATCGCCAGGGTGGAAAACATGCTTTCACCTTGCAAAAATTTTCGTTAAAATTAAATTAAAAATTACTACCAAGAAACAGAATGAATATTTAACTTCCTTATAAGGAAAGTTATTGATATAAGAACCGGAATGCTTCGATGTCATCCAAGTCGTTGTTTTGCTATATTGCATAAAAAAGTCTGACATAATTATTCGAATGCAATCAATATAAATTTGCTAATGTAGCTATTTATATGCCTATGGAACAGTAAGTTTATTGGGTTCCATAGATTCATGTCCCAACTTTCAAATCATATCATTAAAAAGACAAAGTTCATATACAAATAAAAGTTCCTTTAACTGAAACAATTTTCCATTTATTGTTCAGATATACCACCATTCTTTCTCAAATATAGCTGATGAACATATTAATTTTAAGGAAATGTTTATCGCGATAAGCGTATAGTCGGGCTATTTTCGGAAGTATTTATTTATCTGTCCATATAAACAACCCCTCGATTTTGTGAATATCTGTAAAAATATCTTTTTTTTAGACAAATTAGAAATATGCAATTTATTGCAGACGGTGTGAAATGAAATGACGTAGTTAGGGGAAATAGGAAAGCTCTAATTGTTTACTCCACTTTTTTCAAAAAATTTCCAAAAATTCCAACTTTTTCCTACTCAAGCTAGCAAAACAAGACAAAACAATTAACTTGTAATGAAATACTAAATCTTTTTTGTTTTTATCTCAGTGAGGTTTACAGCCCTAATTGTTTATTTAGGTGAAATACATATAGATTAATTAAATCATCTAATTACTGAAATCTCTGAACTACCAATAGTTCAATTGAAACATCTAAGGAAAATTTCAAATCAAATAATTATTTTGTTTCAAAGTTATAATTTTATTATTTCTAGAGATTAATTGATAGGATTTGATTTTTTAACTGATAACAAAAAAGAGGTTTCTCAAATTGACTCCATATATATTTTTTATGTGTGTTCGCAGATTTTACTGATTCTTTTTTTATTGAAGAGGAGATATCCCAAAGGTGAAAGGGTGATATGGACACCAGGATCTGGTCTCTAAGGAAAGAGAAGATGCCGAAACAATTTTTATTGATTAAATGTCATCGAAATGAAAAACTTTTCTTGGTTGTATACAACATTCAAAAGTAAATAATTAAAATTTAAAAAGAAAAGAGAACCGCTTTCAAAAAAATTAACTAAAAAGTAAAAAATAATTTGAATAAAAAAAATTTCTATCAATAATTAGTTGCATACAACATTCAAAAGTAAATAATTAAAATTTAAAAAGAAAAGAGAACCGCTATCAAAAAAATAAACTAAAAAGTAAAAAATAATTTGAATTTAAAAAATTTCAATAATTTCCTTGTGACGAATTACGAAATAGTCAGACTGAAAACATTGCACATATTCCCAATCATCTAGTTGGTAAGACATCCGAATGGTCTTGGGGTCAATTACCTGCATATATGATAATTTTTTCTATGTTTCAATAAAAAATGATAATAGACGTTCATTTATTGAAGTTCAAATATCATTTTTACTTCTGTAAAAATGAAATAAGGTATTAACTCAACAAAAGTTGTTAAAAATACCTAAGTTGTAAAATCTGACAATCGCACAGAAAATGAAAACAATTATCTTGTATTAATCGTAATAATAAAACAGCAACGAATTACGCGACATAAAGAAATATTAACTTTTTAATTCCCAATACTTGCATGTTTATCTTGTAAAAAATATATAGAAAAACGAATGTTTCTTAATGGGTTTCCGCCAGTTAAAGTTAGGTGGTAAATAAACCTACACTATTAATGATATAAATTACAAAGCGTAAAAGATTTACACTATTGAATATTATGGACATAATAACAATAACTATGTATTTTGTGGCTGAAATATATCATATTTAATATAAATACTTGATCCAATTTAAACAAAATGTAAAACAATTTTTGTACTTATATAAACTTAATTTGTATCATAGCCTTGCGATTTGAAATATTTTCCAAACGTTAATTCAAAATAAATAATATTTGCTTTCAGTCATGAAGCAAAGTAATGCAAGACTGAATGGTTTAAAGTTTGTATTTTTTCATGAAAAATATTACACGGTTCCCAAAAGTATGTCGTTTCATTGATAAACACACGACCTAACATTTGTACACGGCTTAAGTAAGATTAGTAAAACAAATTTTCCTTTTAAGAGAATTCTAAAGATTTATTATAAGATTGAAATTAACAGACATCTGTTAATTTGCTATTGTTATAGGAGAATAATTTAAAAGCAAATGTAAAAACTATTTTGTCCAATATGTGACAATCAGGTTGTCTTTCTACTTCCGGACACCATGTTTTATCTCGTGGCGGCCACAACGGTTTTGATCTTGTGTATTCAATAATCTTCCTGCTATAATCATCACATATTCAATAAATTTTCGTCGCCGTCTGTTTAAAAAAAAATTCAAAAACACATTTAAATTGATTGCACCTGCATAAATTCAAAATTAGATAGATTTCTTTATTTATATTATTTTCCATTGAAGAAACGTATTAAAAAAATGCTAATCAAAATTATTTTTTTCAACTTTTCATCGAAGTATGGAACGATTATCGTAATATATGGAATATACTTTGTCCATGCCAAAACTATTGAAAAATTCAATAGACTTCTCAATATATAGACGTAAAATAATAATATTTTTAATCGCACTAATTATTTTTTCGGAAATAATAATTAATAAATCAAGAAATTTAAATGAATAATTCTGTTATTTATTATAAATGATTTTTGCACAGATGCCCGTCAAATTGAAGCTTGAGAGCGTTATCGAATATTCCGTAAAAGAAAACTATTCATTTTTCAGAATTTTTAAGGACAACAACAAATTTTAAGATGACATGCAAAATAAACGATATTTTATGCACATAGACATCCAGCTTTTACGATAGTGCCTTTAAATTTTTATCAGAAAGAATCTCAAGATTGAAGTTACATCTATAGAAAGGCTCGTTTCGGTTATCGCATCAGGATCACCATGTTTCGAAATTGATTACTTAACGATTCTATTACAGTTGAATTTTGTCTGTACTAAACGAATGAATACAGTAAATTATAATGCATAAATAACTTATTTTCTTCTATGTATTTATTTTCTTAAATAGTTTTGTAATTCAAACACAGAACATGAACATAAAACATGATACATTTTCGATTAACACATGTAGAAATTCAATTACTGATTATAAATTCTAAATACTATTTGTTTGTTGTATAAAAAGATTTATATGAGATTTTAAAATCAGATTGAAAATAATCTACGAATGTAAAATAAATACTTACGAGACGTAGATAGGTAGTGGGTAGGTTCTTGTGTTGGTAATACATGTGAATGTGAAGTAATGTAAAAGATTTCTGTTGTGTTGCACGAACACGTAAATAGTTTGAAACAAGTTCAACTTAATCGAATACATTTACTTTTATATTACCTTATCCGAAATGTTCTCACACAAGGGACATTGTTTGTTGAAATAGGTTTGAAATAAATTTAATAATCAATAAATAACTCTAGATAAGTTTACACTTCTATAATCTTTATGGACGAAAAATATTTGTATAGGATGTTTGATAGTTTGATAGTCTCTTTGAATTATGGACTTTTGAAGTTCAAAACCAGGAATAACGTTTTTCTTTTATTAGATATTACAAAAAGTATGTATATACCTATTGATAAAAATTTAAAAAAAAAAATTGTTCTAATAAAGAAGTTATCTAAAATAAAGTAACTTGGATTAAAAGTAGTAACAAAACATACAGCGCCACCTATCATTAACCTGTATATTCTATTCAGTGAATAATAGGATTAAACGATTAAGGATTCCATACCAGAGAAATAAAATTTTTGTATTAAAAAACTAAAACATTTAAGCCCAGAGAGATAATCAATCCATTTTCATTGTATTAATAATATAATCATACGTCTTGAAGACATTCTGATATTTAAAGGTACATATTTCATAAATAATCAGAAATAAATTTCAATTTTTTGCCCCAATTTCTTAGATCAAAAATATTTTGTATTTTATAAACACGTATTTCGACTACAAAATAGTCATCATCAATATGAATTAGAGGAGATTTCATCCAGATTCTGAGGAGATTTCATCCAGATTGCCAGGAAAGTGGGAATCTGGATGAAAATGTTCGAATAAAAATGAAAATTCTTAATTCATTCTCGATTAAATGAAAAATTATTTGTCTAAATCACTTTTTTTTAAAGAATTATAAAAGTTGAAATACTAATAAATCATTTTGTTGAAAATCATTTCATTTTTAACTCTAAATCATAATTAGGCAGAGCCATAAAAAATCAATTTTCTTAACTCTATATCACAGTTTTTTACGAATTATAAATAATTGTCTATTAGTGATTATACAATGAACCTATTTTTAATTCTAAATCACAATTAGGCACTGTGCAACACAAAAGTTGAAAATAATAAAACACCGCCATAGAACATCGAAGAAAAATGTTCGAATAAATAAATAACAAAATTCCGTGAACTTTTTACAGACAAATCTTACTATAAAAGTTTTCATGAAAAATAACGTTTATTTTCAAATCGAAATTGATTTTTTTTTTTTTTTTTTATAAATCATTAAAGTTTACGTACTAATCAAACGTTATATTAAAAAAAAATTACATTTTTAACGTTTAGTCGAAATTCGTTTTATCACTTGACAAGTGATATAATGAAAATGAATCTAAAAACGCATGACGTGATATTGTTAAAATTATTTCAGTGTTTTCATGATTGTTTTTTAAATAATAGTGTTAACATTATAACATCATGGATAGGCATCCACATAAGACAGTATGAAAATATGCTAATAACAATACAACGTTGATGGCATCATATCAGGATGCCACCCATGATTTTATACTTTTAAAATACAGATATTATAAACGTGTGACGTAAAAATATTAAAATTTGGTACGGGATCTATCGGGATATGCGCCGTACAGAAACTAAAATTTTTTTTAAAATTTGATATAACTTTTTAATTATAACGAAAAAAATAAAAATTGTTTTGTTATAAAACTTTCAATTATTACAAAACAATTTTTTATTCTAAACCCTAATTATGATATAAATCATTGCCGATTGAAAATTTTTCATTTTAGCCACATAATATTGATTTGATTGATTTTCAAAATAAGTTTGAAATTTATTAAAATAAAATCTCTAAACATTTGAAGTATAAAAACAGTTCATTGTATTCTTATATCGAAATAGATTTATTTTTGTTTCAATCGAAAAAAAAAACAAATATATTTATTTATTTATTTATTTTTTTGCATTTAATGTTTGTCACATTGTAATTTGGTTGAAGATGAACTTGTAAAAAATAGACATGGTAAGTATTAAAGAAAGAGAGACAATATAAAAGTTTTTCCTACAGTCTTGTATAACAAAATTTATTGATCAGAAATATAATGTGATATGTAAAAACCCAGAGTTTCCTTTGAAATCCAACTACATTAAATAAATAATAAAATCTTTTTGTTCCAATTTCGCAATTTTGTCTAAGGATTTCACATACAACTTAATTTTTTTGTCATTTATCCGATATCTTAATAAAAATAAATCGCTGTAGTTTACCTTCCTATAACTTAGGCCCATTTCAGGATATTTTCATGACGTTTGAAATAGAGACTACCCTAGAATGTCCACAAAGTTTCAAGCTTAAATTACGTTAAAGTTTTACAGTGTCATTAAAATTGTGCGATTCAAAAGATTCCGAATACAGTACTGACTCACTCATTCACTGATTCATTCACTCAATACTTTCAAGTAAGAGGATATCATAAAGCTCTTCCAGTTGATATTTGGTAGGATAAAAAGGAAAACAACAAAGCTATATTATTTGTTCATAAAACTGTATTCTATGAATAAATTTGTAAATAAATAATAATAATAATAATATTTTGTTATTATAATAATAAAACCAAAAGAAAATTTATATTAAATAACTGTATGTATATCGTATATAATAGATATTATATTATATGTATGTATCGTAGACCAAGATATAATTGGTCATGACTCATAATGCTCGAGCAATTTGAACAAAGCCAATATTAATGGAAATATTATTATAACTATTGAAAAGTTATATGGGCAATATGAATATTGTGTTTTATCTATCACACAGAGGACTAGATATGTGTTTTAGTCAGTTCTCGTAATAATAGTATGCGGAGATTACTTTTTAAATTAGAAGCACCCATTTAAGTCAAATTAGCAGAGCTTGAGGGATTTTGTTCCACATGTTCTAACTGTAATTAAAATACCCTAGAAGTATTTAAGGTCAAATAAGCATTAGTCTAAGTAGTTGAGAGCATACGTATACAGAACTGGTCTGTGTATTTTGAGTCCAATTTGAGTCAAGCTAGCAGAGCAAAATATTCAAAATTGAATTTAAATATGATCAAAGGTGTATTTTAGGTGCTATAAAATTAAATGAGGTGCTCAAATATTTATTTTAGAAAATTAGTGCCTTATGTTGCAGTGAAATCATGCAGGCGGTGAAAAAATAACACAAGTACCAGAATAATTAGCTTCCTAGGTGTTTTTATGGTTTGCCTTCAATAAATGAATTTAATCTAAGTTATCAAAAATCCATTATGAATCACTGAAGAAAAGTGCCAAGCTGGAATGTTGCATGGATTTTTTTCGTAAGGTTGAATAAATTGGTGTATTGAAGGCACTTCATAAATACACTTAAAAAGCACCTTATTTTAGTATTTACATTATATTATTATAATTTTTATTTCAGGATTGCCCTGCCAGTGTCATATCACGGCATCATAATGACTCAATTATATTAAAAATTTGAACACCTCATTTACTTTTGCAGCACCTAACGAGCACCTAATTTTGAGCACATTTTAAATTTATTTTTGAATACCTGTTATTTCAAGATGTCAGCTTGATATTTTTTTAACCAGGGATTCATGTTACTGAATGAATAAAATGATTTATTAAATGCACAACATTTACTAGAGATTAAATTATCTAATAATTATAAAATAGTTTAAAAAAACTAAAAAAACACGCTCTATCTTTATTACTCTCATGCAAAGTATCCGTTCATATGCGTTCTGCAGCCAACTTCAGAGAGTTACCTACAGACAAACAAACATACGAGTGAAGCTAATAAAAGCGTGTTAAAAAGCATTTAATTCTGGTATTTATATTATAAATGTTAATTTTTCAAACTGTTCAATCAGACATACCGCCCAGGCATAATGAATAACTCCGATAATACTTCCTTGCTCCAAAAAAATATATATGTTCAAAGATAACCACATATGTCTTTCTATTTTCATTAGAATCTTCATTATTATGTAATATATGAAAATTTTACTTTATCATGCCAAAATATTCTTGTGATACAATATTTTGTGGTGGTATTGTTAAATACTTTCTCTAAATACTATTTGATGCCATAAAAATCTATTATTTAACGAAATAGAAATAAATTTAAAGTTAAATTCCACTTCCAAGTTACATCTACCGATATCGAAAGTATTGTGACAAAAAAAACACATTTTTTCATTTTTTCTTTGCGATGATATTAAAAATTACAAATCACGAATACAAATGTATTAATCATGTCGAATAAAAACTCTGTTTTTATTTTCTTATGTGTCAAATAAAAAAAAAAATCATGTATTCAATATTCAGTTCATTAGTTTATTTCCAACTGTTTATTAAACTAAGATTTACGATTTTGTTATTTTAAAATTAATTTTCGCAGATGTTGTTCAAATGGATTTATAGACGCTAATATAAAAATATAAAAACAATAATATTGACAAAATATTTGATAAAGAGACAGTAATATGCTCTTGCCGAATGTATCATAAATAATTTTATTTACTTTAAAAATATTCAGTAAACTATCTGTAGCTATAGAGTACCTACATTGAATGAAAAATTGCGTGAAGCAAAGGACTTTCTTTTACCATAACTATGTTCCGCAACATAATGATTATTTATCCGACTTTTAATTGCAGATTATAAGTTTGTAATCTGGGTAATTCTAAACGAGCTTTTAAGTTTTCCCTATTTCGTAAAAATGGTTTTATTCTCACATTTGTATGTTCGGAATTTATACTTTTCAAATACATAGAAAATGGCTACAGCCAACAATCACCATCGATCACTTGTGTTGTGTTCGGCCAACGATATTGAAGCATTCGACCACATCATTTGGACAGTTAAAAATCTTAAAATCAAAATTACAAAACTATAAATAAATTTTTTAATTCAATAATTTTACTTCTAATTTCTATACATTTATAACAATTCAACCTACATTTAAAAAATTTTTATTTAAAGATATTGGGAATAGGTTCTATAGTTCTAAATTCATTATTTTGTTTCTAATTTTTAAATGTTTATGCTTTCATATTCATTTAGTTCCTGGGTCTTGGATATCGATTTTAAAAGTTTTTTAATTAGATTTCTCAATTTTATGGTTCATTTCATTAACCTACGCGGCAACAGATGATTTAACAAATATACCAAATTTTATGTTTGCCGTATGTTCTTTGAATCGTTTACAAATTTGTCGTCTACTTTGTCCTACATATATATCTTCGAGCAATTTCGACATTCAATGCAATAAATTCCTAACTATTGTTTGTTGTTAATAAATAACAGTCTTTAATTTATTGCTTTGGATATCAAAATTTCTCGAAGAAATATGTAGCACAAAGTAGACGATAAATTGGTATTAGATTTAAAGCACACACCACACATAACATTTATACGAATTTATAGTGGTGATGACTACTTTGTAGTCGAAATACGTATTCCCATTTTTCCCATTTTTTTCTTTATAAGAACCTTTCTCAAACTTCAAAGGATAAAAAACAGAGAACTAATCTAATCGGACAAGACGTTCACTTTGCATATAGATATGATTGGAGCAAATTGGTCATTAATAAATTGTATGTGGTATTAAGAGTATTTTTTTAAAGCTTAAATGGGTACTTTTTTCCGAAAAATCAATTTTTTCCTTTACAGTATTGTCTTGCCAATAAAGATTTATATCAATAAAGATTTATTTTCAAAAAATGAAAATCACTTTTTTCAATACTGAAATGGGTTCAATCTGGATGTATATCTATCTATTCAAGATTCTGAAATTTTTTTGGTTTGTAAATGACGGAGCTTTGAAGTAACAAACATTTAAAAAAAAATACAAATTGACATCTTCTTCCTTTTTTAAAGTATGCTTAAGGAAATCATTTTCATAGTACTATTAATATCTGTTATAAAACATAATAGTTTATTAATAACTAACTTTTTTAATGGTATAAATGCACTGTTACAAAACATTTACATTTATTTGTTTCAGTGTAACAACTAAAATTACAATAATATGCTTTCATTTTAATAGGATCTCTATCACAACAACACGACGAAGATTTTTATTAAACATTTTTGCCATTCGCACTTCAATTGATTAAGTTTTTCCTTTTTTATAATTACTAAATATCTTTAGTAAGTACTTCCAATAGAAGAAATTTCATGAATATCTATGCATACCATCTCACCATAAAAATATTACGTTGTGAATTCATTTTCAATTTTTGTCTACATCAATGATATTCCATTTTTTCTTTTTTCTTTATAAAATATGCAACGGAAATGGATATGGACATTCGAAAAAGTCATTCAAGTTAGTGAATTCTTCTAATCCGGTACAAACAATAAACCTCTCTTAGAAATAATTTATTTTTATTATTATTTTCTTCAAAGTCAGAATTTATTTTTATTTTACAAACAGCTCACGCAATGTACACAGATACTGACTGCATCATATATCTGTATGCATGCATGTATTCAGTTGATACCAAAACATATGACAATTGTCTTCAATATTGAAATAAATTTCCTTAAGCAATAGAGAAGTGCAGTGGTATATTGATTGATTTTATCTGGCAAATACTGAATTGTTTCCGGTCGTTGATATATATTGGGTGACACTTTTTATCATAATTCAATTATTTTTACCTCACCTGCATGTATAACCTTACCTTACCTTACCTGATTGTATAATTGTAATATAATTTCCCTTTATTCATTTAATATGTACGAAATTCCCAAATGATTAATTTAAATCTTTCTTTACGCCAGTCAATTTTAGACTTCCCTAAGAGCGTAAGTTTAGTGCTTAATGTGACAGCTTCATCCCAAATTGTGATGTAAGGTGCTCCCAACCAGTCAAATAATAGCTTCATCTCGCTAATTTAAAATTGGAGGTTAGACATTCAACATAAAGCTCCACTTTAAGAACATGGAAAGTTAAAATTCATAAAAATTTATTCTCTGTGAGTTGTCGTAGTTGGGATATTTATTTCAAAGCGATTAATGCTTCAAATGTGAATTTATGATACCATTAACATATAATTTAACACGTAATTTTATGGTTTTATATTAAAACTATTGCATAGTTAAAGTGCGAACATCCTACAAACGGACATACAACACTGCTTAAATCATAACCCATCCGTTTAGTTTTGCCGTAGTAGGCTAAAAATGGAGAAATTTTTCACAAAGTCATTGTAGATACTTTAACTGGTACTGACTTTTGATACTTATTAAAAGCTTTAAGCTTGAAAAGTTTTATTCTGGTGTTGAAAGATGAAAACATCTTTTAAAAATATGTGTTTGTTAATTCAAAAACTATAAATTTATATAAATAATCTCGAAAAAATATATGTACAAAAACATTATATTATTAATGGAGGAGAGAATGTTGAAATTTGAATTTTAAGTAAGATTTGTTTATAGGAGTTTTATAACTTTTGATTATGTTATTAGTACTCAAATGATACAAAACGACGAACAGGGTGCCTGGAACATCCGTTATAACATTTTAATATATTACTCATTCGTATATGACATTATAAAAATATTCCCACATTACAATGATATTCATGAATACAGCAGGGAGAAATAATAATAACAATATTTACATTGGTTTGATTTTATTTTTTAACAATGCCAACATAGAAAAGGAAAAATGAATAAACAAAATACATCAAGCAACGAAACAGATTGAATACACCACATCTAAATATAGACCAGGGCCTGGATTGACCTGCGTGTCCAAAAACAGAACAGTGGGTCAATAGAATTTTGTTGACAATAACTTAAATATTAAGCATCAGAAAGTTACCAGGCATTTTTTTAAGGACCTCATCTAGTTTTGATGGCTACTTTTGAACTCTTCGAAAAGTGGTTTGTTTGTGTGCTATAAGATATTTAAAATCGAAACAAATAAAGATAATAACAAACAGAGTTAATTGTTTGGATACTCGACACATGATTGAACATTATTTGATCTATTTTTAATAAGCAATAATAAAATACTATAAATATCCAGTCTATTTATATGTATTGCAATTAAATATGTCATAAATAGATAAATTTTAGATTAAATTTTGGTAAATCCTAATATTTTATGAAAAAATTTTTTTCCAACAAAAGTTGTTTTTTTCCGAGGCATAAACATTATTTGAAATTTTCTTCTATCTTTTAAGTTTAAAAGTTGGGTCAAGAGATCCTGGGTCATGAGACCCAATAGACCGATTTTGCTCATTGTCGAACTTCAATTCACTTTTATGTTAAGAATACGTCACCAAAATTTCAGCTCATTATATGTTTGTTTTTGAGGTGATGGACTAATAACAGAAATGGACTAATTTACCAAAATTTTGTTTGCATGGTCAATATTTCCTTTACGTTACACACATTCGATGAAAATTAATATACTCGGACATATTATGCATGTCGAGTAAAAAAAGTAAAAGCATATAATTTTTAAATATGGTTTACTTAGATTCTATTACAAATTTTTATCTTTTCTTTTTTTATTTATATTTTCAAGCAATATATGTCGTTTTCCCACAGAGTTTTTTAATAGTTCAAAATCTTAATTTGGACCTATAAATCGAAAATTTTTTGAAATTAACAAAACCGATCAAATATATTTGTTTTATATTGATTAACACTTTTGTATTATTTACAGTCTTTTGGAACATTATTTGTTTACTTGGTATAAGCGATTTAATTTTGAAAAATTGTCACTAAACAACCAAAATTCTATGAGGAACAAAAGACTTTGCGATAATACGATATACATTGCACGCAAAAAAACTATCAAAATACTCTCATAACTTGATAAGTACTTCCAAAAATAGAAGATTTAAAAATTTGCAGTAAAATGCAGATAAACCATATTAAAAATGGCGTATTTTGACTTTTTTCAATCGCCCATAGCACGCCAAAAATCGCCCGAGTTTAAAATTGATTTTCTGCTCGATTTGAAAAAAAAAAAAAAAACACTATTATAGTACCATACTTGATAACCAATCAACAAAGGGGTGCGAGTATTAAAAAATAATTGGACCAAAAATTGGTATGCAACATCCTCAACACAATTCTATTGACAGAAGGTGTTGCAGTATTTTTGCTCATGCAAGTCCATGCAGATCCTGGTCTAATACATGGTATTATGTGAGACACTCTGACGTTTATAATAATAAAAACATGCATACATGTATTTATTATACATAGTTGTAATACTTTTGTATTCATCAAGTAAACTGGCAAGCAAAAGAAGCAAATATAAGCAAACAACCAGTCTGACAGAGTGAGTATAGCAGGCATATAAAGTAAGCAAGCGACATATAACGACTTGTATTTATATATATTAAAACATATTGTTGAATTGTTTAGTGACACGGATTGTCACTCAACATTTCCTGTACATAGAACATTACATTCATAACTTTCTATCCTATAGTCAAGAAATTTCAACTCAAAATTTCAACTAAAAATGAAATAATTTTCTTGAAAGCGGGCATCAGCTTTGTTATCACAAACCAACCATTAGTTATTAATATTTTTATTTCTCTGCGTGTTCTCTTATTTTCCTTAATAATGTATATTCAGATCTAGCTTGTAGGTTCGTACGCACAGAATAATTATCAGAAAAATATTTTGGTGTTTTTTAAAGGATACATTAAGCTCTGTCAAGGATGCGACAAATGTTTGATTCAATTGTTGGCTTACAACGTTAGATAAAATATTCACCGATTATTAATGACATGTGATCCGCTTCCCGATGAGACGAATGTTTGATCCAATGCATCTGACAAAATGTTGGTTAAATTTTTATAGGAAATAACATAATCCCTGAATCTGTGTAATTTTGATTATTAACTTAATCAAATGTATTAATTGTATCTAGCTTTTATTAAAGATACACAAAGATGATGCTCCTGTCAGACTGATGGTTTCCTATGTTGGTTGCCCTGCACCCAAGGTATCAAAGAAAAAATTGAATTAATCAACGTTGAAACAAAATTTAATAAGACATATGGAATTAAAAACTCGTTCGAACTAGCCCATGAATGAAAGGAGTTCAACATAATAGGTGAATACAAACTTACTTGCTTCATTAAATGCTTCAAACATGCTTAGCAATGACTGAATCCATCTCATTTCCAACTTACTTTATGAATCCTGTTCTTAAAGACGTTGAAATGTATTCGAATATTTACATATTTCACACAAACGTATTACACACAAACTAGTGATTTGTTTATGGGAAATCCACTAAGTCCTTTGTTAGCTGAAATATTTATGTCGAATTTCGAAGAACACATACAACACAATAAGTTCACGATTAAGAAAACAGTATATTAAGTTCTGCCACCGCTATATCGATGATATTCTGATTTAATTTGTTGGTTTCTTTCGACGGCTGGACAATTTTGACTTATTAATTCAAAGAAGGTATCAAAAAATTTAGCAAAAAAGTGCATACCAGAGAAGGAATAGCAGTAAGCAATGGGTATGATAGATCGATGATCAACAATATCATCAAAAGAAAAAGAGTAAAAATGGCATTAGATACATTGTACACTCAGGACAAACACCAACTTGATTGGTTCAATACTATTAGGCAAGGCAAGACTTCTTAGAAGATTGATAAGATATTAAAATCTAATAATATTAATGTAGCGTTTTGGCCACCTATAAAATTAGCCATTTTACTTCTCAACGATAAGACCAAAATTGAGAAGAATCATAAATCAGGGGTCTACAAATTAACTTGTGAGTGAAAAGGCGTCTATATTAGTCAAACTGGGAGAAACTAGAAAAAAGAGCACGTGTACATCTGTGGTCCTATAGAAGCGTCACAAAAGACTCTACGTTCGCCAAACACCTAAAGGAAACGGGTTACAACCCTGGGTAAGAATATGAAATTCTTCATGCAGCAAACAAGTTTCAAATTTAATGTTTTAGAAGTACATAAAATATGCAAAAGCCAGGGAATATTATTTCATTCGATACATGTAATAATGTCACCGGTTCGAAGGTGTTGGGCACATCACGTGACACCGACTTTAGAAAGCATTTTTTCTGTTCGGAAACTCTGGAACTATTTATTAAATAAAATGTATATTTTAGATTAGGTAACTTAGATTAATATTGATTTGAATAAACTAAAGTAAGTGGGATAACATTTGAAGATTTGGTTAAAAACTTTCAAAACATTTGACTTTTAATCTTTTTAATGTTTTCCGCTAATAAAGATGAAATTTATGGATAAGTTACAATACTGTACAACATTATTATATAGTTCAAGAATAATATAATGAAAATATAGAATGGTGCATCTGCCCTCTTTCATTTTCTCATTGTTATTATATATTGTACATTGTCATACAGACCTTAAACATTTAATTCCATCACACAGACATGCACAGCTCTTACTACAGCACTACAGTATATTGAGGTATTATAAATGCAAAATCATAATATAAATATTAATAAAAGTTAGAGGAGAGGCTTGAGATGTTAGGTTGCTAAAGTCGAAGGCTGCATTTGGTCAATGGATGTGTGTTAAGAATATTTGAAATATTAATGATTTTTATGTCATTTTCAATTAGGTCAACCATGTCAAGTCTGTTAAATGATTGTTTTGTAAAAATTGGGCAACAATACACATTGTTTTGTTGCCCAATTAAAAAGACAAAAGTTAATAAATATTTTGTTGGTACCAAATAAACCATATTTAAAAATTGCATGTTTTTACTCTTTTTCCTCCGTAAATCGCACTATAGCACGAAAGTATTTTTCGAAATAACATATAATAAACTTTAAATGTTATTTTTATCCCTTTATGTTGTTTCACATTCGAACCACTTGCCCCTTTAAAAAATCATTTGAAGGTTGAACTTCAAAAAATTATTTCTTTGTTTTCAATTAAACTTAAACAGAATAATCAGTTCAAAATATCAAACTTTCTAACTCAGTGGATTAGACTGTATCTTAATTTAGAGAAATTCTTTATTCCCACTTCACATTTTTAGGGGTTAAAAAAGCTCCTCTTATTCTTCTAAAAACCGATACCGATATATCAAAATTTAAACCTCCACTCCAACCCCCTCATGGAATGAATTTCAATCCAAAATTTCGTGCTTCTAGACCAAGCAGTTGTGGCCTGCGTTAAAATATGAGTCAGTCATTTATTCTCTATATATACATACATGCATAGCCTACCATTATCATAGGCCTTTTTGCCTTTGTCGTAGTCGGGATATTTATTTGGAAGCAACTTTTGTTCATCAATTATCATTAGTAGTTGAAATGTTAATTAATGATATAAGGTAATAATTTTATGGTTTTATACTTTAACTTGAAACATGCGAAGGCTACATTTTATAATTTATTATAATTTGAAATTTATTGATTTTGGTTTCCGTGAAAAAAGATGTTAAAGGAAGATTTAATACAGTTCTAATATAATATATCAAAATTTTGTAAAAAATTAGTCTTCTTCATATTTTCATTCAATTATGATCATTTTCTGAGCTATGGTCTAAATTTCAAGTATCTACCTCATCGGGAAGTTTAAAATCAAGCGATTTACTAAAGAATATATGTTAAAAAAATAATAAAAACAAACAATCAAGCAAATTCTGAAAAACTAAAATGATATTTTCAATTAAATTTATTTTACAAATTTGAATGGTATAAAAAATTGATTTGCCTGACAGAGTACGTTTAAATTTAAAATTTTTGTGTATGATTGTAAAAGGCAACTTTAACTTATTCTAAATGCGAAAATATCAGATGAAAATGAAATTTTGAGAGTTATAATGAGACGAATTATTATTTTTATACAACAACAGTACACAGTACTGCTAGGTGGTCACCCATCCAAATACAGATTGTGACTGCGGTTGCTTAACTTGATTGATTGGTCTAAGCCTGTCATTACGTTACGTCAGTCCGAGGTCCTATGTTAATGTAATTTTGTTGGTATACATATTGTTCGATTCAAAAAAGTTGACGCAACGAAGAATTATAGTATAAATATTATGTGTTGAGTATACTTCAAAAAGAATTACCCAAAAATATTAAATGGTCTTTAGTTTATATGGTTCATGACTATAAAAAAAGTGCAAATACACTTACAATAATGGACACGTAACTTCCTCGCCATGTTTGAATATATTTTTTTTAAATAGCTTTCTATACATTCAGAATGGTTTGGAATTTAATTCAAGAAACAATGTTTTCTGTAATTATACATTATGAGATATCTGTAAAATTTGACCAACAAGAATGGTTTCACTTATTGTTAACTAAAAGCCGATATCGTGTAAGTAAATTCAATACACGGCATAATAATACACAAATATAATTTTTCATATTTACCAACGAAAAACCTTGTTTTATTCTGAGAACATATAATATTTTGACATGAATTTATTTTGCCTTGAAATAGTTAATAATGTTGTTTAACCATGGCGCAAATAAACTAAAATCGTAATCAAAATTGTTATTTGTAAACCAATTAAATTGTTTGAATAAAGCCCCGTGTTAAAATTCTTTAACCTAGCCAATAATATTTTATTATGTATAATATTTTAATATGTATATTTAATTTTAGATTGCAGTATACTACATTGTGATTTCAAACTCATTATATCAACATGTTTCATATTTGAAAATCGTAATCCTTTATAATGGACTAGGATCCTACGTCCAGCTTTCACTCTAAGGAATCTGAGCCAAAAGACCTAATAAAGAATTACAGCTACATATCGCTAAATCAAAATTTAAATCATCCCGTAATCCTTTTGGATTTCAAAAAATACTTTCTTGCTTTCCGTTTACGTTATAACAGGATCATTTGTTCCATCTTTCTTACCCAGCATTTTGGATATATAATAATTTAAACCATTCTTTACCCTTTTGGGAGCTAAATTTAGAAAATTAAAAAATTGTCCACGCTAACGATTTAACTTAATTCTCAGTTCAAGTATTCAAGCAATCGAGCGACTGTTCGAAATTTCAATCTTGTTTTACATCTTTGGAAATTGAATTTTAAAAAATACTTTCTTTAGCTACATTAGCTTATAATGGAAATAATATATGAAAATCTTAACCCCTTTTTCACAACCTTTTACACAAGTAAAATTTCAAATTGTAAACTCAATAGTCCTTATAAAATACTACTAGTAGAAATGTTATATGTAGGAATGAAAAACTTTAAATATATACACTACAGTCACAGCAGTTAGTCAGGCCGGGTAGAGGTAATATGGATGAAGAAATAATGGAAAATTGTCAAAATTGACGACAAAATGTTTCTCTAAAAATGTAACCAAGTTATTTAAAAACATGAAGGAAAACAACGTAGGTCGTTTATTCAGCTAGAAACTACTAGCTTTAAATTAGCAGAAACAAAAGTGCAAAGACTAGATGTAGTGTAAGATTGTCCAAGGCTTTTAAAATGTTAGCTTATAAAGTACCAAACTATCCTACCAAATGTAAATAATAACGCCGGAGTATTATTGTAATTTTATGAAAATTTACAGAAACCTAAAGTTTTAGTAAGTTTAGTGATAAAAACTGTTGTTTAAATCGTTACATGGGTGAACTGAAAATGTGAAATAAAATGTTTCATAATTCTATTCACTTTAAATATATTTTATTTGATTACAAAAAATGACTACAATGTTTGCTCAAAAGCCCATTGCACATACATTTTATATGATAAATTTTAAATAAGTGTAAATATGTATATAGTTTTAGCATGCCACAAGTGATTGTTGCCATTGTAACCGCTTGAGAATTGTAACAATAGTTTTAAAAAGAACATAGGTTATCTACATGTTACCGTTATAATACAAAAGAAGAGTCGAATTAACTTACTAAATTACATTTTATCTAGATTTCCAATTGTTTCCATTACGGTTAAATTACTAATTTTGGTAAATTGCATGATGTATTACTTTGGGTGTAGGCACAAGGCGATGGATAACCACTTATTTACGTATGAAAAGCGTAAATCAAGTTTTTATTTCACAGTCCAATTTCATCCATATTGTATAAATAAACATAATTTATTGCAACGAAGAAAAAATATGTCAAAAATGCCCTAGTCTTATGGGGTGATCAAAATGGTCTCTTTGGTCATCCTCATAGGAGAATTGGGGATTACCGTAATATAAAATACTCAATATATCAGGAAACAACAATAAATTACGAATTTTGCGAAATGTTAATTATTACTGCTGAAACGTAGTCAAAATTTACGTAATTGTAACTGTTTTAATTCGTAGTGCAATTTTGAAGACTAACGAAAAAATCTTTGGTGAAAATTTGACATTAAAATTTACAAATATTTTTGTATGAATTTTTATTTTACCACTTTTTGGCATCACTACGATTATACTTAACAGAACGCCTTTCGTTTTGTTTACCCTTCTTCTTAAATTCAAAAGTTATTTTTCTGCGTGTGAATTAATAACTCGAAAATTAAGGCAGGTGAAATATACGAACATCTTAATCAAATATATTGAATGAGAAATAGGAGAATAAGCTCAACCTAAACCTGCTTTGTTAAAGTTAATTTCCTTATATTCTATTCCCTTATAGTCTTAGTCTTATTCTTTTTCCTAATAGTCTTTTTTACTTTATAATAAAGGAAGTTAATGTAATTGATCCGAAATTCAAAACCGGAAATGCCCTCATATATAAATGTTGTGAGGTCATTTAAGCCTTTTCACAAATAAATGAAATACTATTATGAGTAAATGGATCCGCACATGAAACGCTGCACAGTACTGTTCAATGTGTCAACAGCACAATGACGCAGTTTTTCATTTCTACCGTCTGTTTTTCAAATTAATAGGGTTACTACGGCTTTTTTTTATTACTTGAATTGTTAGATATTCCGTAGACAATTCTTCATGTAGTTTATTTTATCCATATATCATCATAAATAAAAATGAGTGAATTTTGTGCTGAAATAAGTGATGACGTATTTAAGACCTAAAAAGTGTGTTTAAATTTGCGAATGAACAAAACTTCCCAATTGGATACCATTGATGCATCATGACCTACCTTTTAAGCCATAAGAGTTAAAAGAAAAGTTCCAATAAAATAAATATTTCTTTCTTAAAAATAAACAATTTTTATTTGGAAAATATTTCAGCAACTGTTAATATACGCCAAACTTTTATCTCAGATACATATAATTTATTTATTAATTATAATATATATTATACAAGTATAAAAACTATGAGTCTAGTCATTATACAATTAAAACCGTTAGTTGCTTTATTTAAATCTGTTAATATTAACTAGTATCGCCAGATATCGAAATTTGCCCATATATCTAATATCATTAGTAATTAACTAATAAATATATAACCTAATAATTACATTTAAACATCATTTTTTTTCTGATAAAAGTATATGTAATACCTATTAATATAATATTTCAAATTATGTTTTTAATGTCTAGATATATATATCTTTATATTTATTTATCCTATTATTTAAAAGAAGTAAATGGTCGCTTTATTGGCATATTCAAATAAAGGCTGGAGAAAAACAATCTGCCGTTACTCTTCAGCCAAACCTTCGGTTTAGTGATTGGATATTGCTAAAGATAGTTTACATTCTATTAATATACTTTAATTTACTTAAAGTTGTCTACCAACTTTAGACTAATAGATAAGTTTATCAAATTTTAAAATCATGATAATAAAATTGTTTTCAAAATAATATCGATATATCTACCAAGTTAAAAGCAACATACACACACAATTTTAATTTTCTGCACCCCCTTGACACAGTATTTTCAAATGACAACCCTTTTGTTCACTTTTAAATTCGAAAAAAGCATATCTAAAAACTGTTGCAAAGAACTGTTGATTCTGTCACATTATCGGTAACAAGTACATTTATATTCTAGCATTAAGTACTCAGAACAGATAAATAGTATTGTACTTGTCTGTCATATATATACCGAGAGCTGACCGTAAAAAAGTCCTATATATCGGATACATGAAGACATTTTGATGTGTGGTATATTGCTATATATTTAAAGGTGGACACTTTTGAAATTGTCGCGTTTTTCCGCATGCATTTTACTACCTGTTTGCGAGCGACACCTCACGCTTCGACGAGAGGAATCAAAGTGTCTAGCTTCGACGAGACTCACTTACCGGCTTCCATATGTCAACCAGTATAGAAAATACGCTACTATTAATGTACACAAAACTTCCTACGGTACGTTTTAAACGAATGAGTTGCAATTTTAACATAAGATGAAATAATGCATTTTTATCCTACATAGTTTTCTATACCCTTAAATAAACGATGCAAACTTTATTACTTTTCGATTTTTTATAAAACAAATTTCTTCCAGCATCTTGATTAATCATTTTCAACAAATTCAAAGCACCGATGTAAAACTACATCATGCATCAACGAAAAAAAGAATTTCATCAAATTTTGATAAAAGGAAAAATATTTATCTTTTACATTTAATTACATTTAGATAACATAAAATTCTCTATGGCTGTAAGCTGATTCTATTTTCTTCCTGTTAATTATTTTCGATTGTCACAATAATCGATTTAAACACAATATACTAACTAAATACTAATGGCAACTTATCCCAACGAATATGCATATAATTAATTTATTCTACACATGGAAAGAAAAAAAAACCCACCAACCTGAATATTTATTTATTTAAAATTAAAAAATATACGATTTTTATGGTGTATTCTATAATTTGACGTTTTGTTTTTTACTTAGGCAAACATAATTACATCAGATATATATTTCTAATTTTGAATACACATGAAGACTCAGGCAGGTTTTCTTGGACTTGAATAAACATATATTTCATCAAAATTCGGTGACCGGCTTTCGAGATATCGGCATTTAAGTAAAAATATAAATCTTACGAGGGCTTTATCTCTGAAACGGTAATTGATGGATAATATTTTTCTTACTGGTAACATTCCGAATAACTCCACTATTGTTTACCAACTATCTAAAAATAATCGTTCCTTAGTTGCAGAATAATGCTCGTGCGCCTGAATGAGTTTCACAGACTAACAGACCGACGGATACGAAACGATAATTTCTCTGGAAGTTCCAAACCTATTATGCATGTCGATTCATGATTGTAGGCAGTTGAAAGTGGTCTAGACTAAACATTTTTATTTTTCTCGTTGAAACCTTTCTTTTGATATAAATTTGGTTGTCACTTATAAAGTAAGATGGCGCTGAAACCGTCGACCAGATATATAGAATTTCGAACCTTAGGTTTACACAGCATACTTCTCACACATTAAAAATTGTTTATGGATCTGAAACGATTTTATTCGGCCGGCTCTCGGTGCAATATGTGCCGATATATCGAAACATATCCTTCCAGTTCGCCATATTACAATGGATGAATGGCATACGTTTATATAAACTTTCATTTTGTAAAACAAACTACTTGAAAAATTATTTAATATAATAAAAGTCTTCATACTCAAGGGTCTTTTATCTTTAATATAAAAGAATGAGATTTTTTTTATTGAAAAACGTTTACATTGTAACATGAAGCCGTTGAACATAAAGTTCAATGAATTTTTCTGTGTTTTTCGCTGTTTAAGGTACATTTACCGATTATTTCAATGTAATCTAGAAATCCATACTACCAAAATTTTAAACTTTTTTGGTACCTAGTGTCGATTATTATTAATTCTGAAAAGAATTATAAATTGATCTAATGTCAAATGTGAGGACTTGAACTGTTATATACCGTCTGGTATTCATCTTATCGCAATATAATTATAAGTATAGAAAATTGAGATTAGATTTCATGGAAAATTCAAATTGCTTTAAAAAAGGTAACATCAACAATCTTACAAATTCATAGCTAGAAGTTATTGGCAAAAATCCAAAAAAGTATGACAAAATTACAGTTTTTTGGCCGGCATTTTGTATAGCATCTCGAGGGTTGCAATTCAGGATTAAGACTCACAGTATTGGGCCTAAACTCATATTCAAAAATCATAAGTACTCCATTTAATGTAACTGAATGTATTTTTTTTATTTATTTATTTATTTATTTTTTTTTTTGTACGTTTCGCTCGTGAATTGTCATTATTGTTTAAAAGATTTACCACTTTAGTGTCTAGATTCCTTTCGAAGAGAATCAAGAAGTATCTTTCACACAAACGTGGAATTTCATTATGCATGGGTTCACTTCCAGAACCCGGTGAATATTTACAAATATAAATACAAAAAGCATTCCAATATAACCAATACCATGTTACTAATATCATCTATATTATTTACAAACTTTCAAATAAAATTTAAAAAAAAGTATATGATTTAAATAATGAGCTTGAACAACACATCTCTGTAGAACTGAAGTGAAAAAACAATCTGCGTGTTCATTGAATTGTAAGAATTGTTGCCTACAGACATAATTTGTAAAACTTAAGAATATAATGGGATGATAATATTTATAAATTGTATACTTCAACACCACATGAATGGACTATATAATAATATTTTTTAATAAGGTAATTCAAAATTCTAGTACAAGTTTGTTCGTAGCATACAAGTTGTAAGAATATAGAACACACTTTCACTAACTTTGATTACTTTTAACCTCTATGAATTCAATGTAGAAAATTGTAAAATATGGAGTTTTTAATATGACGAAAACTGATTTTTTTTTCCCAGAATTCTAAGAACGATGCAACGGTACAATTTATTTTTGTATTTTGTTTACATTGAATACACACCCTAAAACTACCTAAAAAGCACTAAATTCGGCAGCAGTGCATTAGAATGACTCAAATTTCTGTATTAAAAATTTAAGCATTTCATTTTGCAGCACATAAAACGTATTTTTGAGCATATTTAAATTTAATTTTGAAATTTTTGCTCTTCTAGCTTGACACAGTTAAATTAAAGAATGAGTCAAAATTTTGATGTTAGATGTAAATCACATTATATCAATAAATTTTCTGTGGAATTGAATTAACTTCCTTTGCTAATTAAATATAAGATACATATATACGTACCCCAGTAAAATATAAACTCATCCTTGACCATCCATTAGCTAATAAATTGGTGTTATAACTCACCAGTGACACTAGCCAGACATTAATTCACTATGTAATGTCATTTTAAGTACTTGTTAGGGATAACTTTTGGGTTAGTAATTAACTAAAAAAATATAACATAATCACTAGCTAAAAATTTGATTAAATCTTGATCCTCTGTTTCAATAAAAAATATGATGTTATGGCAGGGGCTTTGATAACCTTTATGATTACTAAGTTGCGATGTATGCATTTTATATTTTTATATTTATTTGTGGGATGATGATGGGATTTGAAATTGCATTCTTTGAATCCACTGCTCGATATAGCATACATTGTTTTTGTTTGTATTTTATGATGCATAAAATAATAAATCAATATAATTTTTCGTATACATCTGAAATAAATACATACTAGAAATACTAACAACCCTAGGAAATTTGTTGGTTAACTTGAAAAATGGGCTATAATACAAAAAGTGATTTTAAGCTTCAATTTTGCACATCATCTGTAAATAATTCATAGTAGTCTAGATCGAGTTCACATGCGATCCGGAATTTGATATCTGATGTGAGAGTTAGGCAAAATTTAAAAACTTTACAAACATTTTGTATATAATAATTGTAAATAAATAATATTTGTACAAAATCATTTCCCAATAGTAGTAACTATTAGCTTGTCTTTAGCTATTATTTAAGTTAAAACAATAAATTTTTGTAATAAAAAAAATATTTGTGAGCCAGCTGTGAGCTAACGGTGAGTCAAAATTAAATACTTGCTGAAAATCATCTCTTAATATTCAATTATGGCTCATCATAAGCTACTATCCTATTAAAAATAAATGATATAAATTAAACATTATTATATACCAGTTATATGATCCAAAATTTAATTGTAATATAAAAAGTATTAAATGACTAACCAGTTTTTATCTTTTTATAAATTCTTATTTTTAAGTAAGCAACAGAAGCCAACCATGATGTCATGGTTAGCTAAAATAATTATTCCTCATGACATTGAGATCGCTATGACATTGTTTTTCATAACCTATATTTCTTAGCTAAACATTGGTTGTATCCCTGAAAAATTAATCAAATTCTATTTGGGTATGTACAAAATTGTTCAGTTAAAAAAATTTGTGTTATCTCGAAAAATCCGTAAAATAGCAAGTATTATCTATTCAAATTTTCGGTGAATTTAGACTGCCTCTCCATTCCTGTATAGGAAAATATAAGAAAATTGTTAATCCATCCCCTCCTGCATCTCCTAATTATAAGTCGTAATAATTTTTTCAACAAATTTTTTATTATACATCCACATTTTCAATTAACACCCATTAAAATTATTTTAAGTAAATTATTTTTATCATTTAATAATAATACCATTAAATAATATTTATTGTTGTGTAACTTTGAATATGTAAATATATGAATATAATTATATTTATTTCTCGTTAAACTATTGCTACATGTGATGAAAGGTTTAATTAAAAACTTCTCAATTCAGACTTTGAAATATATTTTTTTATCAAGAAAGTGATTTCAAGATACTGAGCATCCCCAATAAATTGTCCAGTCTGATAGATATTGAAACGGTTCTATATACTTTAATGAAACCGATATAAGACTGCCATTCGACGGAAAACGCAGAAAGAGAAGCATGATAGATTATTTGTGATAAAAGGTTCGAAAATATTCGTGAAAAGAGGATCTGTGAAATGCTCAGCAACATCCAGATACATATGTCCGTAAGGCAAATCTAAACCTAAATATTACAAGTGAAAATAACAACATATTTAATTGTTTTTATACTCGACATATGAGTATTATTATGGGAACTATTTTAATCATAATCATTCATAAAATACTCTAAATATTCAGTATTATATAAATACATATACAATAAATACATATATATCTGTAATACATTAATTAATTTTTATGGTTTAAAAGTTGGGTTATGGATTCATCGGATTCAACGGACCGATTTTGATCATTAACGAACTTTTTATGTTTAAAACACTTCAACAAAATTTCAATTTGCTATATCTAATCGGTATTGAATTATCTTGGGTATGGGCGGTCGAAAATTGGCTTTTCAGGTGTTTCTATGAATATCGATTAAAATTGGTTTGGGACTTCAATATTTTCTTGCGTTACAAATTCTAGACTAACATACTAATATACTATGTCATATTGTATAAATGTCGACTATAAAAATCGTCATTCGATAATATATTCCACTTTTAGGAATTGTTAAAAAATCTAAGAGGCCTTACGTTCTTTCCAAATTTTTGGAATTTTTCTTATGAACCCAATCAAGAACCTAAAATGTTGAACATCCTAATTTTACTGCTAATAGAATGAATAGTTGATTTTCTTGAAAATTAGTTTCAGATGAGCCAGAAATCTTTCATGGTGTGAATCCTTGACCGATCGTCTAGGTATGACACAGATTTGATAGAATAATTTATTGGCCTCACCACTGTAAAATACTTTGTACACAGAGGTATTGTGATGTTCGCAAGTGATTTCCTTATTATTTTTATTCTTATGTTTTGATACAGTGTATTTTGAATATGCACAATTTTATTCATATAATTTTCTTATGTCTCTAAAAACTACACTAAATATTATGTGTGGTAAGTAAAGCATTCTAAAGATTATCTTATGATAAAACTTTCAATTGACTTCATAACTTTTCACTCGTACATTTCTTTGACATTTTTAATATGATAAAATCAGTTTTTATAACTTCATTGAAATGTACGAATAAAACTACGTGTATAATGAATATTACATAATGTAATGCTGGATTATGTTTAAAACGCTAACGTTAATAACACACAAATTATGCAAATTTTTCTTTAATTTTTTCATTTTATAGTAAATATTGAATACGAAATTAATTCCGTTGAAAAACCAACAGTATAATTTTATAGATGGTTTTATAAAACAATTAAATCATAATTTTTATTGTTGATATACAACTATCTCGGTCATTATCAGCTTTTATTGATTTACTATTTTCTTGTCCGACTACAGCAAAGCCAAAAGGGTCATCATTTTACAAGCTACATACCTATTTTTCGGACTCAGTCTATGTCACTTTCAAAGTAAGTCATCCTGATTAATATATACATTTTGTCTGATAACAATAACTGATAAATCCAGTGCTCTCAAAATGGTTTGTGTTTTTTTTAAAATTATTTTTTTATGTATATAATAGAAAATATGGCATCAGATTTTTTTGAAAAACCATGTGAAAATATCGAGGTATGTGTATATTTCTTTTTGGAATATTGAAAGTAAGGTAATATTGTTTAATCAAGCTTTAATTGAAATTTTTACTTATTTCACATTTTCAAATATTTTTAATACTTCAAATAAAACAAAAACATAATTTGACAAAAATTTCATAAAAAGCATGATTTAACATATTTTTATTTATTTTCTGAATTTATTTATTTGGTTTTTTTTTCAAATATAAACCAGTATGTGATAATTTTTTATTCCAGTTTTGGTATAAAATAATTACTTGTTGAAAATTATTTGTAACACTCAAATAATTCTAAGCGAGTCGAAAATTCATATTTAATTAATCCAGTATAATGATACCTTAAAAGTAAAAATTATTGAATAATACAAGTAAAAATTATATTAATATAAATTATGTACACAATTTATTCTAAACACGTTTTTAAAAATCATACATCCATTTCAGTCTTATACACGATAATTGTATGCATAAATATGTCTCTCTATAACATGGTAACTTTATTTTCATATTGCTTTATTAACTAACTGATAAAATAATCAATTGTGGATAATTTTTTTCCTACTCAAAAACTCCCCTATTTTATAAATTAAATGACGTTTACGTTTAATATTAATTTTTTATTTCTGAGAAAATGGAAATGCAGTTCAACTTTGTTTTCAACGGCCTCTATGTACATTTGTGTGTACGTATATTCATTCCACTGTAGCAGTTAAACTATTCAACCGATTTTGATGAATGGTGTGTTAATCGATTCGTTATTATGACCCGATTACATAAGAAAAATAATAGTTTAATTGAAGCGCGGCAGATCTTGAAATAATAATATCATCCAAAGGCTGGCGTGGTTGCTTCTTCATGTTATCGAATTGAAATACGTACATCTAATGAATAAAGGAATAAAGTACATCTGTCATTCAACTATTTAATTAAGTAAATAATTTTCAGAGCGATGTATTTAATTAAATATTTATAAGAAATATTGATTTATTCAATGAATTAATAAAATTATTAAAAATAAATGTGGTAAAATCATTATTTTTAATTGGTTCTAAACATACCGTTGTTTTTCATTCAATGGCAATGTTTTGATTGTCAATAACAATAAATGCATAAAATTGACATTAAAAGAAGTATAGCTTTAGTGACAAGTACATCCATGTTAAAATTAATACGATAAGCAGAAGACACTTAAAAATAATCCAATCGAAATTAATCAGTTTTCATTCAAAACGTTTTTCACTCACAACTATATATTTAAAGATTTTAAAACTTATATTTTATCTTTTCCTATTAACTACCGTCTTGGTAAACCAGGTGAAGAAATATGTATTTGAAAAAAGTCTAGGTGCAAGCAAGGTCGACAAGACGAAATTCTCAATGTAGCGGATAGAAAAACAGTTTTTTGTTGAATATTACAGATGTGAATTTTTTTTGATTACATAAAGTTATTCAGTTTTTTGTAGAGTGGTAATTTAACGAGTCGAATGAACATGGTTCCACGTGAATTTTATCATTTGTTCTCGAGATAATCGGGGCAAAAAATAAGGAAAACACATACGTAAATACCACCACAAACATCTCTCTTATAAAGTTGGGCCTGGGCCTTACTAACCATAAAACGAAACCTCAAAATTTGAGTTCACTTAATCAGCCCCATTAAAATAGCTTGCCTTTGGGAAAGACCGAAAAAAACACAGACCTAAATAAAATTGGGGTAGTTTAATAACATGTTGGGCATAAGGCACAAAAATAAGCAGGCATGTACGAATTGGATCCCAAATGTTATCTGAACATTTGAATCTTATGTTGAATATGACGTCAAACAAAAACCCCAAGACACATACTAACTCGACCCCCAAAAATCACCTATATTTTCATCACAGGATATTTTCATCACAGGTTGTGAAAACAAAGATAAATAATAATATGTATCACGTGAAACTACAATTTTAAACATGAGCATATGCCACTTCTGGTAACAGTTCCTTGCAATACTTGAAGAATAGTGTGTAGTAAAAATAGGAATACGCCAGCCTTAATAAGCCAAGAACTGCATATTCAAACGAAGAACTTAATATTCAAAATAAACTGACTTACCGACTTACAGCTACTAGAATTAATAATACATCAATAGAAACATTCCTGAATTATATATTATTAACATTACAACTAGCCATGAATTGTTTCAAGATTTCTGCTTACTAGTGTAGTAATTTTTTATGGAGTTGTTTTTGTTACGAATTGGTTTGTTCGAGAATCTTACGGCGGTGTGGTTTTTGAACCAAATTATTTTAGTCGGAGTGTTTATAGACCATGTTATTCTTGACGTGTGATATTATTCAAATTTAAAGTCGGAAAAAAGAACTATTATTCTTAACTTGTTACTCACACATGATGTTCATTAATGATTAATAAGCCATTATTAAACAAATTATATATTGTATTTAAATTATTACTTACACAATTAGACAAATATTATTTTTACAAATTAAATACATTATATATGTGTAACTTCAACGATATTTGCAGCGTACGCCAAAACATGTCACCGATTGTAAAATTTTTTCCTACTTACTTGACACTTATCGTTAAATTTTGTACAATTTACACAATATCTTTATAAATAATAGCCTATGTGTTATTCTGATGTATAAGCTTAATTATTGTAAAGTTTCATTAAAATCCATTCAGTAGTTTTTGCTTGAAAGAGGAACAAACATCCACATATCCACACTAACAAACATTCGGCTTTATAATATTAGAAAGATATATCAACTACGATCCATAAAATGTTTCATATTAAATTCCTGCCCTGTTTCTACTTTAAAATTAATTTCCGAAAATATTTTATAAGCAAGGTTCAACATTACACACACTTTCATTCCTAAAAGTCAAAAATAGTGACACCGTTTTAAACTCCGTTTAAAACACGAATTTGAAAAAAATTGTTATTTTATTTTGGTCGTAATTTTAAATTTTTATGGTGGCAATAAAATTAAAGTAACCTTTTATTAGAAAAGAAAAAATTCACTACATGGCATCACCTCAAGGGTACAATTTATTTAAATTATCAATTACCAGTAATTTTAAATGAACGTTCAAAATGAAAATCGGACCACCCTGAACTGGGAAATTCAGGTTAATGGAAAGTGTCTTTTTATAATGTCTTTAGATAAACAATCAAATTTCTCAGAAACTATTTATTTCTCAGAATCCAAGTTTTTCCACCTTTTGAACTTATTTAATAGCATCTTTTCTGAAATGATTAAAAACTTCTAATCAAAGATTGCAAAATTTATTACAATTTAAATAGTCTCCATATTTGAAAGGTCTTTTATGATTTAGGTGAAACATATGTACCGAATTTTAGTTTCCGTATATCATTTTGCAGGCTTTTTCAACATTTAAAAGTTTTTTTGACCAGAAGCTTTTTTGCAGTAGTTAGTTTGAAGAATTAACATGAAGAAAATTATTTGTTTACTGTCAGTTCATGATCTAAAAATTGCGACATTTTTCTATAAAAAAAATAGCTGTAATTAATTGTTACTTGAACAATTACTAGTAGTATTTTATTGTTGAGGTAAATTATAGACCACACTATTCCTTAATGTGAGTAACAAACAAACAATGAAACGTTCAACGAACTTTAAAACATACTTGTCATTCAAGATGGAAAATTTTCTGACTCATAGCATATTCTATCCCAAAATTGGAAAAGTTTCTTGCGAGTTAACACTTGAATGTATGGCTAAAAAATTCATTAAGATTAGGGCATTCATCGGAATCCTCCATGAAAAGGATTTATTGTATGTGATGTTCTAGACAGAGGCAATCATATTTCCATCATGTGTTATTGCAAAAATTAATTTGTTTTATAATTTATAAAACATTCGTTTGAAAATTAATGATTAAAATACTTAAAAAAGGATTGAATTCATGAATATTTCTAAAATTCTAGTTGAATAAAAAGTTTTCCAATTTTTCTGATAAACATTTGCATTCTGACCATTTATAATACCTGATTGATTGCTCTTTTCAAATAATGCATAATCAAGTATTTCCTTTGGTAAATTGCATATTTTATACATAGATTTATATAGCGAATAAAAAGTGTATGATTCTCGAAATTCTAATAAAGATATGTTAGTGAATGTATTTACATTAAAGCTGAACCACTATTCCGTATCATATTTCATCAACGTCATGCAAATAAGTGACGATAGCACTTCAAGAATTGTATTGTAAGTAATATGATGAATATCTTTCGGTAGTTTTACTAAGATGCGCAACGTTATAATATTACATACATATCAAATTTCATATTATTGCTGATGTTTTGATAAATTTTGAAATGTTTTGTGGAGTTTTTAACATCGTACTTTTTCCTCTTGTTTTTACTTTAGTATAAGTATAGGATGTTTATCTTAACATATGCAAAAATTCGAAAATTAGGTGAATCGAGCCAAATTACTACAATCAAAAGTGTAAGAAGTATCCATTTTACTGATATTTTCTGAATTATATCAATTGACCACTTGTACATATACTTATACTGGGTTTTACGTCAATTAAGGGTTAATTTAATTTTTTATTTTAACAGAATCCTACAGTTTCTATAACAGTGTCCGATTCTATTCTTATAATGCATACAGATTGTAAAACCGACTTCAAAAAATAAGAGGTTATCAATTTTGCTGTTTCCATACTTTTTATATTTTTTAAAATCTATTTGTTCGCGCAGAACTTCTTTGTTTATGGACCAATTTTAAGAATTAAAAATTTATTTTTTTTTTTTAATATTAAAATTTTAAAAAAAGGTGTTTTTTTGGTTTAAAAAAATATTTTTGTGTATATAAAAATGTCTTAGAACTAAAAAATAATTTTAATTAAAAAATTTCTATAAATAATTACCTTGAGACTAATTAACTGTCGAAGTCGGCGCTTATTATATACCCTCATCTTAAAAATTGATTAGTTGACGGAGAAGGGAATTAGACATTAGATATTTGTTCATTTTTTTGAAGGCAGCTTATTTTTTTTTTTTTAATTTTTATATAATATAATTATGGTTTTTTACATATATTCAAATTATTAAATATATAAATAAACAAAAAAATAATTTTACCATAATAAAAGTATCATAAATCACCGTAATATTCTCTTTTTCACTACTTGTGAGTGTGTATACACTTTGCTCTTTTTGTTGCCAACACTTTGCTTGGCTTGTTTACTTGATCATTTTCTTTATAGATTCTGGTCATTAAATCAAAAAATTCTTGAACGTACTTTACATTGACTACGCAGGCTCGAGATAAGCCTTCCAATTTTCAAAGATATGATTCGGCATAACGTCTGCTAATTTCGATGTTTCTGAATATGTGCGTATCATATTGCATTTTTTAGCAAGTTGGAATGCCATTTCTTTCACACCCCTTCTTCCCGGGGCAAATCAAACTTTTTCTAATTTTCTTATTTGGGCCACTAACCTATTCTCATATTCTGTCGAACCCCCATTTCGTTGCTACGGACACATCACATGCGGCCGTTTCGTCAATTTCAATTTTAAAAATGCCCTATCAAAGTCATACCCACATACTTCCAGCTAAAACCTTAACAACAATAAGAAATCATTAATGTGTTTAATTTTTTTTTCAATAAAATAAAAATTTGATACTGACCACATATTGTTGGTACGTCAAAAAACTACTTTTTTTTAATATTCTTCACAAGTGCTTGTCTGTCATGATATTCAGCGATTGTGAATGACTCGTGCACTTCAAATGCAATACATATCATTGTTAGCTTGATCGCTAGATGTGTAGGGCGTTTTATCAACTGAGGCGTATAACCAAGTTTTCCCTAAAGCAGAGGTACGTGCAAATGCTTAAAAATTGTTTTCATTAGAATCAGATTTACTACTTAAATGTTACATTTTTTGAATGTTTGGAAGTAAATTTGTAAAAATGTACAACACTCTTTTGAAATAATTTTACTTTCCATTAAGTAAAGCTTTCATAAAACAATTTCATAAGAATAAAACACGAAATAAAAATGAAATTTCTTAAAAATTTTATTTATAAATTATTAATTTATCTTAGATAGATATTTTTTTCGAATAAGACAATAATAAAATATAAAATGTAAGTTGAATCATGTTTCCACAGGAAAATCTTCAAATTGATATAAAGGCTCGCTTAGTAGTGAAAATGAACCTTTAAAAAAACTTCGAAAATATAAATTTCATCAATCAAAATAAAAAATAACAAAACCTACTATAACAAAAAGAAAATAGAAACAAAACGCAACTTATTATTTATAAAATGGTGTATACATGGAGTGTTCTAGAAGTGTTTTGTGTTTGTTATGATTTCACTTGAAATATTACACTGTCAGTATTTTTACTTCATTTACATCTTCATCTGCTATTTTATTATGATATTATTTTTGCCCATGATGACAATAAAAATTAATTTAGCAGGTTCATATATATTGAATTATATTTTTGTGTTAAATTGAACGGTAGCCCAATCACAGCCTAACGGATTTATATCTCATACAGAATTTATTTAGATTTAAAAACATGTCCACCTGTTAAGAAAAACTCCGTCCGCCTGTGCAAATCAAAAATACCAAAATGGAGTAGCCAATTTTGGTGGTTTGTTCTAGACCTAAACAGTAAGATCAAGTTCGTAAATGAGCAAAATCTAATGGGTCCAATGGATCCATGACTCAATTTATCAACCATAAGAGATAGAAGAATCAACAAGAAATGTTTATTTATTCTTTATAAAACAAGCAGCTTTTGTTTGAAATATTTGTTCATAAATTATTTGGATTTGCAACAATTTTACTTTTAAGTGACAAGATTTTTATGTCGATTTTTCTTACCACATTTCGTTAGATTTGAATAAACATTTTTTAGTTATTTGTGCGTTATGAAAATTGCGGTATATTTTTCAAATTTTATGCGTTTTGTATCCTATTTTATGCCCGATCTCTAGATGTTATTTTAGATTTCAAAGTAAAATATTTTTATTTATAAAAACTTTTATTTAACTTGCAATGTATTTATGTTGGTCCGGGTAGAATCTTCCAACTAAATTTTGAAGCACCTATCTTCAACCGATTGAGTTGAAATTTTGAATACACATTCAGTTTGGATTAGAAAGCATGGTTATCATTGTGACGCGATTCTGAATCCAACAACTTGGCACACCCAAGACGGCGAATGGTTATTTTTAATGCAACCACAACATGAGGTTCAAATGATAGGGCTTTCTAAGAATAACTCGAAATATAAAGTGACATCACTCTAAATTCAAAAGGGCTGACTTCCAAAGCTTGTAACTCATTTTTGAAGCAGATCTCATCTTCTTCTGACGCGCTTTATAACACACATTTGTGCATTTGTAGTCCAGCGATATTTAAAGAGTAAAAATTAAATTAAAAGTAAAAAAGCTTTTTCTAAAACATGCTTTCATTTAAATAAGCTAAAACCAAAAAAGAAGCTTAACATAATGTAATTTATATTTTAATTATTAAAATTTTCATACAAAGTAAATACAAGTACTTAGATCTCGCTACAAGTTTCTATGATATAAATTGTGTAATGACGTTATAAGTTGACACAACAAGTTTTAATGTAGAAGATTATGTATTTCCTTTTAGCGCATTTAAATAAAAGCTTGTTTACAAAAAAAGATTTTCAATTTTAATTTATTATTCATAGTCTAAACCACTACATACTTACTTCATTTAAATACTTAGTGACACATCCAATCGCATTAAAAAAATTTCATTTTGAGAACCATACTGTATCGTCTATATTCATATAATATAAACACTTATATAAAACTTATTATTAAACAATACAAAATATATGTAAAGAAAAAAAAAATTTATAAATAATGTATTACTTATAGTATAGAATCTAGCATGGTATAGTGAGTGCTGTGTGCTGTGTTGGTTGGTAGCCGTGGTATTTGATGGTAGCAGCTGTTCAATGTTTATTTTCACAGAAAATATTGTACTTAATATATATATATATATATATATATATATATATATATATATATATATATATATATATATATATATATATATATATATATATATATATATATATATATATATATATATATATATATATATATATATATATATATATATATATATATATATATATATCTACACATATTATACGTATATGTGTAATGTGTTTGTTTATTATATGTGATTTGGGGTTGATTGTACAATCAAGTAATCTCTAATATTACTACTAAAAATCATTATGGTCATACAAATGATTGTAAATGCACCAATAAAAATAAGTTTAAAAATTGAAACCGAACTACGACAAACGTGCGTTTTGTAAACTATGAATGAAGAGAATATTCTTGTCTGTCATTTTTATCTACAAACAAACAATTGGTGGTCAGAGAATAATCGGGATGCTACGCCATTTTATTAAACGGTTTTATTTAGCTTACCTTGGTTGGTTTTTCAGGCAAAGTCATTAATTATAATTTAACCCCCTTGATATTTGGTAGACACCTTAAGTTCAGATGACAATAGAATTTAAAATATGCAGTATCATTGAAAATACAAAATGGTCGCCGCTACAAAATCGCAGACTACATATTTCAATATGGATATTAAATGAAAAGGCTTGACTAGTAAAATAAATACACATTGAAAAGTGTATATTCAATATGACCCCCCAAAAAAGTAACGGATCACATTTTTTTTTCAAAACCTCCTAAATATAGATATCAGATGAAAGGGCTTAGCTCGTATAATCCTGTACGCAGTCACAAATTTCAAATCTAAGATTGCTGATGTGGATAATGTACTAAACGCAAAGAAGTAATTCGGTAGGTCTTTGGTACCCGCCAACAAACCACTCCCCTTATGAATCTAGGAAATTAATCAGACAAAAAATTTAATCGCGACATAACCTTAAAGAATTTTGAATGATTAACTCCACACGTACCACTATCAATATTGTATATTAGTCTATTTTGATGACGTTATATGTGGATGCCCATCCATGATGTTATACTTTCGAAATACAGATAAAATTATGTATACGAAAATCATAGAAACACAGAAATTGTTTTAAAGTTATTACATCATGGCGTGTTTCATTTTTTTTTTTTTAACTTTTTCTCTTTACAAATGTTCATAATTATTTTTCGCTCACTTTATGGATATTGTTTATTATTAAATTTTAAAATTCATATAAATAAAAATTTATGTTATTTACCCCATCCCAATCATTCAATTGTTTTGAAATAAGTTACTGCAAAATTTTTGTGTTTCATTCAAGAAAAAAAACTGAAATATATTCGTAAAAAGGTTCCCATTAATGTCAACATATCGTGAGCCAATCAATGAATCGTTGTATGTATATTTCGTACGTAGATGCGTGACTATAATTTTCTTTACTTAATAAAACGGTACACGATAAACAGATTCATATTTCACCTGAAATTTCTGTGTCCGTTATTGGCAGTGTACTTTTAAATGAGGTTGAAACAGACATCTTTAAATGCAAAAAATTTTTTTAACAATGCCATAAAATATGTATGAACTAAAATCAAATTGAATCTTTTCGAGCTAAATATGTCTAGACGTATTGTCATGTATTATCGATAGTTTGAGGATTTTCTTGCGAAAATTGCACAAGGGAATATTTTATTGTAACATATACCAACTTCATCGAATAATGACAATGTATACCACTTGAGTGTAGTGTAGGGATGTCATCCCCTGTCTGTGTCTTGTTGTTGATAGGAAATGCAGTCCAAAAGACAAGCAACTATAGGAAGTAGGAGAACAACTTCTCGAGCATGTGCACAAACACATTCGAATATTCACATAACACAACATGTATACGTTATTGTTTTTTATTGCAGCTTTTCTTAAGCGACAGACAAGAAATAAGAAAACTGTTTGGATGTTTGGTGTATCCTTGCATTTAAAAAATTCTATTAAGTATGTTTTTATTCAAACTAGAATGAATCCGTTTTTTATAAATGAAAGCACAATATATTTCCATTTTATTTCCAAACTGTCAACAATAAATTACTAGTCTTTGGAGATTCATGCTATTTGATAATTTCAGATCAAGGTCATTTACTACACATGAGAAATCTAAATTTGAAACACTATTCACAAAAAAAAATTGGTGATATAAACCTCATGTTAATTGGGTGGTAAGCATAATTTTTCCAGGTTTGCTCTCATAAAATCGTAAAAAAATCGCTTTTCTTGCTAATATACTATGAAATAGGAACAAAATGGCATAATTACAAAATAAATAAATAATATAAATAATTGTTAAATTATTTATTTACCGAGTATCCTCGCATGATGAATAATTATGCCGAATTAAATAGCTATTTTACAATATTACTACATAATATCATAAAATTTTCATTGACAGTAAAGTGATTTTTTCATGATTTATTGTGTTGGTCCTTTTTAGAACGAAGTTGTTTTTTGGAGGTTGCTACAATAAGTTAAATGGTCGAAAAAGTAACGTAACGTCACCATCGTTACCATAAAACAATAATTATAATTATTTATAGTACAGTATAATTAGTAATTGCTTATTTAAAATAATTAATGATATTTCTATAAATTATTCAATTTTTAATAAATGGCAATACTTCCTAAAATATTAATTGATATTTAGCGATTTTGGGCTGACAGAAATACATTAATATAATCCAAAGAAATCTATCAATTAAAGCACGTTTAGAGTTGATAAAATAACGCTTAGAACTTCATTCTTGACGGGGTCCCCCGATCGAAATAATTTTTCTATTAGCTATAAAACTTTTTACGTTGTGATAAAATAAGCTATTTCGTATATGAAGGTGCAAAATTTCATAAAAAATTGATGAAAGGTTTATGATATCTGTATTTAAGTGTTTTAAATAGCTTCATTGCCGGAAAAGCAATGAAATAGCTTCATTACCGATTTCGATATTATGTGCAAAAATGTAATTTTTATAATGAATTCAATATGACTACCTTCATTTTCTTCGCAATACGATATACCGATTATTGCTTTTTCCTAAGTAATTCAACCGCCGAAATAGTAATTAATACGTGTTTATAAGTGCTTACAAAATCGGACCACGCTGAACACCCACACTATTTTTTATTATTTTTAAAAAGATAGATAATAATTTAACTATATCAATATCCGTAAAGTTTCTTAAACAGAAATTTGTTTATCAAATGTAAATTTGAAATAAAATAACATTCCATTTAAAAGATTTATTAAAAATGTTAAACTTTTGTTTGAAATATTTTTCACTATTTAACTTATTTTTCGAGCTTTCAGCATGTCAAAAAAAGTACCTTGATGGCCGCATTAAAGTAGTGCCATACCATTTGTAAAAAATTAAGCTTCACATTATACAATAAATTATAAGTTACATGTATGAAAATTATGATTCTGATAGAATAGACACAGAATGCCATTTCATAATAATAATCTTTAAGCATCATTGTAAGAAAATAAGACACAGGATATTAAACCTAAGAGTACCTACTGTCATATTATCTATTTATGCCTATGAAGTATGCCCATCGAATAGACACTCTAATGAAGAGGGTTTAATAAAGGTTCTTGATGAATTTCTATGGTCTATTACTATATCATACCTACTTTGTACACAGAATAGTAAAAGCAATAAAGATTTCGAACATAAAAATATGTCGAATTCGACAACATTTTGAATAATTATGTGGAAATTTTATTATTTTTTCTATGAACATTTCAAAAAACTACACTCACTTAAAAATTAATAGCGAATGAAAAAATAATTAAATTCTTTCAATGAAGAATCGTCACATTTTTATCTCGAAATGGTCCACAACTACTTTGATTTTGATGATTTATTTTTAAATGTAGGTACTTAATTTCAGAGAGGGTGGGTGTCAACCCTCCAGTACTTTGAAAATTTCAATATTAAATAAACAATAAAACAAGAAATTTCAATAAAAAAATGTTGTGTACAGTTTTTTTTGGAAAGTATTCGATACTTATTGAGCTATGATAGGAAATGCCCATTTTGCAATTAACAAACCAAGTTTTATTTGAAAAAGTGTGTTTGTAAACAATTTTTTTCTAATTTACTTATTTTTTATCGAAAAAAACTAAGTTAAAATATTTATGCTTGTAAAAAACATGGAATATTTTCACAGAAAATTGAAGCAACAAGATAGTTTATTGATACTGAATTTGCAATATTTTACATCAAAATGAGAAACTAATATTAATACCATAACAAAACTCGAAAATTAAATTTAAATTGATTCAAAAACAAAAAGCTATAAGCTTTTAAATATTATTTACAATCTCTTTTTTGGAAAAACAGTGTTTTACTTGTAGTCTCTATGACGATACCAAGAGCTGTGGTCATACATTTTATATCTCCCACTTTGTTAAATCAATAGCTTTGAACGTCCATATTTTTCTTATTATTAAATACTAAAAAAAAAAAATTACTAAAAATCCATTTTTGTGAAGTAAAGAAAGTTCTATTAAAGTGATAAAAAGAATAAAGTCAAATATCTAATTACATTTAACGTTAAATAACATAAAAGCGTTCAGTAAAAAGTCATCAAAGCTTCACTAATATTTGTAAAAGATGTGCTTTCATTGAAATTGTAAGCTCAAAGAATATGTAATGAAAATAAAATTGTTTTTTGAGCTTAGTATATTTTGTAAGATGAAAGTATACTAGTAATAAAGATTAAATAGAATACATCCTAGAAGTTTTAGATATCAGTTTAAATTGTTTGATTCACAAGTATTTTGTTCACCGCGTTAATAAAGTTATTTAAATTTTTAAAACAAGACGAAAATCAAAAAGGATGTGAATATTATAACAATAAAAAAATTGAGTTAAGAACTTTTTTCGAGGCATTCCTTCAAAACAGTGAATTGATTACCTAATTCAAAAAGATTTAGTGTAAAACTAAAAGATCTTAAGTATAAAACTAACCGATTTTTTTACATTTTTGAAATTTATAAATGCATCAAGGAGAGATAAAAATGTTTTGACATATCAGAGACACGTTTTGCTAAAACTTTATTTTTATAATTATTAATGAGAACACTAGGATTTTTCGAATATATTTAGTTTTTTTCCCCACTTTCCTAGATCAAATTATTTTGTATTTTATAAATACGTATTTTGACTACAAAGTAGTCATCATCAGTATGAATTAGCTAGTTGTAATGATTCTCTGAGGAGATGTTACTCGTTGCTAATTTGGTGACGGATTTGCACACTTGTTCGTTCGTGTATGCGAAATTTATACTTTTCAAGTATCTATCAAATTGCTACGTCAACTAATCAGCATCGATCACGTGTTTAGTGTTCGGCCAATGATATTGGACCACGTGGCTTTTGTCAATTAAAAAATCTCAAACTAAAAATTGACCGTACAAAACTAAAAAAGAATTATGAAATTAAATAATTTTAATTTCAAATACTGTTTCAATTCTAATAGTTCAACTTCAATTTTGAAATCTTTATTAAATCAGAATTTGGAATAGGTCCTTTATCTGAGTTCAACGTCTCTTTGTCATATTTTTGAATGTAGATGCTTTTATATGCATCTAGTTCGGTTGGATTGGATACCGATTTTAAGAGTTTTAAATTTAATTTGTCGATTTTATGATTGTTATCAATGACATGAGCAGCTACACATGATTTATCAGTTCGTCCAAATTTTATGTGTGCCATGCGCTCTTCGAATCTAGTAACAATTTGTCTTGTTCTTTGTCCTATGTATTACATCGAGCAATTTTGACATCCAATGCTATAAATTCCTGACTGATTAATTCCTGACTAATCAATTTTGTCCTTTGGATTTCCTAGTAGCTGCTTTAATTTGGATCTGCTGATTGGAGCTTTATTACTTCAGATTGGTTTTTAATAATGTGAGAATTTGCATTTCCTGCAGGGCTGTAGCACAAACTTTTATAATAGAGATCGACAAAAAAAAAATCATAAAATCAAAATCCGGCAAATTGCTAGAATAATTTTAGAATAAATATTGTCCGAGATATAATTATTAATATTATAAGAGCTTTTGATTGTTATAAATAAAAGCTTCTAAAAGAACATTGTAAGTGGTTTGAGTTTCGTCCGAGTAAAAAGTATAAATAACCGAAATACTAGTTCCGGTAGTCATAAGCATATCATGTACTTTAAGTATGCTTCTAAAAACTTGTATATGGCTTAATTGTGAATAGTGTAAAAATTTTTACCACTACGAAAATTCGGAAAATGGGTTATTTAACTATTCGTAGCTCGCAAAATTTGCCATTTCTGGAGGAAATTGACGGACATATATTTTATTTATTTGTTGTTATAGGATCATTCAATAGCAAATGTAAAACTGTTTTTTCCAACATCTTAAAAAATGGGATATCCTTTGAAATTTTCTGGTCCGACTACCAGACAAAATTGTTAACTAATCACAAATAGCCATAAATAATTTTATAGAAATTTGTATATTTATAAATATGAAATGCTAATGCACACCCAACCTATTTAACACACAATTTGGTCAACCTTTAACGGAAATCAAAGCAGTCCTAGTTTAATATTTCAAAACATTATTTACTATTATAAGTTAAGGTACTAACGTAACAGTTTGGGCAAAAAATTAACTCTAAAATTAAAGCGATTAACTTAAATTAACTAATTCATTCAAATTTTATTTTGTCTTGATAACTACAGTACGATTTTTATGGGTTAGGAAGCATAATCTTGGAAAAAAGTAGTAATTTTTGTAAGTAAATTTTATTTTAATTTTGACTACATAATATTATGCATATATGTTAATAGTTTAAATAGCATTGGTCTAAATTCGAGCGCCAATTTTGATCAGTGAAAATTAGCAAACTGACAATTTTTAATGAAATCAGAAAGCAGCAGCCAAAAATATCTAAAAATACCAATGAAATTCTATTCAAATGATCTAGGATTGCCTGAATCCCGCTACAATATTTTCAAGTATTAATATAGATAGTTTTTCAGATGATGTATGATAATTAAAGCTTAGGTTAGGTATTGTAGTTTGTCAATTCGCATATTATTATATTTTTGTAAAATTGGTGTCGTAAATAAACTCATTTATAAACCAAATATGATGGAAAAATACAGTGTGGCTTAAATTTTCTTTCTGGTGATAAAACGGTGTTACTATGAGATAGTTTACTGCTTAAGTAACTACGTATTATTTAATTATGATTTCAAGGGATCATAATATTCAAACAAATAAACAAATATTCTTGAATTTTAGCTTACATCTGGATAAAGTAGCCTTTCATAAAGAAAAAAGTCCACAGACCAACACACAAATACACAGATTCACACATTAAACTTATAACTTATAACAATCTTTTTAGGTCGTGGGTTAAACTAAAATATGGGTACATGAATGTAAAAATGGGATCATTCATTGCATTAATTTTTTACTAAAAAAAAAAAAAAAATCGACAAAGGTAGGTATTGTCGTAAAAGAACGATGATGTTATTTTCGTAACAACTTTATTTTCGTAAAAGTTACATAATTTGCCGTTAAGTGTAATTTAAGCAAATGTAGTGTGATTATAAAAAGTTTAGTAGCAGGCCAATTATAAGCCCAATTATAAATTATAAACTGAAAAAAGCTCAATGAGTTCCGGTTGGTACTAATATATATATATATATATATATATATATATATATATATATATATATATATATATATATATATATATATATATATATATATATATATATATATATATATATTGTCTGTTAGAGTTTACTTTTTTTATAGTTTATTTTACTTTTGTTTTCTATTTTCAATTCTGTTTCTGTCGTTTTAATGCATTACTACTTAATTTTCTATTTTGCAGTAGGTTTTTTTAGTTTTTCAATAATGCATTTTATTTAATTAACTTAATTTATATCGATTGTAAACATTTTTCAATTCAAATGAATATTTCTTCTGTATTGCTTGTACTATATGTGGAACGTATAATAATGTACATAATACATAACATTAACCTGAAACGAAGTATTAAATATGTCTTATGTATTCTCATCTTTAATGAACCGGACTTTCTGCACAATCTGTTTCACAGAAAAATTATTATTAAAATATAATTTTAGTAATAAGAAATTTAATAGCTTCCGCTACAAAAGCTTAGCAAATAAAAATCTTCACGATTAGAATGACGACGAACTTGTTACTTCCTTGTCTTAATTAAAGTACAGGAATTCCGTTTTTAATAGAAATATTCATTTGAGCAACATAAAATTAATTTTGATAAGTTGCAGCGGGTTATAAGGATTAGTTATGTATATGTACATACATATGTTTAGTAGGGGAGTCAGGGAGACGACCCTTCAGCGGGATTTCGGGGGTTTTAGCAAGTACAGACTATAAAAATGTAAAACAGCCACCCACCTAGACATATTCAAAAATATTTGATATTTATAAAGCGAAAGTCTCATAACAAAGAGGGTGTCAGATGTTAAGTAATCCCGATCGACGCTCCAATTCAAAAGACTGATTTGATATTCTGATCATGGCATCACCTTGATATTCTACTAATTTTGGGAATGATTTTGCAAAGATTTTTATGATCAGGCTGTTAACAAAAATTTTCCAGGCGATCTTTTTATTTTATAGTTTGGGTCACAAACATACATACATATTTTTCGTCATCCTTAAAAATAAATTAAAACTTTGTGAGCCTTCTAATACGTTGCGTTACTGTCAGTAGTACATTTGTAAAACCTTTCAGCATGTATTTAAGTTTCCATATTTTAATTTGACGAGCTCGAGTGAATCTAAGAATTTCCAGTTGGTTCCCCTACTATTTTGTTTGTTTTTAATGTTTTTTTAAAATTTATTAATGTTTATTTTTTAGTCATTTTTATTCAGATTCTTCTCAGCAAGCCCGTTCATTTCATATTAATAACCTGGAAGTCCATAGTAAGTCTGGATTGTAACGGGCTTCCAAGTAGGATTTAGACTATTCCTTGCTAACAATGTACTGTCATCCAAACTAAACATGTATGCAAAATTTCCTTGAATTCGGTTGAGGAAAGCTGCTTACAAATTCAATTGCAATGTGTTTTAACCAATACAAGCTTTTGATAAATACATTTTAGTATTAAGACAGTTACCCCAATGATAAAATTTTGATGCAAACTTTAGTGAAAACTTTTTGAAACACGTTGCACATCTTTTGACATGGGAAAAAACCATTGAACTGGCGGCACCACTTATATAAATAACCAGATATATTATATATTTTTTATTAGACCAGAATAAAAGGCTTAAACAATGATAAAATTGGAAGAAAATTATAGTAGGATGAAAGCCATTGGAAACGGGAGATAATATGATAAAAATGAAAGGCAAAATAAATTAATAAATCGGGTGATCTGAGTTCGGGAATCAGGAAGGGGTGAGTTTTTAAGGGTAAAACACGGTTAATTTCGATTTTCAGCAAAACTACAAGTCCTATGGAAAAAAGTTAAATGGCAAAGTTGTAGGTAATAAAAAGATCTACAACTTTTATAATTACACTTTTTTCACATAACCTCAAATTTTTTCGATTGAAAATAAGGGTGCTTTTTCGATATTTATTCAAAGAAGGTGAAAAAATAAATATTTTAAATAAAAAAAATTACAGTGTATTTGGAACATAAAAAGGTAAGTTTTCGTGGAAAAAAAATTTTTTTGTAAAAGATAAAAATAAAAAAATAAAAACTTGGTTATTAAAATTTTCACATAAATTTTGAGGCTATGTGAAAAAGTGTAAATACAAAAGCTGTAGATCTTTTTATTACCTACAACTTTGCCATTTAACTTTTTTCCATATAGGACTTGTAAGTTTGCCGGAAATTCAGATAAATCTAATTTTACCCTTAAACACTTACCCCCCCCCTTACTTCCCGAACTCAGATCGGCCGTAATTTATTTTTCCTTTCATTTTTATTATATTATCTTCCGTTTCCAATTGGTTTCTTTCTACTATAATTTATTTCGTTTTCAAAAATTATCTACCCTGGTATATATACCATCAACAAATGTATGACAGGCATAGTTGTCTTTATATATAACTGACCTCGGTTCGAATCCTACTGCATTCATTAAAATTTTTATTCAATTTATTTTATATATAATATTTTTCCAAAAATATACAATTGCAGGTTATTTCTTATCATTCACGTATTTGCAATACAAAAGATATCTTAGATAACTATATAATAAAAATGAGATATTTTAAGCAATAAATTGCAATTTTTGTAAAACACACGTGATTGTTCAAGTTATCACTTCTGTCGGCAGTCCCTGTTTTCTTTTGTGGCACTATACTGTTTTTTTTAAACTAAGAACGATTTTTCGAGAAACTAATAACATGTTTGTAAAATAATTGAAATATGACATTTGCCGGTATAACAGTACCAAGCTATTTTAATATGTTGCCTTACATATAATAATATCCGGTTACATCTTCTAATATTTCACAACATAAAATATATTATGTAATATTCTTATATGTTTATTATAAATATGAATGTTCAATGACTATATTTCATAGTTCCAGACACGAAATGTAAAGAAGGTCAGTAAACCTAGCAAGTCTATGTAGGAAAATGAAAAATACCATAAAACCAACACTAGTATTATTTAACTAGATTTTGAGCTGCCATTAAAAACTATTTTTCTGGGTGATAAGGACAAAGTCAGCTTCTGTTCCATATCCAATGCAGATAATTCAGAACAAACTTGAATTTCCAGCTTTTTCGCACTTGCCATATTTCTCATTATCAAGAAAAAATGTACATTAATTAATAATTTCTGTTAAATTTTACTGAAATTTCAAGACTTTCTCGACTAACATCTTCGTATTACAAACAAGAGGTTATAAGCTCTCAATAAATATTTTTCATATGTTTTTTGAAAAACAATGTTTTACATGTCATGTGATGGAGATATGTACGTCATAATATCGTTTGGTCCTCTTTGTTTAATCAGAATGCATTGCAAGTTAAATAATAGCTTTAAAAAAATAATAATTTTAGAATCATGTTAGTGAAGTAAAGACGCCTAAATTGAAGAGACAAAAAAAATGTATGCAACTTCTATATAGAAGCTGCCAAAAAAAGAAATTTTGACACAATTCTCGGCCTTGTAGATCTTCGTTTAACAAATATAAAGTTGATAATCTAAGAAGAAAATTGGAGTGTTTTAGTTTGACAATCTGAAAACACCTTGTAAAAAGTTGACAGATCTTGTGTATTTAGTTTGAATTATCTATACTGATTACCAGTTCTACTTGCTGACTTCATTTCTGTACGCTAGTCAAATTATTTTTTTAAAGTTTTTTAAAATAATGTGAAATTTTCTGGCAGCTCGAATTATGGTATGTTTCAGTTTTCTGGTTAGATCCATTTTCCGTTATCGACTAGCTTACCTTACCGATCTAAGGTTTTGCGTTACAAATTCTATTCTAATTTCCATATAAAAAATTCACAATTATTGTGTGCGTTAGTATAAATGATGTTCAAATATCGTATTTATACTTTTTAAATTTACAATGCTTTTAAATTAATTGATTTCGTAAATTTACAACTTATATAAATAAAATTGTTGAAGCGATACACCTCTTATGAATTAATTGCTAAAACAAAAGTAACTACTATTTTGAATACGTTAAAGTTTATATCGGTGAAAAATAATAATGGAAGAGAAAAATCTTCGATAATTAATAAATTGTTAAATTCATCTTATAGTTCAATTAAAGAGAAACATTAATGTATTATTGGCACAGATTGTCAGAACTGACAAAGCTTACAACTTTTATTCCAATAGGAACGACACGAGAGATGAAAGAGGAAAATTACAGTAACAACAAATTTTATTATTAAGCTTTCCAAGCCTTATTCTATAACGAAGCTTTTATTCTCTCGATATATATAGAGTATGCTAAATGATACTAATTTTAGTCTAAAGTTTGTAACGGTAATAAATAATGAAGTGACAAACAAAATTTTGATAATTGCTTATTGAATCACCTTATTAGTCTTACTCCGTTTATCGTCCGTCCGTCATCAAGATTAATCAAAAACAAAAAAGATAGCGAGTTACATTTTGGTAGCGTATTTCGGACCTAAAACGAAAGTTTAAATTGACGAATGAGTCTTCAAAATTCTGTATAAAATCCTTCAAAAATTCAGACAATAATAATATTTCGGACCAATAAGTGAAATAATAATTATTTATTAAGACACTATTTACTATAAGATGAATTTAACAATTTATTAATTATCGAAGTTTTTTCTCTTCTATTATTATTTTTCACCGATATAAACTTTAACGTATTCAAAATAGTAGTTACTTTTGTTTTAGAAATTAATTCATGAGGTGATTCTATAAGCATCTATATCAAGATTAATAATAACAAAAAGATTTTAATTCGAATAAAATTTTGTGCTGATTCGTGTTTCAATGGATTTACAGAACTTTTTAGAGAAGTGGATTGAGGTACATAATAGCGAGCTGGAATTTGTGAGTTTGATTACCGTTTAAAAGTTTTATTAATTTCCCTGGCTAAATATAAAAATGTACAACTAAAAAATTAACGTATTTTTACATACCGCTTATTATATTTTCTTAGTTCGAATAAATAAAGGATATCGTTGACATTTAAAGGGAATATAACTGATATACGCTATTTTGATTTGAGAATCTTTTCTGTTTTGAAAATAACATAATAAGAAAAAACTATAACACAAAAACATTGAAATGAAAGTGTATCTAGTTTTTTGTATAAAAAACATGTTTGCCTCTTTCGTCACGGTACACTAAGTCATTTATGTCAATTTTTAAATATAGCCACATGTATGTAGTATATTCTGATATGGTTGGTTATATATAGGATTAGAATAAATTGAAAAATATTTTTATATTCAAGGTAAAACGAACTACATTGAAAAAAGAATGTGGTCTTGTCTCTGATTAGAATATATTTGTGTATTCTATATACTATATACAGCAATATACCTATTATATGGAGAAAAAAACTGCTCTACTATTCCGGATAGCATCCAGACAACAATTCACAATTCACGACACACAAAAAATAAACTTTTATTTACTACGTAAACAGGAGACTAAAACTTATGAATATCAGGAAGAAAGAAGAGTTCAAAAAGTTCTGTATGAATGTGATAAATGTAACAAAAATTGATATCAGTCGTTAAATCACCTGATTTTGTAGGATAGCAAGATAAGAATCGCATGTGTCCATTCAAGGTCAGATTGGTACATGGTAGAGCTATGTATTTTTGCTCTATAATAATTCGTTTGATTTAAGTGTATAATCAAGGCTTGTGTATAATTAATATATATATTTATAACATAATGGTTGGGTGCGTGTACGCTAGTCAGGTGTGTGATAGAGAACACCTGGCGTATCACAACAAGTTTCAGCCTAGAGTCAGTTCGTGATTTCTGTGAGTATTTTCCCAGAGTGAAAATTCTCTCTACAATACTTGATGTCTGATGATGGACAGCTTACTAATCGGTCTTAAAGATATTTTCTCAAAGATATGTCAATGAGCTATCGTCATATTGGTCATAGGCAAGAACAAATGCACTATATAAGATAAGCTGCAACAAGTGTTTTTTTACGAAGAGCGTTGGTATATAGATAAATAAATCATTATGCTGAGAAAACTCGAAGAGAGTCACGCGAAGAGTGACCGGCATGTCTGGCTATTTTCCACAGACTAGTTCAGTAAGGCATCTTGGGATAATCAAAGATGCAAAATTGCACTATTATGAACAATAATAGCGGAGTATTAAGGTAGTTTGGTATGGTAGAAAAGGACATTTATGGCTATGGTTAGAAATATATTTGATCAATTGCTAAAAATTATGGCACTCAGTGTCACCGGCGCAAATACAACTCTTTCATCTGCTGTTGGAACGTTTCTTGGTATTTCACTAACCCATCTAATGATAGAAATGGAGGTCAAGAAAGTGGCTTATTTATTTTAAAATGTTTGATAGTTCCTGTTAACCGTGTTTATGTATGTGTTTTACATATATATTTTAGCTTTGTTGGCAGGTTAACCGTGTTTGTGTATGTGTTTTACATATATATTTTAGCTTTGTTGGCAGGAATCCTGATCTGTTACATAGACAGGCGGGCTAATCATCGGACCCTAGAGACTTTTCAATCGCTAATTGGTCTTGAATGCCTTCAGAAACTGAGTCACCTGGCACTGAATAAAAGGTTCAAATTGGTCGCGGTTACTTTTAAATGTGGAAGAGGATATTATAGCGCGAAAAGTTTCGTCTTACACACTTATCTCGTCTAAATCTGTTGTGCAGCTCGAATGGCATTCAATAGCCTAAGTTGTGTATAACCACAGGAAAACCATTTGTTTCCGATTGAACAGACCAGGATACAGAGCATTAGAATAGCGGATCTTCTCACAGGAAACTGTGATTTGAACTATCTTCATAAGTTGGGAATTTCAGACGGTCCTTCTTATATGAGTGACAAGACGATCCGGCTTGGCCCTGCTTGGAAGACAATATCATGCAGCTTCATCTGCTTCCGACAGTTTTTTCAATGCATCTTGAGTTCGAAGTCATCGAGACATTCAGTTAGAAAGTTCTCTTCTGGAGATGGAATATTCTAAAGGACACTATAGATGACTAATAGGTCAATATGCAAAGGGACCTCAGCTACTATTCCTTTATTATTATTAAAATAATAATATCCCCTCTTATTGATTTGTTATTATAATTATAGCAAATCACATCACATCAAACCTGAACGTCAAATTGTTACACATATAATTATAGATGTATCCAAATTTTTTACTAACTAGAAATTTACTAATAGATGCTTTGTAGACTGAAAAGAAAATGATCTTAAGTGGGACTGAGCTTTGCATAATCACTGAATGAAATTGTGAGCGAACATGTGAATAATACCCTCATGGTACAGCCTCTTCTTACCAGGTTGGAAATACTTACCACAGCTTCTTACCATATATAGTTATTGTATTCCAGTACTTTAAATTTCAACGTTTGCGTTAGCAATAGTAATTTGAAAATTATGTTTAGCGGAGTTTCTGAAGGCCAAAGCCAAAACTATACGTTAAAATAATATTAAATTTTCAGTAGGATAACTTAATATTTCCCCCCAATTTAAAAAAAAAATTCAAATGTATGTGATATGAACAATTTATATCATGCATTCTATCCATCAAACCTGTACTTAAGGACAGTTATTCTAAAACTTAAATTTAAAATCCATGTGCATAGCGATGATTTGATTTTTGTGGACAAGGAAATAGAAAATAAAAATATATAGATTCAGTGTTTTTTGTGCCAATCCTTCTTATTGGTATTCCGTATAAATTGTATCAACTACTGGTGTACGGTAGTGAGGAGCGTTAAGTAATTGTAAATCAATATATAAAGTATTTTTCACATTTTCTTTTAAATTTTAATTTCCATTGATGCAAATCAATTTAGGCTAGTTCCTATTTCAAATTTTTTTATTAATTTCAAAATATCTTAATAGTAATTCTATACGACAATTTTTTTAAACAACCTCTAAATGTAATATACATTCTAAGATTTGTTGATAAACTTCAGCATCAAATTTCATTTCATAGAGTTTTAATAATGGGTGCCGTATTTTCAATAAAAATTTAATTAAAAAATTTTCATTAAGTTAATAATTTATTTAATGAATTTCGATGTTTTATTTAATGAGTTATCCTATGTTTATAATTACATAATGTTTGTTATAGTAGACTTTAGCCTATTAAATTTATAAAAAAAAAACCATTGATACGTACTTACGGGTCACACACAGAAAAAGTTCTGAGAAATGTCCAACAAATATTGATTTCTTCAAAGTCATATTTCAACTTCCTACGAAACATGAAATTCCACAGAGAAATTAACGCTACTAAATGGCTTTTTTCGATGAGGCCAATTCTCTACAATTTTACTGCGTGGTATATTCTCTTGCAATCTTTCCATGCTTGAATTTGGAACAGTAAATCGATATTTTATACTTGATGCGTTCTAACTGTTTATTGAAAACTGATGGATTTGATTATGAATTTTCAACAAATTCAATTTACACCAACCCAGTATTGTCTGTTGAAATATTATTTCTTATATACATACTGCAGATTTCCCTTATTCAAGTAGAAGATTGAATACGGTAGGCTTGAATTTATTATTAAATTTATTCTTATGAATGCAATTGAATAAATCTTTTGAAACAAAAACAAAAAAAAATCTTTTCGTTTCTTTATATTTTTATGTTTATTTCGTGATATTTTGTAAGAAAGTTGTATTAATAAGTTTGACTTAATCGTAAAGTTGTTCTCGTTTGTTGATGCATATGCATATGAGTAAGAATAATATTGCTTCAAACAAATTTATTAAGAAGATATCTTTATTAAACATATACTTTCATTTTATTGTTGATTTATTCTCATTTACAACCAATATTAATTAAATGACCTAAATTATTAAACCTAGTATAAATTTTATATCCAATTTTTATGCAATAGGGTAAATTTAGTCTAATGATTTTAACGTGGAAAAATATTGAAGGAAATAACAAAATGAAATTATTCGATGAGTGCCATCAAAATGAAATCAATAAGCGAATTGTAATTTAGATAGCATATTCAAAAAGTAAGCTTAGTTCGGAGGTCCATTGATTTTCATAGATTCATGATTCATGTTTTAAACCATAAAAGATGGAAGACAAGTTTAAATATACAGCAAAGGCAAAAGGAAGAGTGATGTTTGCACTTGTGTTCCACCATAACAGCTAAAGTACTGAACCGATTTTGAAGAGTGAGGTGTCCAGCGATTCTACATGACAGTGTAGAGCTAAATTTATTAAGAATAAAAATGAATATGGTGTAAGTAAAAACACAAAACCGGGAGGTTTAATTTTTAAACCTAACAAATTATTTTAATTATTATTAAACTTATTTTTTTCTTTGAAATGCATCTTATCAGATATCAAACGATAGAACTCAAACAATACATTTCCAAAATATATTCATTAATAGCACTTACTTAACGCCAAAAGATTTTAAACAAACATACACGTTATAAAAATAATTTTATTTTAACCTGTTTCCATATAACTTATCAAATATCAGCAATAGAAGTTGTGTGTGAATTTTTGAAATTAAAACTTGTTGGTACGTTAAATACTTATGGGAGAGAGGTAAAACAAGTATTACGAATAATAAATTCAAAATTTGCGTATTAGCAATTTCAGACCTGTATTAAGTCTTCATTTAGAATCATTTCCATCGAAACCAAAATCAATATATTTGAAATTCAAATAATACTCTTCTCACTTATGTTTCCAGTTTAAACATAAAAATATAAAATTATTACTATATAAATTATACGTAAAAGGTATCATTAATTCACGTTTGAAGGGCTAATTGCTTTGAAATAAATACACTACGGCAAAGCCAAATAGGAAGCGTATAATTTTACCAGTGTATGTATGGGTGGTACGCATGTATACGTTTTTACAATGAAATAGAACAATGAGAATAATATCAATATAATGTTTATTCGCAATTAGTACAGTTTCAAAGTATATACATTTATACCATTCACTTAACCCTAAAATTAAGAAAAGTTTCTTATCCATTTGATAAAGTGACGTTCAGAGAATAGCCGTGGTGGCATGCTACTTTGCCGAAATAGTTTTTGTACTAAGCAATACATATTACAGCTGACAGGAGACATGTGACCACAGATTTCCTCTTGACCTCACATTATCAAATTTCGGATAACAATATTTTCTTGTTTTACAATTTTAAGATAACATTTTTGTAGGAGGGTGTTAGTCCTTTTTAGCTTAGTTTTATATTAAAGCAAATACGTATAATTATATAATTATATTAGTATATTAATTAATTATTAATGTTTACATTAATCTCTAATATATTCTGCATGGTTATGTATGAACTACGTATTTAATGTATTTAATTACTGGTAATAATTAAAAATAGTTCAAAAATGTATACTCAATCATGTGTTAAGTATCTGTACAATTAACACAGGTAGTTGATATTTTCATTTGTTTTTTTTTCTTATATTATAATATTGTATAATATGCATGATATATTTTAACCATATTCAAACACTAAGAATTCTACTGGATTCCATCGTCTGATACCTAAATTAGAAGAGTATAAAATCATATTTCAACCTTAGTTTTAAGTGAAAAATTATTGAAATGATAAACTTACAAGTATTTAGTACATAACTATAAAGCAGAATAATAATGTTACCAAAATAAATCTCAGGTGATGTAAGATATATGACAATTAAAAATAAGTAAGTTGTTGAACACCGCAAAAAAAAAACAGCCTTGTATAATACAGGATGATTTGTATGGATTTCCAGACTGGCGCCCTTAAAGTATTTTGCCCTTTTCAATTAGATGATTTGTATATATTTATTTTGTCTTATTTTTTTGTAAATGGTTGAAAGTGTTCTTTTATTATTGTCCTAAAATTGCTGTTTGTTCTATATAATGTTAATTATGTTTCTTCTATATTAGTTCTCACAGTATAATTTATAAAATCAAGCTCTATTCACCATGTTAAAATACCTAGGTCAAAACAACATGGCACTTAACAACACAGTGCCAAAACAACTTGGTACAGAATAATTCGTCACAAATACAACTTGATAAAAATTTAACACCGAATTAATAAAATACGGATAGAAATCATGAAATAATCTGAGATTTAAAGCCACACGTTAAACGCCAAAAAACCCGCAGACTTTTATTTACTTGATCTCAATCTCTTTGGCAGTTCAATCACAGGCTAGGACCAAAAACCTCACATACCAGTACTCGACACCATATATCACTTTGGTATTTTAAATAGAAACAGATCCATAAATGTGATGGATTTGTATGAAGAAAGAATACAAATTTATTTGTTCCAAAAAAATATAAATAATATAAAAAAATTACAGAAATCATTGAAATTACTGTACTTATATATTACAATATAGCAATTATATTTATGAATTTTTCAACAACAGTATATTATATATTCATTAAATCTGACATATTTATGATCATTTCACCATAAGAAGGGAACGCATTTTGGTACCCTAAAATGCAAAGCATGAGTATTGGCTGCTGCAAATATTTAATTTATATTTTATAAAAAGGTAATGTGTTTTATAAAAGAGTTTAATGCTTCTAAGAGTCTAATAGTGCTTTTACAAAGTACAGTGTTTTTATTCCAGTAGTCCAAATTAATACATTCCCCTCTCAGTGAAGTTTTTTATTCAACAATTTATCCATCCTTGAAGGATCAGAACTATTATCCATTGAAATTTTTAATATAAAGGTTAAAATACAATTGCATTATGTTCCAAGTATTTAATTTTAAATGACAATATTATTGCATGGAGGTAACCGACAGAATCAATAAACTATTCATCCTCCAAAGAGTAATAATTTGGAACTAGACATATTATATTGCATTTGTTCACCGCTATTATACCTGATAACAATTATAATTTAATTATGCGAATATAAATAAATAGAAAAATCAAATTAATTTGTTTCGTGTCTAAATTACAAATTGCAAAGAATAAGTACAGTACATAAAGATTGAAAATTATATTTAAGTGCATGGCAAAATGACAAAAAAGAAGGCATTAAATAATATTACTTTTATTTTGAAAAATTATTATACCTTAAACACACGTATCTTTCTTATCACGTGTACTACTTTTGTTTCTTTCGTCTTAATAATAATTCAATGCGAATGCGCCTCTGATAAGTACCTCAAATGACATATAAATACAGAATGATTTTTAACATCACATAAGGAAAAAATTCAAAAAATAATAGAGAAAATTATTTCGAGCAACAGAATCATTTGAAAGGTCCGATCTCAAATGCATACTTATCTTTAAGTATATGAGTTTTAAATTCCGAGTTATTTCTATGATATTGGGAGTATTGTGTTCCTGATTGTAAGAAAAGGACGATATCAATTTTTTTTTATGCCAGTTTGGCTATTCATGAGCAGCTTTAATTTCGTAAGTCTGCAACTTAAATTCTTGCTAAACAAGGGTAAACGTGTCTGACTACATTCCGTACATTTAAGTATAAAGACCGGCGTTCCGTGGTGACGTTTCACGTGTTTTTAGGTTGAAGTGGCACTTGTACGTGAAGGTGTTGCTAATTACATAATATTAGAAACTAAATTTAAACAGGTATCTTATAGATCGCTTTCAATTAGGATTCGCAGATTTATCCTAGTCAGTGCCTGCACGAACAACGGATATATCTTATATAAATTGCACACAGTAAATGTTGTATTCAACCACCTCCGAGAATGCATAGAGCTTTTCTTCATCGAGACGATACTTTTATTTGTAAGGTGATGCCGTTAACAATGGATCACGCCACATTTAACTTGACCAAAATCTATGCCAACTGCCTTTGTGTAATGAACAGCATCGAGGGCATGCGAAAGACAAAAGTAACCAGCTTTATCACCCAAGCAAAATGGAAAATGGAAATAAACTAAATTTTTAAGAAACTTCGCTTTCAATGGGCAGGCTTCAGTTGAATTAGATCTAAAACTATTTGCCTGAAGACAATATTTGTGAAACGCGATCTCAATTTCAACATTTGGATAAATTCAATTCACTAACCCGACCCACGAAACAGTTATCAGATAATATTTATGCAAATTTCTTCTTTCTTTCTTAATATTAGGTGTACGCAGTCTTCTATAAACACTACTAAAACTATAATTGAAAAAAAAAAATCAGATTGTAATATCAAATGTATACATACATAGCCGATTTCAGTAAAGTTGCAATAGGATTTTTTTTAGGTTTGATGCAATATGAAAAATCATTATAATTTTGTTTTTAATGATAGTTTTAAAATCAAATCAAATACTATATTTAGCTCATTTAAAATAGCTTGTTTGACATAAAACAATTACAATATAATCATCATTTTGTCTGTTACATCCATCATAAAACATTTCTATCTAGTAAATTAGTATTTTCATAACACCAATTCCTCGTAATGATAACACACATTAGACATTTTCTAAATGAATAATTTTGAGAAAGTAATATTTTTCATTATGAACACAATACAGTTGAAAAAAATTCATAATTTTAACGCATTATTTCCGAGTTTATTACTTTCTTGTTCTGTAATTATTTTTTATATTTTTAATATTATACTTTTTTTTTATACTCTAGACTTCATCACCCTTCTAAGTCATTATACCAACATACGTGAAATATTAATTGCGTAATTTTTTAATGTCATTATTTTAATTACTTATTTAAAAACCAAACGTGTTGTTAACCCTTTCAGGACCATAAGCTTTGTGTAGAAAATTTTTTAGTTTAGACAGTGCATTCTAAGTAAATGTGACATGTTAAGTCATAGAAATGTGTCCCTGTGTCCTTTATCAGTTTATAATCATTTTAGAATATAAAATTATATTATTATACTATTTTATCAACTATTTTTATATTTTATGAAGAAAAAATAAATATTATACTCTATAAATACTAAAAATAACTTAATATAGAACAAATTTTCCAAAATGATATTGAATAAAAAATTTTCAATAATCTCACAATGATGGCAAAACATGGTATCCCATGGCAAAATTTATCCCTATAAATGCAACCATGTCTTCTTTTTCAATTGAAAATTCACGTCCGTTTTCGAGAGGATATCTTACAGATTCCAAAATAATATTTCGAAGTAAAATTCCTAAATTGTTTGCGCATCTGAATATTTCAAAAGGTGTCAATGAATTATTTTCAATTTCTTCACAGATTTAAACATTTTCATATCCATTGTATATATTATGCATAATATTGGGTGTTTGTAATTGAAATTAAATACTGGTTGATGGAGTTCGTTGGTTGACGCCACAGGCTCATGTAGTTGTTGAACTTTCTGATCCTCTATTTCAACGAGTGTGTTACGCCTATGATAAACATCTTTCTCAAACAACGTTTGGTCTTTCTGATCAAGCTCAAATCCGTGTTCATCACTATTGTTTGTGAACAAAATTCGTTGAATGTTATTTCTGTCATCTCAAATATTTCACATCCCTTTCGCATTATATTCAACGAATAAAAACACAAAAAATAAGATATATTTCAAATAAAAAAACTAGTTCAATTATTCGAATCTACTTATAAAATATACAGCTTCACGGTCATAGGGATAATGGTCTTAAAAAATGAGTTATGATAATTTCCTTATGACATTTTGAAGTAAAGAAAATGTAACTACTTTTCCAAATTCAAATCATATTTGCTAAGTATCAGAAAATTCATTCGAAATTCTATTTTGTTTGATTTACCCATTCGAAAGCTGATTCTTCTATAAAATATATCCAAAATATCTTTCCTCGCATCCTACATTCTGAACTACCATTCAAGGGAAGTCACTGGAATCATTCCCAAAACAAAAATCGGGATGACGTAACATCTTCATGTTTCAAAGTTCGTGATATTTCAAAAAAATGTCTGTATGTAACAATAGTTATAATACACCTTATTATCTATGCACCTTTCAAGTCTTGTGTTATATACGTTTTACTCTAGAAATGAAAATAGTGGACGTGAGCCTGTGAGGTGGTAAATGAAAACAAAATTGTAAAACATAACTTGCATAATTTTCCTGTTGTGTAAGGCATTAGTATTTAATGGTAGATTGTAGTGTATTTAAATTTTGTATCATAAAAAGTAAAATAATAAAACTGCACCCAAGATAACAATTGTGTATATGCATACTAAGGTTTTTTTAATTTAAACTTATATTTAATAGACTGTGAAATTGAATTAAATGCCATTTTCAAGTTTTCCATTTAATTTTCCATTCCCATTGACTACTATAATATGTTAGACATGTTTAATACAAGAGTAGTGTAATAAATACGATATAGAATACCCATTGAAGAAAAGAGCGACATCTGCGAGTTACAGTACTCACAGATGATGTGTAACATCTGACATCTCACCTTACAACCACAATTAACATTTTATCCTAAAAAATGAGTGGTATTATTTGAAATAATTTTTTGTAATAAACAATTTTTTTTAAACATTCTAATTATTTTTATTTATTTAATTTTGATTTTTTTTTAATTTTTATTAAATTAATTTAATCCTTTTTTTATTTTTTATTTAAATTATTTTTTTTTTTTAATTTTCAATAATTAAGTTTTTTTATTATTTTTATATATTTAATTTAATTTTTTTATTAAATTAATCAATTTATTTTTAATTTTTATGTATTTATGTAGGAATGTATGTATGTATTTATTTATGTATGTATGAATGTATTTACAAACTTAATCCGCGTTTCACAAAAACACTACCATAGCAAAAATATTCACTTTTAATAAAATTCGTAATTCATTTTTCAAATAGCGCGCGCTATTGTTGAGTCATTTCCGTAACTAATGTAAAACTAATGTCTCATTTCATGAAATCACTCTCATACAAGCATATTGACTGTAAAGATGTTATTCATCAAAAAATACAATGACAGAAATATTAACTTTCATATACGCGTACTTTATTGTGGAAATGAAAATAAAAATTGGATTCAATCCTGGAAAATTCATTAAGAAAAAATACAAAAAATTAACATTCCCATTGGAAAAGTTCTTGTGATGGAGCCGGTTTTGTAAATCCCAAATTTTAATATATATATTCTTTTCAAAGTCAAGAGAATTCAAATCCAAGTTTTAAAAGGTAATTTGCAGAAATGAAAATACTGAGATAGTTCTTTACAAAGTGAACCCTAGAAGTTCACAAACTTCCCCTACTCTTCATATCCCACATCCTGTTAATTAAACTTATTCTGTACCATATATGTATTTTTTTTTAAAAGAATGAATAAATATCCTTATAAATCTTCGACTATTCTACCTACTTGTATTCCTAATATCGACATCAGACATAGCACATTGAACATTCAATAAAAAATGTATTCAAATGCTTGTATGCAACATACAAGCATTTTTTCCGCTCTATTATTTGTTCGCATAGTTATTATTATTATTATAATAAAGTTCTGATATCAGATAGTAAAAATAATAATAATACTATATTTTAAGAATGCAGTGAAAACTAACGCGCGTAAATAATTTAGTACATCTAAATACTATAAGAATACATTTTTAACCATTTTATAATTGTTAAACTAAATTAAAAACAAATAAATATAATAGCTAACAGTGTTGATTGTTTAAATTCCCGACACACGGTTCAGAATCAATTCTTAAATAATAATAATAATAATAATTAAATTAACGTAATTCATATAGCCATGATTAGTTTACTATATAATAATGTATTATAACTATTTTTATATTTATTAATAACTGAAAGCCGTTGAAAAAGTATGAAGAGTAAAAATTGTCTCTAAGAAAGTAGTTAAAAAATATGATTAATCTTTTTGACTGCGGACTAAGTGCTTATTTTGCTAGTAAATGTGGTGTGGAAACCTTTCAGATTTTTAATTTATATGACATGAGAACACAAGATGGAATATTTTGATTTATTCGAACGCGTCAAACTAGGATATAGTGGAAACCTTGACTGCTTTAAAGTGTTACGCGTTTGGGGCAGCTAATCAGAATATGATAATGGTAAGTAAGGTAATTATTGATTGAGAAGGGTATATATTTCACTAGTATGACTATTTGAGCAAAACAGGCGACACGGTAGGAGATAGACTGACTTGAACTACAAAATGCCAAATGGATATTCTCCCTTGCGTTCAAATTTTTAATGAAAGAAGTCGAGGATAACATAGGGTAAGACGATGTGAGCATGACGCGTGAAGACGCATGGAGGGATGGAAAAGTCAAACATGCAAAACAACTCCACCTGTACATTCTGTAGTGCGAGCTAATTTTTGAAGAATATATTTTAAGCATAACGAAAAACATGTTATCATACAACTTGGGCGTAGCAACAAGAGATGGGAGGGTTATAGTTGTAAAAAACGTCATCTGAATATCCACGAACGTAGTTGAGTGTGACGTAACAGAGAGGGAGAGCCACAAACTAACTGAAAAAATTTTTGGAAGCTGTAATATTAAGAAAAACCCTTCATATAATTCATTCCTCAGGTTTAGGGTCCGCGCGATCAGGACTTAAAGCTCAACATCCTGTATAACGTTCATATAACATTCTCTAAGAATATTTGATGTGCTTGAGTAAGTATTTTTACTACTCATTTTTAACCCTCGCGTATGACCAACAAGAAACCGATAAATTAACACTTCAATCACCTAGATTTGGCATAGTTTTGTTTATCCTGTTAACCCTGAATTTGACGTTCTCTAGTTAGTTCGAAGGATTGTTTTTTTATTTATTTTTTGATCCTGTACTCTCCTGACCGCAAAAAATGTAAATATATCGCATCATCTTTTTACTTTCTACCATTTAATCTCCAGAATAACAATATCTCCTATAGTAAATCCCTAGTTGTCAACGTGAGCTCCCCTATCGACATACCTACAGTGTAACCAAACTATTAAATATATCAAAAAATGTTTCAGATTTATTTATTTAAATAATAACAATTTTTTTATCTTGCTTATAGTTTAGAGATTGTATTTTATAATGACAGCTTCGTTTATATGGATAAGTAATTCAATAATTGTGGTCCATGCTACTCAGTGATACCTTTCTATTGATGAAAGACTTTTCCAAAATATATTTTGTATTATTTTATGTCATCGTTACAACAAGCAATGATATAAAAATATAAAAAATGTTTTCTATATAAAATCTTAATAAGAGTATATTTTCGAAACAATGCAATAAGCTGTAGTTTCAACTATGCAATAAACTGGTATGGTTTCGTAAAAGTTAAAGTTTACATTGTCTTTAGTTGGAGATATAATGCCAGTAATGGACACAGAACTCTAGTGATGTATGAATATGTCGATTTAAAATGCCATATGTCTGGCATAAAACTATTTTGTCACGTTTAACTTATGTAAATAACGTTTTACTTAATTTAAATTACTAGTATAGATCTTAACCACAAAAAATTTTATGAAAATCAGATGAACTCTCCATGAGAACAACATTATATTAAAAAGAGACAAGTTTAAAGCACTCTATTACTGGGATGGTAATTGATTGGAAAAATGTTTCTAAAATGGGACCATTCCGAACATGTACAAAATTGTTTACCACAATATATATATATATATATATATATATATATATATATATATATATATATATATATATATATATATATATATATATATATATAATATATATATATATTTATCTGAATAAGTTTTACAGACCGACAGACACGAAATCTTTCACTTCCAAAACATCAAAAAGAACATATGTTGAAATCATATTTTAAGAACACAATACTTCGGTTATGGATGGATTTATCTGTATCTGTCCAAAGTTCTCCGTCGCATCTGGCTATCTGTTTGTTCACAATAAACTAATAAACTTTTGAAAGTATTTTTATGTTGTTTTTCATTTGTATGTATTTCACCTATAATCTAAGAGTAAGGCTTAGGTATATAATTTGTCAAGATTTCTGTGTAAGTTGGTTGCAAGATGTTGAGAAAACACAGGAGGGCAAAGATTTTTGTCTAAGAGTTCGAAGAAAAATCAACAAAAGCGAAATTGACAATTAAACTAAATATTATTCAATATAATATGTTTTAGTTGTTTTACGGTATTCAATAGGCGGATACCAGCTAGTATTAGATAAAATAGAATATTCATAATCACGTAAATTTACGTAAAAATATGTAATAATTAAAATGTTATAAATAAAATTTAAAATATATAAATAAATAAATAAAACATTATTATAAATTAATAAATTATTTCAAAATCGTATAATATTTTATTTGAAAAACATTTATTTTAAAAATTGAATTATAAATTTAAATGTGTTTATATATATGTATGTTTAAATATGTTTTTATAGGTTCGTTTAGTCTATATTACAGTTTAGTAATGGTATAAATACGACCCAAAATAATTGATCTAGTTGTGATTGCTCCCGAAACAATTGTATTTACCACTGACTACCACTTTTTAATTCAACAATTATTATGTATACTTTAAAACGTCTTTACTTTACATTTAAAATCTTTTAAAATAAGCAAAATATGGAAGTTTATTAAAACCATTTATTAAACAAAGAGAGATATATAAATTATGTGACGTCAATACATTGTATCATCTTAGAGATTACATGTAAAACATCGTTTTTTAAGAAAGAGATTCAAAAATAAATCGTTAATAGCTTATAGCTCTTTATTTTTGTATCAATTTAAATTTAATTTAGTTTCACCTTGATTTTTATATTATTTATTCACAAATTGATTTTTATTTTAATCTTTCTCAAACTCTATCAATATTCTACATTAAAAAGTTATAAAATTCATTAAACAAAACTATATTTTTTTTTCCAAAAGCACAATTATCAAATCACATCATAAAACGAATTAAATTCCTAATATCAGAACTATTAAACAGTACCTTATAAACTAATATTTTCTGGCGTTCTCCCTGAAAATTTGAAGGTGTCCATTGTTAAGAACAATTAGCTGATAATTACAGGTCCGTGTCACGAGTTTTATCTATATACAACATAATACAAGGTAGTATTACAAGACTTCCTTGTTGCGTTTGTTAAGAAAATATGAACTATTATATTTTCAAGTGAGCAACATAGCTTCACCAAAGCTACGAATACAGCATTAGTCGAATTTTACACGTACATTCGAAGTGCATAGTGTAATTGATAATAGATTATCTATATATTGAGTGTTGTTTTTGACCTCTACTGCTCAACAACCTTGAGAGATATAGGAAGCTTGATAAAGGCATGCCATAAGGCAGATTCCTAAGCATGTTCTTTATCAACATTAAATTAACAACACTAATTATTTGGAACTTCAAGGAATATTATTTTATGCAGACGGTATTACCCTTATCTATTACACTTATTTGATTACTTAAACAATTCTCGAAATGCTTTCAACTAGGTTTGCGATAAATAAGCTATTACTGAGCAATGGAAAGAGAAATTTTATAAATTTTAAGATAACAAAATTAGTGACACCTATATTTGGTGCATGAATAAAATTTAATCGAAGTATACTCATGAAAATTGTATACAGAAAGTTATAGATATCTGAACTGCGAATACTCAGGCGGCACTCTGGGAGTGCCGCCAGAAGTGAAAACTTGATCAATCACGTGCGTTGTATACATATTTTTCATTGTTAGTAAATTGTTAAGTGTGTTTCATTGAAAATTAGTAAATTATAAGAAATAATCTGCAATTTTAAATAATTTTTGAATGAATATAAAAAGCAATTTGAGGTTCGTTGAATTCAAAGGCAACTATGCTACTCATACGACTGATGCCTCTATAAATTAATATATCTTATATATTTAAATAAATGAGCAATTCTTGTATATATATATATATATATATATATATATATATATATATATATGAACTTCTAGGGTTCACTTTGTATAGAACTATCTCAGTATTTTCATTTCTGCAAATTACCTTTTAAAACTTGGATTTGAATTCTCTTGACTTTGTAAAGAATATATATCGCAAAATTTGGAATTTACAAAACCGTCTCCAAGAACTTTTCCAAGGGGAATGTTAATTTGTTGTATTTTTTCTTAAGGTATATTCCAGGATTGAATACAATTTTTATTTTCATTTTCGTAATAAAGTACGCGTATATGAAAGTTAATATTTCTGTCATTGAATTTTTTGATGTGAACATATATGCTTGTATGAGAGTGATTTCATGAAATCACTCTCATTCGCGCGCTATTTGAAAAATTAATTACGAATTTTATTAAAAGTGAATATTTTTGCTATGGTAGTGTTTTTGTGAAACGGGGATTAAGTTTGTAAATGCATTCATACATACATAGATAAATACATACATACATAAAAATTAAGAATAAATTGATTAATTTAATAAAAAAAATTAAATTAAATATATAAAATAAAAAAACTTAATTATTTAAAATTTAAAAAAAAAAAATTTAAATTTAAAAAAAAAATAAAAAAGGATTAAAAAAGGATTCAAAGATATAAATTAATATATATATATTTATTTGTATATATATATATAATATAATATATATATATATATATAAATATAAATTTATATATTTATATATATATAAATATATATTTTATATATAGATTTATATATATATATAATTGAAACTAATGCCATTTTCATGTATAATATTAATATTTTACATCGATAATATAATATAATGATATATGTTAATATTTATAGTCATATACAATTCTAAAGTGTATATTATAATTTTATAATTTTTTTTAATATATTTATTATTTATAATATATATATATATATTTTAGTAATATATATATATTATATATATATAATGTAATATATATATATATATATAATTTTATGTATATATTAATATAATTTCATATTTATAAAAAAAAAAAAAATATATATATATATATATAATATATATGTATTATATGGCATACTTATTTTATAAAGTGATGTCGTAACAGTGGTCTACTCAGATATCAGTATTACAAAACCGTATAATCAAAGTTTGGCAAACATCAATCAAATCGTACTGTAAACATACACAATAATAATACAATATTAACATTACCAGGGATTTATATAATTGAAGCACTTCAAAGATAAAAATAACTTATTCACAGATTATAAAATTTAATTATGATGATATCTTAAATATGACCATAATTATAGCACAAGGCATGTTCTTGATATGAGAGCACCTATGCATAATCTAGCGCTCTTTGAAAACTGGATGGAAAAAGAATTGTGAGAGTGTGAGATGTTAGTTATAAGAATGAATACCGCAAATAATATAACGTTTGAATTAAATGTGTATGTATTATTTCTATGTAAAAAAATATTATTTTGTATGCTATATGCTGATTTATCAATTTTAAAACAATCATTCTGAATTATTAACATTTATATAAATATAAAATAATGAATTTGTTAATATTAATATATTTATTTATTGTTCGATTTATACAATATTATTAACGCTAAAAATATTGAAGCAGCACAAAATAATTTTGGTAAACGTGTTCATAGAATCACCAAATCACCGACCATTTTAGCACCAGGCATATAATTACTTACAACATATATTTTTAGTATGTGTGAATTTTATTTAAAATATCATATGTACCAAGTATCTAAACAATTAACAATTAACTTTGTTTTTATGAAAAAATCGGAACAAATTTTGTAACCTAAAAGATGCTGCAGTATAAATAAAATCACCACATACATAATATACTCAAAACAAAAAGATAATTAAATCTTTGCTGTAATTGGTGAATTAAAACAAATATGTCCATTTACTCGATATTATTTATCCAATTTATTTGGTTTAGAGCAATTAGAAATAAGTATAATTGTTATAGAGAATGACCATTATAGTGTATAAACTATTTAAACACACTAATTTTATTTCAAACATGAAAATTAAATTAATAGCTAAATTAACGATTTTGTGTTGTAACTAATTGTGAGATAATACGAAATACAATGTATTAAATACTTAAAAATTTAATTTTGTACTTAAAAAGTTACCAGTAATAATAGCCAAAGATTGGTTGTATATTTGGCTAAACATGCCTATCTCATATTTGGGTAAACTGTCCAACAGTGAATCATGTCCCACAGTGAACCAACCTTATGTATTTGACATCAAACTATTCATCGCGCATTAACCAACGCTTGCACAAACAAATGCGTAAATTTTGAGTGAAAAAAATATTTTTAAAATTGGCCTATTAAATGCAAAGCAGTACGTATTATTTTATTAATAATCTTGAAAATAAAGTTATCAGACGTTTAGAATTTTGTTAAGCAAAATTTTTTAGAAATTTTCAGATAAGTCTATATATTTGTCTCTTTATTATATATTTTATCCTACAAATTTTTAATGCGTTCGTAATATTTTACTGTTTAAAAATCAAAATCAATCACAAATCAAAAAAGTAGTTTTTAGTGTGAATTGTCCTTTTAATTTAATTTTATAATGGATAATTTGCTAACAATCCTTGGACAGCAGCTTCAGTAAAGTGGATATTTATTTCTTAATTAAAATACTTTCAAAATTAAATATAAATTACTAAATTAATTTTTAATATTATTATATGTTCGCGCATAAATTTGAAAAATTAAATACATATTTTCTTACATTAAGTGTAACAATAATTATTTCATTATACGAAGGTTATTTTTTTAAAAATTATGTTTACTCCCATAGCATCTTCCGTTGATGCTTGATTCGGAACTCGGATCTGTTTATCATCAGAAGCCTTTAACTAAAATATGATATCTATTGAGCGGTTTTGCGGACAGCTTCTACCTGTGAATTAATTGTGTGTGACGGTGATGCACGCGCATTTTAATATTTCACTCTCATCATTTCTTCATAACGCGCCTCAAGAAATATAACTTCAAAAATAGCAGAAGCAAGAGCAAAAAAAGTGTAGTTTTTATTTATTTATGTATTCATCATGCCTATGCGAGTGAAAAATAATTACTATTTGTATCAGGAGAAAATGATTTTTCAATATGTATAAATATATTAATATTTTTCTTATAAACTCTCTGTTCCATTTGAAGTGTCGTTTTTATTCTGTAGCCAACTTCATCATGTCACTTTTATGGGATCTCACAAATCCACTCTCAAACGCGCCAAAAGAACTATAACTTTAATAATTATGGTAGGTAGAATCGAATTAAACTTTATATAATTCAAGAAAATACAAAAGATGATTAATAAAATTAACGTCTTTTTCTTCACCATTCACCAACATACGTCTTCCCGACTAGAAATTATCCCAATACTTATATTGGAACCCGATTGGGAGTTGCTAGGGCTTACCCAAAATACTTATCCCGGTTGGGATTCAATAGGGTACTTATTGGTATAGCTCAATTTAAAACAACTGATCGGGAAATCCCAATCCATAAAAATAATTTAATAAATGTTTTACTGCACTAGGATCCAATTAGAAACTTATTGGGAAAGCCCAAAGTAAAAATCAATAATGCTAAGAGTATTTTTTTTGACTGGGCTACAATTGGGAATTGAGTGGGAAAACCCAATGTAAAAATTAATGACAACATTTTGGTTTTACCGTACTCTGACCCTTTTGAGAACATAATGGGATAGCCCAATGTGAAAGATTTTGTACTTTTCGCCTTTCTTTTATAATTTTTATTTTGAATATTGGAGTGTTACAAAATTACTCATTAGATAGCGTTCGGGAGTGTATTGAGAGTTATATAATTACAAACTTTTCTTTAATAAAAAAAAAAAAATATGCACACCTCTAAAAATGCTAAATTAAAAAGACATGTCTTAATTTAAAAAAAAAAAAAAAACTATTTTTATTTATGTGATGTGTATAAAACATAGTGTTGATTGTGCATATGTGCATGATAGTACATATGTGCTGTAGTGATCGAATGGTTTTAAAAGAATAATCTCTGAATGTAAATTAAACCTTAATATACAAGTATTAGTAAGTATTATTTACGCAAGCATTAGTGATATAGTTTCAAGGTTACTATATATATAGTCACACGTGTTTAGTGACGTCACCCAAAAACAATAGAGGGAGAGCCCGTCATCGCCAGTCTTACCACATTGTATAAAGGCTAAATAATTTTCTGTGCCCTACTAAATAATTTAAGTACCCTACAGCAGGTAAAAAGGTTTGGATATTAAGAATCTCGAACCGCGGTGACTTTGACAGGTAACAGGTATCAAAGGTGAGCATAGTTGCTACCCCAAAACATTATAGCATAATGCGCAATTTTTTAGCATGTTCTACAGGATACTATTAGAATACCATACCACCCGTTGCCAGACATTTTGTAGGGTGGCAACCCCCTGCCAGACGCCTTGAATAAATAATAATTCTACTTACGTCATAATATAAAATCTGTGTTTTATGTATGTTACTTGGTCAACTATTCAAAGATGTTTTCCAAACGACCAGACAGTTTCCAAAGTTCTAACACTCTCCCAGAAATAGTTGAAGTTCGGATATTCTAATAAATAGTTTTATGTATGTTACTTGGTCAACTATTCAAAGATGTTTTCCAATCGACCAGACAGTTTCAAAAGTTCTAACACTCTCCCAGACATAGTTGAAGTTCGGATATTCTAGTATTTAGTATCCTGTAGAACATACTAAAAAATTGCGGATTAAGCTATAATGTTGTTGGGCATCAGTTATGCTCGCCTTTGCTAACTATTATTACCTGCTGTAGGGTACTTGCACAGAAATTTTTTTAGCCTTTATACTATGTGGTAAAACTGGCGATCACGGGCTCTTAGTCTAAAAATAATGTTTATTATTTTTAATGTCCAACAAAAAAAGTTATTAACCAGTCTAAATCTGTAGATTGTACGTCGTAGTGCAGTGAACGAACTTGCATAAATTCATTTTAAAATGTTAATTTTGATTTATTATTATTAGAACTTGGGAAGCGTTAGCAATTAATTTTTTGAATTGATATTGTTTAATAAATGTTTATGTGTATTCTTATGTGAAAATTTTTAAAATATTAATGTGAAGAAATAAAACGAAAAAATTAAGATTATTTGGACATTAAATATATAATAAATAAGTTCTGAATAAATTGTTGTTTATTTTTAAACGTTTAATTAAACAATTAGTGATTGTTTAAGAAATAATTTTGTGTTAACTTCTTTTTCAATGTCTTCTGATACTGTGTAAGTAATTGCAAAAAATTTTTTTTACTTCCATTTAAAATGCTTGTAATTGATATATTAATCTTTTGAATTTTGTTTTGTTTCAGAAACAAATCTAAATACCAGTTAATTCTTTTTTTGGACAAAAATTCCGATAATGATATCGATATTGTTCAAGTTCTTCGCTGACGACCAAACAAACACGACCAAGCGGTTTATTGTAAATACATGCCACCTCCCTATGGTGTGCTGAAATTTCGAAAATTACAAAATATGGTTATTTTTTACAGGCCTTCACGAAGAAGAAACTAAGAACGAGTTTGATTCTCCAATAAAAAAAAGTTCTCGGTTAGGTAAAATTTTAATTAATCGATCATCATTATCATTGTCGCCATCTTCAGCTTCATCATTGTCGCCTATTCAAAGCAAGGTTTCTTCTAATACTGGCGTTTCGTCTTATGAACATGAATCTTCATCGATTGATTCTAAAGGAAGTTCAATGATAAATAAAAAAATTAAAAATTAAACCAAAATAAAAATAAAAAAAACAAGACCCACTAGTTCTGATTCCGAAAAAAATTGTGTTCTTGATACTTCATTAAATTCATCAACAAAAAGTTTATCTGTGGAAAAAAGTTTCGAAAAATCTGTTGAAAATCAATTATTTAATAGCAAGTTATCACTCAGCACCGCGAAAAATAATAAAGATACTGTAAAAATGTTGGATCAAAACCTGATTGTGATTTCAGGTAAATCTTTAACAACGTATTTTATAAAAATTAATTATTTATAAAAAAAATATTAAAATTATTAATAAAAAAATACTTGTAACTCAATTTGCACTTTGTTTTATTACGAATCTATTGTCAAACTGATATGGAATATCCATTTGGGAACGCATAGGTATTACCCAATAAAGAACAGATTGGGATTGCCCTAAGAGACACACACAGGTTTAGCCCAACAGGGAACAGATAGGGATTTCCCAATCAGTGCCCAAGTACGTTTCTGCGTTACATCCCAACGTAGAATCCCTATTGGGAAACCCTATTGGGCCCCAAATGGGTGCAGTCAAAAATTTCTAGTCGGGTTCACCATATTTAAAATGGAACGTTTAAAGACTTCCATTGATTGTTTATATATAATTATAATATTTTGTTTTTACAAATAAAATATGGAGGTACCAACGCTATATACTTTGATAATAATTGCTAAAGACTAATGTAAAGCACTTTACTAAAATCACAAAATAGTCCTTCCGTCTGAAAATTTGAGTAAGAATGAATAATTCTTATTTGACAAGCAAGATTTACGTTTGGTTACAAATGAAAGCTTTCAATCAATAATGTAGAAATAATTAAATTTTAAGATTTAAAAATATTCAATTTGTCCATAAAATATAGAAGGCACAAGTGAAACTATGGTATAAATGTATATAGAATCATCCTGTCAATTTTTCTGACCAGCTCATCATCAAAAACGAAAATACATAGTCTCTTGGATTTATAGCTTACCTTTTAAAACGTAAAATATAGAAGATATAATATATAAATACGATAAAATCATAATTTCTTCTTTTGTGTCTATATAACAAGTTCTTCATCAGTGTTTGGAATACTTTATATTATTTGTGGAATATATATAAATTTAGTAATACTAATAGTCTTTCTAAATATAATTCTATTCCGTGTGTTTGTCACTGAAATCCTACTAAACGGTTAGACTTACTTTGAGGAAATGTTTGTTATAGTCTGTGTGCGTCTGTAGATTGTTTAGATTACCAGTTTGATCTAGCTAACGCATCTATGACAACTTCCAAATGATTACCGATACTCGTGTAACGCCCGGATACTGTAGGCCAAAACAAAGCCGAAGTGAGAATGCTGAAGGGTATATATATATATATATATATATATATATATATATATATATATATATATATATATATATATATATATATATATATATATATATATATATATATATATAATTTATCAATTATGGTTAAAACGTAATTTGTTTGGATAAATTGATGTATAAATTGTTCGCTTGTTGGTCCAGCGGCAGGTAGCTGACGCGTTGCTATAATAGAAAACTTACGTACAATAAAGATGATCTTCGAAGGAAGGTGAGAAAACATGACAACACAGAAGATCCTTCAGCATTAAACCTCGCTTCGGCCCCAAATTTATAAAAGCCTCTGTCTTTATCTTGGCCTACAGTGCCTGGGCGTTACGCGAGTATCAGTACTGTTTTTTTTTTTTTATATTTGATAATTATTGGACTGACAGCGTTTATACGGGATTATGTTTGTCGGACTCGCTAGTAATTATATATAACTTAAACTTTGTTACTATACTGAATTCTGGATATGTATATAATTAACATTGTTAGTTAGTTTCAATTGTTCATATTTTATTTATTATACCTGACGGTTATTTTCATAGTAAAGTTATAATATTTATTAATAATATCAGCATCTCAAACATTATTTATTTACTGTAACGTACAATGAATAGTACCGTTTTTGTAACGTTTCTGACAGAAAATATTTTCACTTACTCAATTAAATTCTGAAATAACATGTCTGCGTATATGTTGGTAGAGAAACACTGGTTTATGGTAGAAAACTTCATCAAGTATGCGGAAAAGGATTTGTTTTGATCTAAAAAATGTTGATTTGCTCGATTTATCTCCCGACTAGGCTTAACACTTTCGGCATCCCAAATATATATATATATATATATATATATATATATATATATATATATATATATATATATATATATATATATATATATATATTTAGAAAGTGTTTTAAAATTGAGCAACTAACTTCTAGGCAAGCTAGAGAAATTTTCAACACATTTCAAATATATTTATCAAATACTATAATCCAATTATTTTCAATATTAGATCTTTTTCCACAAAATGTATGCAAATATATGTTAATATGTCAGGCTGACTCCACTATTTATGATATTATAACTTTAGACTACGTTGCCTACGTATACTTTAATATATTTCGTGATGCATTACTTTGGTTTAATTGTATAAAAGATTTAAATGGTTAAATGGCCAATAAGTTTCATATTAAACAGTTTCTTCAAAAGTTACTTGTCTTCATCATAATGCGAAGCTATAATTGAACGTGAATGTTAATTTGAACCACTTAGTAGTCAATCAAAACATTACATTATAAATAATATTATGAAGTGTTACATTATTAAGAATAAATGAATTAAATTTGAAATAAACTACATACATCATTTATGAACCCACAGAATTAAATACTACGATATACCTAGACAATCCTATATTATCGTAAACTATATAGCAAAACATTAGATTAATAATGTATTTTGTATACAAAAACCTAATATACTCTAACACATAATATTATGATGTACACTCTTAACTACAAAAATGTAACACCCTAATTCTTAGTTTACTTAACAACAAATTTTTCTTTTACAACTATTCTATACTTTTATTGTCACATACATTTTAAAGGATTTGCAAAAGGATCGATGGTTTTCCATCTTGTTTATTAAAAATTGTGCTAACAATTTAGCTTAACCATTATTCAGAATGTTATTTAATTTTTCATTGAGTTGTGGAGTTGTCCATGATGTTTCGACTACTCCACAATCTTTTAAAATGTGATCGCGAATATACCAAGAATCATATCAATATTCTGTGTCTAATAGTTAAACTATTTGATTTTCTTGTTTATGATTTAATTAATTCTCGAACAAATGATATTATTACTGCACAACATATCCCAACATATTATTTAAGTGCATTTAATGATAATTATGCAGTTGACGCGGTTATGTGATACCAACATAAATGTTGAATATTATGATATTGGGTCTGCTTTTAACGGTTTTATAGAAAGCTGATTAAATATTTCTTTACAAATTAAATAATAATCAAATAGACCGCAATATGCTCATGAAACTAATAAATTTTAATAGGCCGACACATAACACTAGAACACATGTTATCTTCAATACACCCTTCTATTCCGATAATTAAACCCATCTATTCCTCTAAAATAACGCAGAGATTTGCCAATAAAACCAAATTTGTATTGCTTAATGATCCATTGTTAATGTATGAATCTTGCATACATTAATAATGACTTTTATATGTTCTATATAATTTTGATAATAAAGACTAACACCTATCTTCTAATCGGTTTTAAAAACCAAAGTGTCTTTTGATAGGTGTTTGAAAATAAAAATAAAAATAAAAATAGCGAGTTTTTGGAGCGCAATATTTACACGTTAATTAAAAAATTAACTAAACTTATCGAGTAGGGTATCAAAATAAAGCAAATTAAAAGGCTGAAACAAAAATGTAAATATTTATAGAAAATACACGTGCCATATCTATTTTTTAAATGTGCGACTTGTTCCTGATTAAAGCATAGGACAGCTTATTATCCCGATTATTTCCTTTCTTATTGTAAAATTAATGATTTTCATTCTTCGGATTTTCTATGAGCTTGCGATCGTCTTATTGCCTATCATTAATTTTTTATCGAATTTCCATGTCAGCAATCGTTTTTTATATCCCTATGAAAATCAAATTGTGATTGATTCAGACATTATATAATATCTAAGATTAATAAGAGACTCTCTTATTCTCGAAAAACAAAAACACCTATCGTACATATATCTGCATGATAGGAACACTTAATGCCATCTATCGTATTGTTTAAGACTTTACGAAAATATTTTAAGCTGTACTATTATTATGCTTAAATTGAAGAGTTTAATGCCCAACTCACAAATGCGAGTCCTAAAATCCATTATGTTATAATTTCCTTCTCTGCCAATTAATTGTGTTTATATTTATATTCTACTTTTGTTTACTGATTTGAGTGTCATTAAATGTTATTCTTTTTGTTAATATTGCTAGATCGATTTAAATCATTTTCGATTTGAAAATAAACATTAAGAAGAATCAATTTAATAGAAAAAATTAATTTGTAAATTTGTATTTTTAGTGACTAGTTAAATTATCTTGTTTTAAGCTGTGTGTGAGGCTGAATTATATTTAATATAAGGGTGATGATAGTTCGTTTACTTCAGGTATATAAGTATCCTGGTGATGTATAATTATACTAAAGTATTTGTATCGTATAAATATAACATCTGTATATATTTTAATTTCTTAAAATATTTTCTCTCTATTGTTCATTTTTATGGCATTACTAAATTAATTAGTTGTTTCTTAAATATATTTACCGACTGTCAAAATAGGTTGTGTTTTTCACGCTTATATTTAAAATCCAAGTGTATTTTAAATGTAATGCACTAAAACGACCAAAAGAAGATTGGTAATAGAAAACAAAATTAAACTAAATTAAAAACAAAGTAAGCTCTACTTCAGATAAACAGACTATGCAATGAGCTGAAAGCCTAAGTTAAATACCCACATCAAGTTTAACAACCGGCGGGACGCAATTGAGAATTATAAACCGAAAGGAATTGATTATTATGTTTTTTTTTTTTGCAAAATTTACAGTAAGCTTCCTTCAATTACTTAAAATAGGTTTGCGTTCAAAACAAAAATTTTTTAGATCCTGCAAAGTAATATTAAAATACTACGAAAAGAGCTTAGAAGAGATCTTACTGTAAATCTTGCCCAACTAGAAGCCAACATTCAGCGAAATTTTGCAACTAAAATCAATCAATTTTTGAGTTTTATCCAAATTTATTAATATTTTTATTTAACCTTTAAAAAAGTAGCGTTTTTCACTTGTATTCCCAAAAAGTGAAAAACGGAAATTTGGATAAAACCTTCGTTACCTGGGGAAAGCAATTATCAAACGAAATAATTATGATTTTAACTTGAACTATTTTATACTCGACATATTTTATACATATGATACCTTACCTGAGAATGCAATTATCTAACGAAATATTTGTGATTTTTTTGATTTCGATGATCCAGCACCGAGTTATGAGGGGCACCGAGATTCTACTTTTTTCTGGGTTTAAATTGTCTTCATAAAAATTTAACATAGTATTCTATGAATATTATTCTCTACCATTGTACCATTTGTTTTGATAAATGAATTAAAACTTTCTCACCAAAAAACAATTTAAAAAAATTTGCCTTTTTTGCACTTATTATCCAACCCTACCCTTAAGTGCGTGAATGAGCAAAACCGGTTCATTGGGACTAATGAATACATTACCATCAATCATAAAAGATTAAAAAACAATGTTTAAATTTATGTCAATTTTGGCTCAAATTTAGCTTAAAAAACAATTTTTGTGTTTCTTTAAACTCCAACTCCGTATCGGAAGAGCGCCTCGTAGCATATATTTTGCTCACATCAAATAAAGGTCTTGATCCCACCATTGTGCATCAATTTATTTTATTGCAAGTTTACTTAAAACAATATTTGTATAAATATATTATTTACATACATAAAGTAGTTAAAAGAACAAGTTTGGTTGGTTTATTATATTATTCGTATATTATGTTTTACAGTAAACTAAGTTATACAAATTTGTGGTAATGTGTTCATGTGATGAGTTTCATTGAATAAATAGTTGCATTCCATTTTAAATAATTTACATTCGTATGTATATTATTAACAACATACATATATACATATACATACATGTTCGTACATATTTGAAAATTATTTTTCACTCAGTTTAATTTGTCGGTAAATATTTAAATATTACACATCCAAAATCATTCACTTGAAATAATTGTTCTTTACTTTAAAATTCATAAACATTTATTATTGTAATATGTTTTTTGTTTACATAACTAAATACATTTTATTTTTGGATTAATTAATTTATGAGATTATATTCAATCAAGTTTATTATCTATACATATAATAAAATAAATAATTTAAAAATTTTTACGCAACTTAATGCGGATAGATATTTAATTTAGGCATTAAATTTTCATTTACATTTAATCAATCTTGTATCGCTTGCCATAGTGCATAACGTTTAAATTTTCTTTAATACAGTTGATTTTTTTTTTTTTTTTAATAATTTATTATATAAGCTGTAACGATGGGGTGAGACATAAAAAAAGTTTTAAAAATAAACAAAAAAATTAACTATGTACAGTGATAAAATTAAGAAAGTTTATAGATAACGAAATAAGTTAAATCAAAATAAGATAATTTGCAGGAATCTCTCTCTATTGATAATACTATTTGGAAAGCAATTTAGTACTAAGTTCCAATTTATATTCAATGCTTGCGGCTGCTGTATAGTCTTGCACTATACATTCGTTATAAAATGTTTTTTAACTACTTATTTTTAATATTATTTTATATTTTTAATTTTTATTTTTAGTAATTGACTTTAGATACGCTCTCAAACTTAAATCACTTGAAATATTTTCAATAATTTCAAGATTTTTATCACTCTATCTTTTTTAAGTTTAAATTAATTTTAATGTCTTTGGATAGTCCATCCTTATTACCCCAACTTCGCTTTACAGCCGTATGCTCTTAAGAATGGAATATATACAGCTAGTGATTCCGACATAAACTTCCAGGATACAGAGGTTGTTGTATTTTGTCACTAAGTGGCGGATCAACGCAAAGCCCTATTGAGAGTTAAATAACTCAATTCTTGTATATACATATGGATGATATAAGATTAAACGGTATATTCTGGAATGCCGGAGGGGTCTGGTTCGGATCTCAACGTAACATGTGATTTTTTAAATAAAATAGTTTATCTTAGTAAGGCAGAGGAAAAGTGGACAAAAGTAATAAATGGTTCTATGTATGGGAAATGATGAATCTAAATCATTAATTTGTAAATAACAAACCAAAGCAAATATTGGATGAATAGACAAAATACGATAAAATTTATAGTGAATAAGAAACGATTCGTAAAATCTTAAAGCTAGCTTGTAAAACTTGATACTCAAACGATTTAATTGATTAGTGGTGTTGTATTGAAGAATAATTCTATAATAGATAATTATTATTTGTAAAATATTATTTATTGGAATTTTATTTTTAAAATAGTATTTTTTTAATTTAGAAATACAAAATTGGAGGAGAATTTGTAACTCGAAATTTAGTTAATATACCAAGCTGAGAAGCTGATTAAATTTCTGTCATTATGTCTATTTTTCTATTTATATAATTTGTGTGTATTTTCCCAAATGCAATAAACACTTTCAAACTTTCAGTAATACATGGTGTTTTCTTTTTTTTCGTAGGATATTGTATGTCTGACGGAAATTGTCAGAGCTTAGCCAAATGAGCTAAAAATATTCACAACAGAATAAACAGCTGATCGTAGAGACCTGAAACTTTAAACAAACGTGGTCAAAGTTTGTATGGGACAACGTGATTCCTTGATCCAATCTACTTCAAATTTTGCATGCAACCCAAGTAATATCGTTTGATAAAATGTGGAAAATTGGATTTGCAAACTTTTTTCTGTCAAAATTGCAACGCGTGACCGATTCAGTCTGCAAGTTTCAATAGAAGACAACAACGAAACTCAGTGTTACATCTTTCTTTTTGATTATCACTTAGCATCATAAGTCTTACATATTATGTATTATATATTGATATATAATATCAATGATGTATAAAACGATCGATGATAGTTGAACAATTCCTTACCTTATATTAGCATTATTAAAACTAAATAATCTTCTTTGGCAAAAATTTCTTCTTTGGCAAAAATTTCGTTCATAAAGTAGATAAAATTTAAAAGGAATTTTTGTTTGTTCTAATTATCTATCTATTCTCAAATCAATAGTGATTTAAATACTAGTTAGAAAAATAGTTTATCTAATATTATACTGTTTTAGGGTTATAAATCATTACTTGATATAGAAAGAGATAAATAAAAAAAATTTAGATAAATAAAAAATTATCTAAATATTAAAAAATATTATTAAAACAAATAAAAAAATTGCATATGAAAAAGGGCAAATCGGGTTAAAAAGAAAATTGTACGTATCTTTAACATTCTTTAAAAGGTACTAACAGTTTAAAATATTTTAATTGGTTATCATAAACGATACAATGTGAAAACCTAAATATTTCATTTCTATACAAATGTTTTAACACAGCTTATCAAATTATTTGTAAGCATTATAATCATGTTTTAATCATATATAAATTATCATGATTTCATATAATCATATGAAATCGTGTTATCACTTACTTTTTAAGTTGTTAACTGTTTCATGGAATCCACGCTTGTAACGAACAGTTTATTTATTTTATACCACTGGAATTCATTTATTCATATTATTTATAACAGATGGGGTCAGAACATTTAGTTACTTATTTCTACAAAATAAATAAGCATGCCTTTGTATCGAAAGCCATGAAAGAAAATATAAGTCACCTCTTTAATAAAATTGGTTCATAATGTAACTAAATTTCAATAGCTATATCAATTTCAGTTATTTTGACATTGATTATTATAGAACCCTGTTTATTTCGTATCGAATATATGAAAAATGAAAACGCATTATCAGCGAGAATTTAACTTTATTCATGGTGTTTCATTAACTTAGAAACATATATAAATAAAATACAATTTGTAGACGTTTCTTAACCAAATATTGCTATTAATATTTAACAGAATAAACTACAAATAAATAAACGTTACTGGATGCTACTCTTATAGGAAAGTTGCATTGAAAATAAACTTTGATCTGGAATTGTAGTTAATATTAAAAGTATATGAAAAAATGTTTCAAAAATGTTGTTGTGTAACTTCTAATTGAAATATTACGAATAATAAATAAAAACACAAATTAATTGGCTATGATTCCACTATTTTATTTACAAATAATGATTTTATTGTTTTTACAAATTTGTTTCATTTTTTAAGAACATTTTCAAAACAATGAAATTTTTATGGATGAATCAAATGTTTTTTATAAGAAAATCAAAATGTAGGTCACAAAAAATTAAACAAACAAGTGAGCAACAGGTAAAAACAATTATGTATAACTATTTCAAAGCCAAGTGAATTTACATGAAATATTTGATTATTTCGCTATCAGGTGAATTTAAATTAAACACAAAAATTATAAGTGTAATACCTTAGATCAATTTGATCATTACTTTGGCATGTTGGTGATCGAATACTTTCGCATATTGATGTTCAATTTCCAGTAGATGGTTGGTATAGGTTCATGGAAACAAATGTGAACATAAACAGAATGAACAAACAGCAAAACGCCTTCCAGTATGGCCAATGTAAAAACAAGCGATCTTTCACATTCCAGTTCATAAACCCCCGATTGTTTTTGTATTCCTAATTAAGTTTTGTTGTGAAATAAAACATTTTCAAGTTTTATTAGTGGTCTAAAGAATATATTTATATCCAACTTGCCATGAATGTTCTTTATTCTCTCAGAAATATTACCGAAATAAGTAATTGTCTTGAATGCAATTGGCTTTTCCTTTACCTGTGTGTAAGGTCATTTTCTCTCTTTTCGTAGCCACCAACTTGGATATAATTGCTGGGCTAAAGCCGTGATTTATGGCAATCTGTTGTATTGTTTTTACTTCCTTATTTAGATTTTCTTTTGAGAGTGGAAGTGTCATAGCTGTTTGCAAATGAGTTGCAGGCTGCTAATTTGTGGCAAGTTGGATGGAGAGAATCTGCAGGAATTGTGAAATCGGTAAACCTTGGCTTACGGAATATATCAAAAATCAACCTGCCAAGAAACAAATGGAGTTTTTATTTTCTTATCCAATTGGAATTGTATTTTATTATTCAGAGAGTTAATGAAATCCAAGAAGGTATCCATTTGCCTGACTCATCCTTCAAAACAGATTATGATGTCATCAACGTATCTATACCAGACCATAATGCGAATTTGGCCATCTCTGAATTGAGGCTATTATCATGAAAATGTGACATATAAATGCCAGTGAATAAAGGGCTGCGTAGAGAGTCCATATCTAGATCATTCGTTTGTCATTACGAATAACTGAAATAATATTGACTGAAAAAACTGAAAGTTGCAGTATTGTTTAAGATTTGCTTTTTCATTGATACCTGTCATTACAGGTTATGTTAAAATGATTATCCCTCAGAATTGGTGGCACCCACCCCCTCGACTAGAACGTCTATTTTTATATTAAAAGGTTGGAACATTTTTAATTACCTACATTTTAATCAAAAAATCAATAAAATTGTGATAGTTTTAACCTATTCCGAAATGACATACTTTAAGAATAAAAAAAACCAACATGTATAGAATATATGCGGATATATTAAATAGAGTCAAGAGTTTTAAACGTTATAAAATATTTGAAATACTAGAAAAACTTTAATAAAGCTATTTACAGGTTCACCAATTAGTCCATTTCGATGGCGTATTTTAGACCCAAAAATGAGTTTAAGTTCCTGATAGAGCAATCAACTAATACGCTCGTTATCACCATAAAAAACTATTTATCGTCATACGATAGCTTATAACATAAGATAAAAATAAATAAATATAATAAAGTGCGCAGATTCGAAATATTAAAAAAAATGATTTAAAAAAATGAAGCAATGTGATTTTAAAAAATCAAAGTTTTAACAGAATTAATAGTACGAGATCCCGCTGCAGGATTGGTGTGCTCATCAACTTTTTGTTTAAAACCAAATTTTTATGTTTATTTATAGTTAAAAGAATATATATTTACTAGGGTGCCTATGAAAATTTGGCCGCCATTATTTTTAATTAAATTATTTTTAATTGATTTTTGGTAAAAAATTTCGTTTATTCATTTTTTAAATAAAATAACGTCTACATCACGGTAATTAATATGAAGATTCTAAAAAATCACGGTTGCCGTTGCGCACCTGGCCGTACCTCTTTGCAGCCAGGTGTAAACAGGTATGATTTCGATAAATTTATACGTTTATAACCTATTTTTATTAATTATATGTCAAATTGAAGCTAATTTTTTTCTATTAATTATCATATAAAGTTGCTTAATTAAATCTGGCCGCAAATAAGGGTTGCTGGCTGTTAAAGATAATAAATATTTAAGGTAGAGTGAAAGAGAGTTAGCGCGTAACATCATTTGTCAGACGAGGACAGCGATTGTCGGCTGTGCGACGCTTTTAAGCCATTGCGCATGCGTCGAACGTTAGTGTTCTCAACCACCGGGGAGTAATAGAGACGACTTATAATAAATACTCCAAAAAATATGTAATTTTGTTCAAAATGACAAATTTAAAAATTGCAACAAAAAATTAATATTGATTTGATATATCGACGGTCTAGTTAGCAATTTGTCTAACTCCTTATTTTTTAGAGGGTGATTTTTTTAACATTTTGATGAAGCAATAATCCAATTACAAATTATTTGAATGATTCAAACTCAAATATTATATCTCTATTATATATAAATGATATTAAATAGTTTTTTAAAATGATAATAAATTTTGAAGTAATTGTTTTTTTCGTACAAATAAAAGTTTCTCTAAAATGGAGTTAGATAATTTGCTAATTAGAACGTCGATATTTAATATTAATTTAAAAAATAAAAAAATAAAACCAAGGTGACTTAAGTAAAAGAAAATTTTATTGCGAAAGTATTATTTAAAAATTTTATTAGATTTTATTCAAGTATTTAATTGTCTGTTACATATTAATTAAAGATTTAAGCAAATTAAAAAATTAATAAATTTATTATAATTCTTATATTTTCGTAACTCTTATTTAAAAATCTGAATCATCGGAGCTTTCAGTTGTACTGTCATCAGAGCTATCACTTTCATCGCTGCAAATATCAGAATCGTCGTTATCGGAAGCTTTGCTCGTGGATTCACATAGCACACTATTAACTTGCGTTGGAGTTGAGTCTCCCAGGAACCATGCTGGTTTTAAAAAACCATCTAGTACCAGCCAGCCATTATTTTCTGGGCTGAATTTGATGCAGTCTGGTTCAGTGGCATTTAACCACATCGAATTAACAAAGATTGTCCGCAACAATTTTTGTTTCAAAGATTTCCAGCACGGTGGAATGTGCGTCGAGTCCAAACCTTTAATTCTCTTCATAAATTTTTCATTATTTTGTTTTGAAGCGTACATTTTGTTAAATAATAAAAATCTTGCGGTATTTACACTTTGACACTTTGGTATTCCATACATAAGGCACGTAAACTCTTGGACTGCATCAATTTTGTTTTCATCGAAGATGTCAGTAGGATTCGTTAAAGACGCAAAAACCTGTTGAATTTCTGGATTTTTAATTAATAAATTCAAGGGCCGAAGTTTCCCTTTGTTGAAAAATGCAGCCGTGTAGTCGCAACCCGTGTAGGCGTGAAAAGCAGGAAGAGCAAGACATAAAGTCGCGCCTAATTTTTTTGATAAGTCCGTACAGCTTATGTAAACTTCATCTTTATTTTTCCTTTTGCTTGATGAATTGTTTGCCAACCAAATATGCAAATTAGGAAATTTATGCATATTACCTAATAAAATTATTAAAACGTCCGTGTCTGATGCTTTTACCAAAATTTTTGAATTTTCAGGTACTTTACTTATGTGGAAAACAATTCTCGTATCCGCTTCTTCATGTTTACATGCTAATTCAGTTTCTGACAAATGATGTTACGCGCTAACTCTCTTTCACTCTACCTTAAATATTTATTATCTTTAACAGCCAGCAACCCTTATTTGCGGCCAGATTTAATTAAGCAACTTTATATGATAATTAATAGAAAAAAATTAGCTTCAATTTGACATATAATTAATAAAAATAGGTTATAAACGTATAAATTTATCGAAATCATACCTGTTTACACCTGGCTGCAAAGAGGTACGGCCAGGTGCGCAACGGCAACCGTGATTTTTTAGAATCTTCATATTAATTACCGTGATGTAGACGTTATTTTATTTAAAAAATGAAGCAACGAAATTTTTTACCAAAAATCGAATTAAAAAAAATTTAATTAAAAATAATGGCGGCCAAATTTTGATAGGCACCCTAGTAAATATATATTCTTTTAACTATAAATAAACATAAAAATTTGGTTTTAAACAAAAAGTTGATGAGCACACCAATCCTGCAGCGGGATCTTAGAATTAATATGCTTGCCCATGATAGTAAAAAAGTTTTGAGCAACTAGCATCTTGGGCTCTACTGGTCCATGACTCAATTTTTAAACTATAAAAAATAGAAGAAAAGTTCTAATGCAAATGCTGAGATTGAAAAAAAGTCTGTTTCCTAAAACAAATAACTGATTAACTCTTATTAAAAAAAAATTTTTATAACAATCAATATTGATAGTGTGCGAAAAACTAAAAACTTTCTTTAAAATTTATTATCAATAATTTAAAGTGACAAAATTTTAAAAGCTTAATTAATATGTAAATATTGTTAAAATAATTTCAGTGTTTTCAAGATGTTTTTGTAAATAATATTATCTGAGTTTTGAAAGTATAACAAAATATGATATCAATATTGAATGTCATCCATGGTGTTATAGTTTTGAAACACGGACAAAATTATTGGATGCCATCAATGCTGTTATACTTTGAAACACAGGCAATATCGGGGTGTGATCCGTACTGAAACTTTTTTTTTTTAATTTAAAATTTGATATTGCTTTATAAATTTAACGAAAAAATTGAAGAAAAAAGAATGTTTTTGTTATAAAACTTAAACGTGAAATTATTACAACAAAATTTTTATTTTTTCAAAAGTCTAATTGTTTGAAACATGATTTAAAAACCGTTTATATTTACTTAAATTCAGCTAATTAAAGTATATCTACCTGATTCGTATTATATTTTATAAATTTAAATAATTATTAACACCTCACAAATTGATAATTATTTAATCATAAAGTATTTATTTCAATATAACATATTCACCAAATAACTTATACCGCTTACGTTGAGGTGGGTCATCTGTTTTCTATCCATGTGATGGACATTTTTTCATAGTTATTATAGAGGGAGAGCTGGCTGCGAAAAACCTGAACTATCGAGTAGCCGGATGAAGTATTTTTTAAATGATACTACTCACTGTAACTATTGAAAAAATCATTTAGTGTTAGGGCAAATATGGTGCATAACATTACTATATTTTTTCTACGGTACATTTTTTAGACATAAACTGTATCAATCGAGTAACCGCATGAAACTGATTTTAAAATTGAGTTTCGAGTGAGTAGAAAATAATTATGAACAAGTGCCTCGTTAAATCTGGTGCTAAATCCATCGCACGAAACTTTTTTTAATTTTTATTTTGTTGTGTTACCGTACCTATCGAGAAACCACTTCAAACTATAATCAAATTGAAGTTTAAACATTTCTTACTAAGAAAATACATTAGTGCCACTTCTATTTTAGTGGCAAATGTCTGGCACGACACTTTATATTCTTTCAAGTCCTATACTATCGCTCATACAACCTATAACAGAAACATTAAGGAATAAATGAATAAACATCTGATGAACAACAATTATAGTCATTTTTAAGTGACTTTTTTTATTTATGTATTTAATTTTACAAATATATTCTGCAATATTTCCATACTTCTTAAATAATCAATTTCGTCAATATTATTTAAACTAGCAAATTCTTGCTGAACTTGTAGATTTCTTAATAATTCTTTAAAAGGCTTAACTTTTCTTATAAAAAGCTAGCTGTACAATCGTATGCAGTGTATGCATGGAAACTGGGCTAAGTAAATGTACATGAGTCTTTCCCTTTTTACTCCAAAATAGTCAAAGCTTTGCTATATTTTTAGCTGGCTTTTTCAGAAAAGTTAAGCCTTTTAAAAAATTATTAAGAAATCCAAAATTAAATATATAAATAAAAAAAATCACTTCAAAATTACTATAATTGTTGTTTATGTTCAAAAAATGTACCGTAGAAAAAATATAGCAATGTTATGCACCATATTTGCCCTAACACTAAATGACTTTCAATAGTTACAGTGAGTAGTATCATTTAAAAAATACTTCATCCGATTTCTCGATAGTTCAGGTTTTTTGCAGCCAGCTCTTGGAGCATTATGTTAAGTAATGTAAACTTCACAAACTTGAATATATGAAATATATTATTATTCCCAAACATCCACTCAAAAAGTCGAAATAAAAAACCATACAACGTGAATTTACATGTTCACATTGTTAAGGACTGGTGTGTGTAGTTTTAATACATAAATAAGTGATTATAATAAACCGCATAAAGTTATTATTTTGTGGGCGTAATAAATTCATAAAGTACCAAACCCATATACGTATTACTATTATTATTATTATATGTTGTATTATAACATGTTATATATTACGATCTCATCCACATAAGTCAACATTGAATAAACAATATTTAAATTTCATATACATTTTTGCTTATTATACATATATTCTTAAAAATATACAGGACGATGTTTGAAAAACAAAAATGGAAAAAAAAAAGTATATCAGACTATTTGGATAGTGCTCAATTTATCTACTTTATGACGACTGAAAAAAAAGAACATCTGACATCTCACCTTATTTACAAGTAAAATTAAAATTTTACTTTGCAAAAAAATGGTTCTGGTATTATTAGAAATGATTTTTTGTTACGAAGTTTTTATATTGAAACATTTTATTATTATTATTTTTTAATTTTCATTTATTTAATTAAATTTTATTTTTAATTTTAATTTTTTTATTTTTATATGGAAACATTTTGTTATTATTATTTTTTAATTTTCATTTATTTAATTAAATTTTATTTTTAATTTTAATTTTTTAATTTTTATTTAATTAATTTTAGTTTTTTTTTTATTTTATTTTTTATGGACTTTTACTTATTTAAGTATATTTTTTATTTATTTATTTAGTTTTTTAAATTTTTATGAATATTTGTGTGTATGCTTATATGTAAGTTGTATATATGAATGCATGTGTATATGTATGAATATGTGCATGTGGCATCTATGTTTTTATTGTTGCGTATAACGTTTGTAAATAAGACGGCAGATAATATGATTAAAATGAAAGGAAAAATAAATTACGAACGATCTGAGATCGAAAAGTAGAAGGGGGTGAGAGTTTCAGCGTGAAATTCGGTTTATCTGAATTTTCGGCCAAATTGCTAAGAACTGAAGTCCTATGGGAAAAAATTTAAATGGCAGAGTTGTAGGTAATAAGAAGATCGCCCGTAATTTATTTTACCTTTCATTTTTATTCTATTATCTTCCGTTTCCGATTGGTTTCATTTTACTCTAATTTTTTTCCCTTTCAAAATTATCTACCATGGACTAATTTAACTTTGTAAAAGACATAACAAACATCTACCTGGAGATGGAGAATCATAGAATCACTTTGGTAGTCCATTTTTCTCAGTTTTCATCAGTTTGTCTGTTATGAAGATAACTAAAAAATCAAAGAAGAAAATTTAGGTGTCGTATTATAGACCTTAAAAGTTAGATCATAAATGAGACCCAAAAAGTTATTTAGATTTTTTCTGCTTCATTTCGGCTTTCGGAAATTTTAATGATTGTATACAATTTATGTAATTGGTTTTTTATTTTCGATATTCTTACTGTTTAATTTTAAATACCTCGAAGAACGGCGCTCGAAACCGTCCCATGCAAAATTATTAAATTTTGGACGTTTGACGAATTTTTTTTAAATTAAAATAAATTATTTTTACACAAATTTACAAAAATAATAACATTGAATTGAACCTAAAGCTTCAAATTTTTTGTTAAAATTCTGTAAATCTCCTAAGCAATTTTATTATCTTACTTATGTATTAAAAATTCAATTTTATATTGTGATTAATGTAATTAATCTTTTATGAAATTTGTCTTTTATGAACCACCCTATATAACGTTTTTTCTTGGCGACTGATTTGAATGCTTATTTTGTGAATTTATTTTTTCTACACAGTATTGTTATGGAGATATCAAATATTTTGGGATGAAAAAAAAATTTATAGTGGAAAGAAATAAAACTTTTATTTTTTATCCGGGCAAACGAAAATAGAGCCATGATGACTTTAATCTCATGTAATACTAACTGCTAATTATTAAGATCTCTATTTACCCAGGAAAACTCGAATATAACGCTACGCACACCATTTTCATTTTGCTAGAAATAACGTGTATTTATTTTATTGCATCTTCTAGAAGTTTAATCGAAAGCGTACACACGCACGTACGTTCCTAACGTAACACCGTACCGTAAATCTATACTGCACCGTGCTGCGTGTTACGAGACCAATGGTTTCTAAGGTACTCTATTTACTAAGCAGAGTACCTTCAATTTCAGTATCAAAAATAATATAAATTCTACCGACAATTTGTGGGACGCGATGTAACATCGTCCTGTATCAACTTCTGTTACACGACGGAGTTACACGTTCAAGTCCACACAAAAGTTGCTGCCACAAAGTCTGTGTAACTATGTCTGACTGTCTAATCCATTATTATCCAGACTTATACCTTTTCTAGATTGCTCAATATTTTAACTCCATGTTTGAAAACTTTCCTTTTTTCAATTCACGGCAGAGTAACTACATGCATTTTAGTAAGATTTATTATTAATTACTTTTCATATCGCGTCATTCGATTGAGTTTTTCCTTCCATATAGCATGCATGCAGCCTAAAGTTGCTACACCTCTTTCACGATGTAGAGTACAAACGTATGTACATCGGCATTACGAAAAGATTTACACTTATGAAAACATATACACAAAGTTTTATAACAGTTTTACAATGAAATGCCTCTAATTATATCCGTGTAAATTAATTTTTAATACTTTTAATTTAAATCATTATATCTGTTTTTCTCTCGAAAAAATTGTATATAGAATTTCAACTCTTTTTTCGAGATTTATCGAGCTGAAAATTTGCAGATAGACTTATTGCGATGATAAAGACCATTTCGCGGAAAAACGTAAAATCCACACATATGAATGAATATTTTACAAACTTTCTTACTTGAAGTATGTTACAAGTCTGATTATCATTTAGCATCATTTCCATCGAAACTAAAATCAATAAATTTGAAATTCAAATAATTACTAAAACATGTAGTCTTCGCACTTATACTATGTTTCCAGTCATAGTATAAAACCATAAAATTAATACTTTTGTATAATTAATTTAAAATTTTGGTATTAATGACTAAAGAATGATCATTAATTGTTGGCTGACTCGTCCTTTCTTACGTCCTTTTTTTTTAACTTGCTATGTCTGTCAAAAAAAATGTTTATCGAATTTTAACCCTCTATCAATCGAGCTGAAAATTTGTAGACTCACTCGTTGCGACGATAAAAATGAGATATTAAATTTTTATCAAAAAATTATAGTAAAATTTTGGATTTTTTAAAGTTGATTTACAAAGAAAGGGAATATAAAAAGCTTGATTTTTAAGGGTTAATATTTTTTTAATGTATCAATCACCTATTTATGTATTGTGGGTGATTTCATTTTCTATTGGTTAAAAGAATATTCTCATAGGAAACGTCAAATTACCATTGTGAGTGCAACAATGAAAAAATCAACAATATCTGCGGCTTTGCAACCTAAGACACCTAAAATGAGGAATTAAATTAACCCTTTATCCCCATATCCATTGTTTAGATATTATTTTTATCTCAAATCTAGGCATTATCATGACGGAAAATGTAAATAATTGTGTTCCATTCTTATACAATTCTTGGAGCTTGAAACAATTTTACTCAGAACATAAAATCCAATAACTCAATCCCCAACCCAATGGATTTTGAGACGGTCATGTCAATCATGGTCCAATTTCTGGTCTATTATCCAATTTCAAAGAACATTCTTACATGTTTTGTTTGTTTCTAAAACGTTTCGTTGAACAATTTTTGTGGAAAAATGATTAAAATCAGCCACCCGATAAAAGAAACTTTCTGTATCTATAAACAGAAACTGAAATATAGTGAAACCTCATAAGAGCACTTTTGTGTATTGTTTTGTGTGGTAGTAATATAGAAGCTAAAAGTGTTTTGTTTCGTATATAATAATAATACTCGTATAATGGGAGAAGAAATCAATTATGATGACAATTTGACAATAAATTAAATGAAACACAACTTATCTACAGCACAGATGTACACTTATGTATACCACATTAGACTATATTTAAGGGACTGGTATGGCTGGCTATATGGCAAAAGTAAACAAACTTATGTATGCAAATATTCTTCGAACTATAGCAAACAAATAAGAACACTGTCAGTGAATAACATCAGCCAGTCAATATACAAGCTGAATAGAGAATTCATTGCAAATGTATTACTACGTGGTTGAATTGGTAGTCGTATTATTATGAATTTAGCTAACAACAAGTTCTAGCAAGTTCAAGCACAATACATTTTCAAGCGGATACCTGACAATTTATTTTCGACAGGTTCATAATTTGAGCTATGTGCTTTAATTAATTTAAAGGTTAATGCTTTTGTAAATTATCGTCTATTATTGAGAAGTTTCAAACCGTCGGAAGTATTTACGTTATTTGGTAGAATAATCGGAAACTACGAAAAATGGTGAAGAATTGTTTTCATGTCTTTTAATTTAAATGTGGAATAAAAGGTATAGTATACCTATGCACACCAGAAATTATTTAAACAAAAGGCTAGAACAAGTGAATTTATGGGCAATTTCTCAGATATATCAGATAAATGTCATTATCACCTGTTGCTTTTTCAATATATAAAATAGTAAAAAAAAATTCACTCATATAAAAATGGTTAATACAAAACTATTGAAACGTAAAAATGTGAACATAAACACATAGATAGTTAAATTTGCATACATTGATAGGTAAATAGATTAAGGGATAATTTGATTGATAGATACATGTAAACGAAATACAAAAGTGTGATGGTAAAAAAATAATCTCACTTGACTGCATGTTCGGTCTACTACTGACGAATAACTTGCTTAACCAGTGGAATATTTATACAAACCACACCTTCTCAAAAATAGGATTTTATTATACTAAGGAGTAACATGGAGTAATAATGAGTAACTAAGTCTTTTTAATTTTCGGAGCTTATTGTTCAGAGATAACATAACTTGGATTAAATGTTGAATTTCTGAAAACGGTCAAGAATTCACCACCAGAATTTCAGCTCGCTCTCTAGTTTATTGTTAGTTTTCTTGATGACGGGGAAATGTCTTCCCCGTACAAATGAAAATAGACTGTTAAAATGATTCTATGAACACCTATAACTATGAACATCTAAATTTTGTATGTGAGGAAAATATTTCAATAAAAAAATTTTTTATTTTTAGAAACAAAAATAATATTCTCTTTTATATTTCATATGTTGAGTAATGGTAAATCTGTCGGTGGCGTGTCTTACCAGCAGAAGCAGTTACTTCTTGCATACGGATTTTTAAATCAATAGATTGTCAAAATTGCTTACATTAAATTTACATGACATATTGTTTAATCAATTACTTCTTTAGACTTCACTAAACAATGAATTTCATTAAAGAATACAATGTCCATCGAAGCCCATAAAACCAATTTTTATTGTAATAGCTTCTCAATGTCGGAAATCTTTGATAAAACGAGTGTAACAATAAATTATGCAGTTGCTCCATTCGTTGTTGGAATACACACTCAATCATGGATTTTAAAAGTCAATTATGAGTTTAGAGCTTCTAGTTTTTATTAACGGAAATAAATTATTTTGACACTTTGAATTTCTGACTCCAGTATGCAGAATACATCAGCTATTATTATCCCTGTTTATGATAATTCATATTATATCCACCAGAGAGCATATTTATTTGGAAGAAATCTCAATACAAATAATCGTATTGTAAAAAAAATTAATTGATTATTTTGGTAGCCATTTAAATTTTTATTTTTAAATTTTACTAAAAATATGATCATGTCGAAATCAGTTAATATTTTTGGATAAGATTTCGTTCTTATTGGTCATAATAGCCAATTTTAATTCTCCTGAAATTTCAGTGTAGTTCATCAAGATCGTTAATCGTATTGGAATTTGTCTATGAAATGAATGTAAAATAGAAGTTTTATATTAAAATCTTACAAAATAATTTGCCTATTATTGGGATGTACAAAGAGTCTTGGACAAATTCTCGCAGGATTCTGCATGTAGTAAGGAGAATATTGTTCTTCACAACCAATTTAATTCGCAATATTATTTTAATATACAAAAAATAGTTTTCAGTTTAATATTGTGTTATTTTGCTTAATCAAATTTTTCAGCGAAAAACTAGTAAGTACCTGTGGCACAAATAAATAGAAACTTTACAATGTTTATTTTTAAAATAATTGAGAACTTGGTTCCTTGTTTATATTTAGTGTTTTGGCAAATTGTCTACTTTCACCATAAGACACTATCGTTGACGGTGAACGACCATCAACGACCAATCCCAAAGAGAAATTTTAAGACGGAACATTAAACTCGAAAATACACATTATAAAACATATTTATGATGTAAGAAGCATATGTTGTGTTCCACATTGAAAACTTATCGATATTAGAGAATTTATTAATACAATATTTTATTATACAATACATTGAGAAAATTGATTTCGTTAAATTTATTTAGGGTCTATTTATTTTTTAACACCGCAATGCTATAAAATAAACGAAAATTTTCAGGTCAAAATCGCAATCGTATGATATACGAATGCAAAAAAAAAAACAAGTGATCAACTAACAGAATAAATTGCTTACATACTTGAAATATGGTTGTATGTTAATACTTGAACTATTTTTATCATTAGAATTCATAAAATTTCTTTAATATACAGAACATGTAGTTAAAAATTCATACTCGTACGTGTGGTTAATAAACTGTATTATCTTATATCTTTAAATGAGCAATTCTTGTATATATATAAATAAATATATATATATATATATATATATATATATATATATATATATATATATATATATATTTATATATATATATTTATATATATATATATATATATATATATATATATATATATATATAATTGGAATCTCGGAATCGGCTCCAACGATTTTCATGAAATTCAGTATATAGGGGGTTTTGGGGGCGATAAATCGATCTAGCTAGGAATCATTTTTAGAAAATTTCATTTTATTCGTGTTTTATCGATAATTTTTTATAATTTAATGATATATTGGTAGTGATAGCGTGCGAGGCTCTTATACTGAAATCCCGCGTTCGAATCCCGGCTCGACCGACGAGTCAAATTTTTTTTTTTTTTAAATTTTATTAATTTTAAACCCAACGAAACAAAACAACACAATAAAGTGAATAATATTTTTCAAATAAGATTTTGTTATTATAATTGTATAATTTTTTATAATGTAATGATATATTTGTTTAATATTTAAAGTCATTGGAGTGGCTAAGTGTTAGCATGCTGGACTCGTCTTCCGCCTCGACGTAATATAATTTCCAAAAAACACAATTTATAAAAAAAAAAAAATAATACCGAGCAAAGATCGGTCATCCAGATATTAGTTATTATATATGTGTTTATTAGCTGAATTTGTGCTTAAAATATGACAAATATAAATAGTTTTTGTTCTTATAAACAAACGTTTTTTATGTTTCAATTTCTTCGTATATGGGTCATGGATCCATTTGACCAATGGACCAATTTTGCTCATTAACGGACCTTTCCTTTTTTTAAATTTTCTTTTATAATGTGTTAACGGCAAACAGTTACAATGTTCGTGATATTTGGTATGTTACACCTTCTCGCTCTTGTTATCAGTCTTTTTCCCAGTAAAAAAGCCATTGTCAAATTCGGACTACTCCAGAGAATAGGTATGAGCCTACATTAAAAAAAAAAAAAGAATATTTATATAATATCTAAAAACGACACACAACAACTTCTTGAAAATAGTCTATATCTTGAAACCTACTGTACCGATTTTGATGTAACATACACTGTTCACGTTGACAGATATAAGATCTAATTACGGCAATCCGGTTTCTTAGAAATACGTGTAGCCATACAGACACACATACAAACAAACTCATATATATTTATAAAATTTGGCATACTTGTTTAGAAGGCAATGCAGACTAATGCATCCGAATATTGTACAATTCCAATATTATAACATACAAACGGATTGAATTGTTAACCAATTTTTTTGGAAGTCGGTTTATGAAACCACAATGATACCAAGACAGTTAAAAGTAATAAAATTGTAAATAATAAATGATTTTAGTTAAATGTTGGCATATATCAAAATGAATAAACAAACATATTTTAATGAAAATTAACTGGAAAATATATAACATTAAATATTTGTAATTTGGATGTAATGATAAACTCTATTTACATCAGAGATTTGTTGAAAACTAATGAATTTAGGATTTCATAGATTGTAGACATATTATAGGAATGGCCATTGAAAACTTCACAAACCGACTGGTGGTACGTGAATTTAAAATTGCTTGTATTTATATCTGTTCACATAAGAAGTAAATCGGCAATATACAGAAAGAGCGAGAGGTGTCTTGAGACAAACTTAGGAATTATGTTTTGAATTTTACGCTTTTAGAAAAATTGGAGCTCATATTTGATCAGTTAAAAAATTTTAATAAAACTTAAATAATGATCAGAAAATTCATAAAATGTTACCAATATAAGTATTTGTTTTATTTGGTAACAATACTTCAATAATTATAATTGATTAAATATAAGACAATAAATAAAATACTTAATAGTAAATAGGATTCAGATTTCTGAAAAATAAAATACAATTTTGTAATGTTTCTATGCATATCCACCTTTTAAGTGAATCATATTTTTCTAATACGTAAATATTCATAAACTTTAATACAAATAATACCTAAATACGCAACCGTGATTGCATAAAAAATCAACTAAAAATTATCATATTTTTACTTTTTTTTGTGTCAAAAATACACTCTTACATCGATATTCGAACACCCATAAGAAAGTAAATACACTAGATTTTCCCAATCACTTTTCTTGGGAAATAGCGGAAATCAATATTAAAATACTCTAGAACTTTGAATTAACACAAACACATAAACAAAAGTTTTACAATGGTAACCCATACTATTTGAGCCTAAATTGTGGCGAATCCAAACATTTTAAGAGAATTATATCAAACAAAAGATTTTCGCTTAAAAAACAGCCATTTTGTGCTCTTGAATATTTCTTCTAGCTTTTATGGTGCAAAAGTTTGGTCATGGATTCATTAGGAGATCTTGACGATTGGCATATCTTGCCAAACGGACGAACTAACAAAAGAAATAGATTAATAATACTAATCTGTATTCGATCTCTGAAGATATATGAGTCGAAGAGAATTTTTTTCACCACTAAACCACTCTACTAGTTACTATACATGTTATCATAATATATACACATACATAATGATATTACAATTTTTATAGTTATAATTTATTTTTATATAGTAGAATAGTTCTTACATTCTCCTGTTACATGGTGTTTTTGAATAAATGTAATACATCCAGCCCCCCCCTCTCCTCCCAATCCGCCAAACGATAATATAGATAATATCGGCGAGCAACTCTTGTACTTTTATACACATTAATTATTTATAAGGTACAAAGAATAATGTAAAGTGAGAAATATTAAGCCAGACATATTATAAGATGAAATAGTTTGTATGTAGTGAATTTAAAATATAATTATTCTAAGCTGATTTAGTTTTGAAACATCTACTTCACGTCATGTGATCACAGAGTAGATTGCATAATAAAGTTCTATTTGTTCACAACGTGGTTAGATCTAGACTTAAATTTATACTAGCATTTAAATGTTAAATCTCACCAAATCTGAATGAACAAGTTAAGTATTAACAATTAATGATAATGATTGGAATTTACGAAAAACAAAAGGTTTCGTTCGCTATATACCTGGAACGGTCATTCATAGGCGAGATATTTCTCAAATTGGACCATTTGTTTCATTTTTCTACGCTTGAAAATGGCGGATTACATATTTTTTCGACTAGGAGAATAGTGTGCCCATTGAATAAAAAACGCAATTAAAATATGGCAGCTAAAAAAATTACGTAATACACTTTTTTTACAATCCCCAAAATATGAATATCAAATCAAAAGACTTTGAAGAAGAGCTCGTCGATTAATTTAATATTAAATAAACTCAAAACTTGAAAATAAAATAAGTAAAGAAAATTCAAAGTTAAACGGTTTTATTGAAAAGATAATAATAATGAGGATTATGTAAATAATTATGATAAATGCTAAGAACTAATTCGATAGGCCTTAGATACCGGTCAAGATACTACTCTTTTAATCAAACTGGGGCATTGATTAAACATTATCTAGATCATTGTTATGTTTTCTAAATAAAACCATTTATTTACTTATTGATTACTAAGTAATTGCAATTAATCATTTCATTTTCTGTACACGTAGCATGGGAAAAGCGTGAAAAAATGATATCCTAGTGAATGTTACTGTGATAAAACATTAGTATTTGATAAAACATAAGAATGTGTTCTAAATAAATAGAAAACACAAAAAATTAGAATGAATTGATCACGTTGTTTAGACAAACAATTAAAATAACTAAATATTTTAAACAGTGTTTCCATATATGTAGGTATATACTATTGTGAGTGAGTGTATGTGTGTACATACTGCAGTCTAAGTTATAAGGATAATACATTGTCAAGCTATAGCCATCAGTATTGGTTCTGCATATGAATTATATATACGTAAAATGTAGATACGAAACTAATACTATTGTGAATCTCTTTGTTTTTCAGAGCAAAAATCACCTGCTCAAAATAGATGTATTCGTTTAGTCTGGTTTATTTAAATTAAATAATGGTATTATTATCAAGTTTAAGTACTGTGCTCAAGTTGTCTGCAAGTATTATCAAGTCGTCACAAATATACGATTGTCCAGAAACTTCACGAAAGATGATAACAGCCAATATCAAATACATTGGACGATTTCATGAATATTAAGTCTGTTATAACAGCTGAAATACTTTATTTCAGCCCGGTAGACTTTTTGCACCTTTGTATTATTGTGGTGACGGATATTCAGACGTATGTAAATGCACACATAGGTGATTATATCAGTGTACATTACCAATAATGTTGATATTTCTTCAAAAATAATCTTTATAGTCTAGTGTCCTTTGTTGTTAAAACTGTTAAATGTAGGAACCTAGTTATAGTGAATAGATTTGAATGATTTTTTTGTATGTTAAATTTTCTAACGACCCCGGACTGACGTAATGTAATGACATGCATTTGGATGGGTGATCACCTAGCATTACTGTGTACTGTTGTTGTATAATATTAATAATAATCCACTTTGATTAATGGCTATATAGCTGAAAATAGCTATAGGCCAGAAATTAAAAAAAAAAAAAAAAATTTCCAATGCTTTGTACTAAAAAGTTTACCTACTAAAAATTTCCGTGATTTTGAGAACGAGGTGAAATCCACTCCTTCTAATGGGTGAAAATCCCAATATTGAAATAACGACTGAAATCGATAAAACAACTAAATTTAAGAAAAAAATGGCCTTTAAAGTTTTATGTAAAAGTGAATACTTTTTGAATTCATGACTAAAAACGTCGATTTAACAATGTTTGGAATTTTCATAAATATTTCAAAAGCCTTATATTTATTCAAAAAATTTTTAAGTAAAAAATGATGCTTATATATAAAATAGTATAAAAGTTTGTTTCGCATTTCTGTAAATACAATATTAACCAAATTATAACTCGTTGAAAGTGATATTTAGTTTAAGTAAAATTGATAAACAAAACGACGAAACGTAATTTGGGGACGTTAAAAATCATTAAAAAACAGTTTTTATTTAAGTTGTTAACTCGAAAGCTAATGGAGTTATAATAAAAATAATCTCGTTTTCTCAATTTTATATCTTAAAAAATATTATTTTAGCCAAGTGTGCTTTATGAAGTGTTAAGTTTAGAAAAACAATTAGTTTACAAATTATTTTTTCTTTTTCCCAAAATAGATTTTTTTTCATAAATATATATAATAGATAAATTAAGTATTCAAAACCATTTTATTTAAGCCGTCCCTATAAATTCTCTGCAATATGATTTTTAATTCAATTAAATAGCTTAAACATTAAGAATCTCATCGTTGAAAATTTCATTAAAATTTAGTTGAAAAAGGAACATACTATATTAGGAATAACGTATTTTTTTATGGATAAACCCTTGGAGAAAAAAAATTAAAATTCATTTAATAGTATAAGCAATTTAAAAAACCATAGACCATTGAAATCCACCCACAATAACTGGGTTTTGAGATAAAAGCCTAATTGCACTCAGATATAATTTATATATTTAAAGGATAAAGTAGAAAGAATAATATTCTAAAGACTTAATACTTAACCAATACGATGAGTATTGAATACACAGAAAATGAAACAACTGGATATTGAAACAGAAAAATGATTATTAGATGTAATAAAAATAGTATAAGTTAACAACTGTTTTGTAAGAGACAATTACTGTTTGCTTTTATTGTTTGTCATTGAATATTTTCTATATAAAAGTATTAAAATGATTCTAAATGTGATTCGTAAAGTAAAATGTTATGTTCGTGACATCACGAAGACAATGCAAATTGATGTGATTTGTATATATTCTACAAGTATTGTATGGTTTCGTTAGGTGTACATGTTAATCCTTGACTACAAACACTGTCAAAGTTGAAATCAATGTAAGGAAATAGAAAATAAAAAAAACATTAAATATAGTATTTGGTCTTGTTTAGAAATTTCATCGTATACAAGAAATAAAATTAATATACCAAGCAAATAAATTTTAAAACTACTGACTGATTAGAAAGCAATTTGATAGAAGAAAGGCATATTTTTGAAGCAATGGAATTTTGATTATCTAGACCTAAAGTTATATATAAGCTATATTTAAAACCGAAAAACAAGAATAGTTAAAGTAGTCAAAATTTCTTTCTTAAACAACAAACGGTATTTCTATGAAAGTCAGCTATTTAACACGTACATAATGGTTATATCTAGTAATGTAGAATAAATATCTCACAATTACAAAGAGTATACGTATTTTGTGTAGTTTAATAAAGTTAATTGTTATAATTAATTCAAATATTTATATTCAACCACTTGCTGGATTCTTCGAATATTAAAAACTTGATCTTTATTTGTTTTTCTAGTTTTGTAACCATTTTTTTAATATTTTAAGTCATTTTTTAACGATAAATACCATCAGGTCATCAATGACTATGTGATATAATAAAAGATATAATACAATAAAACTAATTATTTCTGACAATAAAGTTCATAGCAAATAAATTCTATTTTAAAACTGGGTTAATTTTAGTAACTTAAGGGTCTTGTCGATGCCGTCTTTTGATGTAAGACATTCATTTTAAGTTCTAGAAAGACCTACAGACACCTTCAGATTATTGAGTATTGCGCATTGAGTGAGCAGATGGACCACTGATTAAACATGATCACAGTAGAGACATTTTTGTTTTTGTTCTTTCCTTACTAAGCTTACGTGGGTTAAATTAGTGTGTCCGATTCATAAATTAAACATTTTTGTGAAATTGTATCAAAATTTAAAATTAAATGTTGGATTAAAATAAATAATTAATAACGATAGTAATTATATAATGATTTTTATGTTAACATAAATAATAAAATATTGGAAAATCAAAAACAATTTACAATATTTTTTTGGAACAAAACTGTTTTGAAATATTTAGTTAAAACACAATAAAACTTGTTTATTGTTTCATTTAAATACACTGCCAATGATTCCATTCGTCAAGATTGATCAAATGAGACCATTTATCAAGTCATTGATAATATTCATAGTTTAGTTAACCACACTTTTTATTAATTTTTTTGTTTGAGTCATAACTTTTTTTTTTTTTTTTTTTAATTTTTTTTTCTTATTATGACTGATTCTTGTTATATTCAAAATTTTATAATATCAAAATTTTGTTTAAATTATACTTTAATTATAATATGTATATTTTTTTAATATTAAATATCATATTTTGGTATAATAACTTCTATTATTATTTATATTGTAATTACATACTTTACTCGTAACTAGTTAATAATTGCATACAACTAACTATTTATTTAGCGGATATAATACCATCGATTCATAGGGCTTTTCATTATAATTTTTTATTTGTTTTTAATTCGGACAGAATGCAAAAACTAATGTAATAAAATGAAAAGCAAATATATTCTATATTTGTCAAGAGTACGCAACAAATTTTAAAATAAAAAAGTCTATTCAAAGAGAATAGATAGTCTTGTTTCACTTCAAAATATTTATCACAGCTTGTTTGTCGGGGGAGATAGTGATATTCTGGCACATCATTTCGCAACATATATTTAAATAATTTTTTACCATTTTAAAAATATTCAAAGTTAATTAATAAACGTTTATTTTATTACAGTTCCACCAGACATCGTTTATGATGATACCAGTGGTGACATAGCCGTATCAGAAGGAGAAAATGCAACATTATGGTGTCATGCAACAGGACATCCATTACCAAGAATAACATGGCGTCGAGAGGATGGTGAAGCAATTTTATTGAAACGTGGTGCTCGTGATGTTACTAAAGGTTAACAAATTAATATACTTTATTATATACCATAATTTATTCATAACTTGGTAACATCTTTCGAGATATGGTTTTGTACTATTTATAATAAACATTTATATTAAACTGATAATGTTATGTGTACACAGTGTTAGTTAGAAATTTAGAATTAGTATTAGCCGTGTCACAGAACTTTCGAAGTCGATGCTACTAATTATTTTTAAAAGATAACTGGCCACAAAAAAAAAATTATTTTAATTACAAATTTGGAAATATTTTTTACTTTTCAGTTCTCGTTTTTTAAATTTGTAAACAATTTTTAAATTTTATTTTTGAATGTTATCTAACCACGGAATATGGTTTTTCAGTTAGTCGCTAAAAATTTGTTGCAATCTGCTTCCCTGTAGACGAGCATTTTGCTTCGAAATTTAAACCAACTTCGACCTATACTCTATCCAATGAAAAAAATTACTCAAATCGAACTACACTGTGATATTCAATTACCAAATTTTTATTTAGTTTTTTAAAATACATTAAGGGCATTATAACCGTAGATGCTGCTGTTTAAGGTATCGAATGAGCATGAGGGCCAAAACCATTGTATAACATGGGTCAGCCCGAACCCAAATACGAAAACTCATTATATCTCGACTCAAAATACAGTCTTGGTATTTTATCATTAAAATTAAAGGTTCAAATTACGTGTACCTAATTATTTAGACAAAATATATTATTCAATATATAATCGAAATACATAATTTTATCATCTACAACTATAATTTGTGAGCCTTTAGTTACTTCGTAATATCCGGGTAAAGTCGGGACGGTAATTGATAGTTCATAATAATACCCAAATTAATATTTTTAATTCTCCTCATTGGGAAGTTCGTCATGTAGACCACCTTGCGAGTCGTACCTAAAAGACTTGTTTAACGTTTTGATTTAAAACGTTTTGCAACAGGTATATCGAAATCCGTTTGGTACACTGAATTTAAAAATCACTCGAACGAATCCGCGTAGAGCAGCTAGTGATTTTATACAATGAAACATTCTCATTATTTTTTGTTAATTTCTCTTGTATTTTCAACAAGAAAGATACATAGAAGAACCACGTTCTTTAACTAAACAAGTTTACTGTTAATAATAATTTTTATTTTACAAAATCGTGTTATATACATTGAACTGAAGTATACGGATGCTCTTCTGAATAATAATGACTAATTCAACTTCCTGTACATTAGCTTTAAAATTTTCTTAAACTATTTTCTTTTTAAAATGTATAATTTGTTTTATATATATATATATATATATATATATATATATATATATATATATATATATATATATATATATATATATATATATATATATATATATATATATATATATATGTTCATATAATTTTTATACAGTATAAAAAAATCTCACAATTTATCGGATACAAACTTCCTTTTCTTTTCGAAAAAAAAATTGAAATAAATATTTAATGAACCATGTATGTATCTGTAGTACTACTTATTATTAAAAAATAAGTCTGGTCTAACTCTGAATGTGTAATTTGATTTATATTCTTATAAAAGAAAGAGCGTATACGTGAATAACATAGGAACAACTAATACGATGATGTTAGGTAGACGCCTAGGAAACTAAAAACGTATAAGCTAGTATAGGGATTTAAATTACACCCGACTAGGGCTATTTAGACTGACTCAATCAAGGCGTTTTCAAATACGGAAAGTATTGCTTTTTTTAATCGTTATTTGACGAATAACAAACTACACAAATAGCAATGCTTGAATCCAATTATGTTTTAACCTAGATGTAATTATTACAAATATTTTTTGGTGTATTCATATGTCAATCCTGAAGGAAAAAGAAGATAAATAGGGTAAACAAAATGATGGCCTTAACCCTCACATCAACCGCATTTCAAAATTGGGCGCCTGTTTCCTGGGGTTAACATCAATATAGCCTAAAGTATTGTGATCATCTAAACTAAATTAGAAAATTAAATTACGCACATTTTGGTATATTACGTATATCTGGTGCAGTGCCATCTCAATTGTTTTAAAATTTGTAAATATTTATTAATAAAAAATTAATTAATTTATATATTATTGTTAATAATAAATGAAATAACAATATAAACAATAACTTAAATTGTTTTAAATATCAACATGCATTTAGCATTTGATAATGAGAGACGTTAAATACTCAAATTTTAATTGAAACATAATAATAAAGCAGCTTCCATTATGTCAAATCTTGCAATTTTCTCTCACAAATAACTCAAAAAATACTTATCCAAATGCTTTGAAATTTTGTATGCACAAATTCTTGACTGAGGGCTTGCCGTAAAGTTCTTCTCTAAAAGGAATGTCTAAATATAAAATCGAATTTTGAATTTTACCATAGAATTGTTTTCCCGAGAAAAACTCTTTTTGAATAAAATAATAAAAAAAAAGTTGTTTTGGAGGAGTTGAAGGTACAATAATTTATTTACGCGAGAACATATGAATCTGGCGTGTACGAAATTAACGATTTTAGCTAGTGTTGTTATACAAAGAGTGTTACTAGTGATATAGATGAAAATCTGTGAATACAGAGAACATTTTATTAGCATAAGGTTGCAACATCCTGTATAAATGAGAAACGTTGATCTTTTCCTACATACTAATTTTATGACCATTGAAAATGGGTTCAGTAATAATAACGACATATTCAGAATTTTAGATGTGTAGGAAATATATATCAGCACATATTTTCTAATTTATTAGGTTTTAATGACTTTAAACTGTAATAAATTGTAGACCTGTCTATGTCTGTTAGTTCTCAAGGTAAAATACATTTTATAAAACGACAACACTTTTTGTAAGTTAAAATTAACTAAAAGTTAGTAGAGATGATACATCAGATTGTAGTAACAACTTACTTTAATAATTATAATGTCGTTATGATATAATTAAATTCAAACCTTAATTAGGGTTAGGATATCACAAATGATAAAAAAAAAATTTTATAATAACGACATGACATACAAAAAATATGTCGTTTAATTTAATCTGTACCAACTACAGCAATTAATTTGTTTTAGTTGAAGTTGGTATTAAGTCACTAAAAAGTTGAGAAATAAAATCATTCACCTACGTAACATCTGAATTTTTTGGGAGGTCTTTATTTTAGTGCCCTTATCGTACCCTGTAAAGTACCCTTGATTTCTTTAATGCGCTTTTGTTTTTTAGTGGGTGAAAGAGGGTAATTTAAATTTTTTTAAAAGAAAATAAAAGTTAATTATCAAATTCTATGTAAAGAAACATGCGTTCATTTCGCACAGGATAGAGGCGAAAATTCGAGATAAGGAGACTAATATAGAATTTTAGGAAAAGGTTAATTGTAAGGTTTATTTCCCATATTAAATTGAAAATGGTTATTGACTGTATTCATTCATATTTTGTATTCATTCATTACACTTACTCTGTCTCCGAGTTTATATCGTCATCTTTTAACATTTAAAACGATGTTAAACTAAACGTTTTTCAAATGACTAGGTTTGACACATTAACAATGTCAGGAGTTACGTTTGGTGCTGTAAGATTGGCCAGGAGATCGCCTAAGATATCTTAATATTTTGTTTTCATCAAAATTTTTGATATAATTCAGATTTGATCACAGATTAAATAATACTTAAGACTCTCTTAGTTCTCGAAAAAAATGCCTCTCATAGATATCTCTGCATGATAGCAACATGCCATCTATTATCTTTATGAAGACTTTAGAAAAATATGTTAAACATTACCATAGCAATGATGAATTATTTTTTTTATTATTCTTAAAATTATACCTAATTTTAATGACAAACGTAACATTTGTCATTGTATTTAAATCCTCTATGTTAAAATGTATTTCTCTGTCAAATAATTATCTTTTAAATTATATTCTAGTGTTGTCGGCTGATTTAAGTCTCATAAAATGTTTTTCTGTTTGTCAATATTGGAGATCGATTTATCAAATGGTTTTTTTTTTTGATATCGGTGTTAAGTTTTAAGTATAACAACAAATATTTTATCTAACTAAAAACTTGTATTCAACCCCCTTTTTTTTTAAATAGTTTAAAAAAAAACCTTTGGTAGAGGGCAAGAGTCCATTTATTTTTAATTTATTATTATCTATGGATTTAATGCATTATATTATTCACAGATATAGAATATGTAGACAATGTGTTTCATGAATTATATGCTATTCACAAAATTTAAAAAAGTGAGACCAAAATTGGACCTGTATGAAAACCTTGGCCGTAAAACAGAGCTAATATTACCGATAGTTTGATACGTTTATATGTCAATCACGTCATATATTTGTTTGTGATTAAAAATAAGATAAATTTATTTATAATAATTATATATGATAATTAACAACAATTGAATATTTTCATATTTTTCTTGTGTATTGTAAAATTGAGTTATGTCAAATAAAGATTGCATTAATGCAATCTAGGAAATTGGAGCAAAAAAATCGAAATTAACTTCATCTATTATCTATGTAAAAGGCACAAAACAAAAATTTTTATAATCGGATTTGAGCCTTAAGCATAAGTCTGAAATATGTGATATGCATAATATTTGTGAGTATAGGAAAAATAACTATGATTATGAATCTCATATATATGTGCATGATGTCTTTACAAGTATACTTGTACAATACATATAAAATACAATAAAAGGCAAAAGGTTTTGCTTGCACTGCAAGCTGAAGGCCTTAGTTTTCAAGCTAATAAAATAAAACAAGTCTAAAAGCTTTTTTACCTTTGCCAATTAATCGACCTGTTAGTTCTGTAGGGTCATATTTATTGCCTGATTGGGCATCAGGATTTATTTTTTATTGCCAGGTCTTTAGTTAACCCTGACTGCAGTAATTTGATAAAATTTTAAAAAATGTGCTGTAAATGGGCGTTTAAAAAACTGGATTACGTAAAGACAGTTACACTTAGAAATGATCACTCTATAGAGACTACATGTTAAATTCAACCTGCAAAAAGATGGAAATTAATCTTTGAGAGTTTATAACTGAAAATTTATAATCAATTTTATTATAATTTAGACTATATTGATTTAGTGTTTTTTAACTTTATCGGTATACAAGTTGGAACTCCCACCTCAACTACGTAGGGTATAACTTTTTATAAAACCCTTCCAAGTGCTCAGGTCAGCATATACAAATCGCTTATGCAGCATCTTCTGCTTCTATTGCAACGGTTTCGCTTCTGCTTTGGTGAGTTAATCATTCAATCAGTAAACTTGACTTAGATTAGAGATATTTATATTTAAGATTAAACCATCACTTATCTAATTAACGAGGTTGGAGATAATTAGCCTAATATAAGTATAGAAATTGCCTCCCAAGTAGAGACTGAATTTTGATAAGCACTTTGTAAAAGTAACACAATCAAATTGACAGATAGACAAGCAGATATTCAAATTTATTGAAGATATTTACTGAAATACACCTATTGTTGAAATTTTATGCGCTTGCCATGTTTGTAACGATTCTTTGAATATCGATCTTACTTTATTTTATCTAAAACAATAATTATTAGCATTTGAGGTGGCAACTCCAAGATAAAAATGACAAAGAAAAAATAAAAACGCTTGTCTCCGTAATAAACTTATATTTCCGAATAGTTATTGTTCTTTTTTTATGAGATAATATGAAACATGTATTTATTTTCTTTGTTTTCTTTTAATCTATAAATAGAATTCGTTTCACGGTTGAATAATAACTTAAAATATTAAATGAAGATCTCTATACAATATGAACAAATATTATTAGATACTTTTCCTAATAATTGTAGAAACAATTAGGTCATGCATAAGGAATCGATTATTCGCGACAAATAATAAGATACATATTATCATAGTATAATAATAAAGGATATTTTCGAGAAACTATTATTTTATTTTAAATAGATAATATCTTAGTATAATAATAGAACGTATTTTCGTGAAACTATATTGTTTTTAGAAGTTCTTTTACGGAGCTTACAGTTAAATGAAATCATAGGGAAAGTAACGTAACAAAAATACACGAATATAATCCGCACTTATTGTTGTTCCAAGACGCGTTATTTATAAAGCGTTCTACTAGATGCTATTCTCAATCAAATTTTCTCGTAGATAAATAGCATTTATTTATATTATTGGAACGAAGTTCCTTACGGCAGGCTTGGAGGGGATATGGATTTTGCTGCGCGACCGAACTGAAAAAAATGTGATAGTAAAACCGTAAGAAAAAATGCGTGGAATAAAACCGTTAAATGAGACGTAAATATAGTAACAATGTCAAGTGAACCAACAAGTGACTTGAATGCAATTGACAGTGATAATAGTGGGAAATTATTCAGTGCAAAAGAATTAAATACGTAAGTATTAGTTTATTCTTTATTAATAAATATATTAATAAATATATATTTATAAATATAAAATATTTTACATTGGTTAAGTAAGGTTTTCTATGTTATCTTTCTTCTAAATACTTTCTTGTACTTAAATAAAAATTAATCAGCAAAATTTAAGAGAAAAATCAAGAAAACCTACATAAAATTGAGCAGGATTTTTTTTGCAATTTGTGTCGATTCTACATTAGCCGAAGGAACTTCGTTCCTACCTGGTGTCCCACGACACCACATCATTTTTTTTTATTAATTAAAACTTATTTTAATAAATAAAGCCAGTATCAACGAGATTATTTTATTTAAAATGTCACATGAAATTTAGCGTTGTGTCTCAAAAAAACAAAAGTATCTTCACTCGCACATACCTTCGATTAGTATACCTACTATGGAAGTATATATTAGTATACTACTAATTCTATTGAGTGTTTTGAGTACCACTCTTTCTCAAATGTTTTTCAGTGATGTGTTATAGTATGCTTGCTTAGTACTGTAACTTTGTTCTGGCAGGAAATTATGGTATAAAGGTAAAATAAATCTTGTTTTTTTTAACAAACAATCACCCATAGAACAGAACCAAAAAGTTTTAAATATCGTAACAAACGATAAATTCTTAGCGGTATACATATAGTTAGAAAATGTAGGTAATGTAGTAAGAAATAAAGTAAAAATCGACCCGACTGAATAAAAGTAGAAGAAGACGTGTACTGAGTGCAAGTCCCGGTAGATTATAAACGTTTTATTGGTTTTTTGCGATTTGCGGCTAAACTATGTATCCTATCGAAAAAAGTGAAATGTGAAACTTGTAGACAGTAAAAAAATTTAAAACTTTCTTCGTGAACACTATTCATAATAATCTCAAAATTATCGACAGCAATGCACTATTTTTAAATTTTTATGAAAATCGATGAACATGTTTCTTTTTGTGATAAAAAAAGCCTTAATATTTTGGAAGCATAATATTTAATTTTCAATGTTTGTGAAGAAAATTAAAAAAAAATAAACCTAATATTCAATCGGAAAATTATGTTAGTAAATTTTAGAATTAAAATAGATTAATGTTTACCTAACTTCGTTAAAAAAGGCGAAAAACTGATTTAAATTGTAAATAAACGAGTATATTCATCAAAAGCGGCAAATATAATACTATACTTTAATACTATACAATACCATACAAGTAATTCACAGGCACTAATTAATCTCGGCTCTCGGAAGACTGATATTAATAATTATATCAAGTTAAGCAACAACAACAGTTATAGTGAGTACTTGTGTGGGTGTCCTGGAACTGTTGTATTCTGTTTTAAGTGAATACACTGATAACCATCCAGAGCAAGAGTGACAAAAAAATTAAATATAAAATTATATAATTAAAGGGAAAAAATACAATTTTCTTCGAAAATAATTATTGTTGGTTACGAAAACTTAATTCATATCATTCCAGACTCATTTCTTAAGGATAAATTTTTAATGTTCCTTATTTCCAATGTGGGATATAAGATATTATATATCACCTGCGACTAACGTTTGCTTTTTCGTATTTAAAATAAAAGATTACACGTTTTTTATGGTGTATCTTATAATTTTAATAGATTAAAATGAACGCTTAACTTAAATAAACAATATTATATCAGATAAAGGACTTAAAAACCATCAAAATCGTTTTTATTGTTAGTTTAAATAATCAACAAAATAAACAAGATTCAAGCCAATGGGGTTCTTTACAATTTTATTATATGTGTGTATCACTTCTATAACCTTTTACAGATTTTTGTATCATGTTACACATAACATGTTAAAAATTTTTATAACGTGTTACATAATAACACGTTACACTTTTCATAAAATCACTCTCATATAAAAACATCCACTTTAGATATAATTTGTAAATAAGCTTTTCAAATATCGCGCATTTTACTAGCTTCCTGTTACATTGTAACATATTTTTATACATTAAAGTAATATTAATTTATTATTTATTATATTTTTTAATTCAATTGACTTACAGAGAAACCTTATATATGATATAACTGATGATATATTATTAAAATTAATCTTATAAAATTAAGTTATTCGTTCACATCCTGATTCCTGCCTCGTGTTTATTTTATTTAACACAAATATTTGGAAATAACAATAATCCGTTGAATGATATTTAAAATTCTTAATAAATTATTCAAGATTATGATAAGTAATTATATAAACTTCAAACATGAATGATTATAAATAGAAATTTATATAGTCAATATTTGAAATAAATATTAATTTGAAATAATAAAATAAAAAATCTAAATAAATTATTAATTAAAAATATGAAATATTTATTAAAGGAATAGGGAAGAATTATCTAATTCACATAATGGAAGCGTATTTGGGCCTGGTAGCACCGTCACTAAAAAACAAAAAATAACTCCAAGTAACCTCGTAGACTTTAAAATGTATACGAAAGCATATATGTGGCGGTTGTACTACGGTACACAAAAGATATTTCGAAAACACATCCATATATATAAACACATACCAAAACACATACACAAAATACAATTTGAATTCTTTAAAGAAATGAGACCAGATGTTTCATGGGAGAATATATATCACTCACCTTTGAACAAATACATTTCTTATTTCAAATATCATGGTACTATTCTGCTCCATGGGTGATGGCTGTTGCTTGTTGTATTGTATTCTATCTTTTACATTCTTAGTACAAAATTATATATAATTCTAGTGTAAAGATCCATGTATACTACTTATTATAGACTAAGGGCTCGAGGGAGATTTGAGTACAATTATTTCTCTATAGTTGTATTTATTTTTAGTGATGATTCATAGGAAGTACAGAAACGACGTTTTGGTAGCTCTGCACGTAATCTGCTTTTACGAATATGAGAATTGAGTTGGATCAAAACGTTAAAAGTTTCAAATAAAAATTGTAGAGGGTAACAAAAGCTTGTTTTTTTTGTCTATTATTAAAAATAACGGAGCCGAAACATCAGAAATATTTTCGTTTTAATCCCACTAAATTCTCAACCCTTTCTTATGTGTTAAAGCTGTTTTCCCATACCATTATTAACCCCTGAAAAATGACTTTAGGCGGAACTTTATTCGAATCTCCCACGAGCTCTTAGACTATAATAAGTGTTGCTCCCAATGTTATTCTCTGGTTTCTAGTGAATTTTATACACTCAAACCTTAAATTAATATATGAATCAGTCTAGCGATTTTCTAAAGCTAGCCCCTGTCAGTATTACTTCCAAGTTATATTTATTGACATAGAAAGTATTGCGTTCCTCCTATTTTTCATTTTTTGCACCCAATTAAAAATTTTGTATATAAGTCGAGAATTTCCAATTTTCTGGCCAACTTTCATTTCTTTTTTTCGGTCTGTCGATTTGACCTATCAACAACTGATCCGGAAATACAATGCTCGAAATTGATGAATTTTTCATTTAAATACGCGCGGAGGCATACAAAGTTTTTTAAAAATAACATATGTTATATAGAAAATCGGTATTTAACAAAATAAAAATTTTAATTTAGACTCAATCAGTTAAGCTGTTTGGAAGGAGAGGGGGAATGGTGATTTAACTTATAAATATAAGATTGAGTAAACAAAAATCGAGGAGTAAATTTCGTCAAAAGTTTCGACTTAAATAAAGATCATATAATCAGTTTTGCCGTTCCATACTTTTTACGATCTCCCTCCCCATCCATTTGAGTAAAATATAAGCAAGGATCATTTCTGTGATTGTTTTTATATATATTGAACATAAATGTAGAATACTTTTGAACTATTGTGACTTTTCTGCTCTGATTTCAGGCTATGAGTGATGAATTTTGAATGTCGATGAGTAAAAATATTTAAAAATTTGGCTGTGCCTATTAGTTATTGTAATAAATTTTTTTTAACTGTTTCTTGTCTAAAACTTCCTGAAAAAAAAAACAGGTAAGAAATTATAACCCTCTGCTAGTGGCTACAGGTCAAACACCATCCATGTTTTTCATAAAAAGGTCAATGAATTCAAGCTCTAAGGACCACAGCTGAATTATTGAGAGTAACTAAATCTTATAAAATAAATTAAAACTCAGGAAAATTGCATGAATTTGTAGCTACTTACTATCAAGAAGAGTAAGAACCAAACTTTTTGAAAATTACAAAGAGCTACTTCAACGCAACTAACAATATGTTACTCGTAGCTCATTCTAAAGCTTGTACCTCCTTGTTTGCTCCTATTATCAAAATCTAAAGACAAATTGGTCAAAATGTTACCAATTTTAAAAACATACATGTAGCGCAAATTACTTCGTATAGTTTACTTTGTTTACAAATTTTAGCCATTTTCAATACTTTGGGAATAATGGGTTATAAATTTTAAACCAAGCGGTTGCTATTTTGACAAAGACCACTTGTAACAATGGTGAACTTACATCATCTTTTTGGCATAATTTTTATATAAGAGTTCATCGAAAATCTTTTGATTTTGGTTATTTTAAAAGTATTTTCTTATTTTTTATTAAATTTTCAATTTAATTGAAAATTTATTTTATATGCTTACATAATTCCATCAGTTTTGAACTTCTGTTTAGTGTCGAGCGACTGTCGGCGTCATGGTTTTCCTCTGGTCTTTTGTCCGCCGATTTTTAGCATCAAGGAAGTTTTTCAAATACCACAGGTCCAGACTATACCGTAGGTGTATGATAACTTTCCTATAATGTTTGATCAATTCTTAGCGAGTTATCAAAGATGTGTGTGGCCTGGCTTTGACATTGACAATGAAGTACTGAATAGACAGTTGGATCTGGTCTCAGAATTTCATAGATGACAATCCAGTTCAATTCAAAATTTATTCAAAATTTTTGGAATGCATTCAATTAAAAGAAAAAGTCCAAATGGTAGGATAGGTCTCATCAAGGGAGTTGTGTGTTGATTCCATTCTGATTTCATCATACACTCCGCTTCACATAACTGGCCATCCATTATAGTTATTTGTGTCACCACACTCGGTTTCGACCACGATCATTTGTACTCGATGTTTTTGTATTTTATCCATTTTTCATCGCCTATATTAATCTCTAATATTAGGAAATAGGACCATTTCCAATTTATTGCGTTTTAACAACATTGCCGCATTTGACATGGTGAAATAAATTTTGAGCAGTCATTTCATATGTCACCCAAACATTGAAATTTGTACTTCCAGTAAAATGATTGTCAATTTCAAATGATTTTAAACATTTTGATGCGTAATACCGAATCACAGCATCCTCGCCGTAACCATCAAAAATATTTCTCTGCACATTTCTGATGCGGTATGGCGTTTTCTATAGTGAAAATGCACCATAAAGCTTATTTATTCCGAAATTTTATTGATCTTAAAGCGTTTATCAATTTTTACAAGTCAGACTTACAGCATTCTTTTTAAACAATAGTAGCTTCAAATTCCACCTTTAAAAAACGTATTGGTTTTTCTAAATCAGATAAGTAGTTTCCGATATACCGCCATTGGAATGTACTTTTTAGATAATCTATTATTGGTGGTATTTGAAATGAAAAAAGTTTGATTTTATCGATATTTAATCTTAAAGACTGTAACTCTAGTAAATATTTTTTTTTTTAGTTTTATCTGTAATATATTACTGAGCCAATGTAAAAGAACCTTTATAGATATGTGTAGTTGATCTACTTGTTCTAGCTAAAACATGTTACCTTCAGACTATTATACTTATTCTTATGTTGTGTATATGTTGTAATATCTTCTACATTTTCTTTATAAATAAATACGGTGGATACGTAATCTTGATATGCTGCGACGTTCTTTGTTTGTGTTATTTGAACAGATATTTTGTTATCTTTTCCTCTTTTATGTTTTTCATATATACAACATATTATCATACATAAACTATATACCTACATAGATAATATTCAACCAAAAAAATAGATTTGAAAATAGGACAAAGTTCTCACATAGTTTAAAACACTTGATTTAAAATATTTAACTACGAATAATGAAGCAAAGTTTCTCAGATAAAAAGAATACATCATTAGATTTATAAATGAAAAGGTATCAGAAATAAAATTCAAGAGAATTGATCCAATCTGGGGATATTAAACTTTGATTAAATCGATAGGACCACATTCTGTCAACAAATGTGTGTTTAGAATAATTCAAATATCAACGATCCGAATTTTGATACGTTTTGCATACGATTCCCCGAGTCATTTTTATGATTGGGGAGGTTAGGTTTAAACTCTTCAAATGTGGTTTTTCGGAAGAATGCTCCTTTTTATGATAAAAACGATTTAAGACCGAATTCCAGTATCGCAATAAAAATGAAATCCTGAAGATGTTGGGGTATCTTAGATTAAAAGTAAATTCCTTCGTTTACGTGCAATTATGGGGTTAAGCTCGGAAAACAGTAGCAAAAAATTAATCCGGCAAAATTCTTAATATTTAAACCACTGTGCAATAATTTCACAACATGTGGTCATAAGTTGTACACACTCTACTACATCAGCGTCTGTTCTATTTGTTTTTTTGCGTGGGTTGAAAGGTAACTTTTTTTAGTTGTGGTCACAACCATAACGATAATGATTTCGTGCCAGCTCTTATTATAAGTTTGAAGTAATTAGCATGAAATCTGCGATCAGTAAGTAGTATGTAACCTATAATGAATGACTGGATATTTTTTAATCTTTTTTACCGTTTATAGGGATAAAAAGTGAAAACAACAACTAATAGATTCTCTAATAATAAATAAGAATGTAGGTTATATTTCTTTCATGATCCAACAGAGTGAATAGTTTAGACATTCGAAATAATATCAATGTTTGAACTATTTTTATTCATAAGTATTTATAAAATACTCGAAATATCCAGTATATTCAGTTATACATATATACATATATTATATAATAATAATCTTCATTGTAATTATATGTGTGAATTAGCTTTTGAAGTTTGGACTAAAATTGTGGCGAATCCAAACATTTAATGACTAAAGTACTTTTCGGAAACATTTTTTGGTTTTGAATTTTTCTAACCCCCCTTGGGGATCATAGGATCCACTTGATCCACTGAATCCAGTGAATCGATTTTGTTTATCGAAAAAGTTAAACATACTTTTTATGTTCGGAAAAAAATATCAACTTGCTATATCTTTATGTATTTGAAGAAGTTTCGGACGAACGAAGTATATGGAAATGGACTGGTTAGGTGATTGATTCTATGAACACATATACCAATATTTTTCAGCTTTACAAACTTTAGACTAAAGTGAATATTCTCTGCTATGTTGCATATATGTCGAGTATAAAAAGAAACCACATTTACGGATTTTTCTAGAATTGAACATTTTAGAGTAAATCTACTGTTTTGTTGAAGAAAGGAGCCAAAATCTTTCTATTTGCTTTATGGTCAAAATAATAATATTCACCAAAAATAAATGGAGCACTAGTTAGATTGGCCTTGAACTTGGATGTCACTCATACTTTGTTCGATCTCTACATACATAGTCAATCTGAATTTATCACTAAGTGTATACAATCAATTTTAGTTTATTGTTATGATCGTATAGCAAACGAACGTCAACTGAATGTGTACGATTTATGTTTATAAAATATATAACAATGGTACAATGATTGTTGCAATCTATCTGTATATTATCATCTTTTCATATGACTTAATATTTATACCCTGACGTACAATACATACATGTTAAGTTGGTAACTACGGTACGTACATAGGGTCTAAGATATGCCATTACACTGAATTCCGATAGGTAATCACCAACCCCAACACGCATAGTGAGGGTGTGATTATGCAGATTGCTAAGTAATTACCCTCACGAAGGTACAAAAGATTTAATAATTATAGTAACAGATGATAATAGAAGAAATAATTTATTTCGATAATATATTATCCCTATTAAATAAGTACAGCTTTTATTAAGTATATTTATTGAATTAAGTATAGCTTTTAACGAATTTGACAAACGAAAAAATCCCAAGTGGGAAAAAAATATAGAAGACACGTGCATCTTCCTAAACCTAAACATTTAGAATATTTTTGAGGCATATGTATTTTTTGACATAATACTTTCATACTTTCGTATCACCCAAAGCTTAATTATAAAATTTGGTAATTGAAGCTCTTTTGGTTCAGAAGATATCTAAACCACATACATTTAGACCAATTTCTAAAATTCTTTTGGACAAAGGAATGTCAAAACGTGTATTCCCAGTTAAATCTTAAATTCGGTGATTTGACCCAAAAACATTATTTTTTTCTTGTACAAAATTAAATTTTAATTTTACAAAATTATAACGTGTAAGTGGCTGGATTTCCGATAGTTTAAGAATTCATGAGCAACTCAAGCTTTTTCAATTTGAGCTTTACATTACATTACAATAGTTTAAAATATTTTTTTTAGCTCACATATGTTTAGATTTTTAGATTTTTTCCGATTAACCAAATGAAGGCCTACTAAAAAAGATATGCGAATATCAGCAAAAAAATCTAATATATTATTTACATTAGAAAAAGATCCCAGGCCACCAAACCTTGCTTATCTTCAAATAAAATGTGTGGAACTAGTACTTACTTTCATTGTTGCATTGTTTTTTATAGTCACAGGCCTGATTTTTATGTATAAGCCAAAGAATATTTAAAAAATGCATAATCCATACAGCCAGCCAGTTCCTGTGGCCAGCAACCTCTGTTAATATTCTCAGTTTTGATGTATGTGTGATTTTCAGGGCACTATTCCAATACAGTCCATTAGCAGCCAGGCCAATCGTAGAGGACATGAACCCTCCAGACACATATTATGTGGGTCTAAGGGGTATGCCAACAGTAAATGCACATACTAACAATACAATTGACCTGGGATCTTGGACCATGTATTTTGCCAGTTTTATCTTATTTGATCTAAATAAACCGGACTGAGCAGGAGAGTACAAATATATAAAATATAATAAATACAATTCTGGTTATAAAAACTTTTACTATATGTAAAATAAATAAACAAACGTTCTAAATAAAATATTAAAATGTATATCCGATATGGAAATTTGTATAATATATTATTTTTTAAAGATTAATATTTTGTTTTCATATATAAAGAATGTATCTACCCATATAATAAATATGTATTTTAATATAGACATTATTATATGGAACTTAATAAATATTATAGAAATGATTTAACAAAGGATTTTATTTAGTCATATTTAAAAAAAAAGGAGAATATACTTATTTTAAATTTTTACGTGACTGTGTTTAAAAAATATTTAAATTGTCGTGAATATTATTGGCTAAATTGATTGAGCTCTGATAAATCCTGTAACAGACAATATCTAACACACTCAACAAAATTATACATAGTAGAAATTTTTAGGTCAAAATGCAACTCTACTTGGTCAAATTGGTCGAATTTTTTGTGGTACACTTTATGAAAAAACACGAACCATTCAGACATGAATTAATAAAGAAAAAAATAATACTAAACAAAAGTAAAGACCCATCATTCTATCCTATTTAAGAATCATTTAGTCTAATAACGTGATTAAAATTTTTTTACTGAATTTCTATGATAATCATTATTATTATTTCTATCAGTTAGACTAGAATAGAAGCCTTAAAAATGATAAAAAGTGGAAGAAAATTACAGTAGAATGAAACCCATTAAAAAAGGAGGGGAATATGACAAAAATGAAAGGAAAAATAAATTACGGTCGATTCGAGTTCCAGAAGTGGGAGGGCGGGGGTTCTTAAGGGAAAAAATGGTTTCTCTTGATTTCCGGGAAAACTACAAGTCTTATGGAAAAAAGTTAAATAGCAAAGTTGTAGGTAATAAAAAGATCTACAACTTTTGTATTTACAGTTTTTTCACATAACCTCAAAATTTAGGTAAAAAATTCTAATAACAAAGTTTTTGGTTTTTTATTTTTATCTTTTTCAAAAAAAAAAATTTTTCTACGAAATATGATGAAAACTTACATTATTATGTCCCAAATACACTGTATTTTATTTGATTTAAAATAATTATTTTTTTGCCCTATTTAAACTTAATATCAAAAAAGCACCCTAATTTTCAATCGAAAATTCTGCCGTCAAAATATCAGTTTTTTTCAAAAAGTCTGGGGGCTTTTTGTTCGTTGAAATCTCTACCATCTGATGGTGTAAAAAAAATATACATACCAATAGTAAATGTTCTCAGAAAATGCAAAAATTGAAAAAAACTCAAATTCGAAATTTTTTTTTTTTTTTATCACTATGTACAATTTTGTGCTATTTATTAAATTTTACACTTTAATTACTCAAAAAACGTAAGCTTTCATGTTACATGAAATGACAGCGTCCTTATTTATTTCTTTTCTAGGGGAATATGATCCTCCTTTTCTAATGGGTGTCATTCTACTGTAATTTTTTTTGGTTTCAAAAATTATCGACACTAGTCTAAGTGTTAATTAATTTATTATTGATTATAATAAAATTTTCGATTCAAAATTTTATATATTTAAATATGCAATTCTTGTATATATATAAATATATATATATTTATATATATATATATAATTGGAATCTCGGAATCGGCTCCAACGATTTTCATGAAATTCAGTATATAGGGTTTCGGGGGCGATAAATCGATCTAGCTAGGAATCATTTTTAGAAAATGTCATTTTATTTTTGTTTTATCGATAATTTTTTAAAATGTAATGATATATTTGTTTAATATTTATAGTCATATAGTCATGAGAGTGGCTTAGTGGTAGCGTGCGAGGCTCTTATAGAGAGATCCCGCGTTCGAATCCCGGCTCGACCGATAAGTAAAATTAATTTTTTTTTAAATTTTATTAATTTAAACCAAACCCTACCCAACAAAACAACACAATTAAGTGAATAATATTTTTCGAATAAGATTTTGTTATTATAATTGTATAATTTTTTATAATGTAATGATATATTTGTTTAATATATATACTCATATATATAATATTCATTAATTTTATATAATAATTTTGTATGATGTAAAAATGGCATATAGAGTTTACCTATTGCAAAGTTTTTGACGAAGTACGAAATGGAAAGTGTAAATATATTTTATAGTGACTTCTCTTCCCAAGATGTAAGAGAACTGTTCACATTCTGGGAAACTATATCTCACGACTTAAAGCTATACACCAATTAAAAGTGAACTATTATAAAGCTTTGTGTTGTATTATCAAAAAGTACGCATGTACATAAATTTAGTGATATTTATATTTTCGTTACATATAGCTTCTATATTAGATTGGTAATCATTATGTTGCGGAACATAAACCAGCTACGTCTTTGTAATGGAACCCGGCTTGCGGAAAAAAGGTAATTAACAATGCCATTGAAGTAAAAATTTTGAATCGGAAATAGAAAAATTTAGAAGACAAAACATTTTTATTTTTTTGAAACAAAAAAATTTTGTTTTAAACGTTTTTTTAGTTAAATGGTTGAGTTTTCTACAGTTATAGTTCAAATATTTCCAATAAACACATTTCGTAATAACAGTATATATTATTATTATATAGACTGAATATTTATAGTATTTTATGAATGCTAATAAAAAACAGTCCAAACAAAGAAATTCAATCATACGTCAAGTACCGTTTCGAGCTTAGTAAATTTGTAAAAAACTTATTATATAAATAATTATCCTTATGTTATAAAAACTTATGTACACAATCGGAATACAAAAATAAAGAGAAATAATTAACATCTCCACAACAATTTTTTGTGGTACACTTTATCAAAAAACACGAACCATTCAGACATGAATTAGTTAAGAACAAAGAAAAAATTAATTAATTAAAAATTTTTAGACTATTATCAATCAAATCGAGGCCAGCTATGCGTTTATTATCACTCTTCTCAATAACCATTCCACCCCATAATCTAAAATATATATGATCTGTTTGAAATCAAAATGTATACTTTTATATTAAGATATCTATAAATAAATTTTTCAATTATCATATTTTTTTACAGTTGACACGTATAATGGAAGTAGCTTACATTTTTGGAGACTGGATCGAAGACAAATGGGTGCATATTTGTGTATTGCCAGCAATGATGTACCACCGGCAGTTAGTAAACGAATATCACTTAGTGTTAATTGTAAGTATTACAGTTTTATTAAGTATTCAATGCCCTTTTGTAATTCAAAATGTGACTGTTTATGAAAATTGAAATATTTAAAACATGATTTTTAAATCCTAGTGTATGCGTGTTAAATTTCAACTTAATAGATATATATTGTGTGCATTATGCTTATAAAACAATTATAAATAGTAAAACAAAAATTATTTTCACCAATAAATTTTCAACCTGGTTTTTAAGCCCTTAAATGATGAGTTTTCATGCACGAGTTTCATTATTTGTAGTAATTAACAAAGCACCAACTCCCTACTAAGTTTAAACTCCTATTTTACATCCACACATGTTAAATTTCCCATAATTTCCATTTAGCTTTAAAAAATGAACACTAGGTGTAATTAATATTTAAAATTGTATTTTATTAAATTTGAGCTAAGAATATTATACCTGATCAAACAGTCTCCTTTTTTTAAATCTTTGGCTTCCATTCTCCATCAATTTGAGTACAGTCTCTACAACGTACTCATTTCAGGAAAAGTTGTGTGCCACTGACGCAGTCTGTTGTCTATTGGTGCTTTTGGTTCTCAAATTAACTCAACTTTTTTACAGGAAAGTTTTGTACTGTTTCAAAGCAGATTCAGTTGTAATTTTTTGTATTTCTACCTAACCTAATAGTCCAGTATTTCTGTTTCCCGTGTTTGGAAAACCCGTTCGTTTTAACATTTCCAGGACGACACCATTTTTTATTGTTAATAAATTTTCATCGATGTATTACCTGCCACTAGCAAGTCGGCTACTAATCCAGTTTATTAGACCAGTAAATTCTATGCATCACGTATATTTACCTAAACGAGTTTTTTTATATTTTTGTAAATGAATGTTGTTCCCTTTCCCTATATTTCAACATTAAAATAATAATTATGATACGTTTGAATATTTACCATAAAGTAAACACACAATGTTTTTGAAAATTTAATTAAACCAAATTAAAATAAATGAAAAACATTGATTATCTCTAGACTATAGAGTTATATATACATATTCAAAAACTCCATTAGGCATTGGTAACACTGTGTTACAAAATGATGTAGTCGTTACAAGGAACGAAAGTTTAACCTCAGTATGTTTGCCTTTTAAACGTTTTTTTCGCTTTAAAATGATAGTGATAAAAAGGATTGATAAGAAGAGTATCGCATATATGGGATTATTTCTAAGACAACTTATCACAGAAGAAGATGCCTTCTTTCAAAAAGAAGTTAAACATTTTTTCAAAACATGCACCAACATTATTGAGGCTTTAACTATATTGGTATAGCAATCAACCAAATATAAATAAACTCGAAAAATATATAAAATATTACTCAATAATTTGTTGGTAGACCCCCCACTGGCGTAACGTAATTACCGGTCTCAACAGATCACCAAAGTTAAGCAACAATAGACACAGTGATGGATGGGTGATCATCTAAGATTGCTGTGTACTGTGTACTATTGAATATATACCCACTGTAGTCACTATATGACTTTTGTAGTTGAAAAAGTTAAAAGTGGCTTAAAATAAAATACAAATAAAAATTTTTGGTAATTAAATGACGAAGAATACAGATCACTGTGCTATTTTGAATATTTTCACAAATCTTTCTCTGAATACAGTTACAACACATCTATCTTAAATAAGATGACTATTTCTCGTTCTATCAGCTAATGGAAACTACTTAACTAAAAAGATAAAGAATCTTTTAACTTTTTTTGGGTAGATAATAAGTTCGAATTAATTAGAGAGAAGTCTTAAATCAAGGTAAATATACCACAGACTTGAATCATATTTAACACGACGTATCGGCTTGAAATGAAGAAATGTTTAATATTTTGCTAAAGATTTGTATTATTGCTTATTTTACTCTTTATTTTCACGCACGTAAAATTCGTTTCAATATAACATATTCTTATATAGAAAATTTCAAAGTCAAATTATTTTTGAAAAGATGAGATCACGGGTACTCAAAAATTATCTTAAACGTTAACAAGATACCTATCTAGACCAAACACTTTTTGAAACATTTTGTATATTTAAACATTAATTTTTTTAATAAATTACCCAAAAGTAGTATTATTTACATTTTCGACCATCAAATAGTGTCGATACATACTCGAATTGTATGCAATGTATAAATTACCACCTTTATGTATTATCGTCAATGTTATGATTGTTGATATTATCTCGAAAAAATATATATTTTACTAAATTGAAAATATCACTTGTTTTTAATAATTTAAAAACATAATATTTTGACAATCAATAAAATTTATTCATAAACAAATACCAGCTGTTCTCATTGAGCTTAGCCAATTAACGACGCTCTTTATTAAAATCGGGTAGAATCTTGGAAATCAATTTTGAGGCAGATATCTTCAACCGATTGAGCTGAAATTTTGAATACAAAATCAATTCGGATAACATTGCATGGTTATAACATGTAACGTTTAAGACTGTGTAACAGGTATTAAATCTTATATCGCTACACACTCAAGATGGCGGACAAAGTATTTTAAATGCACTCGTACAATATGGGTATAAACTAAACGAACTGGCTACAAATACCTGGAAAAATAAAGTGCCGCCACTTTGGCTGTCCAATATAGCTGACTTATAACTACTAGAAGAGTCTGCTTAAAACTTTTAAAGCAAATATGTACAAGTATAACTAAATGTTATGAAACTCTGTATAATGCTGTATAATCTACATATGTTTCTTGACCCTACGATAGCTAAAATATACGATAATGTAAAATGACAAAAATAAACTTTTAATTTAAAACTTTTAGTATCAACTTTAATACGTCATTTTAAGTTATATAATATGATAATATGATAATAATTTAATATGATATAAAAGCTTGTCGCGACATTTACTTTTAAATTTTAAGCGTAGATAGAAACAATTGCGTTTATGCATTTTTAATGTTTATTATGTTAGTTTGACACTTAATAAATATGATAAAAACTCAGTGCCTACATTTTCAGGTGTGCGTTTTTAAGGGGGAGAGGACTATGATGCCCATTCGGTTGTTTCAAAATAACTGGGTAGTAGCTCAAAATTTGAGATTTTTACAAGAACTCTTTTTTGTAGATAATTAAATTTTTTATAGGAATACGTCTTTTTAATTATCCCTTTGCTGTACTCAAAATTCCCAATACAGAGCTAAAAATTTTGGAAAATTTGCGTTTTCCTTTGTTTATATAGTTCTTTCATAGCTTTTTTAGGAATTAACCAAGCCGAATACATACGGTCAAGAAAAAATAGGCGTTGAATCAAGGAAAAAAATACTCACATATTGCCATACAAATTTAGTCATTTTTTAGTGTTTTAATTTATCCTTCTAATTTTTAGCAAAACAAGTGAAGATAACAACTAACAGTCTTGCTATAATTAGATACTCGACATTGGATTAGTATCAATGTGTGAAATATTTTTTATCATTAGTATTAATAAAATACTGTAAATATACCATCTATACAGATATAAATACATATATAATTGTTAACATGTACAATAAGTATTATATATATATTTTGCTTAGCTGCAGCTGAAATTATTGCAAATCTAAGCATTTTACGAAAGTATGCTTCAAACAAAAGTTTTTTGTTTTAAAATAACAAATAATTTTTTGTTCTTGAATTTTTCATCTACATTTTATGGTTTAAGAGTTGGATCAAGAATCCATTGTACTGAATGGATCGATTATGTTCGTTCATTCACGAAATTAAATTAAATTTTTCATCTCTTAATATACTCAAATAGTTGTGTTATTCTCCCTTGTTTTGCTGAAAAAATACTAATAAAAGTCTCAACTTTGAATGGCAATATCTCAGAATTTTAAGAAAGTTTAAATCAATGTTTTAGCCAATTTTTTCTTTGATTCAATGCCTATTTTTATTTACCCTATGTATTCAGCTAGGATGAGTCCTTAAAAAACAAAATTTTCAAAAATTGTTACTTTTGTTGTTGGAATATTTAAGAAAATTTAATTTTCTACTTATAAAAGTTATTTTGAAATAAATGAATGAAGTGTATTATAAACGCACCCCTTTAAAAACGCACCCCAGAATATATGGACTTTGTGAATTTACCATATTTCGTTGCCAAACTAATATATTAAACCATAAAATGCGTAAACGCAATTGTTTCTTTCTAAAACCTATTTTAAATAGTCTACTAAGTAAATACCAATAGTTAAATCTCACCACAACCTTTTATACCATATGAATTGTATAAGGTATATCATACAGGTTGATGGTAAAATTTTAAAGTAAGTTTCTATTTTTCTTATGGTATTTAAATAAACGTTTGTTTTAAAAATGTTTTTTACTTTTAATTTATAATTTTAGTTTAGACGTAAGTAGTTTTACAGGTTTAGTCTTTATGGTATGTGTAGTGGACTAAACTTTCATATTCTAATAACAATTGTAAGAAAATAAAGATATTTGAATTAACTGTAATATGTCTTCGTCATATTGATTAAGGAATTTCGTCATCTAGTAAATGAGCCCTTGTTCATATTTATTAAGTAACAAATCATTTTTGAATATAATACCAAGCAAGTTAAAGATTTTCTTCAACTTAAAGTACAAAGGGATACCAAAATTTGACAGTTCGTGGTGATCAGTTTTTGAATATATGGAGTTTTTGAATATTTTTATACGTAAACTTAAAAGTAAAGTCAACTTATATTGTTTAATTATTTAAAAATGGCATTAAAAATAAGTTATTAAAATTTTTTTTAAAATAATAGTATAATATCTACTATTTCATTATATACATAAATACGCATTCATGTAGAGCGTGTAAAAAATATTTAATAACTCTATTACTACGCCTATTTCAAGCTATAAAACGAATTAATTTGTTTTTACTTTCAAGTTTACGTAAAAATATAACTCATTTAAATAAAAATTGTATCATCTAGAACTGGTTTCTTCATAATTGATATATCGACCACTTATTAAGAGCACCAATAAATTCTTGCAAAAGTTATTACAATTATTAAGATCATCATGTTTTGTTGCTATTTTTGTCAAAACTCATGAAGCGATTTAAAACTTTTCGCATGTCATTTTCTAGACACTTTAAGTATTTCTAAGTTTTGTTAAAAGTTGTAAAGATTTTTCTTTTAACAACTAAGTTTAGCCGAAAATATGAAATTTCGAACTCTTTTTCATAACATTAATCGGTCATTTTGTTAATTCGGAGAATCATGTCGGGGTTTTTTAATAATACATGCTTTGGCTACGTTACACTTAAATTTTTTTGTTGTACTCAGTAAGTCATGAAAATTTTTAATTTGCTTGATCTATATAACTTTCATTATTTCAACGAAGTTCCTTACGGCAGCCTTGGAGGGGATAGGGATTTTGCTGCGCGACCGAACTGAAAAAAATGTGATAGTAAAACCGTAAGAAAAAATGCGTGGAATAAAACCGTTAAATGAGACGTAACTATAGTAACAATGTCAAATGAACCAACAAGTGACTTGAATGCAATTGACAGTGATAATTGTGGGAAATTATTTAGTGCAAAAGAATTAAATACGTAAGTATTAGTTTATTCTTTATTAATAAATATTTTAATAAATACATATTTATAAATATAAAATATTTTACATTGGTTAAGTAAGGTTTTTTAGGTTATCTTTCTTCTAAATACTTTCTTGTACTTAAATAAAAATTAATCAGCAAAATCTAAGAGAAAAATCAAGAAAACCTACATAAAATTGAGCACGATTTTTTTTGCAATTTGTGTCGATTCTACATTAGCCGAAGGAACTTCGTTCCTACCTGGTGTCTCACGACACCACATCATTTTTAAGTATTATCAGCCCATTTTCTATACACAGCTGAGTTTTTTTGATTTTCAATTTATTTATCTTGTTATATCATATTATAACAATTGGATGCCATGAATTTTGGTATGTGAGATATTACTATCATGTTAAATAACACATTGTTATTTGAATAAATAATTGGCTGGTTGTATTGTTAACAGTATGTACAATTTTTTTTTTTTATAAACCAAACATAAATGCCAAAAGCATAGTATTTTTCATTTTAGAATTTCATTGTAAAACACATATATTTATTTAGTATTTGATATATCTCTGAGCATTTAATGCTGTTTTTTTGATATTGGAAACTTCGTAAAAATTGGGGTGAAGGTTGGATAAAAAATACCATCATTAATGGGCACAATGAATTATCACGTGATGTGAGATAAAAAAATATTTTCTCCATTGCATTTTCATAAAATTTTCTATAACAGCAAGCTGGCTAGTGTAACTTTAAGGTCTTCGCGGCTTACTGGACAAATTTGTTATTAAAAACCCAAAATCGATTTCAATAAAATTCAAATTACTTATGTAAAATTTAACAAGCATTTCCATATAAAATGACTTCAAAATTGGATGTATGGTTCATTGATAAAATTGCATTTAAGTGAAAATACCATTTTTCGAATGTACTTACGCAAAAACGTATTTCTCTGAAACATTTTGTGAGGTGAAAAAATGTATTAAAACTACATTAAAATCATATAAAATTTTCTGTTGCAGTAAGCTACCTAACTTTCAAATAAAAATTTCTTGTAATGAAGCTAATTTTGTGAATTCCAATTTTTATGATATATAATACAGGAACTGAAAAGTCCTGGGCCTAACACATAGATGGTGCAATTATTATTACAGTCACCTTTTTATCAGTGAATACTAACCTTCAAAAGACAGCTGTTAAAATTTCATGATATTCTATTCATTAGTTTGTGAGTTATTGTGATAAGAGTGATGCTACTTTTGTTATTTTCAAAACAATGGATTATAAACAATTTCGTGTTTTAATTTTACACTGCTTCTTGATGGGAAAAAATACCGTTGAAGCGAAGCAATGGCTTGAAAAGTGTTATGGGGACTCCGCTCCATCAGAAACAACAATAAAACATTGGTGTGCTGACTACAAACGTGGTCGTAGAGACACCGATGATGCAGAACGCAGTGGAGTGGAATGATTGCTCTTGATGGAGATTATTTACGTTGATGAATAAAGCTAATTTTGAACCAAAAAAACTGTGTTTTCTTTGTTAGGCCCGGGACTTTTCAGCCTATGTATTAATTTGAAAAATTTTGACAATTCAATGAGACTAGAACCCAAATCTAACATTTTTCGACAGATGTCGATATGTGTGTATGTTTGTGTTCGGAATTTTTCGTCCCGATTATCTTGAACACAAATAATAATATCGTCGTGAAACTACTTTCATTCCATTCGTAATTGCATAATTACTTAAAACGAAACATAATTTAAACTTAAATTACAACAAGAGTGATCCAGCCATTTTTCGTTGATGTCAAGAAACTTATAACTATTATAAATAAAACTGATTAAACAATCTCAAAATGTGTTGCCAAACACGCGAACGGTTAGACCGATTATGCAATGTTTTTTTTAAATATTTCTTAAAGTTCGAGAAACGCAAAAAATCCACAATTTTTTTTAATACTTTACAAATTCTCATTTGAAATTTGTTTCAATATTAAATGAATAATTTAAATGACTTGAATGACGTATTTGTACTTGAGCCTTGAGACAGTTTCAAGGAATCTTTCAAGTTTCTAGAAATACTAACTAATCTCTGGCATATTCATATAATTAATTACATATTATTTTATAAGCATTATACCTATGATCATTATACCTACAAACAAACACGAAGTTCACAAACATGATATTATCTACCGTTTGGTATAAGAAAAACCACAATATTCACTCAAAAAGAGTGAGAAATGCTAAGTACAAGAAAATAAAAAATACATTTAAAAAAACAAAATTATGCTAATTAGTCAGTATTGCACTGATATTGTTTCCCCGCCGACGTGTGCCATGATAGTGTGAAATTTATTTGTGATTTAGTCAAATATTTGAGGGTTTTAACAACTATAAATAATATTATTTCCCAACCATTTAATATTTTCTTTTATCTGTTCATTTAATGCATAAGACTAATGTTGTGTAATGAAATTTTCAATTTTCAATCTGAATATTAAGGACTTGGCAGTTTTACGCATCATATTATACACTGTTCAAAATTTTAACCAATTCCCCTAGCATTTTGGATTGTATGTTAATCGCAAATTTTAAACCCTTCTTTCCTCATTTGGAGTGCAATTTCTAAAAAAATATTTTCTTTGGTCTCGACTAGGTTATGATAGGAATCTCTGGTCTTAATTTCAAACTTTTTAACTTATTGGTTCGGGTATTTATATATATATATATATATATATATATATATATATATATATATATATATATATATATATATATATATATATATATATATATATATATATATATATATATATATGTGTGTATCATATATAAAATGTAAGTTAGCACAAAGCTATTTTCCTTCTCAGGAGCCGAATTTTCTAAAATCCCTTTGTGCTAACTTACATTTTATATATGACACTCTCAAGCATCATTTAAGGGTTCTATATCATGCGTTTTCAAGTCAGTGTTCGTATGTCAGCCAGTCATTCATCTTTTCATCCTATTTTTACCTATTTTACCTATAAACCTTTATGTAGTAAAGATTTATATGTACATACAAATACGTTATTCAACCCATTCCAATTTTTTAAAAAAAGAATCGCCTCAAAAAATGAACTAAAAAAGAAAAAAAAAATTTTCATTAAAATCTTCTATGAATAATTTCCTTGTGACAATTGCCCTTCAGTGAACCCCAACCATTACATTTTTTAGCTTAGGATAACATTGGCACCGACTTTAAAAGGTGATTGGTATGAAATTGATTATAGAAGTTTTTAATTTAGAATAAGTTTTTACTTATAAGTTCATTATTGACTTAAAATTATTTTGTCTCTCTTCCCTTAGGAACAACAGATCCTAATCATGGTACTGTCACGGGATATTCCCTTTCCAACAAAAACATAATCATTTTTGTCAGTTGATTCAACCTAGACAGATTGTTAGTTTCTACAACTAGATATTTTTTAGAACTTTTGTTGTGTTAATCCATTGTATCGGATTTACAAAAGTAGAAATGGCATAAACGCATCAATAAATAAACGCTTAATACGATATTTCACTAAATAATCTATAAAGTTGAAAATATTACACAAAAGCTGGGCATGAAACTCAAATCAAGGAGAACAAATTTTATAAACAATTTATTTTAATAGTTTTTTAAGACCCCATTGTATTAAAATATTTTCATAAAATAATTCTCAAATATAAAATAAATTTTAATTTCTATCTTTTACAGTTGCGCCTACAATCAAAGTTCCAAATCAACTTCTAGGAGCACCACTGAACACAGATGTTCAACTTGAGTGTTACGTCGAAGCTTTTCCCAACACAATCAATTACTGGGTTAAGAGTCAAAGTGAAATGCTTCTAGATGGGTAAGTAAACACCATTATGTACTCGTTTATTTTATGAAAACAAACAATTTTTATGAATTTTAAATGAGTTCTTGATTTAAGAGACCTTGACACAAATAATTAGACATTTGTATTTTAATAAATTAAAACCACCATAAAAAGATTTTAATTCAATAGTTAAAATAATTTAATATAATAAAATATGTCACTCCAGTTACGTTTTGATAATATTTTGAGACGAAAGTTTCAACTAATTACATTGTATCTTTTCCTACGATATGAGTTTTTTTATTTGCATTCATACTGCAAAGACACGAACTTCTTTTAAAACGATAATTTTCATTTCCATAAATATCAAATTGTTTTTGCTGGACTCAAATATACATTTGATACATGTTTGATATCCTGCTATACGATACGTCAAATTAACTAAATTCATTTTTAGTTATTTTCTTATTGTTTCGTTTGTTTAATTATTTATACTATATTTTAATTTGTTTTTAAAAGCATTAGATAAAATAATAATCAATATTAATTAATTTAAAGGTTATTTTAATTCGAAAAAAAAAATTGAACAAAACTTAAATACAATAATATTTAATTTTTATAATAATAGATTTAAATTAATCTTTAATATCAAGAAATAAATGAATGAAGCCGGTGTAGTCGGAAAAGTCAAATTCCCTTTAGTTTAAATAAGAAATATTGATATCGTATATATGGCTAGAAGATCAAATATAATGGTTAAAAAGCCAACATTGGTTAAAAAGTGAGTCAACTCGAATTTGTTTCGTTACATTACTCCAATATGAAGACTTTATATAGTTGGAGGCTTGTAGAGTATTGCATTAATTCAGTTTATTATATCATTTACTATTATTAAATCAGGAGTGCTAATATTATTATATCAGTGGAGGAAGAGCTTCGTTGTTCGTATAACATCATAGCTATTTAACATTGAATATGAGTCTTAGAAACTTATTTCATATGAAACATTTTCGATTATTTTCATTTTCATGGTACCCAATAACATGTTACACTTTTCAAGTAGCCCTTTTTATATAAAAACATCCACTTTACATATAATGCGTCAATAAACTTTTCAAATATCGCGCATTTTGCAAGCTTTTTGTTACTCTTTTCCACTGTTACTTCATTCCGTTCATCCCTTTGAAAATCTTATGTAAATTACACATTTTTTTAGTTTTCACAAGCGCATTCTTTTGAAAATAATTTTCCATTAATCTTTTTAATAAAAAAATAAATAATAACATAAGTAAAAAACATTAAAAATTTTAATTATTTGTGAAAAATAATAAATTAACTATACAACTCTCCTAGCATATGATTATATTTTTATCCACCAGATAGCGTAACGTCAAATACCATTCAATATAATACATCGGATTATTAATAAAAAATTAATTTTTTCTGAAGCCGGCGTTTTCTCGAGGATGGCACACATCTAGATAAACTTCAGAAGTAAAATACTATCTTAAAATATTTTATATATATCCTCTTAAAGTTAAACAGTGAAAATTATTAACCTGGCGACATAATATTATCAAGAAATCTATGAGTTGACTAGCATGTTATTATTAAGGTTGAAGCCATGAAACATTTAAATATTGTCAGGTTTTTGGTTAGATTTATTAAAAGTTAAAAATATTAACATATTACATAAAGCGGATTAGTGATGGCTACACTACGGAAATTACAAAACAAGAATAATGTGCCCGAAATTAGAACAAATGATTTCAGAGGATAGCCTTGGTCGCATGTCACCTTACAGTCAAAGTATAGTTTTTGTAATAAACAACGCATATTAGGGAGCATGCGATCACAGTTATCCTCTGAACATCGCATTATTTTATTTCGGACAGTAATATTCCTATTTCGTACTTTTAAAGTCAAGCACATTTCCGTTGTATGGTTTTAATTCTTTTTAAATAAAAATGTTTTGTATATTATTTTTAATTTTTTAAATAAAAAGTGAATGGTATTAATATGTGTTTTGGAAATGTACTCAACTTATTGAGCTCCTTCACTTGATTCACAACACGACACTTTCCAATTTAAAAACTGTTCAGCTCCTCACTTTATTCGTTACAACATCCACCGAATTCTTACATTATATAGCCTATGCCACCTGGCCCATAATATCGAATCGATTGATATCCGATTTATCAAAATTGATTGAATAGCTTCGCCGCTGAGGTTGATCATACGTACACGAATGCATACAAACCATTCGTTTTGCTTTTGCCGTAGTCAGGTTAGATTAAAATAAAATGGGCACCAGGTATATTATTTTATGTTTTTCGTAGAATGAAAATAATGTCGCTATTCTCAAAGCATGTTCAGAAATTTCCGAAGTAGCTCAAGTGTGATATGCTGAGATTCTCTGAGTCGTTCGTACACAGAGATAATGTAAGTCGAGGTAGTGTAAGACTAGTATAATAAGTTGTTACTAAGTTTTGGAGTGCCAAGTATTATTCAAACCAAGGCTATGAGAGTTTAAAAATGCGTGAATTTAAACTAGGGGCACAGCCTTGACCCCAGATTTATTGTAATATAGTATTTGCCTATAAAGTTAAATATGTTTACTACAGCTGATGGGTAACGGCTAGTTCATATATAAAGGTAAGAACATAATGAAAAATTTTCTAGCCTTAGTTTATTTAAAATAAGAATAGTATGAGACGTAGGTATATTATTTTATGCTTTTCGTAAAATAATAAAAATTTTATGATGCTTTTAAAGTTTAATATAATATACAATCTACCTAGAACCTATATATGTTATTTTCTATGATGACAATATCTTTCAGCAGCTATGATGAAATAAAAACAAAAATTTTAATGTATCTTTACATTTCTATTAGTTTTATTAGCTTGTAAGATATAAAAACATCTTGTTGTATCATTTCAAATTTTCTTGACTATATTTTTAATCTAGTTTTAATGTTGTTGTATATTCTATATAGAAGATACTTTAAGCTGCTCCCCAATAATACTTACTGTGTGTGAATATGTATACATATGGGTGAATATATCCTTTATGGAACTCTTCATGACCGGCGCCGGCAACGAATATTACCAAGTAAGAATACCGGCTCCGGAAAAATTATTATTTGAATATAATTGCCGCCGGTGGTAATTTTATTCGTAACCGGCAATTGGTCGTTATCTGTTATCTGTGTTAATTTTGATAGATCTACAACCCATTTTCATTTGATCATTAAACCATTATTATTTTGATTATCAAATTTTGATTATCAGAATGGAAAATTTAACATTCTGAAGAATGAGTAGAAAAACTAGTGATAAGAAAAATACTTACAATTAATATTGGATACATTAATTTTGTATAAAATTCATAATGATAATATAATGAACGTTTAATCGATGTGAGTTTTTAAAGAATTAAATACACTGGAATAATTTGTATTGTTTTCAATGACTCTAAAGTACTCCATCTTGAGTAATAATGCCTTGCCCTAATGATAAAACTGATTTTAGTATTCTGTGCTAAAAATACAGAACACTTTATATTTCATATGTCTAATGTTATAGCTTTTTTGGTAAAACTAAATTAAATGTTTTATAAATTTGTATATCAAACATTTAGAACAGCAATACACGCTTTCTCTCAAAATTTTCTAATTTTTCTTTTAATTTTTAAAGCTGTTGAATTGTTTGTTTCAAATTTTCAGCGTAGATTCAAATTTTCTTTGCTTTATTCATTAAATATTATATTAAAACCTATTCAAATATTTGTTTTTTAAAAAACATTCGTTATGAACCATAAACATAAGACAAATGTATCTTTTATGAAAATTTGTGTGAAAACTAGCGCCATCACGCCTTTGAAACAATAATTACGGATTTTGCCGGAAATTGAATAAAATGTCCGACACCAGCGACATTCTTACGAATTAAAATCCGTCTTTCTAACCAAAAAAAAAGTTTTTTGTGGTTCATTTCTTCGATTGACTATATTTTTAAACAGTACATTGATTTTTATTTCCGACATATTGCATAAGAATATAAAAAGGTTTCTTAAATTTTGTTTAAAGTATATAAAACTAATAACTTTTAAGTTACTACTAAATTTTTAATAGGTTTTTTAACTAATTATAATACTTTATTGTTGCCAGTCTGTCATCATGAAGATAGCTCAAAAAATAGCTGAATGAATTTTAGACATTCCATACTAAATCCTAATACTTGGACGCTGAAAAACCTATGATTATATTAAAATTGTCAAAAATGTTAATTTTTTCATAATAAAAAAAAAAAAAAAGTTTTTGTTTTTATTTTTTGTTACATGATAATTTAGTCTACAAATGTAAAACTCTACAAATAAAAGAAAACCATTTTGGAAGCTTTTTTAAAGTGTACTCCTTAAGAGTTATTTAGAAAGAGTTCGTTTTCAAATGAGAGACTTGGCGTTTTTGTCTAGGCAGTAACTTTGAACTTGATTAATTAATCCTTATAGCCTAATATTATGCAAAAATACACAAGTGGTAGTGGTATAAATCCCAGAATACAAACGCCAGGTTAATAAAAATGATGTTCATAAAATAGGCCTATTACGGTTTTCTCCTATTTAGGAATCTTTTGTTATTATTATTTCATAAATAAAATAATTACAAACAAGAGACAAAAATGCATTATAAACTGCATAATTTTCTTTCTTCCCTTCTGACGTTCATTGGATACACATTTGGATATGTGATACCTCAGAGTATCATTCATGTAAAAAATTTATTCGATCCACAACCGGTTGAATTTACTAATAGTTGACCTTAACTCAAACTGCCCAAGAGCTATTAGTTTATAACCGAAATTAATAATAGCAAACCATATATACACTTCTCTTAAAAATCTGCTGCGGCGCGTCACAGGACTTTTTTTATACACTGGCCAATTTATAAAAATCACTTTCTTGTATTCAAGGGTCCTCAAAGCAAGTATTTTCAGTGAAAACTTTATATAGAAATTTTGATGGGATTTTAATGATTCTTTTTACATGTAGCAAACGAAAGTAAAAAAAGTCTACCTTCTTGTTACTATTTCGTCTGTTTTCACCCATTTTTGGATGCTTTCCAATCATTTTATTTTTAAATTGAACACAAACATAAACATCCATGATTCCACTCATGCAACCATCTTTATGTTACGAATTAAAACAGCTTTGGAAATTGATGGGAAATCTTCATCAAGTAATTTCAGATGAAATATTACTTTAGAGAGAGTGATAATCGTTAAGCAGTAGCACCCTGAGCTTCTAATGATCATCCGTTTCATTTAGGGTATGAAGGAAATTTTTTTCAAGGCCTACTATCTTGAAGATCTTATGAATATTGGAAATGTACTCCCTGGACTCCCACTGTCGAAATGAATACGAGATCTTTGAATGACGATAAAAGCCACATCGCCCAGTAAGTCGTAATCACACCTAAACTATATGATGTCGTATTGATGCTCCTATGTATCTCGACATTGCAGGAGTCCTGGGGTGTTCACGAAAAAACAAAAGGCTTGTTACGTCTCTATTTTTTAAACATATTTTTCTATTACTACATACATGAAAGTCGAATTTAATATAAAATAAAATAAGATTTTATGAATTATAAAAAAATAATAAAGAAATATATTTAAATTTTTCACTTAATACTGTTCTCATGTAATATGTCTAAGTTATTTTTAGATATAACAAAACCAATAATTTTCAACTCACATTCTGTTGTTTAATTTATTTGAAAGTTGTTCCCACTTGTATATTGTTGTTGACAATATAATAAATAATCAATCATGAATTTTCAATAATCAATCAAACTTGGAATCGTTTCTACACATGAAATACATAAATTAATGATTACTACACATATATTATATGATACTTCAATATATTTTATCAGACATATCATTCTATAACATAATAATTACGGTTATATTTCACAAGATGATTCGTTCAAAATTATATGTGAAAATTGAAAATATTTTATAAAAAACAAATGGAGATAAAAACAGTGTTAGTTAGTTACAAGTATTCAGCATAAGGTCCTAGGATCATTGTTTCAACTATTATATTTTTGAAGTATTACTTCTTTAATATCGTTGTGATTTCAAACTCGACAAAGCGACACTTAAAAGAGACAACTACATATATCCATAGAATATAATTTTTATGTTCGAATGAGATAGAAGAGCAGTATACAGTGTTTATTACAGTGTTACTATGTGTGTGTGTGCGCTTGCGTAATTATAATTTTTATTCAAACCTTTTTTATAAAAAAATCTATCAAAAATTTTAACTCGGAGATTGTATAAGCGTAATGTATGAAATATATACGTTAATAAAATGAATATATTTCTCTAATTCTATATTTCTTTCCGTAATTTGAATTTTTTAAGTTTCACTTTTACTCCATGTGAACTTCATACATGTTTTTGACATGACCAAGAGACGATTTAATATCAAACGTATTTTGTATTTGTTTAGTCATTAAAATATTGCGCTTTGTATTAGACGTTTGAAAATTTTCGTTCCAAAGGAGTACCTTTTCTGTAAAAACAATAAAATGTACTTTATTTTACTTTTTTTTTTCTTTTTAAACTCATGTGAAAAATTAAGAAAATGTTTTCTTCAAAGTTTATCAAAGGTGTATGCAGGAACTTTTCAGCAGTCATTTTTTATTAATGTATTACTTAGTACAAAAGATTTTCTCGTTATAAGTCCAGTATCTTAGCAAAATGTTAACTAACAAAGATTCTTAAACCAAATCGAAGCTCAATGAATGCTTATTCCAATCATGGATAACTTTTAGATAGAAACTTTTTCCGAAAAAAAAAATTCAATATTTTTTTTAAATATCACTAGCAATTAGTAGAACTTTTATACCAGGAAGTTTTTATTAGATTTGGAGTAGTGTTTAACTTGAATAATTTCTTTTTACCACGATGCTATGATAAATAAAAAAATGGATCAACATTTTAAGTGATAAAAATTATATCCTAATCTTAACGTTACAATTTTTATGATTTTGATTTAAACAAATTTTACGAATAAATTATTAAATATTCTCATCAATAATTTTCTCTCAATGTTTTTAATTTCAAATTATGTAGACCCTACGATTAATGATCGTTAATTTTGGGGTCAAAATACCCTTAGACTTCACTATTTAATCTTATATATTGTGTTCTTGAATAAGTTCTCACTGTGTCTTTTATAAAATTACAGTTTATTTAAAATATAATGTACTAACACATTTCACTCAATGTGCTGCTCATCAGTAGAGACCACTTTCTTTCATCTTTTTCTGGCAGTATATGAATTCCTAATCGAAAAAACGATAATATTTTGAGGCTATCCAAGCATCTATCCATTCTTTAGCAAGAATAAAAACGCTACTCAGCCAAGAAATGCGCATGGAACGAAATAAATTAAAATCGGATAGGGCTATGTCAGGTGAAGATACCGGGTTGGGTGAAACCACCCATTGTAATATTTCCACAGGTAGATTTCTCACAGGTTTTGCAACATGGGCTGAGCGTTGTCATGTAACAAAATCACTTTGTCGTGTTTCTGCGTTTATGGCTACTGTTTTTATTTAAAACTCGATTCAAACCAATCAATTGAAACGCATCGATCTCGCGTGAATAAATCTGTCGGTGCGCCGAAATGTTAGCTATACTCAACTTCAAAATCGTTATTTTGAAACGTCGAAACCAGTCTCTGCATGTCGTATCAAACATAGCATTTCCATCGTAAGTCTCAAAAAGAATTCTGTCTGTGTCAGCTGCAGATTAATTTTGAATAAAATAGTGCAATAAAATATCCCGCAAATACACTTTGTTTATACTAGCGTGAATTACCAGTTCCTAAAATTAAAGGTTAGATATATTACTTCTTTGCAAGTGCGTCACAATTCGAAATTTCATGCATGGAGTACTACTATTGCCATCTTTTAAAAATTTCTTTGTTCATATATTATGCACAGCTATACCGTTCCTTCGATTGCTTAAAACTTTATCACCTAATTGCTTACAATTTTTATCTTTGTGGTGCAAAACAATTCGTTTAAAAATTTCATTTCTATAATTTTTCCCGTTGTATCAATGAGCTTGCAATAATATAAAAATTTACCTTCATTATTCTACGAACGTTCCTTATAATAAGCAACGGAAGATGCGTAAGAAGATATCAATATTTATGTTTCAATTTTTATTTAACATTAAAAATGAAATTGATAGGTATTGAATAATATGTGTTTAGGTATTTTTAAATTGTCACGTATTTTTTTATTTAAAACGGAAATTATTTTTTCATTATACCTTTTTGATAACTACACAATGTGCCCTACACATCTATTGTACGTTTTTTAAGTCTATGTTTTTTTATAATGCTAGTTGGTTGATATTAAGTTCTTTTTTTTATATTTATTTTTTAATATTCAACGTTGTGTAACTGTAGAACATAGTAATAATAATATATGTATAAAATACGTTTTGCATTTTTAATGTAAGCTTTCGACTGTTATTTTTCAATTATCAAAGTTTTCAAACATAAATATATTACAAAGAATTTAAAAAATTTTATCATAGCTTCTTAAAAACCAATGTTAATTGAAATATTTTGTTGACTGAACGTGATGAGGTCTATATTCTTACTAAACAATTTTGCATTTTGTTTGTCTCTATGTATCTAACTAGTGTATGTTGTTTTACCGTGCTTCTGAAAAACTAAAAAATCTTATAAATGAAGTGTGTAATATGAATGAAGAATAAGGTATGCATCTAAATTCAATGAAATAGTAGGCATGATTGTAGCAAACAGACCAAAAAGACAAGATTTGATGCAAAAATACATAATGTAGAATTGAAAATGGTTAATAATCACATATACCTTAGAACTTAAGTTACTAACGATGGAATGTTTGTAAGCGAAATAGAAAGACGTATTTCTCTACACCGGCATTTTATCTGGCGTACGATTGAGATAAATAAAAGAGTGTGATGGTCAACGTTTGTAATGCACAAACATGACAGTTTTGTTGTTTGCTATCACTTTTGAACGTTTTATTCGATATTAATGTAATTTGTTAGACCCCCACCCCTTTTCGCGAAGATATCAAAAAATACAAAAAATCTCTTTAAGTATACAATTTTATATCTATGCAAACTAGAAATTATGGATTTTTTTTATAATTCTTGTGAAATGATGAGGTAATTTAGGAAACCTTTAATTTTTAGATAAATGTAACTATTATTTTTCTATTCAAGCTAGGCTCTTACGAGGAGAAATATTTAAATACTTTAGTTTTGTGTTACCTCGTTCCCTATTTTGTAAAATCATAGAGGATGGAAGATTTTACTTTTCACAGAGCTACTATTATTAATATTAATACTTCCATGGTATTGATATAAGAATATTACCCGTGCGTGGAAGTATATCATAGATGGGCATTCACATAATATGCTAATATACAATATTGACGACATTATTTGTGGATGCCATGATTTTATATTTTCGAAACACTAAACACGGGCATTATAAACTTGTGTGGAAATGTTTAACTATGGTCCGGGATAAAGTTTATTTTATTTGATATAAATTTATAATGGAAAAATACAAATTATTCCGTTATAAAAACATGATTCCAATTTTAAAAAAAAATTTGTTTGGAAACCCTAATTCTTAGTTCAATCTACAGATCGAATTAATGTTTATGGTATATCTAAACGATTTTTTATTTTAATTGTGTCTGTATCTGTTTGTGTATGTATCTTTTTATGTTTTTTCTGTTATTACTTTCGATAACTGCTCGAATGTTCGGATTTATAAAAAATTTTCGAGACGCGTTTATCACAATTTACTGTATAGTTTTGAGTGTCTTTGGGTCTTAAGCCACAAATTTTTGAAATTGGTCTAAAATGTTCTTCTAAAATGTACTAATCAAACTAGTCTAGTATTCTTCAACCTGTATTACTCAAGTTTTTTTGTACCCACAAATAAAAGAAATCCGCTTAGGGTGTTTGAATTTGAATGACTTTGAGGGTATTTGAATTCCATACAGTGTATTGAAGTTTATTATTTAATATTTGAATATTTCGAAATATTATCACTAATTAATGTTTCAAGTCCACTTTATGTTTAAATATATTTATATTAATAAGAAGAATTTTGTTTTTCCACTTATAAAAACATTTTTATTCCATATCCAGTGACATATATAATCTTTACCCATTACTTTAGTCAATATGCATACAGTATTACTATAGAACAATCATTCGAATCATATATTTTACTGGATTAATAATAAACTAGTTTTGAAGTGAAACTTATTTAGTATCTTTTTTTTTTTATAATTATTAATGAGAACTCTAGGATTTTTCGAATAAATTTCCATTTTTTTTCCCAATTTCCTAGATCAAATTATTTTGAATTTTTATACATACGTATTTCGACTACAGAGTAGTCATCATCAGTATGTATTAGCTAGTTGTAATGATTCTCTGAGGAGATGTTACTCGTTGCTAATATGGTGACGGTTTGTTTATAGAAATACAAAATAATTTGATCTAGGAAATTGGTGCAAAAAATCGAAATTTATTCTTTAGTATCCTTCAATCTCAATAAAACGAAAAAAATGCAGTAAAAAGGGAAAATCACATACACATATAGGATATAACGTTTCACAGTAGGAGATAGAAGGCATTAGACAATGTTCTAATGGTTAGTACGTAAGTGTGCGCGCCTGCGTATAGTCATCATAACAATCATGGAGTCTTGTACACATGTATTTGTAAATGTATCATAACAACCGTTATGTATTGCATATAGAAATATTTACGTGTATTGTTTATAGAAATATTTCATTATTTTAATATAAAAAATTTCAATAAATTATTTTTCGACGAAGTGGTATCAATATCATCTCAAATAAAACATACAATTATCCTTCTCATGAAATTCATTATTTGTCTCGTCAACTCAAGAGCGGGCGCACACCAATAACATGTATTTTATATAACACCCCGTACACGGTAATATTTTTACATAAGACAAAAAAATAAATGGTCAGAATATCTTATGTTGAACGCCTAGCATCAGAATTTCTTATAAGAATATCTTATAATCCAAGATCCCAGAGCGATCATACATCACTTATTTTCACACAGATGAAACTTTAGAGTCTCAGTCGTGTCTCGTGTACTTTGAATACCTGAGCATTTGTAGAATTCGTTGTGTGACACCTGGGCAGGTACCAGGTTAGACAGGTAACTAAAAATGAGAGCTATTTAACTTAAATTTACATGGCTGAGTACTAAATTAAGTACCAGACACTTTTTCTGGACCTGAACTTTAGTCAGGCGCTTTAAAGCTCCACAAAAAATAAATAAACTTTACTTATGTCTGACATTTAAATATGGGAACCGAGTCATTATGCACGTCTCACACGCTCTGGAACGTATACATAGCATTCTTACGCTCGTACTTATAGCTAAATAATTTTTCTGCTTAGGGGATGTTTGGTCATTCCAATTTGTCTGACTTATTAAATATAACTTTGTAATAGTTATTTTAAAAACATATTTAAATGTCAAGCATGTAAAAATAAGTAAAGTTTATTTGTTTTTTGTGGAGTTGTAAAGCGTCTGACTAAAGTTCTGGTCCATAAAAAGTGACACTTAATTTAGTACTTCTAAAATAATATTCTAGGAAATATATATAAAATCAGCCATGTAAATTTAAGTAATGTAAATAACTCTCATTTTTAGTTACCTGCTTCACCTGGTACCTGCCCAAGTGTCACACAACGAATTATACAAATGCTCAGGTATTCAAAGTACACGAGGCGCGACAGAGATCCTAAAGTTTCATCTGTATGAAAATAAGTTCTGTCTGATTGCTCTGGGATCTTACTCTATTACGTTGTTGCCTTATGTAGGCTAACTTTTATTTAAAAAAGTAATTATGAATTAGAAATATTTGTAAGTTCATTGGTTCATTGTGGTTCGTTGTACGTATTCGTTGATATCCGATGATATGCACTTGCTTAAAATTTTTACCTGAAGTAACATCAGATTTTCTGATCAGAAAATCTTACGGTGGGCGTCCGCTCTTAAGGATTACTTCTATCACGTGTTAACTGGCACTCATGTTTTTTTTTTTTTTAAGAAGAAAAAGCAAAATTAATATATTATAAATATATAAACGGAATAGGGTTTTCTTTTAAACACTCGGTTAAGACCGTTAACATACATATAGTAATATTTTTTAGTTCATTTGTACATTGTAAGTGAAAAGGAGATTTAAAAAAAAAAATAAATAAATAAATAAGTACCTTTTATAATATAGCCGGATACGAAACATAAAAAATAATTTTTTTTTTTCATAAAAATTTTATTCAGTATTATATTTTATATTTTCTTCTTTTACAGGCCTAAATATTCTATACGTGAAGAGAAGATTGGTTATAAGGTTTTCATGTGGCTTATAATTAGATCATTTAATAGCAATGATATTGGTACCTATAACTGTGTGTCAACTAACTCATTAGGACGAGCTGATGGAACGCTACGACTTTATGGTATGTATAAAATATTTTATTTTGTCAAATTTTTATTTTCATTTATTTTCTCAAATACCATCAATAATTTTTTTTTTTTTATTTGACATTATTTTAATATTTTGGTATATTTATGAAAAATTGTGTAATAAAATCGCAAATAATATGTATGAATTTATGAAGAATTCATGGTGACAAGTTTACATTTTATAGATAAAAACTTTTGGTCTTAGAACTGGAAAAATAAATTGCAAAATACTTGCGTAGGAATCAATAGCTAAAATACATGAAACTTAGCAACACCGATGTGATAAGTCGGATAGGCTAAACAAGGCGTAAATTTGTATATAGATCAAATTGGTGTCTACTCAGGAAAGTGTCAGAAACCTCTTACTCGGAAAGGAGGTGTCATTTAATTGTATTAACTTCCCGACTACCTTTCCTTTTATAACTCTGATTATTCTAATTGGAATCAAAGGCTAAAATACGTGAAAGTTAGCTGTTTCGGTCTAATAAGATAGATAGGCGTAATAAGGATAATCCGAAAAATAATATACTTTTCAAAATTTATGAAAAAACTAAAAATTAGACGTCGATTTTTTTAGTTAGTGACAAGCTAATAGTAAGGGACTATATACCAGGGTAGATAATTTTTGAAAACAAAAAAAATTACAGTAGAATGAAACCAATTGGAAACGGAAGATAATATGATAAAATGAAAGGAAAAATAAATTACGGGCGATCTGAGTTTGGGAAGTATGAAAGGGGTGAGTTTTTAAGGGTAAAATTCGGTTTATCTGAATTTCCGGCAAAACTACAAGTCCTATGGAAATAAGTTAAAAAGCAAAGTTGTAGGTAATAAAAATATCTAAAGCCTTTATATTCACACTTTTTTTAAATAACCTCAAAATTTATGCGAAAAATTAAAATAACCAAGTTTTTGGTTTTTTATTTTTTTTCTCCGAAATTTGGTGAAAACTTACCTTTTTATGTTCCAAATACATTGATATAATTTTTTTGATTTAAAATATTTATTTTTTCATCTTATTTTGAATAAATATCCAAAAAGCATCCTAATTTTCAATCGAAAAATTTTGAGATTATGTGAAAAAAGTGTAAATACAAAAGTTGTAGATCTTTTTATTAACTTTGCTATTTAACTTTTTTCCATATGACTTGTAGTTTTGCCGGAAATCGAAATAAACCGTGTTTGATCCTTAAAAACTCACCCCTTCCATACTTCCCGAACTCAGATCGCCCGAATTTTTCCTTTAACTTGTATCATATTATCTTGCGTTTCCAATGGGTTTTATCCTACTATAATTTTCTTCTTCTTTTTATCATTTTTTAAGGCTTCTACTCTAGTCTACTAACTAAAAATAAGAACTGATTGTAGATCTGAAAATGTTACTTGCCAGGTGGTAGAAAATATTCTACCACATGGCTTAAGACATGAGGAACAAGGTTCAAATAGTTGGTAAGGTTGAAATTATTGACAGAACAAGCTGATTTTCAAACTGATATCGCCGATATCGGCGATTTCGCCGATTTCACCTAAATCACCTCATGTGCGATGTGCCTAATGTTAAGCATTTATGGATTCTGATGCCTACTTAGAATTCCATTACACCCAATCGTTATGTAATTTACGTCTACAGTTTTCGGGCCATATTTAATTCGTTTAATAGAGTCTGTATATAAATAGCTTTAATTCGCACAATTAATAATCTCCGCCCTTTCTACTTATCCAAACGGCCCAGGCCATTTTTTCTATTTCGCACATTTTAAAAATGTCCCCAACCGCTTGCTTACATTTCCAATTTGATTTTTAGTTAATTTTTCAAGCAGCTTTACATTTTGAATGACGGTTTCTTATATGACAAAAATAAGCACAAAGAAGGGATTTTGGAAATTTATCTGCCAAGGGATTTTGATTTCTCGATCAGTTCAAGCTTTTGAGGAATAGAAATAGAAATTTTGAGAGATAATACTACGAAGAACATAGCGTGAATTTGTTTTGCATTGAATACCCCAAAGGGATAATGAGGTAGTTCAAAATTGCATATATTGATCAAGGTACAGTTCAAACCGCTTCAAACCGCTTCACACAGACAGTTGAAATTTTGCACAAAGATTCTTTGCATAGTGATTACATACGCTACAAAATAAGTCAGTTCCAAGGGTAAATAAATTATTCCACGTGTCACTTCAATTCTAAATGTTCTTTCAATTACCATATTTATATGCCGAGTTTGCGTATGTACTCACCCCATAACTTGATTTGACTAGTCAGATTTAATAAATCCGCACTACAAAAATGTCCAACCATGAATTTCAATATAGGCAGCATTTTATTTTTTAATTTTATAAATCACTTCATCGTGAAATTAATTTTACGTTTTCGAATCGGTGAAAGTACACTTTGACCGCATCGTGGAAATTATATTTTTGTGTTAATCTCGTAAACTATTAAGACTATGAAAATTTTGTATTTGATAAAACCTTATTTGTAAATCTTATTTGTATACACTTATATTCCTTAATTATCAATTGGTTACTTCAACTTGAAGTTCTAAAACACCACAAGAAATATGTAGAGCCCTGGACATAAACAATGCAAATTATTCGTAAAAAATATTCTACACAAATACTTCGATAACAGTTTTTAATAAACTGAATTTAAAAAAAGTTATTAGGCTTTGAAAGGAAAGGGCTAACTTTTACATAAAATTATTATACAAAAAAAGCTTCTGACAAAATTTTATATTCAAAAAAGTGATAAACGAAAAATTCTAATTTTCAAGACGATGACCAAAGTGTACACCCCCGATCCCGTCAACTCAAAATTATATGTTCACATTGATTTGTTTTATTTAATTAAAAAATAAAATTGCTGCCTGTATAAAATTACCACGTTGTTTCTTTTTCACCTATCTTGGAACTAGAAATTTTCAGGTCTGCAGTGTTTACTGAGGTTCTAGGTTTATTTTTTAACGTTAAAATCATTTATGTCTAAATCTGGTCTGTATACTCTGAAAAATGTAGTTGTTATTAGTATAACTAAACGAGCAAATTTGGCTTGAAAAATTAGTGCTCTTTCGAATCTCGTATTTCTAGCTTTTGATTCTTACACATAATTAACACTCTTCCACTTACCCCACTATTTTACAATATATATTCCCATCTCTCAAATTATTGTGATTTTTTCATATAAATAATAAAATATTGCTAATTTATTCTTGTGCACAACAAAATCTTTAAAATTTTTCCAAAAACTCTTAAGAGAGCAAAATAGATAACAGACAATTTGAATTAATTTTGTAAGTATTCTAAAGAAAAATTTTACACACATTTTTCTTAAATTTTTACGTAGATTAGCGTTAATTCAATTTTTTATATTTTAAATTATGTCTGCAAGAAGTAAATGATTAGAAACGAACTAAAATAAAAATAATAAAAATTAATAGTTATAGTAAATCTATCTTTTACTTTTGAGTTTATTTTTAGAAAATCCTTTGTGTTTTTATTTTTTTATTTTACTTTAAGAATTCGAGATGATGTAAGAATTCTCATGATATCAGATACATTCAAATCAGTTTAGCCTTTTAGAAAGAACGGCTCATACATACATACATGAGCCCTGAAAACCCTACACTTCTTTTTTGGGAAGTTTTGTGGCTAATATCTTAATATATAAGCGAAATACCACCCATCACGATATCTCTAAAACTGTAAATTGGATTGACTTGAAATTTAGCATAGTTACTCATTTCGCCCTGCAGACGCTTTCATGCACCTGATTGACTTGAAATCTAGCATTGTTTTCTAGCGATTTGGCTAATTGTTCTTTAATATACCTTAAAATTCGAGAAACGTTTTTATGAAGATGAAAATTGGAAAAATTGACCGGAAAACGTAAAAACCACAAACACGTATCTATAAATATTTTACAAAATCTGATTTAATTTTTTTAATTTAAAATAAATATGATTTAATTAGGCAAATCCGATTATATTGCTAAGTAACTTAATTTTAAATGAACAATTCTGTTGGATTAAATAACATAGTAGTTCATGTATATATCTGTCCTCTTCATACAAACGGATAATAACTGGCAGTTTGACATACCATTGATAACCGAAACTGCTTAGTCTAGAAACTTGAAATTATACATGAGTGTGTCTTATATAACGTAATTTAGGACTCATGGGTTTTTAGAAATTCGGCTATAAGAGGGAGAAAAGATGGCTTAAATTTAAATATATCTATTACATTATATAAAACACAAGTGTTCACACGCATGCTGTGGAATTCGCAGTATGGTATTTGATTATATCGCCCTTGATATCCTAGCATGATTAATAAGATAGTTAAGTAAAGGTATTTGTCACGAGGAAAACGACATTTTTTAATATGAGGATCGCCAAGTGACTTTTTCATACGCGGCTTCCTGCAAACATGACTCCGAAAGTTTAATTTGTAAAAATTTTATAAAACAGTATTACAGCTATTATGCAATTGTGAAACATGACGATTTATAGAATTCCCAAAGCCGTTATGTGGTTTTTAATTAAATCAAGTTAACTGAGTTTCCTGCAGTCAGTATAATTTTTGATTTTATAAATATTTATTGGGCAATGGTGTAAAAATCAACCTAATGACGATCAATACTGACATTGGTATGATGAATGTGAATGAGTCAGAGTGAATACTTCTCAATTGATTGGACAAATATTTTCCAACGATTTTATTTGAATTTTATTTGACTTAATTACTTTTCAATGTAACTTAAAAACAAGTCTTTGCTAATCCACTTTAGGAATTGACCAAAAAGATATATTTGACGCAATATTCATTTCAAAAATTTCAAAAACAAAAAATTTGTGTATCTCATCGAAATGCAACAATTCACAACAATTGTGTTTAATGCTAATAATTTCATAAAGATACCTTGGGCTTACGGACAAGTAATAAAGATAGGAAATTTAACTTCATATTCAATCCTGTGTAATAAATGCTTAAAATTATTTTCTTGGAGGGAAATATGTTTCCTAGAATGCCTCTAATAATGTCACATTTTTTAAATTTTGCTATTTGTACAAAATGCAGTCTTTGTTCTGTATGATCAGAATAACAAATTATATGCGTAGGTAGGTACGTAAAAAGTTCAATATTGGATTAACAATAAAAATAATTAAGCTACAGTGTTGCGAAAAATAATATTATTTTAATTTTCTGTGTGATAACAGCATTCATAGTTGCTCTTAAACTTTGTTTTAAAAAAGAATTAGAATTGTGTTTTAAATTAAAAAAAGTGTAACTACAATTGATGCGTGAAATACAAATACCAAGATTAATTAAAATAATTGAAAATTGGATACATAAATGAATACTGCAGTACAAGGTTATGCTGTAGTTTGTTTTGTTAGCAAACAACATATCTTTGGAACCGATAGATACATTAAACTTTTAACCAATATTTTATAATCGAAAATAGCTCAGTTAGAGAATGGAATACATACAGTAGCTACATGTTGACAAGGATCAAATCCTGCACGAGATACTACAAGTTTATTTAGTTTTTGCTAAAATTTGAATTTTAATATTTTATTAAACCATCTAATTTATTTTATTTTATTAATTTTTATCGAACGCAATTATATGTTTTATTATGATTATAATTTATTTAAAACATTATTAGTTTAAATTCAAACATTGAGCATATTAATTTAATTAAATAATAATTTTTTGGGAAATGGGCACATAATACAAAACGACGTACTCTAATCAGAAGAACTAACGTTCTTTCGCATAAAATTGAAATCTTAAAAAATAAACACTGTCTTCTGAACTACGATTTTAAAGATGATTACTCGCCATAAGTCTTAGCAGAAAGTAAAAGAAAATAATCTAAGGTAGATTTACTGCGCAAAGAGGGCCAAAAAGCACTATTTCGCCAAGATAGGATTATCATATAAAGCGAAATGGTAAATAAACATGGAATGAAAATTGAGAAATTTTGCAATTGGCATAAACGAATGAAAATAATAAAAAAATTATTTAAAAATTTTAATGTACCATGTTTTTATAACGGACTTAAAAGTAAAAAATAATTTCTGCATGCGACCCATGCTTTTCATTTGAAATTTGAGAAATTATTTTATATTTTCTAATCAGTTATAAAAACATGGTACATTGAAAATTAATACATATTTATTATTATTAAATTAAAATGTGCAAAAGAAACTCAAAAAAATTAGTTTAATATAGACAGTTGGTTTCAAACAAAAGTTTTTCGAACATTTGAAAAGTACTATTAATCTCAAGTGCATACTTATTTTTAGGACAATTAAATTCAAGGTTAAATGAGTGCCAACTTCCTAATGAACCATCGTATTTTAATTGAAAATCGGATTTGAAAAAATGAAGCTTTTCTCATCTGAAAACTAGAGCTTTTCCAAAAAATTCAAAATAGACAAAAATTGCCTGGATTTTCAGGTTCTTTTTATAATTTAACATTAAGCTTTTTCTATTTTTTGAGTATAAACATGAATATAAAAAAGTGCTAAAATTATGTCAAATACTTCACAGTAATTCCTTTGCAATATCTAAATAATTTTTGCCCGGTACGAATTTTTTTTATAAAGCTCTAGTTATGGAATAAGAAAAAACAATGTGTCAATTTTAAAAACTGTTTTTATTAATACGAAAATTAAAGTTTGCGTTCAGAAAATCGGTAATATTATGATATTCAAACTTAATATTTCCAATTATTATAAAAATTTTTCTTTTCAAATCCTAACTTTGAAACATTTATCAAACGTTATATCACATATTTGTTTAATAACGAGGCAAATAATTGACCACTATTGACTTTCCGAGTATCGTTTTGTTAATTTTCTACAATTATACAATTTTTTTTACGAAGCTACTATCCAGACTTTACCAGATAATGGAGAAAAACTATGAAGATTATTTTTATAAATATTAATCAGTTGCCATTTTTCTATTTCCAAACAGTTTTCATTGTAGTTATGATTGAGGACCTGGCTCAACATGTACCTTTCCCTGGTAAAGTTTTTGTTACCTATATATTTAGTCACTTGAATCCTTCTAATTATTAAGAAAAATACAACTCTTCTAGATTTTATTTTATATTTTTATTTATTTTCAGAAATTAAAGTTTATACAAGAGTGCAACATGAAACCACTGATGATAGTCATGTTAATATATTGGGAGGTGAGTTTTGGGCACTAAATATAGAATAGTTTGTTATTGTAAATATTTGCAACAAATTGATTAATGGAATTCAATAAAGTTATTGAATTATGTTTATATTATAAGTGTGGTGTATTTCAATTTATATCAAATATTTTAGGATCGGATATTTAACAGAATAATCAAAATCGATTGAAAACATTGTTGAAACAAAATTGAATTCACAAGTATTATTTTCATAATTTTTAATAGCGAATATATTATATTAAATACATGATGTGATAATGAATTGGCAAAAATGAGGCAAATTCTCGATACAGGCTAAGGATTTGGTGAAAAATGTTACTTTGAGAACTCTTTATGTTTTGTCATTTTTTCGGTTTTTTCAGGTATATTTTCTGAATTTTATCTTGGCACTTATTTTGCAGAAAAGTATAATCCGAATCAATTTGTTTCTTTGCAAAATTTTCCAAATTGGCGTCGTTCAGCCACAAAACTGGAATTAAAACTAGATTATTTTGCATAATGCACCTTGGTGGCGAATTTTTATTCTATTTATAATTAAACAACAGTGCATTCTGAAAGAAACTTTTCTGTTCCACAACCTTTTTCATCCAGAAAACATATTTCAGCCGTAAAATGGAAAAACTTTGACGAACGTTTTTTATCAAGTTTTTTTAGCTTTTTTTACTTGTAGGGTATAAAATATTCATTGTAGGTAAAAGTGGTAATTGTAAAAACAGTATACCATAAAATTCTCTATTGGACTGCATTACTTGGATTCGAAAATGATTACGAGATTTGCCACTACAGTACTCGAGATAAGAAGACAGTTAGTTTTTATTATTAAGAATGCTATGGCTACGATAATATGGTTCGTCACAATATAGTGACTGCCACAAGAATCTCTCGTGGTAAATCACGCAATATTTGTAAATTTTGTGTAGAATAAAAGCGATCGAAAACAGATTTTCTACAAAAATTTTGCCAGGGTCAAATTCGAAAAATACATCTTTTTTTCACTTGGGCAATTAAATAAAAACAACAATTGTGATCAAATATGTCAAATACTGCCTATATTTCCAAAAACATCTGAACTGGTATATTAAATTGAGATTAAAGTTTATGACGCTATCGTTTTGTCTTTATTCTTTAGTCTTATATATCAATTCTTTATTATTATTATATTTAAGGAACGACATAAACTTTGGCATTCGCCTTAAAGAGATCCAGTGACTCTCTAGTCCACTTTCGTCCGCATGTCTTCTATCAAATAATTTAAAAGCAAAATTTAATAGAAAGGTGAATTTTTACTTTTTCTTAACCAATACTGTGAATTGAAATTCGGGAATGAAAAAAGTCGGTCAAATGGATCTAATAGATCCATGATCCAACTATTAAATCAGAAGAGATAGAAAAATACAAAAATATATGCTGCTTAAAAACATACCGATTTTGGTTGAAACATTTTTTTCGTCAATGATTAGATTCGGCTCACATTTTCAGCACAAATTCATCTAATAAATATCGTGAGTACTGAAAAAATTAATTTCGCGAAACGTTTATAAAAAAATAAAATAAAAAATGGATTAATATTTTTTCCAATGTAAGCTTCAATGTTACAATCTTTTATTTGAATGAAAATAATTCACTATTATGGTATTTGATATAAATAAAAATACACCATTAGTGGAGTGCTTGGAGGTTTTTACCTTGGAAGCCAGATACTTTCAATTATTAAAAATGAATCTTTCTGAATTATATTTTATATTAGTTGTTATTTTGATTTTTTTTTCTTTGTACTAACCTACTACGCCTCCCACTTTCCATTTCCAGTTTGTTTCAAGTAATTTTACTTTAAATGAATATGAATAAATGAAGTAAAATGAACATTAGACGGTCGGGAAATAGACATTGCTGCCCGTCTGTTACTTGAAATACGTGTTTAAATAATCTTGTATAAAGTACAGTCATTGAGCCATTGCAACTTCCAATTTTGACGTGAAGACCGATTGGCATGTAAGTTGATCAAAACTTAGAAAATAACTTAGAAAGCAAAAGTGATATTGCGCAAGAAATGGTTCATTGACTTTACTATATAAAACAGTAAGAAAACAAGTATTTTTTTATTCATGGTATAAATGATTATATATGAATTAAATAATCATTTAAAACTGAAATTAACCTAAAATGGGAGGGTGGTTGAGGGTGTAAGTTTGTTAGCGTCCATAGTATTAAAACTATAAAATATAATTCAAAATGACATACATTCACTAATTGAAAGTAAATGGATTCCGAGTTTTCCCCTGTATTAAGCACTTAGGGTACCCCACTACATGTATTTGCACGTTATTTTATTATAATACATTTAAGTTATTTTTTAACATTGAGCACACTATCCGGTCACTTGTTGATGTTTCATTTTTATTATATATATTACAATGATATTTTAATTTAATACAAATTTATATAACCATCAAAAGTATATGTATGCACTCGAGTAATATCTACATGTTGTTTTTTTTTTAATCACAATTCAACTTTAGAGCACAGTTGTTAAAGTTATTATTGGATAGAATAAAATCAAGGAATTATCAAAATAATAAGTGTTTCAAGCTTCTAGATTTGGGAACGTACATTACCAAAACACTGGGTGTAATGAGAATTGACTAGGTGTGATAAGAATGGTGAAAATGATGACAACTTCTAAAAAAAAATAATAATAGCAACCCTCTTTAATTTTACTGTCTCTACTTTGTATATTTTATCTAATTTTTGGAAAAAAAAAATAAGATAAGGATTTAAATAAATAAACGCCTTAATTATGTTAGGTGGATAAATAAATTTACACACTTCAATTTTTAAATTTACATACTTCACTTTATTTTATTCTAATTATACGACATGTTTCGGATGTTACTCCATATTCAATACTATGGAATACCACAAATTAAAGCTCTCCATCATTAATAAATAAATGCCATTTAATATTTTAGGAAAAATAGCCTTTTATTATATATTAAATATAAAATTGTAAATTATAAATTATTTGAAACAAGAACAATTTGTTTTTCTCGTTTATAATTTATAATTTACTATTTTATATTTAATGTTTAATAAATGACTGTTTTTCCTATATTCATGATTTGATTATTTTATTTTTATAAATTTTTTATTTGATTTTAATAAAAAATATACACTCATTATAAATCCGATACTAGAAAAAAAAACTGCAATAAACAAAATTAAAATAAATTTAAAATATCTTTGGCACTGAAAAGTCGAAGTTTATGTATGTTCTGCTTTATCCCTTAACAGTTGGGTATTTTTTATTTAGCTACGCACACTATGAACTGCATCACACATCACACACGTTGTCACACCATCCACTTTCTTCTGTTACACCTGAAACCATATTTCTAAAACTTGAAAACACAAATCTCTCACTCCTCACACTTATACATAAATATCTAGCATCTTAAGCGTAGTGATTAAACATCATGAACATGCTCAAAATCTCTTTTATTCTGTCTTTCAAATTTTCAGCGATAGAATTTTCAACAATTCATTCAACAATTCGTTCAATATATTCTATTGAACCGTCATTTATGGATGTTTTTTACAGTCTTTTATCGCTGTTTATTGTTCTTATTCATCTAATTATTCGTACAATAGTTTATAACTTTTTGTATCCATAGATATTCAACGCTCTTGGTTCCCAGTTCTAAATTTACTGCTGAACTAGGAGTGCATTTTGCACATTCGATTTATAATTCTAACATTGTTTGTTACATTTCTTAAAATTATTAGCCCATATGTTAAAATAAGTAATACCAAGATATTACAAATTTCATAATTACATTAACAGGGAATCCACATACTTGTATATACTTATTCTCAATACTTTTCTGGCCTTATCACTCGTTCCAAATTTTCATTCCAACTTCCATTGCAAAATCGACACCTAAATACTCAAAGTTCCTTAAAATATAAATTACTTGTTGCACTCTGCGATGAACTCCTTCTGAACCAATTTTAATCAAATTTTGTAACATAAGTGCTATTAAATTCCACTGAGAAATGATAGTTTATATCTCAATTTATAGTCTGAATAGTTTTTATTGCAATTTTGTTCATTATATGACACTAATCTGTGAGTTCCATAAGATTCTTATAGACGGCGGTATTAGGTAATACATCGGTTCGGTTAGGTAAGTATCCAATAGATGGCGCTATGTTAAATGGAAATACCGGATGTTCCACATCACGAATTACCAGGTGCTACAGCAAATACTGAGACTCCGATTAGAAAGGATTTTTCGAAATTCTACTTCAAAGGAGGTAGAAAATGATGACAAAGTTTGTATGTGAAAACGTGATGCCTTGGTCCAACCGATTTCAGATTTTGTATGTAATATCGTTTGATAAAATGGAAAAATTGTTTTTTCTAACTTTTGTCTTTGAAAATTATCACAGCAACACGAGACCAGGTCTGCAAGTATATTATAATATTAAAAATAATGGAAAAGTTATATGCAGTCATTAGTATAGAGTATTTGTTTCTTTTATTCATATAGCTATGGCTTCTTCGATACGTAATTTCTGGCCCACTCTACGTAGCCCACTTAGAAAAACTTCGTTCCAATATGCTGGCACTAAAAGTGTTACCTAATGGTAAAAGTATGACCTCATAAAACATGGAGAACAAATAAACAGAGCACCAATATGTTATTAAAATTGTTAAAATTTTGGTAAAATTACAAAGTGGGTGTTGTGATAAATATCATCAAATTATAGATAAAACACATAATATTTTGAATGGAAAATGGTTTTTTGGAAATAAATTTATTTATAATTGAAATCGAAGTAAAAGAAAGAAAAATATAAACCACGATATAGTCCACACAAATGTCACAAAAGGCTCCCTTTCTACAACTTTTGAAATTTTAATTTTGTTCTATAAACACATTAAATCAGTTTAATCGGAATCAGAAATGACATTTGTATCTCAAATTATAATCTTTTATTACACTATTTTATTGAAAGATAGAAATAATTGATTACATTACGCTTCTGCTGGAACGTTCCAATTGCTAGTTCGAAGTCCTATTATGTTTTGTATACACAGGATGGTTACGGATTTAATAAATTTGATAGCGTAATAACCGTTTATTATTTAATTTTTGAGGTACAAATGTCATTTCTACTTCTTTAGAAATGATATAATGTGTTAATACAACAAAAATTGTTAAACATATCAAGGTTGTGGAAACTGACATACATCTGAAAAAAATTAATAAATTCGCTCGAGTTCATGTAATTAATAAAATACATTTGGACCATTTTTTAGTGTATAACCCGTACCAGACATCCAAAAATATAAAATTGATGTACGAAACATCCGGAAATACACTGCAATGTCCAGATTCTCGACAGTTGTGTAATTCTTTCTATTATTCAAACGAATAAACCTAGAGATTCGAAATTTTGAACCCATCGTCATTTCATGTGCTGATCTCATGGGGTCGAATTTAAAATGTTACTATTGACTAAAATTTATTTGAAAATTTTCTCTACCTTATATACTCTCACATATAAATATTTGAGTGTAAATTATTATGTAGTTTAATGGGGAGCTTTCTTGCAGTGTTAACAAAAAAGTTTTCAACTTGCCATATATAAAATATATGAGGAGTATATTAAAGTTTGTAACGCTTGATAATACAATACTTACAAAATTTTGATTGTGGTGATCATAATCATCTACATAGTGTATGTCCATATTTAAGTCGGTAATTTCGTTATAAATTCAAATGAAATCAAAAATAGATAGCGAGCTGAAATTTTGGTGGCAGTTTACATCTAAGAAGATCATCATGTATGACCAAAAGCAGTCTATTGAATTTACATGACTCAAATTTTAAACAATAACAGATACAAGACAAATATAAATACAAAAAGTATTTTAGCTGTTCAGATTCGCCACAACTTCAGCTAATAACACAAAATAGCAATAAATTTATTTGCCACCATATATAATTTATAAAACTATAATTACACGATAGCTTGCGTATAAGCAAATAAATTAATTAAGTAAAGCGTAACACGCGTCCACCGACTCAATAATACTTAGGTATACTTATATTATTTTAAGAACTTAATTATTATGGTTAAATAAAAAAAGGTTAAAATGTTTTGCTTTTCAGTTTTTTCGGCGGTTTCATATTTTTGTTAAAAAGTGTTTATTTTAATTTTTTTTGGCATTAATTACTACATGCATAATTCTTGATTAGCTCAATTCAGCATTAAAATCTGTAAGCAATCTGTAAGAATAAATCACCCTTAGAGTAGACATTTTTTAAATTACATGAGACCAGCGTCTAAATACACCAATAAAAAAATAATTATCAAAATTTACTATTTTCTAAAAAGTGATTCGTGGTTCATACATTAAAAAAATATATATACAAGTTGACTTGAGTAACTAGTTTTTTGTCGGTTAAGCACTTAAAAATAAGAAAAACATTTTGAGTAACTTGCCTATTATAATACATATTACTTTGTGGACTACATATTTAGTGCATTTTATGAATGTTACTAATAGAAAAATAGTTCAAATAAATACTCAACCATGTGTCGAGTACTTAAACATCAACACTGTTATATGATATTTTCATTTTCTTATTTGTTTTCTTATTAATAGTTAATTCTATAATTTTTATCAAAAATAGTTTAAAACGAACAATGTTTATAACATTGTCAAACAATTTCAAAATTTTTGCGTTTTTAGATGTATTTTAAGTAATTTATTTAAAATTTTAATCGAACAAACAAACAGACAGGCATTCAATAAACTGTGTTAATAAAAGCTTTCAAACAATAAATTGTGTAAGAGTCTACTTTGTTTATCACTTAACCCTTAAATCTTCTTCACCTATTTCTATATGCGTTAAATATATATAATATATATATATACATATATATATATATATATATATATATATATATATATATATATATATATATATATATATATATATATATATATATATATATATATATATATATATATATATATTTACACACACTGTAAATATTTAACACTTATGTGTACAAATTTGCTTAGAATTTCAGATATAATATTATATCCATTCACAATATATTAGAAAAAGTACTCACAATATAATGTAGAAAATGTGTAGAGCATGATCTTCGTTTTACATTCAAAACTGAAGTAAAGGTTTCGAATTTACTAGGATAATCTAGCTATTCTTTATAATTGCCTGAATATGCATAAAATTTGATAAATTATTTCACTTGATCCATAATCCATACTTTTAACCATAAGAGCTATCATAAAAAATATTCCAAACAACTTTTTCTTAAAACTTTTTGAAAAAATTATTCAAATTGGAAACAATTTTAGTTTTTCATTCCCATTTATACTAGCAGACCCGATCACGCGGTGTTGTGACGATTTTCACAAAAGTTTTTTCCCATTTTATCACATGATATTATTGATTGCATGCAAAATTTGAAAGATTGGACCAAGTAATCACGTTGTCCCATTCAAACTATACTCCGGTTTTTCAACCCTTAAAGGGCAGAATTTTGGAAAATTCTTTCTTATCGGATGTGGTACCCGGAATTTGTTATACGAAACCTGATATTCTGCCAACCAGTATTTGGTATGTGATACCATGTACTTGATGTGTGTATATATACGCATAGTATTTGGTGTTGAATATCCGGTACGTCTGGCTCGGTATTCCCAGTTGTAGTACTCATATAATTGGTAAAAGGTGTATGGCCATCCAGAACCTTGAATGGTTCCGATGATAATTGAACTATGCGATATACACAATTTATATAGTTGACAGTTTGACAAACTGCAAGTGAAAAGAGATAAGTAAATTTTATTTTGAAATTCTAATTTATATTTTGGTTTCGAAGAAAATGATTCGAATAGGATTTGTTACATACTAGAAAACTTTTCATAAAAAAATACCCCCCCCGTTTTTTGCACGCTATTTTTTGGTTATGGGAAAATATGTTTTATCGTATGAAACTTGTAATGACTTGCGTTATAAGTTTGCAGCCCATAATTACTCGACTCCAAACACAACGTGTATACTTTAAGCTCACGTTGAACGCCAGGACCAAAAAATATGAAGCCATATAACTCGACCCCAAATATCAGTTGGGCCATAAAACCTGCACAGCCCAACTTACTCGGCTCCAAATATCATGTGGGTTGTTTAATTACAGGTTGAACGCAAGACCCAAAAAACATTTCGAGTTTACATACCTATATTACCTCGTCCCAAATATCACTTGGACTGTTTAATTAGATGTTAAACGTTTAACGTAAGGACAAAATCACGCACACATAAACTAACTCCACCCGAAATATCATTCAGTACTTAAAATACTGGTTGGTTGTTAGGGCCAAAAAAAGTACATCTGTACTAATTCCACTCCAAATATGACTTGGGTGGTTTAATCCAAGTTGAACATGAGGGCCAATAAACCTACAGGTTTATACTAGCTAGAGAAAAATAACCTGGTTAGTTGTTTAATCCAAAGTTGTGATAGCGAGGGTAAATGTTAATGAGTATCACGGGAAAGTAGTAAATTTTTTATAATGATAATTTATAATTTGTTGCAACAGGAAAATCTGTTTAAAACAACTGAAAAATTTAAGCGTCAAGAATGCAACAACGCCAGTAAACCTACTGTATATACAAAACAAACTGGCTAACCGATTTACATGTATGAACGAAAATCAATAATATATCGTAGAGTTGTTTTAACCAAAGTTGTTGAGTCGGAGTTATTTTCATCAATTTTTTACCATAATTAATAGAGACCGACTTATTTTGAACGGGTTCCAATTTATTATGTACTTAATGACAGACAAGTAGAAGGAAGCTTAAGGCTGATTTCTTTATATATTTACATTTTGTTTCAGTTAGGGCTATGATTTTGTTTTTAGATTTTACACAAATTCCACGTTGCCTCTAGTCCCTTCTTAAACTTGTCTACCAGCTTTTTGACTAATAAAAGAAGTTTATGGTTTTTATAATAATTAATGTAAAATAAAACAAAAATAAACATAAACAATTTCTTGATGTTTTATTATTGATTTCTATGTTCAACAAAACGAAGGGGATTAAAAACCAACATGCATAATTAAAATATTTTGCACACAGTACTTTTTGAATGACAAAGCTTATTTTTTTATAATAGATACAAAAAAAGGTATCAAAAATATAATAATTTTACTTTTATTTCTTTACAATTAAATTTCAGTAATCTACTAATTTGCTACAATGCAATATCTATCAATAGTTTAAAAAATTTGGAAAATCCTAACCGATTTGAAAATAAAATAATTTTTTTCAGAAACACTACGATTAAAATTTAATATTTCATTTGAATAACCATATTTTATTGGGACATCAAAAGTAAGGCTAAATAATAAAAAACAAACTACCTATGCTAAAAATAATTACAAACTTATTTTTTCAAAATATATCATCGAGTTTATAATTCATAGCTATATAATATACGTCGTTTTAAATCCTCAAAGAAGATGTGTATTAACTTTTCATAAGAAAAGTTATTTGAATAGGTCCGAAAATCAAAATTCAGAGTGACGTCGTATTTTCCTGTTTTGAGGTCACAAACAACGTCAAAGTCGGTTTCACAAAATTACACAAATATGTCTGTTTTGGTGTGAGATCTAAAATGCATTCATGTATTTCTTTGTGTATAATATTTGTAACAGAATTACTAGCAGAACTAGCTGAAACTAAACACTCAATAATTTATATTAGATAAGTGTCCATGCAGAATCTTGATCATGATTAAACGTTTAAGCCATAAAAGTTAAAAGAAATAACACAAAATTTTATCCTAAATACAATTTTTTCTCATTAATTGTAATACATATGTTAATTTCCCATTGGAAACTTCTGATATGAGGTCGATTTTATATATACCGAATTTTTACATACGTTTCTAGGTCAGTAGAACCCCAATACACTTTTTAATATAAATTCTAATTGTAGAATATATTAAATCTGGTATTACTTCCAGAAGAATTAGATGACTTGTTTCTAAGAAAGTTCACGACTTTATAGAGTCGTATCCGTTACGGCTTATTTTGATTTTCATTCATGTGGTGTGTTTATTCTTTCATATAAAATCATATAGACATGAGTCTGCTATATTTAAAAAGATTTAGGGTATATTATTAAAAGCATACACATATATAATTAATTCCTGCTTTCAAATCCCGTCAAACTTGAAGTTTATAACATATAAAATACTAATATTTTAAATAGTACATTCATTAGTTAAACGCCAAATTAATACCATACAAGAATCTTAAATTATATTACGTTGTTGGTATTATATATACGTTGCAGTTAAAGCATGAATTTAGTCAATGTTTGAAATTACTAGTTAATATATTAGCTAAATCATTGAGACAAAGTGTATAAAAGTTCATATGAATTAACTAAATAATGCATACATTATCTAGACATTCTATACATTATCTAAACAAAATGTACATTTCATTTTTAAGTTGATTTATCTAAAAATTTACTTAATATACTTTAGCTGTAACATATATACGTAATCATTTTAAATTATTTATATAATTAAAGTTTCAAATCAATAAATGTACAAATATTATGATTTTAATTAGTATGAAATGATTTTGACAACCTTTAAAGATTCTATTGTTTGGAGATTAACTTTATGAAACATTTTATATAAAATAAATTAAAAACCATTTTGTGTATAAGTTTAAACAGTTAAATATGCTTTTTAGGTTGAAGAAAATAATAATGATTTTAAAATTGACAATCTCGTTATTTCCAAAAATGCCTTCGAAACTACAAACATAAAACTTTTCGGTAATGTATAAAATATTCCAAGAGAACTTAAATATAATCTAATTAGCCTCATGTGTTAGAAATATATGAAGGTATATTAAATTACGTCTGAACTTTGTATTACTTAAACATACCAATGACAATAACAAAAATTTTTGGTATAGAAGAATCTCCTTTTTTGGCATATAAGAATCCAATTTTTGGCCAACTATTCGTTTACCATAACGATAACTCAAAAAAGTAGCGAGATTTTCTGAAATTTATCATATTCTACACCTTAATTTGTAGCCATAAGAGTTTGAAAATCAACTACTACAATACGACTATACGACACTATAGACCTGCAAATAACTTCCTTCTAATTAATTCGCCTCATTCTCTTGGAAGTTATATCATATCCAATATAAACATTAATTACAATGACTATTTATGAAAAAATTTTTTTAAAATTTGTTTGTTTTACAATTAACTTTTACAATCAATTACTTTAAACAACATTTTTTAATCTTGTTTAATCTAATATGTTACAAAAGTATTATCATAGATCTTTAAGACCCAATTCATAGATTTTTTCCAAAAATCTAATACTCGGATACGCACACACATAAACACTAATTTTTTGTGTCATTCCCGGTTTTGATTTTCGGGGCGATTTCAATAACTTTGCTTTGATTAGTTCGAAAAACAGCCAGCAAAAAACCCAAATTCTACGAGGAAGAAAAAACTGCGAGAAAATCACATATATTGCATGAAAACAAAACGCTTTGCAAATAGTTCCAAGAAAGATAATTAAAAAAATTTGTTGTAGAACCCGGGCAAACCATAAGTAAAAATGGTATGCTTTGGCTTTTTCGATTTTAAATCGATTATAGCACAAGAGCTTTCATAAGTGTTTATTTTGTTTAATAACTTATAAAATAAGTCCAAATCTTCCAAAAAGGAGGTCCATCTAAAAAGTAGCGGGGCGCCAAAAATCATATAGGAACAAAAATTGGACTTGAACTGTCAGAATCTTTAATGTTTAAGCTATTTTAAGCACAATTCCATTTAAACAATGTGGGGCACCATTTCTTCACACTCAAGTCCATCCAGGTCCATTAATGTAAATAACAAAAAAATTGTATGCTGTGTATCTCATACGAAAAATCCCACGCAAAACTTATAAAAATTATTTAATCCTGAAATAGATGACGTATTGATGATTTTTTCTACAGATCGAAATTATTGAAACACAAAGATCAATATCTTTATTATAAGAATTTAATTTTTGTGTGTTTGAAACAATTGAAACATTTATATTTAAACCAATGCAGTGATACAAATCAAACTAGCAAAGTATTCAAAATTGACTTTTAATATGCTCAAAATAAGATGAATTTTAGATTCTGCAAAAATAAATTAGGTGCTCAAATTTTTAATTAAGTAAATGGAGCCCTTTTAATGCATAGCTGCCGTGATATCACAACAATGTAAAAAATAAATTTTAATGTAACTCCAAGAATAAGGTGCTATTTATGTGCTTTTATGGTATGTATTCAATAAATCAATTTAATCAAAATTACAATAAAAATTACTGCATCGATTCACACAAATGAATCACTGATATGGCATCTTAAAATGACAGAAAAACTATTCAAAATTAAATTTGAATATGTACAAAATTAGGTGCTTTTTAGGTACTGCAAAATTAAATTAAGTGCACGAATTTTTATTTAAAAAAATCGTGTCATTAACTGCTGCCATGATATCACCCTATCAAAGTGATTTTATGATCTACACCATCAATAAATCAATTTGATCAAAATCACCAAAAAAGTGTGTGCAACATGAATTACTACTGAAAAAAGTGTAAAACTAGCATATTGCACGGATTTTTTGATAATTTTGAATAAATTGATTTGTTGATGAAACTCTATAAATCACCAAATTTGAGCATGCTTAAATTCAATTTTGAATACATTGCTCTGCTAGCTTGGCTAGTATTATGCAGAGTGACAATACGCTATGCTGATTTAATTTTTTCAGCATATCCATTGAAATACACGCTAATTTCAATGTTAAATAAAGTGTTGCTGTACCTACAACAGGCAAAAATATTTCAGAAGTAAATAAAATGTTTTTTATGAATTGTAAAGACCATTACTTTTCGTTGCAGCACCAAACGATTCTTTAAAATGTCCGAAGCAATCAATAATATTTATAATGTCTCAATAAAAAAGTAATAATATGTTTCCCTATAAATACAAATTATATAAATACATATTTTCCTGGAGAATAAATATAAAAACATAACGGTCATTTGGTTCGAGCGTTATAAATATGGTAATATCATTAAAATATCTAGCTGTGGTCAAATATTTTGTAAGTATAATATGAAAAGAAAGTTTTAATATTTAATAAATACATTTTTCAGTATTCATTTACTGTTTACAATGATAAATAAATTCTACAAATTACATAATCAGTTTTTGCAAATTATAATCAGTGTGCCAACTGCCTTTGCATCAACAGGTTCAATATTCATTAAAGTATTGTTTAAAACTATTCCCATTATAATTTATTGTTATCTTATAAGTATCGAAAATAATGGATAATTTTTTGTTAATTGTATTATAACGCATAGTTTTACTCGTTTCAAGAATAACTAACTTCGTTAACTTTCGGTTAAAATTATCAAAACATAAAAATAATTAAGTATTATAGGCAGGATCTGCGTAAAGTACGTGAATTAAGATTATTTAAGAATAAGGATCTTTTAATTTTCCTTTAAAAAAATAAGGAAATAATATCACATTTTCAATATTTTAATTACCGACATGTACTTCAAATTAAGAAAAAATAGTTGGATGATAAAAATAGTGCCTAAACACATATACCAATGCATTAACCGGAGAAACATGTTGCGTGAAATTTTCCAACGTTAGAAACTTGATGGTAGAGCACTTAGTGTGTTGACTAAACGAACTGAAAGAGTGAAATGTCATATTGAATATTTTTAACATCAAAATATATTAATTTGTTATAACAATAACCTTCAAATGAACTAGAGTATCTCAGTGGTAGCGTACTTAGCTCTTATATTGATAGTCCTGGGTTCGAGCCTCACCATGTTCAAGATCTTAGCCATACGCTCCCTGGATTCACCTAGCTCAAAAAATGGGTATATGATCTTTGATTGGGTGAAAAAACCACCCGGCCGAGCGATGTGATGACCACACTTCCTCTCTATGTACCGTGGTCTTATAACGATACATCTTTGCAGTGAATTAAATCCTTAGGCTGAAAGAGCTTTTTTTGACTAAAGTGAGTTCCATCACCTGTCCAAACGGTCTTTAGAATATACGCTAGTTTTACAACTTCTATTTATCATAAATAGATGTTTGAATTGACAAATAAACTATTAAGATCAAGTCTTAATGCATCAAAAATTCGTTTCTCGTGATGGAATCAATATATAAGTTTCTGTAAGAAGGTTCTTAATTCAAATTCAAAACACATTCACATTTTATTTGCCATATAATAATAGTTTACAGTTTCGATGTAACTATTTTTCAATATGGAATCATCATTTAAGTATGTTACTTTTCAAAATAACGACCATTCTTATTTCAACAGTAACTTGATTTAATAGCACTATTTCAAACAGTACTCATCTCTCTATCTAAATATATCAAAACGGAACAACAGATTATATGTTAAATTTTCGCTTAGAATGTAAAACGATTGTAGAATGCTGACAACATGAGTGTTATAAGACATGTCACTGTTATTTACATGATATCGTGCACAAGTAAATAACATTCTTTAAGGTAGCATGTTAAATTTCACGTGTAATATGAACCGATAATTATTTAAAGATTTAAAATAAAGCCACAGTAATAAAAATAATTAGAAACTCAGTTTGACAAAAGGTCAGAAAACTGGGTATAAGTTTTATTTTAAAATTTCCAAATAAAGTATGTGCTGATGATATCAGCTCAGGTTGAAAATATCATAATTAAGCTACGAGTTAAGATACCAAGATGCAACTATCTAAGGGTAGTAGTCTGGTATAACGGCCGAAATTTCGACGTTTTTCTTTATTTATGAAGAAAATAATATGCGGACGTTTTGTAATTTTTACATGTTTATATTAGTATTTTTAAGGATAGAAAAAAATTTTTATAGACTTAGTTTAACATTAATTTATTTATAATTTGTAATGTCAAAGTGGAGTCCTCGAATGAATGGTGACCTCTTTCGGGAAAGCACATAGCCTTCCGTAGTCATCTGAAATAAAAATTAAAGAGATTATTATTGTGTAGACCTTATTCTAATGAACTAACCAATAATATGTATATTAATATAAATGGCGTACTTGCGATTTTGTTGATAAAGTGTTTTAAAAAATTAATTTATTATTAAAAAATTAAATGTTTTAAAGATTAGGTATTTAGCTATGTGTATCTAGAAAAAGTAATTAAACTTTTAGCCAGATCGGTTGAATCGGTTGAATTTAGCCAGAAGGTTCCGAGAAAAACGCGTTTAAAGTTTTGACAACAAATAATATTTTCATTAATTAACCAGCTATTGTTTTGTCTATAACTTTGAAAATATTCTAAATTTTGGTTTGAAAATTTTAGAGTATATTTTTAAAATATGTTGCTTTGAAAAATGTAAAAAAAATCAAATTTTTGAATCCATTACACCGGACTACTACCTAGAGTAACCACAAATGTAACGTAAAGTTATGTCAATGTTAAGTTAAAGGAATAAAGTATTCTAGACGTAATATTTTCAATAGATGTTTTTTTTTCTAATTAAAAAGTACGTTTACATTTAATTGAAATGAATAAACAAAACTAGAATAATTATACTCTCATACGTATACAAAAGATTTTAAAAGTATGAAATAAAAACTAAAATAAAACAAGTAATTTTTTCAATATATGAAAAAACACAATGTCAAGAGGTATATTATTAGAAAAACTATTATAATAGTTTTATTATTAGAAAAACTTTCAATTTAGAAAAAAGCTTTATACGAAATAAATATAAAATAAAATCAAGTGAAGATAACAACTAGCAGAGTTATTTGTTTAGATACTGATAAAATGTATTGAAATTGTATATGCGCTTATTAGCTAGATTTTACTCATTCACGACTTTGATCTTACTTTTTGTGTATAAATTACGTTACCAAAATTTCAAATCGCTATCTCTTTTCGGTTTTGAGTTATCTTGGTGACAAACTGATGCATGGATATGCGAAATGACTAATGAAATTGACTAATAACATAGCTCTATGAACACCGAAATTTTATTTGTATGGACAATATTTTCTAGCGTTACAAACTTTAGGCTAAAATTAACATACGCTGATTTCATATATGTTGAGTATTATAATACCAAGTATAAAGTGATAAATCAATTAAAATATTTAATTTTCCTGAATTAATTTCCATCGACGAAATCTTATCCAAAAGTAATGAAATTGCAATTTCAAGAATTTTACTAACCTTTGCATTTTACTAAATTTTCGTGGTCTACCGACCGCATGATAAAAGAAAGGAAAACAATTCGTAATGTGTTTGTAAAAAATTAAACGCAGTCAGTATTGTCCAAAACTAGATATATGGCTGTTAAGTAGTTTTGTAGTTATGCATCTTTTCCGGAATGCTTTTTACATACCGACAATCCTAAAGTTGTTGTCGTTTCTAGTTGCCCAGAAACAATTTGTTTCCTATAAAAGAACCCAATACGTTCGAAAAAGATAGATATAAGAAGTGAAAAAAAATTTTCCTGATATGGTTTTACATATTACACCCAAAAAAACATTGGAAAAAATGTAACTTCCTATCTGCGAGTTTAACGTTAACGAGTAAATAGATATTGGATTCAATAAACAGAAAGTATAGTTAGATATAGATGGACAGACGGACATTAATGCATACGGTACACATACGTACAAGTTACACATAACAAAATTTCACCTATACGTGGATTCAAAAGCACATTACATTAAACAAAGGAAATTACATCTTACACATTGATGAAACGAACGCCTCACTGAACACTAATAATAGTCACCCGTTCGTTTTACATACAAAACTAATAATAATGCCTTCCTTCTTCATTTTATGCTGAAGTTTTAACACGAAAATTTCAATTTAACATATAAATAAACAAGTTAGGATACGAACTAACTGTGTTAGTTGTTTTAATACTCCCCGTATAGTTGTATATCAAGGTAAGAAAAATTTTTAATGATTAACATTTATAAAATACACTAAATATGTAATCGATACAGCTATGAAGGCTATTTCAAGAATCGATGTCATTTATTAAAATAATCAATATATTCTACATAAATATTAGAGGTTTTTATCGTTCGAATATCACGCAAACGATACAGATAACGATCCAATTTTTTAGTTGAACCTAGATATATTAATTTTAAAAAAATATCACGATTTTTTCATTTAATAAATAGGTAATAATTGTTACGATCAAAATATATACGAGCATTAGTAGTTAGTCTATACGGACGGGTTATTCATTTTTACAATCGCCTCTTAAACTATCTTACCAACATTTTTATGGTGGCCAGAAAAGTTTCCGACCAAACGTCCAGATAGCAGAACTGATCAATAACAGCAAAGGAATGTAGCTGTACATCTTTTGACAGGTACTCACCAATATTCCATCCATTTTCGACTCTTAGTTGTTATTCGACAGCCGTTTGAATGAGTCGATGTGAATGTTTTGTGACAATGGAAAAAATTGAACCGTTCAGTTATTAAAAACTCGATTTTTCGATACTCAATTTCATTCCATTTCACAAAATCATTCATATTGACTGTCAAAACAACTACACGTTCAAAATGACAGAAATCTTGGTTAACACATCTACATTCACTAACTTTTATTTTGTTAGACCACCAATCGTAGTGTCCGAAAAGAATAAACCTATTTTAATGAAATGTCACAGACACTAACTGGAGGTAACCGGAAATAACTAAGGTTAGTTTTTCGTGTCTCTTTAGACACGTATAAATTGAAGAGAGGGTTCAAACTTTACGTCAATTATTCAAACCCATAATTACAATGGAAGAAGCATAAGTGTTACGTTGAAGTGTTACGTTATGGTTAGTACAACTACATATAATAATGAGTATTATGTATTAATTAGGTTGTATTTTAGCTGCAATGGGCATCATGATAACTAAATTTTTTCTATTTACTTCATAAGTACTTCATACAGAGAAATTGCGTTATTAATTTTTTAAATCTTTAAACATAAGCAAAATCGTAAATTAAAAAACCATGATAAACAGAGGCTAAAAATTCTTATTTAGAAGTGACGTCATGTCACTACCTATATAGTGAGTATATAAAATGCAATTACAAGAAATGGAAAATAATCTTTAAGCCCTTCAAACTTTTTCATTTTCCATTCAATTTATAATTTATTTTTCGAATTTTGCTATAGTATTCAGTTTAGCTTCTTATTTTAATCTGAAATATAAAAAAATTCAATAACAGCCTTTTCTCATATTATACCGATTCTAAACACTTGTTTCAGCTAAAAAATTTTAATAAATAAGAATTATTGGAAACTGTAAGGTGTCTATATCTTTTATGGTTTTAGAGATGATTCCTGGATCTCAGAGGCACAATTTATCGATTTTTTCCATTCACATTTACGATTTAATGAGCAAAGTAACTATTAATTAGTTCATGAAATCGTCAAATTGGATCCCATGAATTAACTATCCGGTGCTTAAGCTAAAAAAACTGGCATATTAAAATAAAAAATATTTATTTTTAAAGTACTAACAAGTATTTTGAAATTAACATATATTTAATAATTTTGGTTGGGCAATAGCTTGTTAATATAAAAGAATTAACTATTCGTTTTTATAATTTACACTTAACACTGAATTTTCTCTCGTACTTAATTTTTTCATAAAAAGAAGAAAACTTATAGTCGCTTGTATTTCGATGAAAGAAAATTTTTATTAAACCATAATTTATTTGTAATAAAATGTGCCATATTTTTATGTTTCCTCTTGATGATAAAAAAATCTCAGACGATAACAATATGATAATATTATACTATTATTAAGTATCTTAAGAATATACTGCGTGTAAAGAAAGAGTGGAACACCAAATTAACTCGACAAATAATGATGTTAGCAAAAACAATTTTCAAGGTTCGTTACACCAAAAAATGCAATTTCATTTTTAATGATCTTTTTTTTGCGATATTGGAAATGAATTGAGAAGAAAATTTTATGTTGAAATGTGTGTAAACGTTATTGTGTTACATGAAGTTTAAAGATCATTTTAAGGTTCAATTTGTTCAAAATTGAAGGGCACAAATAGTCATTTTCATAGGAATTTGGTAAAAAATTTCAATTTATTTTTTATAGTTCCGATTCCGAAAAGCATATAATATCATTATTTATAAAGATACTCCTAAAAGTTTGAAAATGGCTATGTTATGATTTGTGAAACAACTATTTTCTCTTCATAAAAGTGTCTTGTTTGGGGCTCGAATACATTTCGATTGCTCCAACATGCTTGAAATTGATAGGAAATTTTTATTGCTATATGAAGATCATTAAAAACACAAATTCAAAAACCATTTGATACAACATGTTATAAAACGAAATGGCATTTGCCCGACAACATTAATATTAATATTTTTCACAATTTATAGGTTCTCGGATAACGGGTATTTGTTTTTATCACGTAGCGGAAAAAATGCTTTCTACATTTGCTATTGAATTATAGAATAACAAAAAATAAAAGCTATTTATAAATTTGTAGAAGTATAATTATAAAGTGATGTGCTTCTTCGCACCCAGCGTATTTTTGAAACTTTGAACTATTAACATAAAAATCAATTGTCACCTTAAAATAACCATTGATCTCATAGTATATGGATACTTCTTTCAACGTATAATTTTGCTCTGGATTTATTTTCGATGTCAAAAATGGGGGCTTGTTTTTTAAATTTTGAGTAAGGTGCAAAAAGACGACTAAAAGGTTTAAGTACAAGGGTCCCAACTGCGGTTCTTCTCTGAAATTTTTTGGCCTTCAACTTTTGTCCCAATCATTTATTTTATTCATTACTTTTCGAGTCAGCCTCGTCTCCCGGTCAGTTTTTTACATCCAGTAAATTAAAACAAAACACAATCTACTTGAAAAAAACCAAAATATATTGTTATGGTTATTAATAAATTTTGCCCTCAGCAAAATGGTTTTCATTAAATATATAAAGTATATAATAATACAGTTTTATTTCTTCTTCTTTAGACTTATCTCTTTATAAATAATTGACTGCCTATGTACTTATTGGAGAGTTTCCACTTTAAGAAAAACACGTATTATATACTGAAATGTCTATACATTAGTGATGGGACGAATTCGGATCTCACCATGATCCAAAGCAAAATACATATACACTTACAATAAACTATATATACTACTGCATATTTAGAATATTGTATGAATGGTTATAATTAAAAATATAATAGAATACAGTTACAGTTATAATATACAGTTAAAGTTAACCTATGTCGGCTATCTAACAATCAACACGCTTAGTTGTTATCCTTGCTTTGCTAAAAATTAGAAGAAAAATAAAATAAAATTCTGAAAAAACGGCCAACGTCAATTTTTTATAAATTAACATTAATTTTTTCAATCATTTGTATTTATCTAAGATACTACAAAAAATGGATTAATGAATTAGTGAAAAGTAAAAAAATAGAAAACGTAATTTTTCTGAAAGTTTAAGCTTTGTTTCTGGTTGTTTGAATACAAAACAGGAAGAATGAATTTTTTAAAATATAAACCTATAGAAAATTCAATTTTCTACAAAAAAGTATTCTTGTAAAAATCTCAAAATTTGCTACTTTTCAGTAATTTTAAAATAACTGAATCATAGGCATTATAGCTCGTCTCTAAAAGACACACCAATGCAAAAAGCAATATCATCCCTTAATATAATCCCTAGGTCATATCCTTTGTTAGACCAGCACATAGTGTATTCAATTAATGGTAATTATAATTACCACTTGTGGATTGTTCACATACATTTTCTGCTTGAGTAAACAAACAAAAAATTTTTATTTGGGGCAAAATTACTCCATATGGTCCCATGGATCCAACCTTTAATAGTCTAGCCGAGGAGTCAAATATCTATAAAAAATATGTAAATAGCACATTCGACGCGGAATAAAATTCTGAGAAAAGCTTTTATGTTTTCTGCAACGTAAAATTATAAGTGTTATAAACAAAAAACTGAAAAAAATTTTTTTTTTTATTGTAAGATAGATTCGTCGCCAGCCAAACTAAATTAACTAAACAATCGAAAAATTGTTTCAAACGATTCAAAAGATCCGATTTTTTTTTCTTCTTCTGTTTGTTACTGTTTAAAAGTAGGGCCATTGATTCATTAGACCCAATTGATTGATTTCTATCATTCACTAACCTTAACTCACTTTAACTCTAGATCATGAAAGCACCCACGATGAACAGACGGTGTGAAGGAAATGAACTAATTAGTTGATTCTATGAGCACCCATGCTAAAATTTAATTAGTAATTAATATTTTCTCGCGTTACTATAATCAGACTTAGTTCAATATACTCCACATATATTAAAATAAGTCAAAAGTTTGTAACGCTAGAAAATATTGAAGGCCCTATTTTAGTGTGGATCTTCATAGAATCACTTTTTTGGTATTGGTGGAAAAATAAACGAATAGACAAAACATATTGAGTATTCACAAAATATTTTGTGAAGTCATTCTTATTAGAATTTGCTTTAAATTTTATGTATGATCGTTTAAAAATAATTAATATTGAGTTATTTTCTGCATTTCATAATTAATTTGTTTTCACATCGTTGAGGACTTTATTTTATTTTGTAATAATTATATTTATCGTTATATATATAATATCATTTATTTTATCAAACAAAAAGTTCATATAACATATATAGTAATGTTTTAATTAAAACTATTTATTTATAAATATATTAAATTGACATTTTATGACGACCAACGAGCAAAACTAACTCAAAAACTATAAAAACTTTTATTTTTTTTATATAAAATAAAAACCATTCATGCATTACTAGTTTGTATGCTTATAAATAGGATTTGATATTTTATTATAATCTGATCCATGTTAACACAAATTAAAAAACTATTGATATTTTTATCAAAAGTGATAAATTTTTCTATATAGTGATAAAATAATGATGAAATTTTCAAATTATTTTTTTAGAAATCGTTCAGTTTTGAAATATACTGCACACATTACGCTTACTAAGAATTTTAACAGAAAAATTACAAACATAAAAACTAGTAAACCAAATAGTTGAATTGTAAGAGTTTTGGAAAAACAAATTATAAAATGAATTACAAAATTATTTTTAATGTTTTTGAAAGTGTATTAATAAAGACGTTAATATTTGAAATTTATAAAATGTCTCGGTGTACTGATGAATCATAATAAGGCATCTACCTTCAGTATTATATTATTTCATATACGTTTCGTGTGTGAGATTTTGTATAAAATGGACTATAAAAATTTTTCGTGTAAAATTTACTACAATAAACAAAATATAATAAGTTGTTACAAAATATAAAAATACAACAATAAAAATTCCATTTATAGATTACGTATATTACATGAATTATAAGACAAACACCAAGTAATACTCATATTAAAGAAATGAATATTGAAAGTAAATGACGTATTCATTACTTATATTATTTTATTTACATTTTCTGCAATTTTATAATGTGAAATATAGTAATTATATTTTTATATTGTTTATATCAGTTAAATTATAATTTAAACATTATAATTTCTACGAATAAAAGAAAATTGTTTCATTTTGTGCGCGATTGTCATGACTACGTAAAATTGATCGATATATTGTGTAAATACTACAAAATTTGTTTAAAATGGGCAATTGTATAATGTGACCATCACAAAATGATAAATTTTTATTGTATCCATAATAATAATAATTGACAATATCGTAAGGGCTATGTTTGTATTCAAACATACAAAATAGTAATGTGGAAGACATGACACATAAAATGTCAATATCTGTGGAATAATATGTAGCTCTTCCAAGAAGCAATTGGCAGTTCCCAGGTTCTATTTCCAGCATACGTGTAATGTTATCAATTCAAATTTTCTTTAAATTCTACTTTTATATATATATATATATATATATATATATATATATATATATATATATATATATATATATATATATATATATATATATATATATATATATATATATATAATGGTTTACTACCTATTATTTCAACTAATTTCGGACATTTATTTTTTCCTTATTTGTACTTTTTAGAGTACGTTGACGTAAATGGGTTTGACTATTTTTTTAATCTAAGCAATAATAAATAGTTTTAATTGTAATTATGTTAATTTCAATTTGAAGTTTTCTTTTTGATTTTTATTACTGTATCGATTAAGCTGGGAAACTCAATTTCTCGACATCTGTAATTTTTGCAGCTTTTATATTAATTATTTTGTACTTCATCTAAGTATTAAGTGTCTTCCACATCTTGAACCGAATTCCTCCGTGTTATTCATTTGATATTAGACATGTGATTACTATTATCAGGTCCCGGCTATTTTTACCAATGGTTTTTTATGGTTTTCTATTTGGTTTGCACAAAGTTAATCCTCGGATATTTCCATCATAAAGTCAGCCATAGCTGCATTCCTCCTACTTTCCTTCATAAGCCCCTTTCTTTGACTTATTTTGTACAATTATTTATTGTAAAAAACGAATCAATAAATATTTAATTGAAATTGAATTGAATAAAATTGAAAAAATAAATAAATAAATAAAGCTATGGAAACATTTAGTGGTAATATGAAATAGGTTCTAGTATGAGTACAAATTTTGGAAATGTGCAGTTTTTATCATGTAGTTAACCAACCATACCTTAAATTGATACACTCAATTCAATTATTGCAGATAATATTTACCAATTGACAGAAATCTCTACATAAAAATGGATAGAGTGATCTGACCAACATATTAACGTAAAGCCGGAATCGCTTGGTCTAGAAGCTTGAATTTGAGCACGAGGGAGTCTAATATGACTATAATAACCACTAAAAAAGAATTTTTGAAATTAATCCCCTAAAGGAATTAAAAGCAGGGTCTAATTTTCATAAATCGATATGAATGTATTGCCAAAACCCATAAGTTAAAAAGACTGAAAGATCTCGTTCTGAGAGTCCACAAAATTAAGAAAGGATGTTTTGAAAGTCAATTCCAAAAGGGGAGGACGGATTTTAAATTTTTTAATTTCGATCAAGGTACAATCCAAACTAATATGTAAGATAGCTTGAAATTTTCGTTTTTTTACGCCTCGATTATCTCCATAACATATGGTGACATCGAAGGGAAACTTCTTTCGACGCGTTATTACATAACTTAAAATTGAATGACTTTTAAGAAAAGTAGGTGCGTCCTCTTTTGTTAAGGGACAAATATCTAATTAAAAAAATACCCGTAGTCGTAATAATAACAAGTTTTTAATTTTTTATTCTCATCATTGAGATTTAAGTGAATCACATCTAAGCCACTTGTTTAAGAAAAAAATCGTAGATCTTACAATATTATTTTACCGATTGAAATGATTAATGCATCGGTAAAGCCGTGGGATAAATCTTGTAGAATTACCTGAAAGTGTAAATTCGTTGAAAATTTTTAACAGTAACATAGGTTTAATAATAGATATTATTTATTAATAATAATCACTAGAAATAATGACAAGAATTTAAACAAAATAAAATTATTTTATTCATATTATTCATAATTTTGTTTTTTAATTACAGGTCTTGCAGAAGCAGCACGAGGACAAAGCGTGATCGAACATGAAAATATTAGTAGTTACTCTAATGGTATAAGTAGTATAAAAAATTTCAAAATTTTTGTATTATTATTATCAGTTCATGTATTGATCTATGGTTATTTTAATTTTATTAGATGACATTTTTAAACTTGTATATAATAATAATAATATATACCTACCTATACATTTATTTGTTTATTTATATACAAAACAATAAAAAATAAAATAAATAAATAAAAACATGAAAACATTGCCAAAAATGTATTAATTAAAATTTATATTGTTTTAATTTAAAAGAAATAAACAATAACTGTACATAATACTAATAATATTATTGTAATATTTAATTAATAATAATAATGATATTATCTATATGTTAATGATAACTGTAATGAAAACGAATATTGTCATTGTAAATAAACATTTGAAGTAATAAATTGGTTGTTTTTTTTAATGTTTTCAATATACATTTTTTACAGCAATAAGAATACATACAACAATTAAATGTGAAAGGTAAGTTTATATGTGGGTATTACCTGAAAAGTCTAATGATTGAGCAAAAATGCTATGTAAGTTTTAATGAATATTGATGAAAAAAAAGCATTTTGAAGCCTTAAACTTTGTTTTTGAATACATGCAACATACATTTTTTATGCCTTGCAAATTACAATAAAATATTTATCCATTATTTTTCTTCCAAGTTCAGAAGTATCGTGATGATTTTATAAAATTCTTTGCAATTATGATTTCAAAAATTTTTAATATGACATAGATTTTGATATTTTTGAACAATTTTTGTTTCGTGTTCGTAGGTCGGTTAGTCTATGACACTCATTCAGACCAACGCACATATTTGCAGAAATAATGAACAAATTTACAAAAATCTTATAGTAAACAATGTTGGGGACAATCTGGAGGGTTTCATTTTAGAAACACTTCCTATATCAATTACCGTTCTGAAACATATGTCTTTCTTTTTGATGAGTAACAACTGGCCGCTCGGTATGCAATAATGTGAGTGATTTAATTTGAGAAGTGAAATAACTATTGCGCTTACTATTTGAAAAATCGCATTGAGAATTTTATGTAAACTGAATGTTTTTGCTGTGGAAGTGATTTCGTAAAATTGTTAGGTGTATATATATATATATATATATATATATATATATATATATATATATATATATATATATATATATATATATATATATATATATATATATATATATATATATTTATAAATACAGGCATGTAGTATATGAATATTTTACACAGGCATATTTTGCATTTATTTGTATGTATGGCACTGTTAAATAATTTTAGAATGTTTAATTTTTCAAGGATTTTTAAAAGACTATAAAATTTTAAAGACTATTAAATTTTAATAGCAATACTTTCTTATGGCATTATTAAGTTACGCAGATAAGCAAGTTGGTCTTGGAATTTTTATATAATATTTTCACCCCTTATCTCATGATTTTTTACCGCAAAAAGAGGTGTTTTTCGAAATTTTAGAAATTGTTTTAGTTTAATTAATTTATTAATTCTTTTCTTTATTAATCAATTCGTTTAATTTAATTTTTTCGAAAATATGATAATGATCTAGAATTATAAAAATTACTAGTAGACTGTCTGATAAATACAATGAATACAATTTTAACTCGATGCTTTATTCGAATAGTTTTTATCGCATAGTGGTAGGAAAAAACGTCAAGATTATGAAAAGAAGTTGTTTTCCGAAAAAGCTCCCATTATATAACGAAGCAATACAGAAACTTAAAAATGCCCTCTGAAGAAATCTTTTTAAGAAAGCTTTCAATAACGACGTAAATTTTTTTTCATTTGTAGAGGATACCATCCAGTTATTGTGTAACGAACAATAATAAGAAGGTCAATTTCTTTTTATTTTTGTTCGTTACGTGCGAAATGTCTAACATTTGTGCCTATTTTCATCAAAATCGAAGATGTGGCAGCGACTTAAATTTGATGATTTCTCATGGTATTCACTAGTTTCCATATAACTCTCAAAACTAGTGAAGAAGTTATCAAAAATTACCTTGAACGATTTAACAGCCACAGAACGAACAGAATAACTTTATTGTCTGATATCCTTTTTAATATTTAAAGGATAAATATTCGAATAATAGATTAATAGATATATAACTAAATTAATATTACGTTTAGAGTTCTTATTTTTAAATTAAATTATGAGAACTCAAATTGGATCACATATAGGTAGGTATATATTATGTGAAAGCTAAAACAAAAAACTTTTCTAAATATCATAAAGCTTACAATTTATTAAATCAAATTACAGCTCTTTTCGAAGAATAAGTATATGATAAATAGATTTATCTCTACTATTATCATTCATCTATCTTTATATATATGTTGAATATAAATTCTACTTAGCATCATGAATAGTATCAAAATATAATCTAACAATTATTGTTTGTTAAATTACCTTAAAATTATCCAAGAAACCTTCTCTTCTCGTAGCAGTAAGAGTATATTGTGGAAACGCATGAGATTTAGGAACTACGTTCTAGCACAATGCAAATCACAGTCAAAAATTAATTTATTAAGTTTTTACCTGATGTTCATGTTTTTATGTATGTTTTTGTCTTATTTACACCAGGGTAGATAATTTTTGAAAACAAAAAAAAATTAAAGTAGAATGAAACCAATTGGAAACGGAAGATAATATGATAAAAATGAAAGGCAAAATAAATTACGGGCGATTTGAGTTCGGGAAGTAGGATGGGGTGAGTTTTTAAGGGTAAAATTCGATTTATCTGAATTTCCGGCTTATGGAAAGTCTTATGGAAAAAAATTAAATGGCAAAGTTGTAGGTAATAAAAAGATCTACAGCTTTTTTCACATAACCTCAAAATTTATATGAAAAATTGAAATAACCAAGTTTTTGGTTTTTTATTTTTTTTCTCCGAAATTTGGTGAAAACTTACCTTTTAATGTTCAAAATGCACTGTAATTTTTTTGATTTAAAATATTTATTTTTACATCTTATTTTGAATAAATATCGAAAAAGTACCCTAATTTTCAATCGAAAAATTCTGAGAAAATGATTATTATTTCAGGGGTCGATCCTCATGTTGTATTGATGCCGAAATTGATTTTGCTTGTCTCAAATTTTTCAAGCGATGCATTTATAAAAGTATACATTTGTCCAAAACTCGATTTTTTGGCTACTTTGGTGTACCCGTTCCAGAAGAGAAGGTAAATTCGTTGTTAAAGGAAGAGATTCATTCTTGTTTATTTCGTAGTAATTACTTCTCATTATAATTTAATAACTTTTGAAATAAAACATCTAAGATAACATTAATATTGAATAACATGAATATTGAAATAAAAACTAAAAATGTATGTAGTTTTGGGCATGCAAGATTCTAACCTGAATAAATGCAAAACATACCGACTAACGAGAATAATAAATATAGCAATTTATTTTCTAAGAAATTATTTCAATGGAGAACTTGGTCCCTTTGAACGTATAATGATACTGTCGGATGTATAAATATTCATATGTCTAATCTAACATTGTTAACACTATTCATTTTGTCTTTGTTATTTAAATTTGTTTTACATAATCTGTAATAACAAATGCCAGGAATGAAGAGAAAAAGGTATGTCATGAATGATGAATTCATATTTTCGATGGTAAATAACAATTTACATTTAGAAAATGGAAAATTATAATAATTTAGTTACAGCTAGTCACTATACATAAATTTTTTCTCTAAAATAGACCCCAATCAGCTAAATTTCAGTCAACCTAATCAATTATGGTCTTTATAATATTGTAATTCATTGAAGACATTTGGCTTCTAAATCGTAATTCACCTAAAGGCTCGAAAATTAAATATTTAGTGTATAAAATTACCTTAAAATTTCGGTATTTTTACAAGTATACTGCAAGTGTGAATGGTATTGTAACCTTACAAAATTTTCAATATAAACTACGGCACGCGATAAGTGAGAATAAACGAGAAAAAATAGTGCGATTTTAGATCTAAGATATAGATTCATGTAACACTAGTTATACCTATCCCGGTTATGCACGAGTATTAAAAAATAATCAGCAGCCAAAAGAATTACAAATTATAGTTAAAGATAAGATACATTATTTCGAGAATATCTTATATAATATATTCCTCCTAAATAAGCACTTTTAAATACAACTTTATATCTGGTCGTGGACTTTCCATTATATTTAAAGGTGTATTTTCACGAATCTTAAACCATTCTTTCTGCGTACGCCGATGAAGAGTACAAGAAGTGCTTTTTTCCGATTAAGTTTAGTAATATTAAAATTTCGAAGAAAAAATTATAGCATAGGAGTAGCACTTACAATAATTTCTGCCCTACAAACAAACAAAAAATTGAATCTAATAAACCTAAAACATATTTTTCATTCTATTAGGGATTGGATGTTGGTTGAGTATGCAGTTTGAGCTGTACCCTGATCGATAAATCAAAATTTAAACCATCCGCTAAATCATTTGAGTGTTGAATTTAAAAATGTAATATCTTCGGTTTGACTAACGCTATAATAGACCCTATTAGATACATTAATATTTGAAACTCTTCTTCACTCATTTTGGGAATTTTTTTAAAAACTGCTTTCATAGTCCTCACCTACGTAATAATAGAAGATCATCTGTTCAAAATGTCAAAATTTCAGACTCAGTGATTTGGACTGCAACTTGATCAAAATTTCAAAACTAGAAACATCTTTTTATCTCTTTAGTGCTTGAATTGCAAAAATCCCTTCTTTGAACTTGCTTATATCAAAGCAGGACCTTTTGGTCTAGATTGGAAACTTTTTTTTACTTAGTGGTTTGGGTAGTACATTGTTCAACATATCAAATTTTGGATTCCCTCTTCATGCTCTTATTGGATGAATTTCCAAAACTCCCTTCTTACTGCTCACTTACGCTATATAAGATACCATGTAAAATTTCAATATTCTAGATTAATCGGCTTTGGCTCTGAGTTGATATTTCAACCAGTTACTTATGCTTATAAATTTTTTATTCATAATTGTATTTAAGTAATAAGTTATAGTGCATTAGTTTCTATTATTGTACCTATCATTGGCACTCGTGAATGATGGGTCCTTATGACTTAAATCTAATCTTAAAATTAAAAAGAGAATATAAGTTCTTACTTGTAGCCTAATAGTTTTGTAAAGCCTTATATTGTCATTGAGAAGAGTAGCGACCACTAAAGGACACACCATGAACAGATCATCTGATTCTAAAGACATCATTTACATTAATACCATGAACACCCATACGTTAAGAACAGAAAATAAAGTGTTCGAACTAAAAAACGCACTCAATAAAATAGGGTATTCACAAATAACCACTTCAAACTTAACTGCGATATTCTAATCCAATAACTTGCCAAATCTGAGTCATTGAATCATCCGAGTACCAACTAGCAAACTCTGTTTGTTCTAAAAAATGTCTACTGTTGGCCATATAAATTTTTAGTTGGGAATACAACTTAATTATTTATATGGCTTTTGTAGACTACGTAATGTAAAATGAGTAAAATATTTTTATAATTTGAAATTCGATATTATCATCGACAGGTGTTGGTATAAAGTTTATACGGCTAATTCATAAAATTGATTCGGGTTGCAAAGCTTTTGTCGAAAGTAAACTTTCATAAATTAAAAGGGGAGTGAAGCTAGTGGATTGTCAGTTGGAATACGTCTTCAGAAAACTTGGTTGGTCCTATTATGATATGTTGTTAAATTAAAAGTTAAGATGACTTTTATTTAAGATGAGTAATTATTTTCAATTAGTAATATTCAATTCTTCTAAATGTCATTTAAAACATTTTGGCTTCACAACAAGTTTTACTATATCTGAATTTATCACCTACGGATTGATGATATCCATTTATGCAGTGATTAATTCCATTATGTGCATAAATCAATTTTAGGTGTTCGTAGAATGAACTACATTTTTCGTCTTCAAGATAACTCAAAAATAAAAAGAGATAGTTGAAACTATGGTGACAGATTCTAGACCTAAAAAATGAGTTTAAGGTCGTGAAGAAGTCAAATTGGTCCAACTTTTAAACCAAAAACAAATTTCGGACTATATTTTATTCATATTAATGGTTAAAAATAGTTTTTAAACAGTAATGTCATATATTGATTGCTGCCTGTGGTATATTCATACCACATGTCGAGTATCTTAACAATAAAGATGCTGACTACATTTTTTATTTACCACTTCAATCATCTTTATGTCACGAACGTGGATCTGCAGTTATTTTAAAAAAGTTTGAAAAAGTAAGATTTTTACATTCAAAATTACTAATTACACAAAAATGGAAATATTAACATATGACACGTCAACTAGATAGCATTTACATTATCATATACATCGTTTTCAAGAATGAGATGGATATATAATCTTTGGTAGCTTATTACTTCTTTGTTTTTGAATTAATTTTAATTTAATTTTCAAGTTTTGTTATGGTATTAAATCTAGTTTTACATTTTGATGTGGAATATAACAAATTCAGTATCTCTATTAACAATGCTATATATTTTCACTTGTTTATTGGTGATTAATAAATTTATTTGCTTTTACTCTTGAAAATAAACAAGCGAATGGATACAATTTCAATTATCGAACAAGAAATTCAATAAATCGATGAAGCAATCAATAAAATCTACGCTTAAAATGTTCTTTTAATGTTTATCGGAAAGTGAATTCTGTTTGCGTTATTCACAATTCAAAAAACAGGATTCGTATCAACACAAATAAAACTTTTATTAAATATTAGTAGATGAACTCACTAAACCTCTCCCCCTCTAATAAATTATAAGACTCCGTCTTGAATCAACCCATAGATATCACTCAGTTCCTAGAACAAGCTATTCTATGCATAAAAACTAGCAAAAAGATATTAAGTACATAGTGGTTAAGTTTATGACAGCGGATTTCCTGACTGAAAAGATAGCATCCATATCAATTAAAATTATATTGGCTTCAGCCACAGTAGAACTATTCATATGTTTGGTAGAATTACATTGTTTCTGGTACCGTCACTATCGAGTTACTAATAAACGCAGTTCTAAAAATTTGTAATACTGACTAAATTATCGTTAGTGTAACGACTTTTTTATCTATGGAAATTATTAAAAGTGGGACAGAAGCCTTAAATTGCTTAGAAATCACAAGCTTAGAAATTAGTTTTCCTGTAATAGATATCAGGAAGATCATTTAAAAACATTTAATAACGATTTTCTTCAGGATGTGATAAAACGGGATGTTCTTTGTCCACCAACATCAAAATTGCTTTTTCATATTTTTCCGGTTAAATGTTTCGGGACAATAGACATCTGGTTTTATTGCATGGTCTCCGAAAACAAAACTGTTCAATTTTCAGAATTTTTGGGAGGAAAAAATATACAAATTGTTAGATGTATATTTATTAATGACGATATGATCGATCACCTAGTCTAGAAGACCAATATGGAAAACATGATGTCATAAAATGAAAATAAAATAAGTTGATTGTACTGGTGCATCGACACTGGCTTACAATTATATTTCAGAGAGAGTATAGGCCTTTTACCTCATGTTACTATGAGACACTTCCTGTTTGTTGTAAGCAAAACATGTTTTGTATGCTACACTCATCACGACATCTCTGTAAAAGTATACACACGATTGACTTGAAGCATAGTTACTCAAATTGTCATGTAGATGCTCACTTAGATCGGATTTTACGCAAATTCTTACAAAAAATAGTTACCATCAATGTATATAATATGAAAAATCGCTCTTCGCGAGATCTCTAAAACTATGCACCCGATTGACTATAAACATAGCATGGTTACTCATCTCGCGATAAAGACGCTCACTAAGAACGAATTTAACGCAATTCCTCACTAAAAATTTTAATCATTCTATATAATTAAAAATTAACCTCTAAATGTTTTGTTAACCGCAAGCGGTTAGAAAAAATTTAACATATTATTACTATGGTCGGAACGAGTCCACTGCCTATATTCAGCACGATTGACAACAGGAAAAGGGTTAAAATTCGATATATAGTGTTAACACAGACACTACAAGTTAAAAGAAAGGGAGTAAAAATAAATCTATTTTTATGCATGCAAACATGCTTTCCATGTTTTTAAGACTTCAATTAGGCCAACACAGAAAAGAAAAATTAATGCGTCCTTTCAGAAGTGGCTGAATATCTTGGAGGCTCGATGAAATGATGAAACAATCTTAAGACTAATATCTAAGAAAACATTTTATTACTATCATGAATGTATAGAATATGATTTAAAATAACATATATACATTTAAAATTTTTAAAGTATGGATTAAATGATGTAAAATGATTACTTGATAATAAAATAACAAAAATATTACGCAGAAATGATAAATAGTTGGTAAAGTCGCCTACAAACTTATCAAATTAATTTTTTTCACAATATTTGTGCTCAACTTGAAATCAAGGAACATTTTTTTAATAATCAGCCTTTTATCTAGTTTATTGATCCACTCGTAAAAAGAGGTTGTGATGAGGTGGATGCCAGTTGTTTCACGTCATCTGCGAGTACTGTAAGGCTCATTTATTGTTATTATTATAATTTTTTATCTTTTATTATTTTATTTGTTTTATTTAATTATTTATTTTCAATTTATATGCATATTAAGCTTGTATATACTTACCCCCGTTTTCTCGAAATCTCTCTCAAAGCAAAATCATTCATTTTGCATAAAATTCTTCGAAATAACGCGTGTTATTTGTCACTTCCATAACAAATTTTAAAACGTGCCCTATCACGAAATCACTCTTATACATGTATACCCACCAGAAAGTTGTTTCACATCCAAGATGGTCTAAAAACTAAAAATTATATCAGCAATTACCATTCAAAGCCGGTATCAACGAATCTAATTTTTGCTGCTAGTTTGAGTAATTGGTCACAAGAAAATTATTAGTATTTATTTAATTGATTTTTAATTTATTTTAGCGATTAGTTTCAGTTTTGAAGTCCGTCTCTGATTGACAAATGTCCAATGTATTTTGTATTGCTTGATATATAGAGATGTAAGTACTGTTACCAACATATACTAATCGTCATTAAATTACCAACATATTATTTTCGATATATGTACTGAATTAATTACCTTGTATGCATATTATTATACTTGTATGAATAGTTAAGTGAAGTGTTTAATATATAATAAGAGACCACCTACCTATCTACTACTCCAGTTGCATCGAATGTACGTACAGTTGCTTGTATTATTTGTATGTTTGTTCCTATCTATTGTTCTATTTTACCTATTTAATACAAATATCTATCAAACATTGGTATGTAGGTACAAATTTATCAAACATAAAAGCGATCATTGTTTTACTTTGATAATCATTTCCAATTGTATTATGGAACCTGGCTTATTTGAAGGCAGGTCATTAAGTCCATAAAAGATATTAAAGATGGTCCTAAAGGCCTGTTTTTAGTAAGCATCATTTCTCATTAGGTACGTGGCAAAGTTGCACCTAAATTCATAAGATGATCTCATTATTATCGTCTGTTCTAGCTAACCACTTTTGTATGCAAGTTGTAAAATTGAAAAAAAAAAAATTAGGAGCAAAAGAATCCTCAAATGAAGAGATCACATAAAATAAATGGATAAATTATTTTAAGCGTGGCTGTACATCAACAGACGTGGAGCTCATTCAAGATGTTACGTCTACGTGAGTACCCCAGAAATGATCGCTCAAATCCACAAACTGGTGTTAAGTGATCCATGAATAAACAAACGCGAAATAATTGAAGCCATAAGGGTTTCAAAAGGTACCGTATGAAGGGTTCTAAAAGAGGGTACAGAGGACCAAAAGGTCTAGGTACAAGGGATGCGATTGCAGTTCGCCTTTTAATATACGAGAGTTAGGTATGCAAACAACATCTGCGAGATGAATCTCATGTTGCCTTCTACCTAAGAACAAACGCAATAGCGTAGTTTCTTCTAAGCATGTTTTTAAACGCATGCCAGATGAGATTCCGAAAATATAAGTAATTGTAGGTTTAACATGGATATAAGTTTCATTCATCAGATCTTGCTGAGAGAATTTAAGAAAAATAGCTCAACGGACAACGGATTGTATCAAATAACGAGATTACACAAAACTGCTTATTTCGAGGAACTACTACAATCGTAGTTTTCTGAAAGTTTTAAAAACATAGAGAGTCGTCTGTCAAAGTGCATTGAACCAGAAGGAGATTCTGTTTAAAAAAAAGTTTACACAAATTGCGTTTTATCATGTTTTTATAAAAACTTATTGGCCGGCCCTCATAGTAGTTTGTTGTTATAATCAAAATTTAATTGCTACAGCTAGAAACATCAATCTAATTATATTTCAATATATTATTAAACTTGCGAGTTAATTCGTGTATGGAAGATTAACGTTTGATACTTAATTACAATGGAATACAAAAATTCAAGTGGAACTGGAATAAAAGTATAAATACTGGATTATTCAAACTGTATTCTATTAGCCTTTTACCGTTAAACGTTTAATATATAATATATTCAAATATTTTTTTATAAGGTGGTCAGAAATTAAGTGACAAAGCTGAAAGCGCTGTTTCTACCCCTTAAAGATGTTTCTACAGAGATGATGCATGAATATGTTCAAGTAATGAGAAAATTCATTGTCTACATTATCACATTATAAAATTTTCAGTGAAATTATTTCAATAAAAACTGAAAAAATATTCCTACTTTAATATTTATTGATATGTTTACAATATTTACATTGTAATATCAGTTGTAGCGACATGCTATTTCTAAATTATCAAATCCATAAAAAGTGTTAAAACAAGTATCAAGTTAACTAATTCTCAATTCGTTCTTTGAAGGTTTAGATCGAGTCTGTGACATTAAAAAGAGAAATGTCAACAATATTTATAATCATACAATAATTGAAAAAAAAGACACACAATTTTCCATAAAGATTAATAGAGCAAGTTCAATAAATAATACATTTCTAGAATGGTATGGATACGCTTTTCATGGAATGAGTCATCATCCAAAATGGAGAATGTTCTAGAAATATTTTGAGTTGAATTTTCAGAAGAAAAATAGGAACTGTTAAAGAATTTCGCTTAGGCCTTTGGAAACCCTATAAAGTGCAAACAAAACAATATTTTAAAGGTTGTTTCAGATTATCAATTTAGTCAGTTTTTAAACAATATAATTATATTTCTTATATATATGTAGGATATACATACAGTGGCCTGGTTCAAATAAAGCTACTTTCAATTTTGAATTAAAGAGCACAATTTAAATAATGCATGTATACAAAATGTACTACTGATTCTCAGATGATCTACTAATTGGATAAGGGCTATTATTCCACGAGCTACAAATTCATCGCCTGCTTGCTGTGAAATTAATAGCTCCTTACTTACGAAAAATAATCGCAAAATCGATTTTTTTATACCCTAAATAGCCAAAAATGAAACATGTTCAAATTATTGTACAAAATGTTAAAAAATTTTTGTTGTTGATTTCAGCATAAAACCATAAATTTATTTTGTCGTCTTACATAGAATTTGATCCTTAATTTTATACTTAGACGTTTAAACTAATGTTCGAATAATAAACAGGCTTATTACTAATTACTGACAGTACAGAATTTAAGCTCAAATTTTATCGCCTCGTTGTCAAAATGACTTTGATTGTACGTTATAACACATGGACTGAAAAGTCCCGGGCCTAACAACAAAACACAGTTTTTTTGGTTCAAAATTAGCTTTAATCATCAACGTAATCTCCATCAAGAGCAACGCAATCATTCCAGCGCCACTCTAACATTTCAATACCACTTTTGTAGAACGATTTATCTTTTGCCTCAAAATAGGCCTCAGTTTCAGCGATAACCTCTTCATTCGTGCGAAATTTCTTACCGGCGAGCATTTTTTTCAGGTCTGCGAACAGCCAGTAGTCGCTGGGAGCCAAATCTGGCGAAAAAATTCCGGTTTGTTACGTTTAAACATGGCCAAACACTGCTCAGAATCATCAACACGTTCTCGTTTTTTGGTCAACAGTGAGCAAACGCGGCACCCACTTTGAACAGAGCTTTCTCATAGTCAAATGCTCATGCAATATAAAGCCAACACGTTCTTTTGATATCTTTACGATGTCAGCTAACTCACGCAACTTCACTTTTCGATCATTCAAAACGATTTTGTAGATTTTTTTAATGTTTTCTGGTGTAACCGCCTCATTTGGACGTCCACTGCGTTCTGCATCATCGGTGTCTCTACGACCACGTTTGAAGTCAGCAAACCAACCTTTTATTGTTGTTTCTGATGGAGCGGAGTCCCTATAACACTTTTCAAGTCATTGTTTCGCTTGAATGGTATTTTTTCCCATCAAGAAGCAGTGTAAAATTAAAACACGAAATTGTTTTTGATCCATTGTTTTGAAAATAACAAAAGTAGCGTCACTCTTAGCACAATAACTCACAAACTAATGAATAGAATATCATGAAATTTTAACAGCTGTCTTTTGAAGGTTAGTATTAACTGAAAAAAGGTGACTGCAAAAAAACTAGCATCATCTATGTGTTAGGCCCGGGACTTTTCAGTCCATGTAATATGTTCAAATCAAGGAAAACATTTTGAATCATCCCATACGAAAATTTAAATTAAAATTTGTACTGAATTTGCTATCGTTATTCAAAATATACATCTAGCCATAAATTAAAAGCTCAAACTCAATTATTATACCACCGGTTATAATTTCTCGGGAAGTACACTTTGGATATTTAAATTATTAAAATTATTATTTGCCAAAATTAATGTACTTGACGCGGGACGCAATGTATATTAAACCTAGATGGTATAAAACTGCTTTTACCTGCACAATTGTCAATAATATTTTTATATCATAAAGATTTATATAATAAAATATTAATAAAATAATATCAATCCTGCAAATAATATATGAAAAGTTAGTTGAAAGACTTATCATCTCACCTTTTCAATTTTATGTTCATTATCATATTTTATTTCAATAAGTTTGTTCAAATAATATCAGTTGAAACTTTTCTGTGCATACATATAATTGTCATCAACTTGATTCTAAATTGATTCTAAATGGTCTCCTATGTATTTTAATAAATAACAATCGAAATGATTTATGATGGTTAAATTAAAGGGCCAACCCTATAATAATTTTTTGGAATTATAATTAGTGTATTTTGTGTACAGTATGGATCTAATACATTTTTATTTCATGATAATGTGTTTTGTTATTTCAATTTAATCGCCTGTACTTTACGATGTTGTAAATATTATTGGCTTAATTAGTTGAACTCTGGCAAATTTACTAGTAGTTTTATATCTATCACACACCAAATAAACAAAATATATTGGTGAAGTTCAAAAAGTTTTTATTTCACTTACAACAATACGTACAAATTAATTTATATAAGAAAATTAAAATACGCACAAATACGCACAAATACGCACCAATTAATTTATATAAGAAAATTAAAATAAATACGAGTCATATTTAATTAGTTTACCGGCAGGCAGATATTAATTGAACTTATGTTCAAAATTGTTTGTAAAAATTCATAATGTACAGAAAATGTAAAGAAATTTTGATTATCGATTTATCGAATTTAGTTTAAGTTTATTTCGTTGGTAGAATAGGCGGCTAAATTTGTGAAAAACACTAATAAAAATCAATGCAAACAAACTATAAGGTACCAAAATAATTTGTTGTGAGAATTTTAAGGAAAAATGTAGTGTATCGAATTAAAATCAACTCGAGACCAATACAAAACTCCACCTGACTTTCGATTTCACACCTTAAAATCTAAATTTGGTAGGAAATCTGAAGAAATGCTGAAATTTGGCTAGCCGACAATTTTGGTAATAATTTGTTACTAGTCCAGTACTTGTTTTATTTGAATGTAAATTTGAATAGTGAGACTCAATTTACTGACCATTTCTGAAAACAAACCGATTTAGTTTCAATATCCCACCAATTACCAATTCGTTCAAATGTCAAGGTTTGGAGGGGCAGACCATTCGGATACCAGCTGGATAACATTACTATCATGTATGGCCTGATTTTCAGCTTTGCAGATCTGCGAGTTGCGATTGAACTACCCAGATTTTGTTAAAGGTCAAGTTTTTTTGAAATCTAATCTATGATGAAACAACACAACTAATATTCGGGCACGAGTTTGTATGGGTAAGCTGGTTTCTAAGACTTTACGTTCAACGCGTCATTCAAGTACTCAGGTGATATATGAGGTAAAGTAAGTACGGTTATACGGGTTATACGGTTATACGTTTGTACGGCTAACTTGCAACCTGTGATAAAACTATCCAAGTGATAAATGTGGTCGGGTTAGTATTAGTCTGCGGTTTTTTAACTTTCAATATGTGATTAAACTACGCAACTGTCATTTATGGTCGCGTACTTAGAGGGTTGAAAGTATTTTCGGTCTTATGTCCAATGAATGATTAAACTACCAAAGTGATATTTGGGGTCTAGTTAGTACAGGTGTGCCGTTCATTTGGCCATAGCTTTCATATTGTGATTAAACTATCCAAGTGATTTATGGGGTCTAGTTAGTATAACTGTGGATGTTTTGGTCATAGCCTTCAACCCCTAATTGAACTAGAGCAGTTGCATTTGCACGGATTTGGTTTCAACAGAGTTGTTTTGGAAGGTGTTGTTAATGTTCGAGTAGTTCTGGCTAAGTTATTTTGACCTTAACATTTTTTTGAAAATTGAAGAACATCTTTATTTTGTAAATGTTGTTTTTGAAGCTTTGCTTAGTTTTCTACTCATTTTTTCAAACAATTATATAGATACTACTCAAATGAAGTAAAATTATTGTTAATGAACCTGATAGAATCCATAATAAGCCTACAATGTTGAATAGGAATATCTTCCAAGGCCCATAATTTTTTGATAACCAACATTTTTTTCGTTAATAAGTTTATCACAAATTTATCGATTAAAAAGTCAGGCTCATGGTCGGGTGTGTTGTTTAATTTCTAGATTACAGATGTATCTTTCCATTGGAGATTCTATATAAGGATAGGTGAACATTATTAATTAACTCTTCGAAATAATGGCCATAATGGTACAAATTTCCGCATCTTGTGATTTATTCTTTTCACTTGAAAATGATTTACATGTAAACGATTCACGTCCATAATTAAATATCAAAAATATCTAAAAACTCTCACTGTGTAAACATCAGTTCACTGTCGGATTCTCTTTCCGTTGAATAATCCAAAAAACTTTGACCCATCCGGTATATCAATATGTGTACAATGACATATTTCGTTATTTAGCTTACATACCTATGTATATAAATGCATTGTACGTGTACGTTCATGTATTTGTAGAACTACGTAAAACATATTTTGTAAATACCAAACAGATAAAAGATGATTTATTATCTTTAATAATCAAAATGAATACAACAGATTCATATATGAACACATCCCGAAATATTCACATTTACTGAGTGAACAATTTTAATTTACACCAGTTATCCATGTTTTCTCAGATAAAAACGATATTACACTTAAATATCTCAAGAATACTGTTAGCCGAAACTCCTGCTCAAGCTAGGAGAGCAAAGTATTCAAAATAAATTCACATTTGATCAAAATTAGGTACTTTTAAGGTGCTGCAAAATCAAATTAGGTTATCAAAATTTTATTAAGAACATTTAGTCATTATGATGCATCGGTGCCTAAATATCACGTAGGCAGAGCTATGTGAAAAAATAAGTTTTATAATAAAAAGTAAGTACCAGAAAAAGGTTGCTTTTATGATGTGCATTCAATAAATCATTATCAAAAAAATCTATGCACTGATTCATGTTAAAAACCGTATCAAGCAAACCGTAGCAGTGACATCTTGAAATAACAGAAAAAAATATTCAAAATTAAATTTAAATATTCTCAAAATTAAGTGGTTTTTAGTACCTTTTTTTGAGATATTTAAATTTAATTTTGAATACTTAGCTCTGCTTGCTGAAGAAGATGTTAGCCGAAGGCTCTGGGAGCAAAAATAAAATAAGGATATATATAAAATAATATGTTAAAATAAAAAAAAAATGGTACAGGGACAGTGGCTTCGATAACTTTCAGTTTTCCTACAATCTGTCTAATCAATGTCTACTTATGATAATCCGTCTACGACAACTGTCTACTACATACAATCTGTCTAATGATATAAATGGTAAGCTTATATTTCTAAGCCAACAATTGGCTGTATCGAAAAATTAGTCAAATTTCTACTTGGGAGTAGACGAAGGTTGCATATTTAAAGGGTCAATTTTGGATGATACAAGGTTTGTAAATAACTTTCCTGTAAATTTTCTGTAAAATAAATTCGTTTTTCACCCCACAACCTACTACTTCAGGGTCATTCCATACCAAATTATTAAATGTTAGGCGCTGACACCTCTCTGATTTTAATGAAAGTAGGCACAAATGTTAGACTTTTCGGCAAAAGAAAAGAAATGACATTTTTATTGTTGTTACATAATAATCGGATGGCATATATGCAACATCTACAACTGAAAAAAAATATTTCAAGGCCTCAGAAACTATTTGTAGAAAACAAGTGCGAACAAGTTATTGAAATACTATAAATGTAAATTTGCTGTTTTTCGTATAAAGCTGTCTTCAATAGGAATTTAAGAACTTTCATTATCGAATGGATTCTTTTTCAAAAAATAACTTTTTTTCCTAAGTTTGGCGATTTTTCCTTAACTGTAGCTATTGTCTCGATTAACGCATCAGGTTATAATTGTATTTAAGATATTTCTTATATAATCTACTTACGTGTTTAAATTAAATTTCGAAAAATATTAGGGGTAAATAATGAATCAAAAGAGACAAAAATATTAAATAAAAAGTCATATGGGCAATTTGCTTATATTCTCAACTTTCATAGCCCGGTAAAAAAGTATTGTTATTTTGAGACCTTGAAATTTAATATACCTTTAAAAATCTTTGAAAAAAATAATATTTCTTATGTTATTGATTGATTAATAAGATTTTACCATTTTTAAGTCCTGAATTTTCATCTTTGCCCCTTAGAGGTGTATCAATAAATATGTCATCTATTTTTGAACACAATAATTTGGTCAAATCGCAAAATATATTTTATTATGAACAAACGTTACTGAACTGTAAGTATATGAATTTAATAATAGTCAATCGACAAAAATTTAATGCATAAAAATTGCAAATAATTATCGTACAAAGCATTAAAATTAAATTCTTAAATATTAAATTAAAATTGTTCTTATTAAAAATAAATTTAAATAACAATCTGTTACGAAATGATTATTTTAAATATTGTTTTAAAAACTGAAGATAATAAATAGCAGGGTTAATTGATTAAGTACCCGACTGGTGGGTAAGTGTCTGCGATTGAACTATTTTTAATTATTATTATTTAAAAAAATACACTAGAAATATAGACACATATATATTAACTATAAACTAACAAATAAAAAAATTAATTAATATTGTCAAGCTTATGAAAAATATTTTTTTTTTAAATCTCATCTCTTATAGTTAAAATGGATCCATGAGACCCAGTAAACTAGTTTTGTTGCTTCACGAACTTTAACTCACTCTTTAGGTCCAGAATACACGACCAGAATACTAGCCTCCAACATTTTTTCGTTATCTTGATGACGAACGGACAGGTAGACAAACCAACACACGGAAATTCATCACAATTTGTCTAGTGACGATATTTTCTAACGATACTTACCTAAATTAATACAACCTCATATATTTTAAATTTGTCATCTAGAAAAATGTAAATAAAAGACCAAACTTGTATAATATGTTATTAACATTCTATCAAAACCTAATCCAATGGAAAACGAAAATAAGAAATTTTTTAGTCTTCTTGAAAATTCTTGCAAATTTTTTCAACAATTTTTCGCATTCTTCGATTACCTATCGTGAATTATCAACACAATTAAGGAATGTATTCTCAAAGTCAAATTATTTTTCTAATTTCCAATGGCACTACATCAAAGAATTTTGCACTATAGTCTAAGCACTACATCCTGGAATTTTATTTCTGCTCATACAAGAATATAAATGTTGATAATTTTTGGTTTTGGTTTAATCATATTCTAGAGGCACACTCGGCAACAAATAATGGGACGACCTGAATTTCGTACTTATTAAAAATTATGAAATACACAATTTTCATGATGTAGGTAGGTATATTTTAACTTACTTAATTTAAAACTAATGTTTTAAATTAATTGATTTTTCTACATTTGATCTTTGATTTAACCATCTGAAGTGAATCATTTATTAAATAATCAAAATAAATGAAAAAGACTCACCTACACGGGAATTATTTTTCCAGCTAAGGCTCATATTGAAATAAATTGGCTTAAATATGAAAAATCTATTGAATTCTTATTCGAATCATATTTAATTTTGGTATGAAATATAGCAAAGTCAGTGTTAGGCAACTACTGTACTTAAATTCAAGTAATTTCTGATATTTACAATTATACAATTATTGTTTGATTATACAAATATCATGTAAATATTTTATAATGTATATTCATTCATTCGCCCACTTTTTGTTGAAGACATAGTAGATATATTTGACAATGCGAAACATATACAGACATTCATTGAAAGACATCGTACACGTCAGACATTTACAAATTTACGTCTATAAACCATGAAACTGTTATTGTACGTAAGAATTCTAATTAACAATAATTAAAATAATGAGTGCGACAATAATATTCTGTATACAAAACGTATATAAATATTAGCAATACGTAACAACTAATTAAAATAATTATTTTAGATTAAAAATCAGCAACCATAAAAATAATTATCAATGTTTTAGCTACAACACGCCATTTTTTATTTATTAATTTTTTGACATAAAATATAAAATTGACATAAAACTGTTCATTCTGCTGTCAAATTTGTTCTTTTATCTGTTTACAAGTCTATTGAGACCAATATTATATCAGACAACAATTTTTAAGTACGCAGTTTAAATAAACAGAGATGATTTTTATCATTATTAAAACCTTTTACCTTTATTTAACTTACAACGAATATTTGTTAGGGTCGAATCTTGCAAGCCGAAATTCGAACTACTTCCTCGTATACTACTAAAATTAAGCGTTTGATTCATAAGAAAGGTGACCCAAATTCTGTAGAAAATTGTCGCCTCTCATTAATATCATAACAAAAGTATTTACTTATATCTTATGAAATAGAATGAATCTTTGGGCAAAAACTAATATTATTCTACCAGAGTCACAATTAGGATTTTGTAAGGGACGATCATGCAAAGGCAATTTTTCACACTTAGTTCGATTATTAGTTCTTCTTTAAGGATCAAAAGGAAAACAATTTACAGTAGCATCATTGATTTTAAGCGAGCATTTAATACAGTTGATCACACGATTCTCTGTATAAAGTTGTTTGATATTGGTATGTGTGTAAAGTTGTTAAAGTTAATAAGTAAATTCTCTATCCAAGCAAATTTCACGATTCAGCTTAGTAATGTTATCTCTGAAAAAAATTCTACCCACAAGATGATACGTTTAGCTCTTTATTGTTTTCCTTGGTTTTATTAGACTTTAATAATTTCCTGATTCAATATTAAAGGATTGAATATTGAAGTAAATCAGAATGTATATATCTCTGTTTTATGCATTTGACTTAACTTGGCTGGTAAAAACAGTTTATAAAGTACAGAAATATCTCGATATACTTTCACTTTACTAAAGGTAAAACAAGCTTAGTGTAAATACCGAGAAATCTAAAACTTTAATAAGCTAGCGATCGGGTCAGATGAAAATTAACATACGATATAAATATGAAGATCAACATCTACAAATTGTAAAATATGAACACCTGTGTATTGTCTTTAGCACGACTCGATTATTTTTAAATGCTAGTAACTCTATGTCATCTAAAGTAAACTTTGCATTTATATAACACAGCAATCGTTAGTGTACTTCTATATGGATCAAAAAATTGGGACTTAAACTACCCGGATATTATAAAGAAAACTTGATGAAGATTGAGCATAAAATTAGAAAAAAAAAATTAAAATAAACTATAAACAAAGTTACCTCTGGTTTAACATACTGTTTTATGAGGTTAAAGCAAAGATTAAGTTTAGTAGCAGACGAGACCCAATTGCGAATTATAAACCAAAAGAAAATGAATGGGTCTCGTTTGCTAATAAATCTAATGTAGATATTTAACTTAGACTGACTTATAATATAGTCATCAAGCTGAAATTTTGTATAAACTTTCAGTTTGAATAAAAATGCATTGTTAACTATGTGACGTCATTCTAAATCTAACATGGTGGCACACTCAAGATAGTGGAATAGTTATTTTAAATTCAATGCTACAATATGTAGTATCAAATGAAAGGACTTGTTAAAAATAACTCGAAAAATATAGTGACGAATCTTAATCCCAATATGGCGAACTATAATTTATGTTAAATATAATTAAATATTATGAAACGCTATTTTACATACAATTGTGGTTGTCTATCCAACGATAGCTAAAAAGAAAATAGTTATTTAAAAGTAAAAATCCTTTTTAAAACAATAATTTATTTAAATGCCCTAAAAAGAAAAAAACTAATATTTACTTAAAAACTTCTACAATCAACATATAACGTCATTTTATAATTTATATGATATAAAAGCTTGTCCCGAGATTTACATGTGTAGATAAATAAGTAAATTAAATAACTTCATGTCATTGATTTTAACTATTAAAATTTTCAAACTAAGTAAATTTAAGCACTTAAATCTCGCGACAAACTTTTATATCATATTAACTGTGTAATGACGTTTTAAGTTGATAGTAAAATTTTTAAAGTAAAAGTTCTTTTTAATACATCAGGATTTTTTGGTCGTATTTTTATTTTCCTCAACAAAAAACCGCTGAAGCGATTTTGCTCAGGTCATTCAGTTCTCAGTTATGTAATTCGCATCGAATGAAAGTAGTACTTTGACGTTTATATTATTATTTGTTTTTGAGATAATCGAGATTTAGACTTCCGAAAGTACATACATACACATACAACCACATGCAGACATCTCTCTTTGTTGGATTTGGGTTTTAGTTACCATGAATGATATAGATAGGTCAAAATTCCAGATTCGCAAAATTGGTCATGTTTAAAGAACTTTCCATGATTATGTACCAAGCATTTCCATAGATTTTCCAAAAATCCATATATCGCATGAAAACAGAACCAGAAAAGTAGTGTCACATTTAATGACTTAAGCATCATATTTTGCATCTATATATATATATATATATATATATATATATATATATATATATATATAAAGATAATTTATTTCCGGAAAGTATGTTGCTTAAGTTATTACAGTTAACACTAATTTTTTGGTTCAGTTTCCATGCGCTTTTTGGATTTTTGGAAAATCTATGGAAATGCTTGGTACATATTCAGTTCTCTTTTTTATCTTTTCAATGGTAAAAGATTCTTTAAATCAATTTTGTAAATCTGGAATGTGGATCTTTCTTTACGTTTAACGGTCACTAGAACCCAAATCCAACGTTTTTAGAGAGTTGACTGTGTGTGGTTATGTGTGTATGTACGGTCGGAATTCTTCATCGATCAATGATTATAATTAGCAGATATTATTACTGTTTTCATATTAGCAAAGTTGTCAAATATAGATAATTTTGACTTGAAATACCTATTTCAATATCTATCAAGGAAATGAAATTCTACATATTATTAAGTATTTATTATACTTAACTTATATTATTCCATGATGTACACAATTAATATATTATATGTATATAGGTACAATGTTATGAATATGTGTCACACTCCATTAACTACCATGCTTCAATTATTACCCAATTTAACTTACTGTATATTATATCTAACTCACCAAATTTTATAGTCCCTTTCGAATATAATAATGTCTTGCCGCTTTAAGCAATACCAATTATAATTCAAATATATTCACAATACAATATCAACCATTGTTTTAAACATATACCAAATAACATTCACTACATCAAACGTCTCATCAAAATAAATACATTATCCTCAACAAAGTAAGTGTGTTTTGTTTAAATAAGTGGGGTATTTAAAGAGATTACGATAACCGTGGCACCTCGATTTGACGATTAATTTTGATAAAAGAAGCCAAAATAAGACGAATTTCGAGCACAAATAACCGAAATTTAATTCGTTTAAAAAAAACCAACACTTGTATATTTAATACAACTATTAAAAATACATGTACGCCATTTTCGACTGTTATTAATCCATGAATTTGTGGGGTGCAGTTTGTACGGGTCGGGTTGGTTTTTGACCTCTACCTCGTTCAACCTGTGATTAAACTACCCATGGATAACTCGAAAATAGGCGAAAACTCGAAAATTGGTATTCTTCATTTTCGTCGTATTTTGGCTTGTTTTACCAAAATCGAGGCGCCACGGATATCGTAATCTAGCCATATTATAGCTCTGAATAATTTTTATCAAATTTATTTTTGTGTTTTAGTATTCAAAACATAATTCAATAAATATCTAGTAGGGTTTCTCCTTACTATCGTTTTTTTTTCACTTTTTGACATTTTTAAAGGCTTCTACCCTGATATAAGAATACAAAATCTAAATGTGACACTTACAATCGGCTGCCGAAATAAAAGAAGAGAAGTAATTAAACCACGATTAATAATTGAATAATTGCTGTTAACAAGCGGCTTGTGAAGATACACACAGGTATACTAATAAATACTAAGAACTGTTCAACTACTTGCATTATGATGGTTTATAATGACGATAAATTTATATTTTTAATTTAATAATGCAGGCAAATGAGGAATGTTGTGTACTACCATAGGCAAAAAGTTTTTTAATGACTACTGTTATATTATGTATTCGATGTTTTATTTACGAATTATTTTCACAAAACTTCGTCAAGGTACGTCTTTTTTCGATATAATGAAAATTCCCCATATCTAATTTTAGTGAAATATAGTTCTGATGTACCTTATAACACCGTGTATTTTTTACGATGTTTAAAGTCCAATATCTTCATTAATTGTTTGATAACATGTGCTGAACTTATATCATTCTAAATCCTATCAGGAATTGTATATTTCAAATTTATAACTAAATTTAACAACTTTAATGTTTAACGGACCTCTTTATTATTTATCTCAATTGTGCAAATTAGATTATTAGAACAAAATAAATAAAAATATAATATTTTAATATAAAATACAATTCATTTATATTCGTTTAAATAAATTTTTAATCTGTTTTTTACATCATTAAAATATAGAACGCATAAATTATTATTGTAACGATATTGTAGCAAACAGAGGAACGTCGGAAGTATTCGCAAGGGTTCTACTATTTTATGCTAAATTCGAATCGATTTGTTTATCAAATATCCCATTTCCTTAAATAATATTTAATTACTTAATTGGAATCATATTTGCCATAGGCGTAAAATTAACCCTATAAATTTAGGTGTAAAGACAATATACTCTTTTTTCATAATTAGAGACAGCAGAATTGTTCTGTTTTGATTATTCAGGATAGTACTTAACAAAAATATCCCTTCAAGAACATAAATATATAAATAGGTCTAGTTCCTGTCCAAAAATATTTCAGTCTATAAAAGGAATGTGATCAAAAATTATTTTTAAGTTCTTTAAACCAATTCCTACTTAATGAAAATTCTAGCTTTGAAAAATATATTCATTAATACTATAGTCATTCGTCCTACAAAATCCTTTTCTCTTTAGCTTGGCGGTGGATTTTTAGTTACGTTAAAAGTTTATAAATAAGTTTAATAAAATTCAACGTCTATCTAAAGGAAACAAGTTTTTGAAGGACGAATGACTCATTTATAAGCATCCAGCACCTTTAGCGTAGTTATCAAGTATCATAAACATGCACAAGCTCTCTTTTGTTCCAATGCCCTTCCAACTTTCTGCAATAGAAAACTGATTGATCACTTGTTTGATTGCCATTTTATTAATTCTATCAATATCATTCAGTACTTCCCTTTCATTCAATAATTCGTTGAACATTAAACATTTATAGCTTTTTACGAAGATATTCTACGCTTCTGGTTCCCAGTTCCAAATTTACTAATGAAATAGGAGTGGATTTGAGCACACATAGGATTTATTTGAGAAAGTTGTGTATTATAAAATTTATATCCATAAACTGTTTGTCAAATTTCTTACAATTATTTGCCCATACTTCAGTCGCATTAGGTAATAATAAGCCAGTATACAATTTTACAATTACATTCATAGAGAAATTTACATATTTATACACATATCTTTTTATACACATCAATGATTTTCTGGCAATTATTACTCATTCGCTCCACATATTCATTCCAACTTCCAATACAAGATAAAATCACACCTATATACTCAAAGTTCCATTTTCAATCACTTCTTGTTTGTACACCCACACCTCATTTGTACTGTTCTTACGTCCATTAGTTACAATCATCATCTTAGTTTTTTTCGTATTCTCTTTAAGTTTCCATATCTCACAATATTTCTTTAGCGCTCTAAAAATAAATAAAAATGTAAAAGAAAAAATAAAAATAAAATACAACATTTTGGCTATTTTATAAGATTTTCAAAAACCAACTACAAATTCGTGTTCGTGAAGTAAAACTGCTTGAATAGTGTTAAAATAATGTATGCATCTACCCTATTAGTGTTAACTTTTCAATTGGTATATCTCTAATTCAATGCTCTCAAAAACTGGAAACATTTTAAAAATGTCATTTTCCGTCCTTATCTTTTACCATAGTAATTTCTACCTCTAGATTATTTAAATTATATTTATTATCTTACATCCAAATATTATATATTACATAACGAATATTTCCTCTGCAAATCATAAAAGTTTCATTTAAGTATCTCGTGATTATATTACACCACAAACTATTCCTTTGAGAAAAAGGCAAACAAAAATCAATATCTTTTTAAAAGAAATTGATTTTGTAACAGAAATTTTTTTCTTAATTGAAATTAATAATTTGAAGGGTAAAATTAAAATGGTGTTACATCTACGAACAGTAGAATATTTAGGTTTGAAGACGGCCTTATTCTTTTGTAACAATTTAGCTATTAGATATTTCAAATTTTAGTACTTGCCTGATTAATTATTTTAACAAAGAAATTATACCCTCAAAATGGTACTATGCTTCGATAGTAACAGCACAATGAAAAAATAATTAAAAATTTGGTCTTACAGTTTACAAAAAACCAAGTCGATTTTTAATGTTAGTCATCTTGAAAATTTTGGCGCCCCACAAAATTTGCCACCCTAGGTCCGGGCCTCACGGGTCTAAGCCTAAATCCGCTACTGTCTACGAATACTGGAACGTTCGTTTTTTTATAACGTGTTAGATAACAACATGTTATACATTACGTCACTTCTCATCAAATCACTCTCAATTAAAAAACATCCACCTTCCACATATTTCGTAAATAATGAAAAATTGCGCAATTTCCTTGTTTCCTGTCACACTACCTGTTAATATTGTTAATACTGTTAAACACTTCCATCCCTTTTACACAAAATCACTCTCATAGAATTCACCCTTATATTTTCTTATCGTTTGCCTAATTACACTATGAAATGTTGTGTCATTTTAAATAATAGTACTATAATTTCTATACTATAAATTGTTGTGTCATTTTTAATAATAGAACAAATCAAAGGAAAATATTGTTTCAATTAAAAATAAAATGATTGTTTTTTTGCGATAATTATTGATTTAAAAATATAATTTTCAAGTCATAGATTACACTATATAGCAGGAAACTATCACTATTTTAATTTATTGTCAGAATTTTGCAAATGAAATTATTTTAAAAAATTATGTTCAGTAGTTTCGTATAAAAACCTTAGATTCTTAAAAATGAGACATCTATAATAAACACATATATGGAAAAATAAATAAATAAATAGTTTACAAAACTTTAGTAAATTTTTTTGTTTTTATTAGATAAAAATAATATTATTGAATAAAAATGAAGCCAAATAAGTGCAATAACTCGACAAAGGTCTCGTTTATCACGTGCCATTCCAATTTGGATACTAATGAGTCTGAGCTCATTTATTGTTTTCAATAACCTCAAAACTTGAGATCACAAAATTTTCCACTGCAAATTTTTTTTTTGAATTTTTTTGATATATGGTTAGTTTGTCTATTGTTCTTGATTGCTATAAACGATTGCTTGTTCTTACTTTACTTATTAATAATAAAAAAAAAAATTAAAAAAAAAAACCAATAATAGTTAAGAATATATCCTATCAAATTGACCTATCAAACAATTTTTAATTTTCATTATTGGACTATAAATATCCACTTGTGACTTTTCTTGCATAAATAACGTTTGTAATTCCGTCAAATCGCCTTTTTTTTTAATAAGCTGAATACTTTTATCCATAATATATTTTTATTGCGCATCAATTGTCCGTTTAAAGGGTTTTTGAAAAAAAGTACAGTCATAAATATAGTGATTACAGTAATTGTAAGTCATTAAGGTCACTAATAACTGTTACAATTTTATGGATAGAAATCACAGTATATATTTTTATAACTTTGTTGCAAATAATTATTAAGAAATTAACACTAATTATTCATTTATTAAATAAATTGAAATGATTTTTGAGTATCGAACATTGATGATAAAAGTAAATTTTTTTAAATTTTAAACCATTCTTCCTTATTGTTAAATACTATAAACTAAACCACGAGAACTTATGGCAAACCTTGTAAATGAGACAACTCATTTAATTTTTTGTAGAACACTCATCTGAAACTTCAAACGCTTTGAGGGGCTTCCAAATTTATATACTTGGCTGCTTGAAGATGGTCATAAATGAAAAATATCTGCATGTTTTTTAGATTGTATAAGTTTCAAGATACATTCTAATCGTCTAAAGATAACTTTAGCGAATATTTTAAATAGATTTGCAGGAGTTTTATTTATTTGTAGTTTTAACTATTTGAAGTGTCATCACTTTTAAGCAATATTGGTTTAATAGAATTAAACCACTGCTTCGGGTTTATTTCGTAAATACAGTATTAAACAACACTATTAGATATTGCATTAGTTTTCCACTGCCATCATGCATCAAGTTTCGAGCTACATTCTCTTTGAAATCGGTAGTTCTGCTTCTCAGTTCTTGATAGTACGTGCCATGAATATAATATCGTTAGTTCAATTTTTTGGTGTTTTGTTTTAACTTGCAAGTTTTTTGTTCGGTTCCTTTTCCGATAAGTTTCTATTATAAGTTTTCCTTCAGAATGCGTTTCTTTGCCAATTCCTAGAAGGTCTTCTTCTTCTCCGTAGTAGCAAAGACCTTCTTCTTTCTTTATGAATAATTTCTTGTCTGCTCTTCACGCAAAAACCAATTAGATGAATCTTTGCGATGCATTTTCTAGTTCAATATGTCTCTTTAGTCATAAAAGCTAGGTAGTTTAAGGTTCCATGTATAAAATACTTGATCAGTAACGGTATCCTTACTTCACAATTACCAAGCGTCTTTATTGAAGATTACACTTTAATTTCACCCCTTGAAACATTTTTTGACATAAATAAGCTTTGTGCATTATGAATGCCGGCAAAATTGGTCAAGTTTATAATGGCCAATGGGTTGCCTACCATTATGTCCAAAATTATACCACATAATTATAGGTAATAATTATTCATACAGAATTTGCGCATTTTAAAGTTGTCGCAGAAGTAGCATATGGAATAAAGATTCGTTATTTAAAAATGCGTTCTTTTCCTAAAATGTTGGAACAGTTGATATTCTGGTCATCAATATATAATTACGAAGTTATTTATTATAATTCATCTTTCAATGGTTATTATTGACGAATGAAGGTATCTATATATAAAATCACATTTTAAGGTGATTAATATGGAATCAGCGTCATACTAAGTGAATCAGCTAAGTTTATAAACACGCATACTTTTTGACGAGAAATGGGAAAAATCTTTCTATTCGGGGTTTTTATTATTTTCGGGGATGGAAAATATTTTAATGATTAAATAAATGATAATTAAATATACTCAGAATGTTTAGATACGTTTATTTGCAATTTATTTGCAATGATAAGGAGAAATCAGTAATTTGTTTGTTTTCTCTGCTAGCTTTTCTGTTAAGGTAAAGCGACAAACCAACTTTTTTTTTATTAAAGCTAGGAAGATTTGACATTTTGCAATCAATGTGTAATAGTTTGATAAAATGAGAAAATTGATTTTTTTTTTATTATACTTCGTACCAGTAGGGAAAGGTGTCATAATAATCAACAGTTTATTCTATACAATCTAGAAAGATGCGGTTGTGTTCGATGTAAAATCGTATAATAAAATAGGAAAATTTTTGTCAAAGTTTCATCTGCTAGAATTTTTACGGCGTGTGACTGATTTTGCTAGTAAATCTTTATAATAAATATAAGGAACATTAATTCTTTGACATCGAATTAACGGTTCACGTATTTCTGAAACACGGTCATCGTAATAAGTTAACCCGACAAACCACTAAAAAATAATTTAATATAATTATTTATTTTTTCAAAAAAATAACATAATACTTCCGATATCGATAGTTATAACTCGGAAGTAAATATGTGATTTGGATATCATGTGAATTTTTTTACGCTTATGAACTAGAAATGCGCTCAGTATTGGTTTTCTACTTATTTACGAAAATGAAAATATTCGGTATTATTTTTGCATAAAAATATTTTTTTTAAATCCTGTTTTCTTTAACTGCAGAAAGACTTAACCTATTTCATTCATCATTTTACTCCCTTTATTTTTGCTCGTAGTGTCTTCTTGTCTGCCGAAAAAACTTTATATCGAATTTTAACAAGCTGAAAATTTGCAGTTAGGCTTGTTGTCACAATAAATTCGATATATCAAATTTTTGTTTTGTATTTAATTTTTTATTTTTTGAAATTTTTTAATTACATGATGGTAAACTGAATTTACAAAGAAAGCTGCCGAGTATAAAAACACTTGGTTTTTATAGTTTGGTTTTTTATAAAAATTTAGTATAAATTCGAATAATTTTAATTCAGTTGTGTTGAAAAGCTTATGGATTATCATTTTTTTGTGGTGTACTTATTGAGATTCTCGAATGAAATGCCTGTAGTAACCCAGTTCCTCTCAATACAAGAATGCCCATTCCACCCATTCGATTAAAAAAATTATATCACCAATACTGAACCATTCGTATTTAGAATGAACTGATTATCCATCAATATGAAAATGAGGAGCTGACTTTAAAACGAAAAGTTTTATATTTATTAAGAACGGTTTTATCGGATATAAGAGAGTATATCTGCTAAAAAATTGTAATAAATCCATATTTAAAAATAAAAAATTCCGATTTTCGTATGGTAAATTTTTCCAGAAGAAAACATACATTTTCTTAAAAAAAAAATTGTGAACATGGGATTTTCGTTCTTATTTTAGGTAAAAAATTGTAAAAAAATAAATATTTTTAACATTAAAGCTCAATACAACATTAATTATTATGGAGGTTATAATAGACATTCCAATAATGCCTAAAGACTAAAAACGTGCTTTGATCAATTTATTTCCTCTAGAGAGTATTTTGGACTTTTGATTGTAGTATGCGCACACGTTGTTTTTAGCCATTAAAAAACACAGATAGTGCATATTAATTACAAATTTTTTTTCACAAACAGATTTGATTCATTCATTTGTACAAATATATTTTCCACATATGTTGATTGTTTGATTGGTGTTTCCCATGTCGATTTACGTAATTGATCTATTTATTTATTAATAGTACCTAGTAGTTATATAATATATACATATATGTATGTATAATATGGCGTCAGGTGATACTGACAGTTTAACATCAATTAAACATGAAAATAACAACTATGGCATTACTATTTTACAGAAATTAATGTATAATAATTATAAACATAAAATAATTATTATACATACATTTATATGTATGCTTATTTGCACATTTTAACTTTACATCAATAAAATACACTGTCAATAATGGACACAAAACTTCCTCGCGGTGTACGAATATGTTTACTTAAGTAACTTTATGTCTGGTATGTCTACAACGAATAACTTTCAATTTGAATATGGGATGAATTTTTTTTTTTTTAAGACCAAAAGTTAAACATAATAAAAATTTATTTCCATGTTAAAAAGTTGAATATTTTTGTATTGTTAGAAAACATATTAACACGCTTAAAACTAAACACTGATATCACAAAATAGTTATTTGATAAATCGATTTAGCAATATTAACAAAATAACATTTAACGACACCTAAATCAATCAACAATTAATTGGCAGAGAAAAAATTGGCAGGAAATTATAACAAAGTGGATTAAAATTCAACGAAAAATTAAACGTTTGACATTAAAATCTTCAATTTAAGGATAATAAACAAATAAATAATTAATCATTACTACAGAAATAAATTTTTTTAAATCTGTTTAAAGATGGTAGATGGCATTAAGTGTTACTATCATGCAGAAAATCCTACGAGAGGTGTTGTTTTTTCGAGAGCTAAGAGAGTCCCTTCTCTTTCTTAGGAATTATTTAATCTGAAGTTGCTATTGCTATTGCTTACTGTATCTTTGTATCCATAGTAACAATAAATTGAATTCTACATGTATAAATTTTATATACCTTTGGAATTGTTTTACTATTTTCCCCCGAGTAAGCAGAATAATCAATTCGAAAAAAATTATAATTAGTGATGAAAAATTACAACATGCATCTATACACAAAATTCTATGAAAATTGTATCGAGATTTATATGAAAATACACAATATCAAATATATTTTATTAAATAGCTATATCTGTAAAACGGCTTGGCCAATTAAGAATTTAATTTACGAAAATATCCTTTCCTCATTTGAAGAACATACAATTTTTTGTTTCAGTTAACTGACTTGACTATGTTTTACCCGTTTATTCGTTGCAATTTTCGATTTTTATTTAATAAAATAAGTTCTTGGATGATTGTGACACAATTTAAGCTATTAATGTAAATTTATACCACTTATATACATATAAACTGTCACCAAAATCATATGAATCGTTCACAATATATCTGAATTTAAATAAAAAAATGAAGTTGCGAAATCTATATCTCTGGAATGGAAATAGATAGATGAGTTTTTTCTAAAATGAGACTGTTCACCAATAATTTATGTTTATTGGTCATGCAGTTATACGCGTTCGTGTAAATGAGTTTCAAAGACCACAAATCTACGGACACGAAAAGAAACATGCTCAGAAAGTCCGAAAACGTCAGCATACAATTTTTTTTTCCAAATCTCGAACACAATACTTCCGATATCGTAGATATAACTTGGAAGTAATACACCTACAGGATGTTTCCGAGATTTCTAATTCTGTAGTAGGGGAGATAGTATAGAGTTTTGAGTAGATAATTTAAATACCTTTTAATTAAATAGAATAAAACACACAGCCCATAATGAACACATAAATTAAATAGCTATATTCCTAGCACGTCTTCAAAGAAAAGAATTTTGATATAAGATGTAAAAATATATTTTCTACATTTCAAATTATTAATTTTTCGGTCAAAATAATCAATTTCTACAAAATTTTAATCACTGAAGTAAAGTTGCATCATGCGCCTACATATAAAATTTTAAAATAAAAGTAGAATTATTTAACTTAAATAGCTACGTTTTAAGTTGGAAATGGCGTAAAAATTATATTTTCTACATTAATAAAACATAATATTCTCTGTGATAGTAAGCTTCATTTTTTACATGTTTAATCGTTTCGATTGTTCTTTAAAACCAAATTTCTAAAGTTAACAATTCAGACGCAATTTAGTCTACTAATGTAAAACTACACCACACATGTACAATATCATCTTCATTGGTTCATAAGTGGGTGAATTGTTCACGAGATATCAATATTTATGTGAAAGAAACGTATGTTTCAAGCGATATATCACCGGAACTGAAATTGATAGATGAAATGTTTCTAAATTGGTACCATCCAGAATATCTTCAGTATTGTTTACCACAAATTTATAAATATTCATTAAAAAGTTGTTAAGTCGACAGACCTGAGGACCGACCGACTGACGGACACAATACGAAAGTCAGGAATTCCCATAGCGTTGCCGTATAGAAAAATAAAATGTAAACGGAGCAAAATAAAAAAAAACTTGTTTTTTAAATCAGGAAAACGATACTTCGAAATAAAATAATAACTTAATATAAAATTAAAAATAATTTGTATAACCTCGAAAGTAAAACTAAATGAAGCAGATTCATCAATTGGAGGGGGGGGGTGTTGGTTTGACAAAATCATAAGTAAAAAACCATATATTCATATAGAAGGGTCATTGCTATGGTGATTTATATCTGCCAAATGATCAGAAAAATTTTTACATTAGTTTGAGAGAGTTCCACTAGCGTTCTATCAGGTTTTGGATGTTCCGCTTAAACATTACTAAACAAATTTTAAGACTGCATTAAATTACTTATCTGACTTATATCCTGTAATCTCACACATTATTTTTCATTGAAAAAACGCCATGGAACTCGATTTCGTGCCGTTACCTTTATTTCCTTATGATTAATTCGTGTTTTTTTTTTGTTCAAGGATTCTTCATCAAGTATTAAAGTATTACAGAGTATGGCAACTTTCCATCTTATTTGGTAATGCCGTATCCCTGACGTTTTCCTTTCACAAAAATATCGCCTCAGTGTGTTTAGAAAACAATCATATTTGCGTTTCTTGGAGGAAAAACCCAAGTAACGCTATTTATAATTCAGGAACAATTATTTACCAATACATTTCCCTTAACCTTACCCAAAGTGAATATAGCTATGCATTGTAAAAGTTTCGACCGTTATACATAACAAATCCTTTCATGGAAAATTTAATTAGAATTTTGTACAAATGAATTAATAACAAGACCGGTTAAAAGACTCTCTTGATGCAAAAATAAGTCAACATTTACTGATTCATTCCAAAATTTATGACAATGTAAACCACGAAATACTAAAAGAAAATATATATTTTAAAATGGAGTCGCGGAAGATATTCTACTCTTTCCCATTTTGATCAACATGTATATTGAACGCATCTTTGAAGGACATGGAAAGAATAAACTACTAATCTTGGAACGTAAATAACCATGAACCATGCATATTACAACACACTGATTGCGTATAGAGAAGAAATACTAAAAATTTACAAGTAAATTTTGTACTTTAAGTGAACAGATGGATTCAATGCGACTCTTTCTTTTTGCGACTTGCACATTGTCATAGCAAACAAACCCAAAATAATTTATTTAAATTTCTTAAAGAAAATTTGACCTAATAAAATGATAAAAAGTTTTAACACTATATAAAAAGTGCTTCAATGTAAGAATGATGATTTTAAAAAGTGTGCAAAAACCATGATGTTGGCGAAAAATATAAGAAATGGACTGCAGAAGTTATACCTTGAATGATATGGAAGCAATATTTTGAAAACCACAAGTGGTTAATAGCATTTACAAAATGGAGAACTTTTAACCAAATTTTACCATACATGAAATAATAACTTTACACTTATCTAAGCCTCATACAGACAGACAATTGATAAGTGTTTATAGGTATACATTAAATTTCAATTATTGATTTTATAATTACATATGTTTTTCTGTTGCACATATTGGTAATTATACATAGGTAATAGCATTTTCTATAGCAGTTCACTGCATCACCAATTCATAACTTGCAAAATCTATTATAAAGTGTTGCATTTCTGAATCCACTTCCTCACTCATGTGCCAGAAAGTGGCAAAAATATTTAAATCTTCCGTCAATTAAAAATTTACTGCTAATAAAAGACTCTCAATCAATAAGCTAATAAATACACAATGGCAGCACCACTTTTAGTGTTACCAATAATCCAATGTATATAATTTCCCTATCCTTTGTTTGTTTCAAAAAAAAAAAAAAAAACAATGCGTATGACCGGTTTAACCTACTAAAACAATATTAATATTTCGTGAAATAAAACGCACCATTACAAGTTTTAATCAGATTGTAAAGTTTGTTTCACTTAAGTCATTTATTACTTCAATTTTTTCCCAATATTTGTTATAGTAACTTTTTTTATTAATGAATATTCCCAGTTTTCTACATATTAATGCCTACACGGATTTGGTGTCAAATTGTATTTTCTTCTTCTTTTGTACATCATATCCGTTATATATTTCTCATAAAAAACATCACTGCGTTATTGCTGAACGATTAAGATTTTCGTTCATACCTAACCATAAACTAGTTCAACTCTAACGCTATCTATTCACATTTCTATGACTCATCACACGGTGTGTTTCTTAGGTTATATAAATAAATACAACTGACAACAGCTTTATCTTATTAAAACTGATTAGAAATTCTTTTATTTTATTCTTATACAATCTCCGACGCACTGCTAGGTTTAAGCTAGTTTCAGCGCTAATACAAGTTTTAAGACTTTCAGATATATACTGGTTTAAGCACCCAGCAAACAAGCAAAGACTACAAAATAAAGAATGTGTTAATACTTCTTTAAGATGTCTCAATTATGACGTCGTGATGATTTCTTTTAAAGAAGTCATAATTAAGAACTCGTATTAAAGAAGTATTTAAGTGAAGTCTTTAAGAGGTATTTTTTATAATATGAGCTCTGTTAGAAGTCGGAATTATGACTGCTTAAAGAATTGTTTTCTCCAAATTCATAAGAAGACTATTTTCTTCGCCTCGGCGGTTGTCAGAACTATTAGTTTTTGTTTTATGTTCTTCGATATTTGTTTCTTTGTTTATTAAAAATTAATTTGGTGGATTATCGTAAAACCAAAGAAAAACGAAGAATAAGACAATATACAAGCGAATACCCCAATACAATCTCACCTTTAACGATTTGGTTGAAAAATATTGGTCAGATTCTATTTAAGTTCTATTCTAAGTTCCCAAATTTATCAAAGGTGAAAAATTTTAAAAATTTAAAAAAATTCGAGCATAATATGAATGGTCATTGTGGTGTAATGGATAGAATAATGGACTCAATACCACTGTTCAAAAATAGGTACATTCTAGAAAAAATTTTAAAATAGTTAAAAAAAATATATATGAACTATTTTCATAGTGTAAGAAACGAATTATTTTAGTAGTCAGAAAAAAAAAAGTTTAAGCATTTTTATTTGTTATATATTAAGGTGTTTAATGAGTGGCTCCTCATTCGACGTCTTAATGACTTCTTTAGGTGTTAAATAAGTGGCTCATTCGACGTCTTAATCACTTCTTAAAGGGGGTTCATTTTGAAGATAATTCTAACGTCCAAACCATTAAAAGGAATTCTTTAAGAATTCTTCCAGAAGACATATTGCTATATTACATATTGGGTGAAAATTATGGTTATATTCAAGTTGGGATTTTCAAGAAAAGTGAACGAAATTCTACAGTGACTGGTGTTTTTGCTACACATGATTTTGGTTTTCATAATATTCCTTTAGGATGTACTGGTGATTCTATACAAATCATTTATAAATCTGACAAATATATAAGGAGATAGTTTCAATCATGTACGTATTTGAAAAAAAAATTCTACCATAAAATGAATACCTCAAAATTATGTGGTGCGTATTTGTCACAAACTCAACTCTCCCTGGTAACATAGATAGTATATTTGGTAAAGACAGAATAGAGTAGTTCATTATTTGGCGTTTTATAACAATTTCTGCAAAATATCAGAAGAAAAATATTACTTATAGTTTATTAGTGGTCTTACTGCGGGGCTATCGATAAACCCAGAAATATCGAACATTTGTAAATATTGTCGTTGAAGAACTTGGTTATATTTATATTTTGTTGTTTCTAATCTGCAAATTTATAACATTTCGAAATGAAATAATTTTACCAATTATATCTCTTTTTTGGATCACATAAATTTCATAATCTATTTAAGAAAATATTTGGTTCCAGTGTCATTTTGCACAATACATACATTACATTATATAATTATTTCCTTGGTATGCAACATATATTATTAGGCTAAATAAAACAATGACGTCCAAGTATGCTTAATGAAGCAATGCAATGGTGTAAACTATGAACAGTTAAACTAAGGTATGGAAACACATTTAATATTCTGTAAGCATAACGGCACCTTTACAAACTATGTGTGTAACAACGATTTGAATCTAATTAAATGGGGCAAATGTCGACTACATCTAAATGAACTGTTGGAAAAGATTGCTTTAAGGATTCGCAATAAAAGAAATATACTAATATAATAAGAAAAAATTTCACATCTTTATTTTTGTTTTGTCAAAGGTAAGATATTCAATTTTAATGAAAAAAGTTAATGGATACTTTTGCTTTTATTCCATTAACCAGATATTTGTAACGAAAACAATTTCACCTAAGTATGTGCACAAAAATGGACGCAGTTTAGAACAATTAATATTTTTACCTATTTTATATTATTAATTAATTAATTGTATTGAGCTTTAATTTGTGGAATTCCATAATGATTAAAATTAAGAAATTTGATAAATTTTTTAATATTTAATTAACTTTTAGTTTTTTAGTTAATTTCATAATTGAAATAAAGAAAGTTTTAAGCTATAAAAGTTATAATTGTTTTATTTTATTTGATTATAGACTTATTTCATTATAAATTATTTAAGCCAGGTACAAGCCAATGAAAATTTTAAGGTCTTCAGCTGTTACAGTTGGAATTAGTAAATCGTGCCTTCGAAAAAGATTAAAACTGGACTGTGTTCCCTCGTCTATGAGTCGTTTTAAACCAAAATTTAATGAAACACAAGTAGCTGAGTTTTAATCACATTGTAAGGAAATGGGTGAAAGATATTTTGAATTTACCATCAGCGATTTGAGGCATTTGGCTAATGAATACATTACGGTTAATAAAATAGAAAACTGTTTCAATATAATGTACAAAATGAAGGATCGTGATTGGGTTCTAAGTTTTTTGAAACGAACCAATATCTTAGGTATTCCGCTATCGGTGGCAGTTAGCTTAGTTCTAGCCATCGGTTACAATAGAAAACAACAAAAATTGTTTATAAAATTTGTTGGAATTGTATGTAAAATATAATTTAGAACCAAATAAAATTTATAACATGGACGAAACGGGGAGGAGCACTGTACCTGGAAAACACCCAAAATTATTACACGAAGAGAAAAAAAGTCGCTCAAATTCTGAAACAATAAAATAATATTTTTGTCCTTTGTGCAAAGGAAAATACCTAAATCCTCTAATCGAAGACAAGTATTGTGCTTATCTTGTCATGAACAAGGCACTTTACATGTAAGGAGGTTTTATTTGTGACTTTTGTAATGAATAAAAAATTTCGCCTTTCATATTTTATAAAAAAAAAAAAAAAAAAATTATAAGAATTTTTAATTTTTTTAAAAATAATATTCATAAAACAATAGAATACCAAAGTTTTGTATACTATTAGAAATAAAAAAGGTGTGTTACATTTGGAATTAAATTTCAATACGAAAAATATAAAAGTATTTGTTTTTTTAAATTAACCCACATGCATTTAGTTATCCCGTGCAAACGGTTGAGTAAATGCATTTTACTTAAACGCGATCACTTTAGCAGTGATGGTTAAGTCAACGCGTTTACCCCATATGATTGAGCACATTTTCCATTACCCTTCATCAACTGAATGCATTTTGCTTAGTTCTACTGTATCGTTAATTATTGAAAAACGAAAATGTTTTTTATTTTGTTTTCATGTTGATTGAATGCCGAAAGAGTATGTTATTAGAAAATCATATTTTTTGTTTTTGTTGCCTTTATACTTTATACAATGAGAGCCTTCATTTACAAAAGTACGCAAACTTTACCCTACTGATTGGATATTGCTAAAAGCTTGCCAAAAAAAATTGGGCTAATTAGGCTCGAAATACTACGCACACGAAGTTGCAGATACCAAGTAGTTAAAAATAAATACAAAACACATCAGAAAAAACTTTGTCCCCTTTAAATTTTAAGAATAAGCATCCAAAAATTAGGATAAATAATTTACTTCACTTAAAACCTTTAATATAGAGTTAGCTTTCCCAAATCATAAAAATTTACTGTTAAATTCTATGCATACAAGATTTACTATGGGTGGTCTGTCCATAAGTATATCTTATCATTTATAAATATAATGCTAAAAAGATTTATATTTGATATCTGAATAGCAAATACTAAACTTTCGTAAATAGCTTAGTTATGATTAGTGTAACAACTCTTCTACAACAATTTGGACAATTGGGCTGTTTTTTTATTTTCGAATATCGGATTTTTTTTTATTGTTCCTACAAGCTTCAAATTAAAAGACATCCGCTTTTTTCTTTTTTGTTATGGTAGCAGGAAGAGAATGGTAGATACTATTTTGTTTGCCATCTGATACAACCAATTCCAATGTCCGAAAACCTGAAAATTGTGAAAAATATTTATCAATGATATTATATGCTTAGAGGCACCGGTACTAATTACACATATCTGTATATCTGTAGATGTAACTAGAATAATAATGGCAACGTTTTCAATACACCTTTGATACAAACATATATTGTATTGGACAATTATAATTACAGCTAAATATTATTACTACACAATCCATTCACTACTCAGTATGGTATTCGCGAGAGAAATGATGAGTAGTCAAATTGAGAATTAAACAAGATCCCTTGAGTCCAAAATATCATTTTAGTATGATGTTGTAATTTAATAAGATTAGTGTAATGTTCGTTATTGTTTCTATGCATATATATACATACAGGAAGTGTTAGATAAAATTTACAGGAAATTTTCCGAATACCTATGCTATTAGAGGAATTTTTTATTTTAAAGCAATCCGACATAACAAAACAAGACATTAAAAGATATTTTTGTAATTTTTAAATAGCAAAATGGTTAAAAAATAGATACCTCTAATTATGGTGGGGTCGGGCAAGACTTCTCTCTTGTCTTGGAAGCACCGTCGACTAAACAAAACCGTTTTTCGTCTGATATTTGTGTGATTGGCATCGAGGTATTTTCTTGGAATACTCAGGGACTTAAAACATCAGTTATTTTTAATCTTTGCTCAAAATCAATTTTTAAATGTATTAAATTCGTTTAATGTAATATATTAAATTCGTATTAAATGTATTAAATTTCTAAAATCAACTTTGGATACACGTGAGTTTTGAAAGAAAGTTTTTCGTACCGTTTTTAATTAATTGTAGAAACTGTTTGTTTTAATGTAGAAGAAGTTTTTACTCCAAAATTTGTAGTTGGAGAACGTGCATTTTTATATTTACATTTTCATTTTTCCGAAATATGATTGTATAAATTATAATTTGGATTATTTGTACCTGTGAAAGAGCAACAACTATCACATGAGCCTTTTGATCATGACATAAATTACGCAGAATATATAGACTGACATGATTAGTATTATTGAAAAACGAATTGGAGTTATTATAAGTCATTTAAGAGTAATTACCAGAATTACCCGGTAATAACTGACACGAAGCGTGAAAAGTTTCCGGACTTACTTGGCATAAACTTTAATTAACAATAAAATTGCATCTAATTGAATGAAATAAATTTAAATGAGCAAGTGAAGCTTATGAAGTTAAGTCGGAAGAATTTGGAAAATTATAATTAGGAATAGGTTTGAAAATAATTATTGATACTGTCTTGAGTATCTCCAACCAATTCGTAGCCAACTCCATCTTATAAAAGGTTCCCAAATCATGGAACGCACAGTGGTTTAGTGAAACAACATAACAAAAACAAAAGAAAAAAATACTAAACATCTTTATTTAACGTTTTCTATGTTTTAACAACAAATTATATGCGAGTGCGCAGAATCGCTGGCAGTCGGAAATTAGAACGATGACTAGAGACATTAAAAAGGTCTTCTCGTCGGGGCATTCGAAGAATCAACATCATGTTCTTACTTAAGACCTTCAAGAAACAATATGTGAAAATTTTACAACCGTAAACAACGCCATTTTGTTCAACAACAAATTTTCAAAACGGTCAACATGAATTTGGGTTTGGTCATCTACGTATTAAATATAGGCCATTCTGGTAGTATTCGACGAGGATGGAAACATATTATTATCAAACTGTTAAAAAAGAGGTGCCAGTTTGGTATGGATAATGGTTAATCTATTTTTGGGTCATTTTTATAACGTGGTATGATTGGTTGCAAGTACATGCCTTAAATCAACATATTATCTGGAAATGAACAACAATTTGGTTATGCAGTTTTATTTTTATTACAATTACAATGTGTTTCATGAGCTGCTGGATTACAATTCAATTTGGCTACTTTTGTTACTAGACTCATAAGGTGATAGCGTTCGATCCGGGCTACCGGTTGAGGTGCACGAGCATTAAGGTAATTATTAATATAACAGAACTTGTAATTAATAAAACAGATTAAAATACCATTGATTGTTTTACGTTGAATTGAATTTTTTTTTAAGTTGCTGACAAGCCCCAACAGAGAATGCCATACTAAAGTTGTGGGTGAATATACGCATAGTAAAAGTTTTCAAAACAAATGTTACAGTACTAAGACTCGAAAACGTCTTAGACAATAAGCCGATATTGAAATTATTCCACAAACATTAGAAATATAGAAGTATCCCAATTCAAAAATTTTTAATTATCAAACCAACAAGTTTGGTTTGCTCGGTAGAATCGTCCAATTCAGCTTCGAAACGATCCACGGAAACTGACAAGAAAAATTTTTGTTTTAAATTGTTCATGTTATAGTACTCATCCAATGTTGGCATTATGCCGTCAATATTAGAATAGACTTAGCTGAGGTTTTTTGAGAATATTTGTATCTGCCGCATACAAAAAAATTTGCGAATCACTGCTAATTCGAGGCATATCATTGATAAAAAGGATTGGGCCAAGATGTATGTATGTATGTATGTTCCACCAAAGCAGCTAAACTATAGTACGGATTTTGATGAATGACGTGTTCATCGATTCGTTATTACAGTCATTAAAACTTGAATAACTCGAATTGACCTCTTGCATTTTTTATTCAATATTACGCATTTCAAAGAATAAAATTTGGAAAACGGTTGATCCTAAAGGCCATCCCTGCAACTTCCCGCTAATTTCATACCTAAGCACTTAAAATTTAACATATTACAATGTTTTTGAGCTAAAAATTTGGTTTTTGAGCTTTGATGTTAAAAAACACTTATTACCGAATATTTCGTTAACGATATCTCTCGAACCAATCAACCGATTTTTACGTTCTTGGCGGCGATCGACGCGGTTTTTAGCTTAAATTATCAAAAACGATCCGAAAATAAATGTCGAAGTTATGTACGATATCTCTCGAACGAATCAACCGATTTTAACCGGAATGATGGTGATCGACGTGGTTTATCAAGGTTAAGATCTTTTTGGATTGATCGATACAGCCGTTTAAAAGTTATTCCAAAAAAACCATTGTTTTTTTTAGATTTCTTGGAATCTACTTCTCCGAATCGGTTCAAATTTTCAGGAAATCTTTCAAATCGGTTCAAATTTTCAGGAAAGTTTTGTCAAATCGGTCAAGCCGTTTAAAAGTTATAAGCGGGTCACATACTTACATACACACACGCACACATACACACACATAGACTTGCGTTCCATCGAAAGAGCAAGATCAAATTACACATGATAGAAGGAAGGAAGATAGCACCTTAGCCACCAGAAGGAAAAGCAATAGTTATATCCTCCCCCCACGAAGTAATGCCTGACGGCGGTTTCCGTGAGGGATACGAGGACAGAAGAAAAGGGGTTTAGGGTTAAGTGAGTGTCTGCGTTAGCGTTGAGTTTCTGATGACGCTGCGTCGAGTCTACACATATCCAGGCGATATGCCTGGAATCCGTAAAAAGTATTCCCCCCTCTTAAAAAAAAAACACCTACACATACATACAGACAGGGTGACACCCTCACAGAAACCGTCAAAATAGTTTTCTAGGACCTTAAAACGTCAAGATCTGATCAAAACACGATTTTTGCAAAACGGGGTAAAACCAATAACTTCTCGATTTCTGAAAATTTTTAATTTTCTTAGCGAGAAGTTAAAAATAATTTTTAACCTCTGCTTTTTCTGTTCGAACTTCCACCATATTGGTATTATTTTTATTTTATATAGCCTATAACTCCCGAACTGTAATAAAGAACCGACCGACACGTCAATCATCATATCGATTCAGTAGTTTACCTGCTTTAATGGAACTCATGTGTATACCCACATACATACACACTTCCATACATAGACTGCTAAAATCATTACCCAGCCTTTTGATTTTGCCGTGATCGGGTTGAAGTTGGAGATTGTAAAAAATTTTTTATTGGAGCATACATTAATAGAATTTACTTTACCTCAAAATATTTTATTTTGTACCAATAAGTCAAAGTAAAGCCACTAATTTCTGCGAAATAAAATCACAACTACGGCAAAGACAGAAAAGGGTTATAATTTAATCAGTGTATGTATGAATTGTACATATGTATTCGCTTTTACAATCCGAGTGACATGGAATAATGAGAATACTATCAATAAGGCAGATGTTATATCCAAAAAATTTAAAACTCAATTTTTTTTTTTATCAAATGTGTCTTATTGGGGTATGAAATAAATGAACTCAATTAGTACAGATACAAAATATATACATTAATAGCATCCACTTATCCCCAAAATATTTAAAGTAAAAAAACTAGTTTAAAAGAATAAAACCCTCATAATGTGCTCTTAATTTACGAGACAAGAAAATATTATTATCTGGTATTTGATAATGTGATGTCAAGAGGATAGCCGAGGTATTATGCTACTTTGCCGAAAGTGTTCTTTGTACTAAACATATTACAGGTGACAGGTGGCATAGATGCGACCACGGCTATCGTCTGGACAGAATATTAATTACAAAAAATTGTTTAAATTTGGTTTTTTTTTCTATAAATTGGATCTACTCGTAGACTCGTAGTGGGATTAAACCCGAAAAATTTTGTGAAATAAAAGTCGGTTTGCAAATAAAATAAAAGTAAAATTAATTTATTTTTACCTGTAACAAAAAACTATCATATTGGACTTCCAAATTTTGAAGCTCTCAACAACCAATTAATATTTATTTTTTATTATAACAACCTTAGGTTTTATTATGGACAATGGGGAAGGCATTGCTGTACCAAACGCCGTTCTTAAAGAAAGTGCCTTTTTAGTGACATGCGCATATATGGGCATTATAACTACTATCGAAAATAATAGTAAAATATGCTTTGTTGCAAGCGATCCTCAAGAATATAATTATTGAGGTGATTTTCGAACCAATTTCAACGTATACTTTTTTTAGATTTAGAAATATACAAAAAGTTGAAAATGTGTACTATGGCGTTATAGACCAGAATAACACGAAGAAATAATTCGGTACATTCAATCAAATTTCAAAACGCAACTTCTACATGCTATCACAATTGCCAGGTAAGCAATATGCAATATAAAATTTTTAAATTAAAAGTTTTCCAAAGTCCGATCTTTTTAGCAGCACATTTTTCGAAGACGAGAATGTGTATTCCAATATAAAAAAAATATTTTAGTTGTAAGTTCGATGTTAACTGTAGCACGTTTCTTGAAGTCGAGGTTGTGTTCTCCAGTATTTATTTTTAGAAACAACTTATTTTTGTCGAATTATGTAATTTAAAGTAAGCTTTATTTTTTCTACTTATAATTGTTATTTTAAATTTGTTTTAGGTTGGTGGTAAATCTTATATATATTTAAATGAGCAATTCTTGTATATATATAATTGGAATCTCGGAATCGGCTCCAACGATTTTCATGAAATTCAGTATAAAGGGGGTTTCGGGGGCGATAAATCGATCTAGCTAGGAATCATTTTTAGAAAATGTCATTTTATTTGTGTTTTATCGATAATTTTTTATAATGTAATGATATATTTGTTTAATATTTATAGTCATATAGTCATTGGAGTGGCTAAGTGGTAGCGTGCGAGGCTCTTATACAGAGATCCCGCGTTCGAATCCCGGCTCGACCGACGTGTAAAATTAATTTCTTTTTAATTTTATTAATTTTAAACCCAACCCTACCCAACAAAACAACACAATAAAGTGAATAATATTTTTCAAAGAAGATTTTGTTATTATAATTGTATAATTTTTTATGATGTAATAATATATTTGTTTAATATTTAAAGTCATTGGACTGGCTAAGTGTTAGCGTGCTGGACTCGTCTTCCGCCTCGACGTAATATAATTTTCAAAAAACACAATTTATAAAAATTTAAAAAAAATACCGAGCAAAGCTCGGTCATCCAGATAATTTAAATTAAACGTTAAAGATTAAGTTTTTAATGAAATAGATATTTTAATTAATCAAAATGTGTAGAAGAAAATAGTTGAACCAATTTTAACGGAAAAGGGATGATTTTAAAGTTTAAAATCCGAAACGTTGTGCTGACGAAAAAAAATTAGATCATCAGTTTATAAAAAATAACGACAAGCGGCCCAAGAACTCAATAAAAGTTGAGGTGGATCTAATTAGTTACTCACAAAGCTATAGTATTTTATGTCTAGGCAATTACTGCATTTGGCATTTAAAAAAATCCTTTTAAAATATTTACGGGGCAGTAAAATGTTACCAAATTAACTATTTCCAAATCATATCTATATAAAAATCGTTATCTTCTACACAAAAAATAACCAAACGTTTTACTGGAAGTTTGAGTCCAATAAGTAGGTAAGTTAATATAGATAATATTCTATTCATGTTAATTGAGTCTTATGTTTTCTGTACACACTTTAATAATAACAACACAATTACTGTACAAACAATTAAAACAAATCATTCTCAAGTGTATTCAAACAATAAAATTTCGAATTAATTTCTCTTGGAAACCAACCACCACCATCTTACTCTATCTATTTTTTATACCCTATCTACATGGTTTACGTAGTAATAGTGTTATACCAGGGTAGATAATTTTTGAAAACAAAAAAAATTATAGTTGGATGAAACCAATTAGAAATGCAAGATAATATGATAAAAATGAAAGGAAAAATAAATTACGGGCGATCTGAGTTCGGAAAGTAGGAGGGGGTGAGTTTTTAAAGGGTAAAATTCGGTTTATCTGAATTTCCGGCAAAACTACAAGTCCTATGGAAAAAAATTAAATGGCAAAGTTGTAGGTAAGAAAAAGATCTACAACATTTTTATTTACACTTTTTTTAAATAACCTCAAAATTTATGTGAAAAATTGAAATAATAGTTTTTGGTTTTTTATTTTTTTTCTCCGAAATTTGGTGAAAACTTATCTTTTTATGTTCCAAATACAATACAATTTTTTTGATTTAAAATATTCATTTTTTCTTATTTTGAATAAATATCGAAAAAGCACCCTAATTTTTCATCGAAAAATTTTCAGTTTATGTGAAAAAAGTGTACATACAAAAATTGTAGATTTTTTTATTATCTACAACTTTGTCATTTAACTTTTTCCATACAACTTTTAGTTTGGCCGGAAATCGAGATAAATCGTGTTTTATTCTTAAAAACTTACCCACTCCTGCTTCCCGAACTCAGGTCGCCCGTAATTTATTTTTCCTTTCATTTTTATCATATTATCTTGCGTTTCCAATGGGTTTCATCCTACTGTAATTTTCTTCCACTTTTTATCATTTTTTAAGGCTTCTACTCTGGTCTATGTAGCATAATTAGATCCAAGATATTGTAAATTTTTAAAAATTGCCTAAGAATGAGAACTATTGGCTTCCAGTCACTTTTTTTAAAAACACAAACAGCTCTATATTTATTTCCATATCTGGTATTTTTTTTAATTATTGAAACAAAAATTGTTCAAAGTGTTCAAAGCTTCTGTATTGTTTGATTATTATTCCGTTTCGGTGCCACACGATGCGGCAAACGTTTGATTCAAATGTTGGTCTTCAACTTTGGATTAAATATTCGATAATTTGCAATGGCATACACGATGGAACCTGCTACACAGGCGAATGTTGAATGTAATACATCTGACACAAATGTTGGTTCAATTTTTTGTGGGAATTAACTACATGTTTAAATTTGGTTAATATTGATTATAACATCTTTTGTATTAAAAATAAATTAAAATTTATTATAAATAATTTAATAAACGAAACAATTAGTAAATATCAATAAATTATTATTTAACAAAATAAAATAAGCAAAAATTAGGCTTACTCAGGGCTATTTTATATAGCCGGTAGTCGCTTGTCAACTAGTCGTACGGTAAGGCCTTGAAAGCTTTTTTTGACATATATGGATATAAATGTCAAAAATAGTTGTCTATGCGCTGGTATACGTGTAGCTGACAAGCGACTACCGACTATAAATCTTTATTAGAAGCATGCGTGTAACGGTATTTCCAAGGTTTGTCCAATATTTATTTAAGTCTTACAAAAACACGGAAGAAAGTTCGTTTATTGGCCACACTATGCGTCCAACAATCAAGTGTCCAATGCTGGAAGATGTTGAACTCATCCTGTTGCACCAATTTTAAATAAATATTGTAAAAGATACAGACTTTCGAAAAAAAAATTATCATTTCCCCCATATATCCTTATTTATGAGTTTAGCGGTAAGTTTTGCATAAAAATTAAAAAATTTTATAAATCTATTTTGAAAAACTACGAATACAAATATACAAATTTTATTAAAAATAAATATTAATGTTTAAATAATTTCATATACAAAATTTAACACAATATGATAGAAGTATTTGATTTATGAGTAATTCTCATTACAGTTTATTTTTGTTTTTAATACAAAATTTGAGACAATATTGAGTTATTTTATGCTTTATTAAACTAGAAATAATAATTTTTTGATTAGCTAGCGAATTTTCAAAACATTTCAGCATCAGTGTTTTAACTCTTTTCGTGAACAGAATTCGTAAAATGTCGTAAATATACAGTCCTTACAGTTAAGTTATAGTAATGAACTCATTTATAGTAATGATAAATATTGTATATATATTTATTAGCTAAGATAAATATTGTATATATATTTATTAGCTAAGATAAATATTATATATATATTTATTAGTAATATATGTATTTATTAGCTAAATTTGAGCTGAAGTTGTCAAATCTAAATAATTCAAGAAAATATTTCAAACAACAGTTGTATGTTTTCAAAAAAACAATAATTTTTTTTCTATTTGTAATGGTTTAAGGATTGGGTCATGGATCACATGGATCATAGATCCATTGGATCGAATAAATCGATTTTGCTTATTCACAAAATTATTAAACTCACTTTTTAAGTCTCATATACGGCAACAAAATATCTATTCGTTTTTAACTTATCTGGATAACGAACGCACAAACAGACATCCGAAAACGGACTAATTAGTATTTTGTTTGTTTCTTCAAAATTTTCGTTTCAAATATTACACAGAAATTAAAATCCTCTGTCATACTATGTGAAGTATTATAAGTAGTCATTGGGGGTGTTGATCGACGGTGTTGGAAATTAAAATGCGGTGCCAATACCGTTTTTCAAAAGTTAGGATACCGCTCTTTTTTTTCGCTTTATACTCTACTAAAGACCATTAAAGAAAGTTCAGAAAAATATCAACTCTCATAAACTTATTCCCAATTACACTAAACTATAAATACACAATCTTGATTGCAATAAATTGAATCAACATTTCAAAATAATGTTTAAATTCAAGATTTACATGTTTCGTGATTAAATACCAAGAAACTATTCTAGGTAAAACGTTATCTAATACGAAGAAATACTTTCTATAAGTAGGTTTATTACTATGTTGAATAGTATTCATAGAAAATTATGTTAAACAGAGAGTTAAGTTGATGCTTTAGGCAAGAAATACGTATAACGAATACGTTATTATTGCATATTTAACAAATTCTAAGTAATAATTGTATAGGTTTATGTTAATTTACATCATATAAGTGTATACAAATGATGTACAAAGTACTATTTAAAATCTGAGCAAAAATGTACGGTATTTTGTCATATAAGTTACATATTCTACTATGGAACATCAGTATTTACTGATGATTACGTAAACACTTGGTGGCTTATCAAAATACCTAGGAGATAAACAAACTACGTCATTTTTTAGACACATAACTTTGGTTTGTCTTTAAGATATCTGTATCTAAACAAACAAACTACGTCATTTTAGAAAAGGTATAAAAATCAACACTCATAATTATTTAATTTTTTTTTATATTCATACTTTGAATGAACAAGATTAGAATGTCTTGCTTATTCATACTTTGAATGTGCTAGAACAGAATGTCTCTTATACTCTGTTGAATATACTAGATCTAATTGTTGTCTCTTACATCTATAAGTTTTGACATACGTTCGCTTATTGGATCAACTATGATTGTAAAAATAATTGTTGTAAGGCTAAATGTATTTTATGTTTAAATGAAATGGTGACTATTTAGGAATCATAGGCATATGAGACAATGTGGGTAGTTTGATCAGCTGCAGGTGCAGTGAAGAGCCAAATCAATGCTACCGTTCTAAAGATCATATGAGCTCCGTAATGTATAATCAACCTTTATTTTACTCAGTAAAAAGTATATTATATTATTTACAGTAAAAACTATATTATAATAAATAGAATTATTATTTTTGATCAAATAAGCACTTTATAATATATATTATATGGATAAAGATAGATGATGACCCCGGATTGACGTAACGTAATGACAGGCTTAGACTCAATCAATAAAGTTAAGCAACAGCAGTCACAATCTGTATTTGGATGGGTGACCACCTAGCAGTACTGTGTACTGTTGTTGTATAAAAATAATAATAATAATAATCCCCCTTGGTTAATGGCTGACTATATAGCTGAAAGTAGCTAAAGCCAGAAATTAAAATTAAAATAAAAAGATAGATGATATTTATCACTATTTGTCCAATTAGGAGGGGTGTTATATAATAAAAAATTAAAGGCGTAAAATTAATTCTAAATTTTATGGTGAGTATACGTTTAAGATGAAGGACCAAAAATAGATTAATTTGAGATAAATTATCATAGTGTGTGAAAAATATCTTCCTATCGTGCAGCTCAGGAAATTGGATAATCGAAAAATTGAGAAATACGGGTGCGCATAATTTAATTCAGGGTTGTAAATTTGAAACTAAAAGTTTTATAAATAACGTCTTTCACTTATTATTCAGAATAATAAATATTTATGTTAAAAAGCTTTTAATAAGATTGTGGAGCCCAATAGAGTAGACACTGGGTTACCCGTGAGTTACCCTGAGTTATAACGCGATAGTGTCTTTCACTTATTAGAAGTGATTTTTTTATAAAGGCTAGGGCAGGCCTGTGAGTTTCTTAGACATCAAAAGAATCCTGAAATAAAAATAGCATGTAATAAATTATTAAGTTAGTGCATGTTTATGTTTGTTTATGCTTATGCTTATGGCGAGGCTTGCATAAGGACACTTAAGGTACGTGACCACGAAATCTAAAATACAATTTAAGACACAAAATTCCAAAAACTTATTGAAAAATATAATAATGATAACATAAGATTGTAATGACAGCAACAGTTTAAAATAATTAAAATGTATTATTGACTATCCAAACACGATTACTAAATATAAACGGCCAAAGCTTCCTGCACTTTAATATTAACACGGTTATGGTTCACACAGTAATGTGCGGGTAATTTACAGATATGAGTATTTTAATTGCTCAGGGGCCTCCTAGTTGTAACTTTGACGTTGTTTCTGATTTCTCTAACCATTACCCAAAACTACATACGTTACCAAATTTAAAGCTAATGAAGCTGCTTGGGGATCAGGTCTGAGAACGATGTCTCATTTATCACTTTGTATATATATTATATATATATATTTAGAAGCTTCGTTAACAACTTGCAGATGATGTAGGTAATGTGTTGTATGTGCTTATTAGGAAGCGTTTCATGTAATTTATGCTTGCACAAACGATGTAGGAAGTAAAATACTCTTAATTTTTTATTAATTTTAGCTCTCTTAATACTTTAGAAAGTTTCTGCTGAAAATTAAATGCATTCAATTTTTAAATATTTTCTAGCTAAATTGGCTGCTTTTTGAAAATCTACAGTTGACATATTTAAAAACGAGTGGCCACTGAGGAAGATGAAATCATGCACAATCTATCCTTGTTTCAATTTTAACTTCCTTCTTCTCTTCTTAAAATTTTTCCAAAAACTACTTTAATCCTTTTTAAAAATGACCCAATCGAATCTAGCTTTCTTGATTAATCCATGCAAATTATCTTTTCTGTTTGGAAATTCGATTATTTTAAAGGTATGCCTCAATTTTCAGCTTTTCTGAAACAGATGCAACTTATTTAAGCTAATATTCTATTGGTTCTTCTGTTATTTCTCTAAGGTATGTTAAGAAGATAAGAATTGTATTTAAATATTCATTCTATTACTCTTGAAAAATTTAAATGAAAGCTGATAGTCAATTCATAAAATGTATGTAAACATTGTTGAAGAAATTGTTCTATGTGAAAAGTTTCAATAATAAAGTTGTATATGATTTTATAAAGATATACAATAAACACACTTGTAGTACATTCACCGGTTATGTCAATTACTAACTTTAGAACATTTTAAATTAGTAAATTAAACTTTAGTAAATAGACGAATTAATACCTAAATTTCCCATGATAAACTAGTAGTGAAACTTTATTATTATTAATTATTTATTCATAGATTATAAAATTCTAAACAATTATGAATCTAAATTAGTTTAGTATATATATAATATATATATAAATATATATAAAAATATATATATATATATCCAAAAAAAGTATTTTACACGATACGAAAACTCACCTCATAAAATTTACACTTAGAAATGCCTCAAGGGCGAAAATACAAACTATATAGATTATATTGCAATAAGTCAACCAATAGAAATTTTGTACAAGATTCTTAAGCATATCCAAAAGCAGATTGTGGAAGAGACCATAACTCGATTATTGCCAAGATTTGTCGCATCAATCAAAAATAGAAAGTGAAAATATTGATTTCAATACCGTAATTTCACAAATATTTAAACAAGTACTGGAAAATGCGGGTTATAAAATTATCATAAAATCTGACGTTGAAGAAAAATGGGAGAGTATAAAATCTCATTTGATTACAGTAACCAGAATGAAAAATATCACCAAATAAATTAAAAATAACTAATGGATAACCAATGATATACAAATTATACAGAAAACAAAATCCTTAAATGACATCGCTTAGATAGAATAATTTAAAATGTAAAACAGCAAAAGAGAAGTGCGTTTAAGCAATGTTTGTGAAGAAATTAACAAGTTTACTAAATACAATGTTAAAAGCTTGTATACTGCAGTAAAATTGTTGTGAGTTACAAAAAAGCAAATCGCAAAAGGTACTATAAAAGATGAAAATGGCTTACTCTTGATAGACACAGAAGACATCATCAACAGGTGGGAGTAACAAATAAATAAATTATATGTAGACAAAATAAACACAGAATTTGGCCTTGTAATACTAAAAGGCGAAAACGATTACGCAATAAAATGCCAAAAAAATGGATCAGCTCGGCCAGTTGGTATCACAGCTATAATGATTAAATTTTATTATAATTAAATAAAGTAAAAGTGATTAATATCCTAGATTGTGACAAGTTGCGAACATTAAAATTAATTAACCATTACTTAAAAATTGTAACAAGAATTTTATAAGAAAGAATGTAAAACAAGATTGACGATAAAATTGGAATGGAACAAGTTGAATTTAGAAAACGAGCATGTACAAGAAATTCTGTATTTATTCTGGAGAAAATATTGGAGTCTCGAAATACAAAGTGACATCTATTAATGTTTCATTGATAATTACTACAAAGCTTTTGATAAAATCGACTTCGACAAACTAATCCAAATGCTATAAGGTAGACATCAATGGGAAAGATATGGCATGTATAGCAAAAATGTATTAGAACCAGACTGATACGAAAAAACAATAAAATAAAATAAATAAATAAATAATTTAATTAGGAAATTATTATTAGATTTTTAATAGCTCGAATTATAATTTTGAATGATAAAAAATAATGATTGGGATATTGAATTAATTAAGATTAATTATAAGGGAAACAAAAGCTAAGCGGGAAGCTGACGGATGAAATGAACCCATTGATCTATCGATCAGTGTTAACTGTTCGAATAACCAATTCTGTAAAAAATGTTAGTACGTCGGAAACATTAGGGATTTTACCCAAATTTAAAAAAAAAAAATCGAAAAAAAAAATCAAAGGTTATTTTCAACAGATTTATATTTAATAACAACGATTTTAAAGTTTTATCAATTTAAATTATACAATAAGAGTAACAAGTGAAATTTGTAAAAAGTTTGGAAATTTAAACTAAAAGAAATTTAATAAACATATACTACAGAATTGAAGCTAAATAACTATTAATTTTTTATCAAACGAAATAAATTATAAATGAAACAATAGCCTACAATAATTTACCAAAAAAATATAATTTGTCAATTAAACGAACGAATTTAAATGTTACAAGATCTAGACTTTTTTTCCACTATACAATAATGAATAAAAGTTTGGTGATCTTGTAAAGAAGATTAATAAAAATTGATTCGAGTTAAATAACTATAAATTTTATCTTAAAAGGAATAAATTGTAAACAAAACCCTAATTTACAATAATTTGCTTAAAAAATATGAATTTTAATTTTAAACGAAAAAATTATAAACGAATTAATAACCTAAAATAATTTATTAATTTAAGAATAGATCATTTTAAATTAAATATGAATTTTATCTTTAAACGAATAAAATATAAACGAAATAATAACCTACTATAATTTGCCAAAAAAAATATGATTAATAAAATTGAACGAAAAGGTTAATTTAAATGTTACAAACCCTAAACCATTTATTTATTCACCAAAAAACAAACTAAAAACTAAGTATAATATAACCCTACAGTATTCATTCTTAATATAAAAATGAATGAATCCAATTTCACTATTTTTCAAAGTTAAATTGCCTTTAAATAATCAAACCTTTACTTCATAAACAAATTGTTGATGTTTTGAACACGAACTCAATCGCTAAGTAAAAATTGGATTTATAATAAATAAACTGACGCTTAATTACGTGAATCAATTGCTAAATTATTTTCAAAAAACATGATTAAAAAAATATTATTTAAATCAAAAGAATTGTTTCGTAAGAAAAATATAATATTAAGCAATAGTTTTAAACATCCTTTTATCTAGACTTTTTCTAGACTATAAATAACATCAGATATTCAGATGACATAACACCATATTGGTAACAGAAAGCGACAAAAAATTCAAATACACTTCCAATATTGGACTCAAAATTTCCTCATAAAGTATGCATATTCATATCACGTAAGTCTATATGTCTAATTTGTCTACAACGAATAAGATGCAATTTGGATATGAGCTGGAAGAAGTTATTAAGTAAAAAAATTTTTTTTGTATTACAAGGTTTTATACTATTAAGGTATAAAAGACCCATCTATAAGTTGCTATTGAATTTTTAGTATAAAATCTAAAGGCGTATTTATTATCTAATGGTGGAAGCGCAATGAAATAAAGAGGAACAAAGTTTTTCAGAGTTACCGGATTATTTTTGTATTATATTATGTCAAAATATTGTATTGTCATCTAATTTACATATGTATGCCCAATTTGAGCTCATTCGGTAACCGTTAAATTTAACTTGCAAGATTTAATTACAGACAAACATCAGGACAGGTGAAATAAAAGTTGGTATTGTAAAAATGTAAAAATGCTGTCACTATTTAACTAGTAAATTTTAAGAATAAAAACGCCGAATTTGTTATAATAGCAACGTTCTCAAGACATAAAAGCCTAACAACAAATATATTTTTCTTTAAAAAAGAAACTGTCGATAGAAAATTAAGTATATTATTTGAGTTATACGAAAAAATGTGACTTTTTTGAATAACCTGTCGGAACATTTCATTAAATTTTTATTGTAAAATCTAAAAAAATTTTTAATAACAGTTACTCTATTTGCCTGTATTTAACCCTTAGTATATTTAATCCCTCAAATTATATGATTTGATAATTGGAACAAGTTTTAAACAAAAAAATTTCTGCCTTTAAAAGAAATGAGATCAAATATTGTGTTCTTTGTTTAGTATATTGTGTTTCAAAGTCTTCAATCTGTCTTTTCGTCCTAGCTTTACTTAAGCTTTTCTCCCCTTAAAATTAAAATTACAATCGGGTAGGTTTTAGTTATGAAAATTGAGGTGTCAATTATAAAAAGGTGTATTTTGTTCACACACGATAACATACAAATGTTCATAATTTCACCTATTTATAATAATCTGAATCAATTTAGTTACAATGGATTGAAATAAAATAATTGAAATGTTTTACAGTACTATTTGAAAACCTTGCATAAAGTTTCAATGAATATATTCCAATGACCATCTGCAGGCATTGTAAATCTGTGGATTTCATATTTTTGCATGCATGTGTAATATAAACACTCTGAGTACGATAAACTGGAGGATAAAAAGTGCATTGCTGGGTGTGAGTACATATTAGAAACCTATTTTACTTTCATATTTTGTCCTCCATTTATATGTTTTATTCGAATATATGTATATTTGTAAATTTCTTTATTACCAACAAACGGCTGGCAGAATTTCGACAGTTTAGATATCGTTATGTTCGTCTTAAAAACCCAAGTGTGATGTCCAAACACCTTAGATAGTATTACGTCAATAACTGTACAGTTTTTCTGGATTATAAATTAAACTGATTCTTTTGAATGTATTGCACAGATAATAAATAATCAAAAATATATTGGCCAATATTGGAATTCGGTTAAATTGTTGATTTTTTTATTTTACTTTTATGTTTTATTTTTATTTTTAAAATTTTATTTTTATGTTTAAGTTGCTATTAAAAAATATATTATAACAAAAAAATAAAATAAACAAATCACCAACCTAGCGAATCATAATCACAGATAATTTATCTTGGATCCAAACCTTTTATTTTGAATAGTTAAAAAAAAAACCTTTGGTAGGCTAGAGTTTCAAATCTATTTTTAGTTAATTATTATCTATAAAATACTTTAAGAAGAATCAATTTTATTTTTAAACAAGTGTAATTTATACTAAATATGTTATTTACCCGAATGACAAGGCAATGAAAAGAAATTTGTATTTTTAGTGGTTGGATAAATAAAAATTATTCTGTTATAGATGCATTGTTATTATTATTATTATTCCTTAGTTCGCCTATCACAATACATAAATCAAAATTGAATAGAAAATATAATATATAGATACACAAAACAACAAAAGATTGTATATCCATAAAACAAAAATCCAAAATGGTAAAATAAGAAAACTAAATAAATTCTTTACGTCACAATGAGAAAGTTAATATGTTTTCTATTTAATATTTTCCCTCTGGTTTCCTAATCCAAATCTTTACATCCTGAATATTGCTTCAAGTTCACTTCTTCCTGCCACATTTATGTACTACACACCAACTTCATCGTGCTTTAATGTCATACTACTTGGTTAGGAAGTACTCTTCCGTTTTCTCCTTTATAGTTGTTACAATTTTATTGTAACTCCCCAATAGAGACACTCACTTACCTACTGATTACCCACTCAGTTATTTTATTTTTATATAATTTTCCCTACCTATTTGCACCTTTCTCTGTATTCGTTTACGAAAGAATTTAACTATAGAGTAATAATTCATAGAGTAATGGATGACAAACGGTTCTTTGGATATTAAACTCAATCAATGTCGAACGCACAGTTAGATATAGATCTATTGACCCCAATATTTCTTTGTAAAACTTATATGTGGACGTGTTTATTTCTTTACCGACACTTCTCTACCATATGTAAAAATTGGAGTAATGATTGTTTGAAACATTAACCGGTAAATCTTTATATTTATCTATAAATTTTTATCACCCATTTATGATCACTTTAGTATAGATTTAGCTTATGGAGTTTCCAGCAGCCGATATTACAATACCCAGGTATTCAACGTTTTGGTTCTCCTTACATTGATTGCCATTCTCCAGAACTTGCAATAATTTTCTACGGTAGATAGAGAACAATTCGTCCCTCCGATTAATGGTGAAAAAATTACTACATCGTCCGCTTATAATAATAATGTTTTAATTCCGGTAGCTCATGGGAAATGTGTATCAATAATTTCAAGATATTTTGGAAGATGGTTAATATATAAGATAAATAGTATTGTAGAAAGTTAGCAGCCTTGTCGCAGACTTGTATGTTTGGAATTCTTTGGTGACGGCAAATTTATCGATATGAACGCTGTAATAAGGTACTTTATAGATGTTTTTCATAATGTTTATCATTTTGATTGACGTTCCAAGTTTCAGAAGTTGTTTCCATAGAAAAGACTATCTACTCTGTCAAAAACCTATTCAAAGTTGATAAAGCTGCAGTAAATCAATCAAAGTGTTTACTACAAGCACAATGACCATTAGCCACTTCTAAAATCGGATCGAGACCTACTGATAATATTTTCGGGTTCGGCGCATTCTCTTATCAATATAGACATGCTTTGGATTTATACCCTGCTTAAGCTAGGTGTCTCGGTTATTCCTCTATAATTGTCAGAATTCTATGCATCACATTTTCCCTTATATATATATATTACAAATAACACCAGTTGCCCACTCCTTGAGAAATATTTTAGCATTTTTTATTTGGTTGAACAAATTTGTTAGAAAATGAACAAAACAGTTTGAGGAAGGATTCTCCAGGTTTTAAACAAATTCGTTGGCGATATTTATTTCGTTCTAGTTGTATGTATTAAGACATAATATGTAAGTATATATATTACATATAAATATGTTGATAGTTCGTTTACTTCAGGCACATAAACAATATGATAAATAATAATACTTAGTACTTAGTAAATTAATAAGTATTAATTTACTAAGTATGTATAAATAATACATATTGATTTTTTATTTGGTTGATTTTCATAAAAGATTTTCTGTTTTTAATGAGATAGAATTAACCTTTAAGACTTTATAACTTGCATGTCTTCAAATCAATTTTATTTTAATTTGATTTTTTAAGTATTGAGTCAAGTTAAACAATTTGATGTATAGAATTCAGTATCAGTATCTACTCTACAACTACCCTATTATCTACAGCTTTTTTTGAAGTATTATTGAAAATGGCTATTGAACGAACATAATCTACTCTACGTCTATTGGTACATAAGCAGCCGTAGCAACCAAAAGTTTTTAATTGTAGCAAGCCTTCATTTAACGCATATTACAATGAATTTCTCCATAACAGATACAGTTACTAAACATCACAGTTTATTTCAAACAAACATTGAAAGTTATTATATTTAATAATATAATAAACATATGCATATAGAATATTTTGCACATATGTTCATTGTTATTTGTATCATTGTATATTTTCTTCTTCAATTGAGAAAATGATAAATCAAATATATAGTAGTTTCATTCAATGTTGACTATTCTATGTTTGAAGCTATGAACCGTGATTTGTAATCCTAGAGACTTTATTGTACGATACCACGGAATGTTCTAAGCTAACTTTTAAGAAATGATACAATACGTGCAAGTTGTAGTCGATATAGACGTAGGCGAAATCGCTAAGGGTTTTGTAGGATTCAGCAAACTTAAATATGTGGGAACACGTCATTGGTACATGCAGCATGCCTTAATTCTAGTGCAGGATAAAAGCGAGCGCATATATGTATTTTATTCATTTTAATGGAATTTTTTCTGTATTTGAATGCGACCATTAATTTTGAGTTTGTACTTGATGTTTGAAAAATTTTAAGCTATTATCAATATGTTGAATCTTGAGTTGAATTTTCAGAAGCAAATTTACAAAGTTTTACTTTTCAGCCCAAAATAAAATAATTTAACAATAGTTATTTTTAAACGCAAAAACCTCTATGAAAAAGGTTTCTTCTAGTAGAATGCCATGGAAATTGTTATTTAGTTTAAAAAACGTGAGAAGAGCTTAAAAAAAAGCGAAAATTCAAATTTTCTCCAAAACAGTTGAACTAACAAATTTTTGTTATATGTGAAGTCTAGAAAGTTGCTCTATTTTAACTAATTGCAGAAAAAGTGTAGAATCGTTTTACTTCACGAAATAGACCAAAATAAATTCATACAAAATAAGTAATATGAAATCATTTGAGTAGTGTTACCATAGTAGTTACAGTATTCATTTCTATTAATAGAACCTGCTTTTTATATCATCTCGGAAACTTTGCCTAAACTTCAAATATTACATTAAATAAGCTCTCACCTCTTACCTTAGAAATCTGTGTGTAAATTTTCACGTGTTCTTATGTGTGTAAATATTACAGCACAGAAAGCAAATTAAATGAGCCGATAAAGAAAACCTGGAAATAAAAAAACCTTTATTGACAGCTACTCCTTTGCCTGTATGGCTCCTCCTACTATCACTCCAAAATAAAAAAATGGCCGAATATATAGAAATTAAACAGCAATGTTCACTATACTTCTGCGTGTGATTCCTGGAAGACCACATCCGTGACAATCCGGTAGCTGCAGACATTAGCAGTGACATTAATCAATGTCACTGTGATATTCCTCCCATATAAACAAAAACGTGAACAGCAGAGAAGACTTGGCATTCAATAATACAGCTGCGGAGGGGGGGGGTGTATTAAGATAAATGGCGACATTTAGTATCTGCGCTGTGTTCCACTTTTACAATTGCAAAAATGTATGTGTTATTCTCTTATAGGGTGGATGACTCGGTTTTGGCCATGCATCCGATATTACTAGAAAGAAATATTTATTTATAATTTGTAATTGAGTAATTAGTTCCTCATATTAAAAATTTCATTAAGAATGGTCAAAATATTAAGTAAACTACCCGATATAAACATTGATCTCTCTAATTTGTAACTTATCAGATTAAAATTTATGGAATTTTATAGGTTTCTACCTTAATAGAAAAAATAATTGCTTCAATGTTTGTGCAATTAACTAATTCTGAACTATTTTGAAACTATTTTTCTTTAATTTTTTTTGGTCAGAATGCTGCACTTTACTAGCCAGAATTAGGGTTCATCTGGCCAGAAATGGCATAAATTGCCGTTTTGTCAACGAATTGTATATTGGATGTTTAAGGAAATAAGTATGTTGTCTGGCTAGGATGATATATTTTAAATGACTTTTTATAAGAATCATGCCCGTGACAAAAATAATTTTAAATTACGAACGCCTAAAAGTGGACAAAACTCTTAAAATGGCCACAACCGGGTCATCTACCCTAAAATATACTTTTAAACAGTAAGGTCACAAATTCTTTATTATATTAGAGTTAATCGGAAAATTTTTCAAAAAAAAAAAAACAAATTCGTTTTTGAAATCTTCTAAATGTTGTCCTTAAGAAATATAACAAGTGTGTAATAAGCTTTAGGCGCAATATTCAATGAAAGTACCCTATTATATAGTTTGTATAATAATGTTCTGCCAAAATATCTCACGTATATAAGGTGGTTTGTATATTTATGTAGGTGAAACAACATTTGTATCTTGTGTATACCAAGCAACCAACCAAACAACTGTAGTATCTAATAAGTTTATATTGTATACAAATAATATGCAAATTCAGTGAACTGTAAATATATACATTTGCTTCAACGGTAGACGACGGTAGACTATGCATGCACTCACTATGTGCAATACAATAATTGTATTTGTGACATTATATTTTCAATTAAATTTTCAATATATATATATATTATTAAATTGTAAATTTAATAAAAAAAAAAAAGAACCCAGAATAAATTTACTAAATCTTCATTAACGGTAGCAGAGATCAAGAGTGATCCGCTTTTGTATGGATAATATCAAAAAAGTGTGAAGATCGTGTAACCCGCAGTCTTAATAATGAAATTAAATGGCCCATGTCAATTTGTGGATTCACTTGATGCAAGTAGTGTAGTTCAATTATTCGTGCTGTGGCCGTGTTATACTGTACGGTTGTACTTAACAGGCTACTGCAAAGTAAATGTTTTATACGAGATTAAATAAAATATTTAGGAAAAAACATAAGATATCTATTTAATTTATAGAATCCATGTATAAAATATAAAATATTTGGATCACTAAGGTGTCGTTTGTGATATGATTTTGTACGTAGCCGACATAAGTATTGTTGTACATTCCAAGGATTGCTATTCAAAGTAGGTGTGAATGTAATGAAATATTGTTCATCACAAGCAAAACTCAGATTATGAAAATGTGTCATGATGTTTATTTTTACAGTATTAAATTTCTAAGCATCAATATTATGAATGATATGAAATGGAAATATCATGGCTGTCTTAATAAAATGCTAAATTCTACATGCTATCAGATACGTGGTATGATGGATAAAGTAGATATTAAAACACCATTGCTACTTTAACACAGAAATTTTACCGCAATTAAGTTAACGTGGAATAAAATTTATTGAACCAAATCTCAAAAAATTGCTCCCAAAATGCAGGATCTGTAATTGCTCCAGTGATTAGGTAATTATTTAATTAATTATTTGCAAACCAGTTACAAAAACTGTTTTCCTTATATGTCAAGTAATTAATGCTTTTTTCGATATTTTTTAATTCAATAAATTGCTCCCAGTTTGCTCTTTCGATATTAATCCATTTGATTCAGCAATTACTTTTATTTATGCATAATTAATTAAAATTATTAATTAAGATTTAAATAGCCACCATGGATTAATATCGAAAGAACAAATCGGGAGCAATTTATTGAATTAAAAAATATCGAAAAAGCATTTAAAAAATTAAATAATTACCTAATCACTAGAGCAATTACGGATCCTGATAGAGCATTTTGGGAAAAAAATTTTGGAGATTTGGTTCAATAAAATTTTATTAAACTTCCACGCTAACTTAATTGCGGTAGCAATTTTGTATCTGTTATGAGTTATTGGTCCACAATGTTGTGAAATATTTCTCTGAAACGGCCAAGTCATACTTTTTGATCAAGATGTGAGGTTTGTAGAATAAGAAACTTAACGAGTTAAGCCACGTAGATTTAAGGGCTTGGCTCATCCAATTATCTTATTATTTATTAACACTAAATGTGTTATGAAATTGTGTGTCTTGACAATCTATATTACATAAAATATTTTTGAGGGTATATTTATGCTTCAAATTTCGTGTTTGTAAATACTGTATGAATTGAAAGAATTCATTCCGGAGGATTCAAGAAAAATAAATTATAAATTTAACGAAATAAATATTTCTAGATAGTTCTAAGGATAAATACCATTATTCAGCTTTTATTTAAAAAAGCTGAAGCTTCTCTAAACTGAAAGCGTAATGATTGAATGTCAGAGAGTCAGTTTATATTTGAGTTAACAAAAGCGATGTATAAGTTATGTCTCATACTATTAATAAGTGGTGTTGAAGTAAATAGCTAATATTCAAATTATTGGTCCATGAATAGTATTAGTATTGTGTTAGAGACAGTCTTGAAGTAAATTAAATTTCTTGTATGGATTTTAATGTGTTAAATTTTATTTAATGTAGAAACAGATTTTAACAATTTAATTGAATATTTTAATGTTTAAAAATGTATTTTTCTGATATATTTGCCATATTCCTAATATAAGTGATAATTCCGTGAATGTAACAAAAAAAAAAGGGAAATTGTACGTATATAAATATAAGTAATTTTCTCTATATGATTTTTCGTTAAACTAACTTTTTTAAGCTTAAAGCAAATTTTGAGGGATAGCGAATATCCACTATCGTAACAGACACGTTTTTTCAATATCTCCAAAACGGCTTATTAAAACTATCGATTTTAAAACTTATATTCCAAGAAATATTAATTTTCGAAATAAGTGTCATAAAAATAAGAAATTTTATTCAGAAGAGAAAAGGTAAATTTAGTTTTTTACTTAGAATAAGCTGTTTCGGAGATATTGAATAAAACAATTTTGTAGTAATAGTGACGCTAGCGGCTATCTAACTAATTTACAGACTAACTAATCTATAATCAAACCTGTACGATTCATATAAGATGTAAAAGTTTGATAGGTAGCTTTAAGTAATTAGAAAACAATGTCCAATATTAGTTTCAATCATGCCGATAGGTTCTTATAACAATATAGAATTGCAACCTTTCGGTTTGTTACAGTTCTAAGTGTGTATTCAGCTCTTTCATTTGATACACAACAGCGCATATTTCAATAATAAAATTTGAGAGCCCAACTTGTTTGGTTTTGCACCTGTAATATTGATATTATTCTCATAAAATATAGCCTTTGACGCTCGGATTGTAATAACGATTACACACATACCAAACATTACATACAATGATAAAAACATATCACTTCTTTGTGGCTTGTCCTAGTTGGAATATTTACTTCAAAGCAATTAGTCCCTGAAATGTGAATTACTAATAAAAGTAACGCATAGTTTAAAAAGCAAGTAAGTATTGTAATTCATTTGTTTATAATCAGATTTCAATAAATACCAAATATAATATTTACATCATTAATGTTAAATTTTTAAGTACCTTTCAACCTTATTTTTACATAATAATTAAAATATTAATTATTTTATGGTTTTATATTATAACTCGACACAGTAACAGTGCGATGAATATTATTTCAATTGCGAATATATTGATTTTGGTATTGATGGAAATGATACTAAATGAAGACTTGGTACAGTTCTAAAACTGCTGTTGTTGACGGCCACGTGAGTTTCAAATTTTTATTCGTTAAACTCTATTTACCTCTCCAGTTAGTGCTTACCAACAAGTTTTAGTTTCCAAAATTCTCACGCTACAATTGCTGATTTTCTATAAATAGTTTAGAAGTTATGCGGGAACAGTTAAACATACAATCATTTTATAACTTGTAGTTTAAAATATTTTATAACTTATATTATAGTTAAAAATATTATAGTTTAAAATGTTTTTGAAATTTAATAATTGAGTTCTTTCATATCCAATAAGATGCATTTGAGAGAAAAAATTATTTTTAACCTCGACTTTTTTTGTTCTTGCTTCCACCATATTGATTTTATTATTATGAAATACAAACTATAAAACCCGAACTTTAATAACGAATCTATGGAAGCGTCAGCTGCTATGGTTTATTGGCTTTATATGGTGTTTTTATGGTTTATTATTTTAAAGCAGACCCGCCCGGTTCATTGGTTTCTGTGTTAATTTTCCCATTTTATTAAATGATATTACATCGAATACATGCGAATGCAATTCTACCCTTAGGGGTATAATTTCGTAAAATCCTTTCTTATCGAAATCCCGGTATTTAGTGTGCACCCGGTACATTATATGCACCCGATATTTACCCGATATTTGGTGGGGTACATCCGGTACCGCGTTCACCCGATAATTTGTGCTGTGGTACTCATACACTTCATGAAAGATATATGGAACTCCTGAACCACGAATGATTCCGGTAATACTTGAACAATGCGATATGCACACTTTCTACAGTTGACAGTTCAACATACTGCTAGTGAGAAGAGATTATTTTCTGTTACTTATTATTATTTATGTTTCTGGCCGTTTAAACCTTCCCTGAACTTCCACAAATATTTCAAGATCAAAATTAGCAAAAGCGATCCAGCCATTCTCGAGTTTTAGCGATATATATATATATATATATATATATATATATATATATATATATATATATATATATACATATTCTACCGGCTGAATGTAATATTTATATCATAAATTTTTCTCAAAAACAATTCTATTCTACAAAATTAAATAGTTTCTCGGTTAGTTTACAGTAAAAGCAAATGAAATGAGTACAAACCTGATCATTAAGCACATTAAAATCACTAAAAACGGTTTATTTATTAACAACACAATTGTCTTATATTTTTTTGATTCAATTGTCTTAGCATCCTCTGACGTATCATCGACGTGGCAGCAACTGGTAACTTCATCTATTATAGTTTTCTAGAAACATGAGTTATTCGATTTACAACTATATATATATATATATATATATATATATATATATATATATATATATATATATATATATATATATATATATATATATATATATATATATATATATATATATATATATATATATATACAATTGTTTATTTTTTATTCATAATCAACTTAAATAAAATGCAATTTCACCAAACTCATTATATCATTAAATATCATTCAAGTTTTTGAAGTAGTTCGTTTTATTATTATTATTAGACGATTTTTTTGGATATCATTTCCATTTTACGAATAAAATAACAGTTTTCTGGGAAAACTATTAGAAAGAAAAAAAAAAATTGAAAACTTTTAACAGTTTTTTTATAAAAAATAAGCAAGTAAGCACTTTTGTTCATGACAATCATTTTATCAACAAAAATCAACTATACAACGGTTGTTTTATTGGTTTTATTTGTTGTAAAAGCACTGGACTATGTGATATAAAATAGCAAAGCAAGTATCTATAATATGCAGCTTAAATCGCTCAGCATGAGATCAATAAATTACTGTTCACACCATTTATAATCGCAATAGTAAAATCTACAATGTAGATATAAACCATTCATATCTGTAATAAAAATACAGGACATTTTATGGGCCACAAAATGTTTTCCAAAGAGGTTTAGTAATCCGATAGCGCGTACTAAAACTATCCTATCGGCAGTAAAACCGTCGGATCAAATTGATAATACCTTATAGTAACTTTATCCAGCTTTGCAAGTTTTTACAATTTCTGTAATTCACTGATATGCATACCATTTTTTATATTTTTTATTTTTTTGATTCTTTGATTCGGTGTATGTGAACGAAAGCATGAATTGTACTCAAGCCAAAAATTAAGGTATGCTCAAAATATTTTTTTAAGAAAATTTTCACATGTGTAAAAAGTGATTTTAATGGTATAAAATGAGTATCCAAGCGAGAAAATTTAAAATTGCTGTACCTTAAGGATACACATGTGTCAGCATTGTGTAAGTTCTCAATCGTATACTTAAAAAAAACTCATACTCATACAAGCTTTATTCATAACTGAATAAAGCTTGCAAAAATTGGTTGAAAATGTAAACGACTGGCACATTACATCAATGAGAGTGTAAGCACACGTTTAACGAAAAATTTGTGTTCGCTAGCTCTTAAAGAAATTTAAACACATAATCTGTCTGGTCCACTAGATGCTTGGATCTCTACATTATACAAAGAGAGATATATGATTTGTATGACGTTGTTCATATTAATGTCCATAAAAATTGTATATGAAACTCCTCTTTGCAAGCGGGGAATGGAAGTTAATCATTAAGAGCTTATAATCTCTTTATTTTTACTTAATTTTCGAATTTTGTTAGAATCTTAAGTAGTTTCATATGTTGAAGGGTAAAAAAGAAAACTCAGAGTCAACTCTTCTCTAAATGCGCTTTTCATTGAGCTCCATTTCACACAGCCCATCAGTTGGCTGTAAATGTTTTTATTAGTTCCAGAATAATTTAGATTCGCAATTGACCTCAGGATGATATAGCTGCAATGCTTCAATCAACTGCTAATAATACAACTTAAAACCTTAGATACACTAATTTCACACTCATTCAAGATTTAATTCTGAATTTGTAGCCTCAGTTAGTTCATTTGTTTTCAATGGTTCGTAGTAAGCTCTTCCAGTTATACCATCTGAGGTAAGAAATGCATAAACGGGGTGCCCTTAAGGAATTTCACGTGAAGCGGGCTACGAAAGTTAGTTGAGTCCATGGAATTGTTTCATATTATATTTCATATATATTCTATAGGGTATGACCGTTAACACACATAATTTTGTTTTTCTATGACATTTAGTTTTCAAATTATGGAACACTAAAGAATTAGTTATGATTCTTCGAAACACAATTTTTAAATATTTTAAAGCCAAATTACTAATGAATTAAACGTGATAGTTTAGGTAGAAAAGTTATTATTTTTTGAAAATTGTATACCAGATTAAAAATTTAAATTTTGTTTCCTGTTCAAAACCTGAAGTTAAATTTCAACTTAATCCTTAAATCCTTTAAATAAATTATGTGAATTCTTTGTAATAAATGAGGAAATAATCTGCGGCTAATAAAAATGGTCAGAAAAAAGGCTTCTGCTTCCGCTCCACAACTATTACTTCTGATGCCAAGTAGATGTAATACTATGTCGTCTCAAAAACTACTGTAACTGTGTTCAATAAATTACCCGGTATTTATATTTGTATGCAATACTTCATATAGGAAATGTAAATATTTTATGAATGCTTATCAGCTACTGACTGCAAATACTGAAATCCTCTAACAATAATAATAATAATAATAATAATAATAGTAATAACTATAATAATGATAATAATAGTGATAATAATAATAATAATCATTATTATTATAACTACATCAGACCCTCTTTTGTTTCTAAATATGATTGGCTTATTTGTTAAGTACTAGTAGACTCCACTCAAATATTTATTGTGTATTGTGGTGTATGTGTGTCAATGATATTGCATATTGACACATAAATCATTTACCAATTATTCCGAATAGATTTATTTGTATTAACAAAATTTATTGGCTGTTATTTTACATAATACCTACTGCGTTCGAGTGTTGTTGGATATAACAATGTGCAGATGGATATAGTGGTACTATTTGTTTAGAAATATGATAGGAGAAATGAATAAATAAATACGATGATAATTATAATACTCTTTTACAATGCATACTAATTTAAGAGTTAGCATTAATATTCGTATTTGATTAAATATTTTATTCACACGGTTTTTGCATATTTAGTGGTATATATATACTAAACGGTATTAAATTACCCGTTAGATTATAGAAATGATTTGGTGTGATAAATGCTATATACATAAAGTATGTAATTCCAATTTAAGGGGGTTTGGAATCAAAAACGAAATATATAATAAAACTCTCACAGATTTGTGAATAAATAACAGTTAAAAATATTTTAACTGCCTTTTTGTCTAAGCTATTGAAATCGCAAACTCAAAACTGGGTGACATTTTCTAGTTTTAGATCACTCACGTCTTTTTCCTTATAAATGTGCGCATATGTGGTGTGTGTGTGTGTGTGTACTTATGTGCGATCATACGTGTAAAAATTTTGTGCTACGATTACTCGCAGAAAACGAATACACATCAAACCTGAATCCTAGGTAAGTGTCTATATAGAATTGCTACCATTTAGAGCAACATTTGTGTATTGGATACTATATATCCATGACCCCAATTTGTAAGTTGGAGAAATTTGGGAATATATTATGAGACTTTCTTCTCACCCTACCCTTTTCTTTTTTCCAATTTTGTTCTATTCGAGATAGAATTACTTGAAACTTTCAGAAAAACCCTGCCTAATCCCAAATCTTACAAAAAACCCAACCTACAAAGAAACGGTACAAGCTCATATAACAACCAAATGCAGCATTAACATTTTCGGTGCACAACCTATCATGACATCCGATGCGCAGCTGAATTAGTTTAAGCCAACCCATACACAAAACTATTCTTAGACTTGAACCTTTGTTCACACACAAAATATAAGGTTCTACTATGGGTACAAGTAATACGGACACCGCCAACACGCAGTATTCATTAATTAGTTGCAAATGTGAGTAGTAAAAAGTGTTGGGATGACTTTGAACCATGAGACCAAGTGATGCGCATTTGAAGTATTTTTGGTTAAGTTATGCGCTGATTTATTCTTAGAAATTAATATGTGTTACTACGCAAAATATAAAGTAAAATAAATGCGCAGTACCAAAATATACGGTTTTGCTATGCATAATACTCCTAAAAAAGTAAAATTAGGAGACCAACAATGCGCAATACTCATTTATTAATCAATCAATATTAATAGAGACCAATCGAATAGCAGTTCAAATATTTTGATCAGCTGATGCACAGAACTATTCTCAAAATTTGTCTTGTTTGCATACGTAAAATATAAGGCTTGCATGTGCAACTACCAAAATATATGGTGCTCCTGTGTACAGAAATAAAATAAGCACACCATATATGCACTGTACTCATTGTTTTAGTTGAAAATGTGTGAAATATTAAATTGAACTAAAAACTATGAGAGCAATCGATTCACCGTTGAAGTATTTTGCTCCAACTCATTTGCAGAAAAGTTTTAAGAAAATGATCTCTGTACATACTCAAGATGAAAGCTTCACATATGTACACTAGCAAAATATATATTCTGCATAAGCGCAGTAGTAAAATAATAAGCCACAGGCGCAGTACTCGTTATTTAGTTCCGTGCAATATTAAGTTTCCGGGTGAACTTACAACTATGACACCAGCCGATGTGCGCTTGTATTATTTTAGACTATGTGGAAAAAAAATTTTCAAATTTTACAATTTACTTCATAAATAAGTTTATTACTTAAAAAAGTTTTATTAAAATGCATATTAATATCTGAAATAAAATGTTTGCCACTATTTAAAAAATCTTGAAAAGTCACTTGAATGCATTCATATAATATGATTTATACGACACGGTAGATTCTCTATTTAATTATCCGCTAAATATCGGATAGTATTGAAAGGGAAATTTCTATATATCATGGGTTTGTTTTTTTATTCTTTTATACTTTTATATTTTTGTCAATTTTTTATCGATAAAAAAATTTATTTTATTAAACCGATAAAAAATGCGGAATTGTTTGCCCTCATTTTACGTAGATATCTTTGAAATAAAGGCGTAATCTCAAAAAGTTCTATGATAAAATTAATTAGTACTAAAATATTATTAAATCATTTTAATTATCCAATATAAAATTGTTTGAAATATTGATCAAATTACTTTAATCTTTAGCATTTTATGTTATCACTTTTTACAAAAGAACAATTAATTGTTTTTAAATTAAACATTTTTAAAAATTTTTAAAATCATTATTGCCTAATTAAACAATCCCAATTATAAAAATCTTACAAAGCATAAATTTTTAGAAATGTATTTTGATGCAAAACTTTAGAGCGATTATCCACAGCCAATATTGATTTAAAGAATTGTGCTTCTAACAAGCTGTAAACTTAAAATACATGTAATATACTTTGTATTTCTTTCAATTGTCTCGCCCAAATAACGCAAAAAATATTAATCCTTGTCAAAGAGTTTTCTGTAAAACAAAATTTCTAAGATAAAAATCAATATTCGATTTTATATTGAAAAATATTTTTTCGAGAAAAACTCGTTGGCGTTTCGAGAAATGCCCTCCGTTTTCATGTCAATATTGTGCATTCCAAATGATAAACATTTTTTGAGTTATTTGAGCGCGAAAATTGAAAGATTACAATTAAGGGTAATTTACACATAATAATTTCAGTAGTATGTGTAATTCCCCTTAATTGGAAAAATCCCAAATACAAATATACTTAAAAGGGAAGTTCTTATTATATACTCATCATTCAAATTATATCAAATACAGGGACAAGTATAAGGTCAGTCGGACACTTCGAAAAGCTTAAAACGGATTAGAATCCAGGGCCAGTAAATAAATCTTTTTATAAACTATGGCAATGTGTTTTTAATAGCATATAGAAAAATGTTAAAAAAAATATTTTGTCCGATCTTAATTTTTTAATAATTATTATAAATAATTATTATTTTTTTGGAGTTTTCCTTAAGTTATATTAGTGTAAAATTAGATTTTAAAAAGAAGAACTATTACAAACTTCATGTTGGGTCTCAAGGGACTGCAGGTATAACGATGAAGGGTGGGGAGGGGAATAGAGGGGGCAACAGCAGCTGTTGGGTGTTGTTAACGCGGGCCCTAGCAGAATAGTACACGTGACAACTTACTAGGCTTCATATGTAGTTGTTGTTTGCTTCGAAAAAAAAAAAAAGAAAATAATTAAAAAATAAATATATTATTGTGGAGTGAGTGTGATAAAAGTTAATTACTGAGTTTTACAAACTTTGAAAATAGTGGCATAAATAGTAAGTATTTGTTTATTATTTATATTACATGCTTTTGAAAACAATGGATAAAAGGTGTTATTTTTTCAAAAGATATAATAGAAGGTATAGAGGAATTTTGTAATATATCTTTTAAAAAAAGTTATCAACACGCTGATTCAACCGATGCACGAATCAAAAGGGACGACATTGACGTGAAAAAATTGGAAGAATATTTTATTCAACATCCTCCATTCCCTGATGTTGGTGTCATTATGTCTATTGCAACTGGAATAACTGGGCAAGAAAACGTGAATTGCTACGCAGCTTTTGAGCAAGGTCTAAAAATAATGAAGAAAATTAATGGAATAAATTTCAAAGAAGTTAAGTTATCAAGAAAAGACAAGATCATTCCTTTGTTGGCATCCACTAGCAAAATCAAAGTGAATGATGATATTATTCCAATTGATCCGCTATTATTATTTCAGCGTATATGCGTATTAAAAAAATCTGATGAAGAACTAAAAAACTACTTGACTTATGAATTAGCTCCTTATCCTCTTGCTCTCTTTGAAGATGGTGAAATACGAAAAACAACAAAATCTACATTTTATGACATATTCCCAGAAGTGTCAGTGGATGTGAACGATGTACGAAAATTTTCCTACGTCATTGATGGAGGGATGTTATTACATCGTTGCAAGTGGCAATTAGATGAAAATTTCGGTACAATTTGTCAACATTATGTCAGATATCTACATAATAATTATGGACACAACATTTATGTCGTATTTGATGGTTACAAGAAGAGCTGCACAAAATCAATGGAACGAACGCGTCGCTGTAAAAAAAAACGCATGTAATGACATAATATTTGATAAAACCATGCCACTAAAAGTAGCGCAGGAAAAATTTTTATCGAATGCCAAAAATAAGAGTAGGCTTATAGATATGCTACGAGAAACACTCACAGAAAATAAAATATTTTCTTGCCAAGCAGAAGCTGATGCCGACAGACTAATAATTGAAACTGCTGTTAATCTGCAATCTGAAAACATTGCTGTAGTGTCCGAGGATGTAGATGTTTTAGTTTTATTGACTGCGCTCTCACCACCAGACCGAGAAATTTATTTTAGAAAACCATCCAAAGGCAAAATACTGCAAAGAGCGTACTCTTCTAAGAGTTTAGAAAAAATATTACCAAAGTGTAAAGAGCATATTCTGTTCTTACATGCATTCACTGGATGTGACACGACGTCAGCTTTTTTTAAACGTGGCAAAAACGTGTTTGCAAAAAATTTCGAAAAACGAACGGACTTGCAAAATGCTGCGACAGTTTTTAAAAATGAATGCAAAGACATCAATGAAATTTTTAAAGCTGGTGTTACATGCACTCTTGCTTTATATAATGCCCCCCAAAAAATAAAAGATCTTAATGCATTGAGATATAACTCTTTTTTGAAAGCAACTGCCAAAAATACCTGCGTTAAACTGCCGTCTTTACCACCTACTGCAGATGCCGCTTTTGAACACTTCAAAAGAGTATATTTACAAGTTCAAACATGGTTCGGAAAAGAAATATCACCAGAAGAATGGGGTTGGAAAGATGAACGCGGAATATTGATACCGCTAACAATGACGCAGCGACCAGCTCCAGAATCTTTACTAAAAATTATTTTTTGCGCATGCAAAACAGGATGTGGAGCATCTTGTGGGTGCAGGAAAAGTGGATTAAACTGCACTGCAGCTTGCTCAGAATGCAATGGTGATAGCTGTACTAATCCTTTACCTACAATCTACATCAACGAAATCGACGACGACGACGACAATAATGAACAATAATGTATATAGTTAAGGTTAAATTTTCTTTTGTAAATAATTTTTTTACGAAAATCTAATTAAGAACATCGTTTATTTTTTGTGTATGGATCATATAATCATCTTTACTGTAAACATTTTTTCCCCCTTGCGCCTTTCATTTTTCAGTAAATTGTTTATAAAAATTGTTGTAATCGAGATCGGCCAATTTTTTTTTTTTAACTTTTTTATTTGCGGTTTTAATAATGCAGTCAAACACTTGTTATACAGATTCATTGACTGGCCCTGGGTTCCGAGATTTTACCATTTTTATGTCTTACGGCGCTCCACTACACAATCAATAAATTATCCCATTTTTATATTGAAAAAAAAAGCAAAACTCTTCAATTATTCGCTTTACCCCACTCACCCACTCAATCAAGTAAATCGAATACATCATTCGGTAAACTAAAAATAACTTTTTAAATCGATAATGTGCCACTAAAATTTCAGGTCACTATCTCTGTTCTTTATTAAGTTATATTCATGACCCACCACACGGACGGGTAAACAGAAATAGAATAATTAATTGATTCTATACCATCAATAGCAAAATTTTGTTTGTGTGGTCAACATTTGCTAGCGTTAGTATTTTTTCGACAAAAAGTAATATGTTCAGACATATTCTCTATATGTCGAGTATATATAAAAACGTGTCACGAAAATACTAAAGATATAGCAGATAGCCTATTGAATATATATATATTCTAAAATACCGGCTGAATGTAATATTTATATCATAAATTTTTCTCAAAAACAAACAATTCTATTCTACAAAATTAAATAGTTTCTCGGTTTGTTTAAAGTAAAAACAAATGAAATGAGTACAAACCTGATCATGAAACACATTAAAGTCACTAAAATCGGTTTATTTATTAACAACACAAATAAACGTCTTATATTTTTTTGATTCAATTGTCTTAGCATCCTCTGACGTATCATCGACGTGGCAGCAACTGGTAACTTCATCTATTATAGTTTTCTAGAAACATGAGTTATTCGATTTACATCGGTTATTTGCTATACCCTGTCATTCCCTATTGAACAATACTCGTCGTCGTATAATATCTATGACCTATAAAACAATACTTATTATCTAGTGTTTACGCTGAGACTGGACAACATAATCTGGCCATGAGACGACAATATCTAACTATAGAATTTCGTAGAGATGCAATAGAGAAGCGTAAAGTATATTTTGTTAGTAAAATTATGTATAATATATAAAAGCATTTAAATGGAAAAAAAATCCCTACCAAAACCAATTACAATAATTTTATAGCCAATCCTATATAAATTTAATTTAAACTATTTACAATTATACATACATGTCTTTCAAACTATGTATATTAAGCCTTATTTTCCACCATGGTCTACTAATAAAGTAAATGTAAACTTTTAGAAGGTCAGTTAAATATTATAGTTTAAAATAAAGTTATATATTTGAAATATATTTATAATTCCTGAAAGGTCAATGATTTTGATAGGGAGTTAAGCACATGTTATCGAACGTTATATGGTCACAATCAGAAAATCATTCCACTAAAACATGAAACAGGAAACTAAAAATTAGGCATATTAAATAATATTCACCAATATCTAAGGTTAAACGATACTTGTATGAATTATTTTTGTCACAACTACGTATGAGAATTGTCTAATACGAAAAAATTAGTCACACCTTCAAACTTTATATATTGTTTCCTGTCTTGAGAGGGTTTAAGAAGACAAAAAGTGCTATTTTCATCAACAAAAATCGGTTATTACTTATTCTTTAATTATATCAGTTACCATTTCTTGTACTAAAACTTATATTGAGTTTGGCCGATACTTGTTTTACTGAAACAGGTATATTCTTTAAACAAAATCTGCTAAAATGATTTTCTACTTTTTTTTCTACAACGTTAGTATAAATTGTAGCCTATTAATTATTAACCATCAAATATAAAAAAATGTCGATAAAATTTTTTATTTTCTTCACCTTGTAACATTTTTATATTTTTAATTTTAATATCTGTGTAGTTAAAAATTACCGGAATACTAAAAAACATATTTTAAATTTGTTTTAACTATCATAGACATTAAAAAATGTAAATTATTCTAATATTGTTTTATTAAGGTCTCTTCAATTCCAAATATTTTCAGCAGTTTTGTTAAAAATTTTCAACACTTTTTAAATATTCATTCAGGTTAAATATTTTAATATTGTTTTATTAAGGTCTCTTCAATGCCAAATATTATCAGCGGTTTTGTTTAAAATTTCAACACTTTTTAAGTATTCATTCACGTTAAACATATTTTTATTCAAATGTTATAATAATGAAAATTACTATTATGAAAAATGCAGATTATTAAATGATTCATAATTAAATTAACGGTATCGAATAAATAATTTTGGAAGATTCGAATATATTTTATTGAAAATTTTCAAGTTTTTATAAAAATTTAATTTGTTAAAAACTTGATGTTACATTTCAATAAATTCAAATGTCTGAAAAAAATTAAAACGACATTTGGAAAAACTATATTTCAAAGTTAATTTTGATGTGTTGAAAAGAATCATTCAAACGGCATGTACTTTTAGTATACACTTATTTCATAAATGTAGGTACTATTTATTTAGTATTTAATGTTATTCCTGCAAAAACATAAATATGAAAATAAGCACAAATTCCAATCCCAAAATTTCGTCCTATACACAGAACGAGATCAAAAATTGAAATCAAGTTCTCCAATCAGAAAATTTATCAATTTATTAATTTAATAACCTAAGAAAAGAAGAAGTCTTGTAGGTATTTATTTTGAAAAAAAGAATTTATATTTTTTTATTCAAGAAGAAATAAAATATCATATGAAATTTTAATTGTTTTCATCGTTTTTTCATAAAATAATAAAATATTACCTGTAATAATAAAAAAATACTGTTTTATTCCATACGTTTAGATTTAAAAAACCAACGCCGTAATAAAAACCAGCTACGTAATTTAACGATTAAAATGTTTGATATGAACATCTAATATGCGAATATGACTTTATTTCTTAGTCTTTGAACTACTCAACCGATTATCGTAATATACTTACATTAACTGAGATAAAGAAAAGGGCAAGGAAATTAAACTTTGTTTGGCGAAACTTCCCAAGTGTGAAAAGAAAGTTGTTAATACTGACTAGTAAAACGGAAATTTATGTAGAAAATACAATTATAGTAAAAATTCCAGAATTAGTCTGATTATGAATACATCGATTTAGAACTTATTGATTAGTCGGAAATATTCGAAAAAATAATTCAGTCAGTTATGGCCTACTCGTAGGCAGCTCAGGGTGGCTAGTCAACACGTTGGAAAACTTCTGACTTGCCTGTGTGAGCTCCAGATAGTTAAACTATAAATATTATGAATTCAAAAACACTTTAATAGACAGAGTAAAAAAAAATAAGTGTCTGTACTTATGTACACGCGTTAGAAGTTATACTTCTTTGGCGTCTGAAAAATAATATATTGGTTATTAATAAAATAATATATTTCACATCAACTGGCTTATAGAATTTCAAAATAACAACACGTTTTGTTAGATACCTTTCGTTCAGTCTGAATATACTATGTACCATACTTATAGTACATACAGTATATACAGTAAGTATTGTATATTCAGTTTCCATACCTATAAGTTAACTTAGTCATTTAAAGAAATATATATTATTAATTCTATTCTGTAGCCAACTTCATCATGTCGTTTTTAAGGGATGGTGCCCACGCAGCTCACAAATTCACTCTTATCCAAACGCTCGAAAAGAAGTATAACTTAAAAAACACTTTTTTATAAGGAATTGCAAATTATAAGAGTATGTAACTAGTATCCGATAAATACTATTAAATGCTATCGCAAAATACAATATTCTCAATAAACGTAGTAAGTTGTTCACACTATTAAAGTTTTTTACAAAATTATGATATTTATATTGAAACAATGTATTTTTTTATCACAATAATTTTCCAGTTAATAATTTCAAAAATTTTATAAAATTATTTGTATTCAGTGACGCATTTCCATATAAACAAAATCTGCTGCAAATCGTCACATAACTTTACTTTTGACTTTTTACTACCTTTATAATTTTACCAATAATATTTAGTTATTTCAATCTATAACAATTTCCAGAACCATTTTATTCGACGTGTAGTAAAACGAAGGGCACGTGGCCCGACAAAGACTTTCAGGTAACGAACTTGGATTTTTATCTGATATCGCAAAAAAGGGCTTTTATATTTGTTATTGAATGATTTTATAATACCAGAAAAACGAATATCCGTTAATTTGATGATTGTGAGCGCAATCGAAATCTTTACCGGCTCTGAAAAAGAAAACGGCTCTTTTTTTAGGATTTTGAAGAGGTTCTTGACCCGAAAGACCTCAATGGTATCACTGAACTATTAATTAAAAATATTTCCAAAAAAATAATTATACTTTATTATTTCATAATATTACAATATCCAATCTTGAATTATGTTGACTGTTTCATGGTTCTAGATTACTATGAAGTTAGTTACACTATTCCATCAAACGCACCTAGTAAAGTTAAGAAAATAAAAGATGTAAAATATATGTTGGTAATTTTAAAACCACAAGTACAAAATAATCCAAAAGGCTTAAACGAAAAATCATAATCTGTGTGCGAAGTAAGTCGATCTGTAGAATTTCTATACCTTAGTGCTACAACTAGCTGCCAATATGGCGAGATTCGGTATGTGGCACATCTCGATCATTCCCGGACAAAAGTTTAATATTTATACGTCAAACGTTGATAATGCCTGTGTTTCAAAAGTATAAAATTATATAGGGCATGTCATCAATATTGTATATATTAACCATATTCTGATAACGTCGTATATGAATGCCCATCCATGATGTTATAGTTTCGAAACACAATTAATATTATTTATAATAAAATCATGGAAACTCTGAAATTATTTTAACATTATTGTAGTATGACGCGTTTTTAGTTCTTTAAATTTTATCACTTTTTAAATAAGTGTTTGTAATTAATTTTTTTTTTTTTTTGTTTGCACACTCTATCAATATAGTTTATTAAAATGTTTTAAAATTCATTAAAAAAAATGAATAATTCATTTCAAAAGCCCAATTATGTATAGTCTGTAACGCATTTATCTTGATTTATTGGTCATAATTTAATATTTTAAAACATTATATTAAATTTGGTTAAAATATAAATAACAACCAACTTTGTGACGAAACAAACGAACTCTGAAAAAGTGTTGTTACATTTTGTAAATCGTTGCTCTATAAAATTTTATATCTCTTACATAACAAATGTACGACACCGACACTGGCATTCAGTATGATAAAACAATAATAAATACTAAATATAATTTTCAATTGTTAAAAACAATTGTTTACTGGATAATATCTTCGATATATACTTGAAGATAAAGCTGACACTTAAAAATCGATAAATATAAATTAACTATTTTTAGTCCTTTGTTTATTAGTTTGATTTACAAATTTTAATAATGAAATTAGTGATATTATTTTTGTTAATCATTACCGTTTGTTGGTGTAAGTATACAAAATATCAATAATATAATACTTTAGGTAGTTTTGCTGCTGACGTCATAGTGTCAGAGTATTCAATTAAATTTTGAAGTCAATTGAACGTCTTAAATTCGAGTAATTTGTAATCAAAGTTAGAATAATTTACATTGTGGTTATTGAGGAGTATTCGTTTTAAGTATTGACTAAAAAATTGACTATGACTTGTTAGTTTTTTATTATACTTTAACTTTACTTATTTCTGAATTTAAAAAAATTCACCGGTTTATTATTAAGATATAGCAACTGAATGTTAAACAATGCGTGAAAAATATACTAATTTAACAGTATTTGTATATACAAATATATGATAATTGTAATAGTGTGTAGCTAACCTATACAAACAACACAAACAGTACACATATATTTCCTGCTGTACGTTATCAGACATAAATTATGACTTAGTAGTTGCAGAACAACTACCTTAAATGTGTTGTTGCAAGGTTGATTTTGGCTTTATTTTCTTTTATTATATCAATTAAAGCGCCTTTGCTTCACGAACAGGATTCAAAAAAATGGCTAAACAAATAAATATAAATAAACGACGTCGTAGATATCTTCATAGTGATTACATATAAACCATTATGGTTATAATATATTTCTTATGGTTTTAAGTTTATTTATTTAATTATTTAACAAAATCGTCTGCCTCATTCATTAATCTGCAAACGAAGAAAAAAACTGAATAATATTTTTATTCATATATGGAAAATTACAAAAATCCCGTTGGATGCCTTTATTTTGCTTAACATTTTAAAAGTATAACTAATACAATGTTCTACAAAATTCATAAAAATAATTTATATAGCAGGGATTTAGGCATTCATATACACCCCCAAATAAATTGATATGGCGCGTAAGAGTGCCAACTCCTAATTGATTGAGAATTGAGGATTTGGGTAAGCACATTTGACTTACGTATTGAATAAGAGATTAAACACAATAATATATGATATGGAAATAATAATTTTAATTACCTTATTGCTAACATTCTCAAATATTTGGCTAAAAATCGAAAAATTAGACACAAGCTCACCGGTAAGTGGATGGGTAAACAAAGCCTGTGCAAAACAGGTGAGAGAACAAGATATGATTTTTCAGGCATTGCATTTCTCACTGTATAAGGTCGAGTATCGTCGTTTAATCAAATGATAGGTAATAGGATCCACTTTATAGTCTGTATAAAAACTCATTTTAGTCCAAAATTGACTTAGCAGGTTAACGAATCAGGTCGAAGAAATTCAATTTCAGTCAACTATATTATTAAGTACAATAATATATGTTTAGGTAAGCAAGGATTTGGTCCTGGAGAACAAGATTGGGACCATGCAGAAGTTAGAAAAGGTGCACACATGTTCTGGTGGTTATATTACACAACAGCAAATGTGGATAAACCGGAATCTAAGCCGCTTATTATATGGTTACAAGGTGGTCCAGGCGGTTCATCAACTGGATACGGAAATTTTGAAGAATTAGGTCCATTGGATTCTAATTTAAATCCTAGAAATCACACTTGGGTATAAAATTATACTACTTAATGAAACAGAAGGAGTAAACTCACCCGCAGTGATATGTTTTTACACACTATGACTAAAACAATCACGAATGATTTGCGTAACCTGTGCAAATTTTTTCTTAAGAACATTCACAAATAAAATTATCATTTGATCACAATCCTTCAAATTTAATGTTATAACTAATAACGGCTTACTCACTAGGTGATCTAAGTGATGGAAGATAATAATTTGAATTAAATTTAATGTATGCGTACAAATTAAGCTTGTGGCTCAATTTCCATTTTATTAATAAGACCAGATATAGTGGAACTTGATATAATTAAATTTCTGGATGGAAATTTATAGTCCCGGTGCCTCTCATCATATCAAGTCATTGATAAACATTCTTCTAAAAATTTGTATATGGCTTAATTATCCTTAATGCAACAACTTTTTCTAAGCGAAAATTCTCAAAAACTGGCTTTTCATTTCAGGTGCCCCAAATCTATTTTTTTAATGTATTGTTATCGGAAGATAATTTAATAACAAATGCAATAACGATTTTCTTCAACATGTGACAAAACGAGATGTGATTTTATTTTTCAGCTGTCGAGCAGCGGAAGATTTTAAACATGGCAGGCCAAATGGTTTTTACATTTGTTATTGAATGATCTTCCTACTATACTAACCGGAAACAGATTTTTACCATATGAGGCATATGGGAACAATCAAACAGGCTCCGAAAAAGGAAATTTTAAGAATTTTTTTAAGGAAACAGTTATAACACTACTCATAGCCAAGCCAAATTCAAATTTTTAGAAGTGTTTGTTTCTACGACTTGATATGATTACGGGCACCCAGCCTATTATTTACACTTAACGATTTATAAATATTCAGAAAATTCTTTCCAATACAGCTTGTACAATGAACGTTATGATTATTATTATCACATCTCTAAATTGATGAATTTGTTACGCAGGTAAAAAATTACAATGTTCTATTTATTGATAATCCTGTTGGAACTGGATTCAGCTATGTAGAATCAAGTACACTTCTTACTACCAACAATGTAGAAATAGCAAAGGATTTAGTAGAATGTTTGCGATCATTTTATAAGAAATTGCCACAGTTTGAAGATACACCTTTATACATCACATCTGAATCGTATGGTGGAAAAATGGACATTGAATTTGCATTGCTTTTAGATGAGGTAATTCGTAAGCAGTTTAAATGTCTATAAGAATAATATTTAAATGTATTCGATTTTGTAGGAAATTAAAAAAGGGAACATTAAATCAAATTTAAAAGGTGTAACTTTAATTGATTCTTGGATATCACCAATGGATTCAGTATTAACATGGGCACCATTTTTATTAGAAACTGTAAGTAGATTTGCTTTATTGAAATGACAAAAAATTATGAACAGCAAATTACTTTGCGATTATAATTGAAAATTTAAATGAACCATTTTTTCTTTATGGCTATCTATAACGGTGTACTCAAATGGTTTGTAATTCATTCGACCCAACAAAATTTCCAATTATAACGCGCATGTTAATATTTGGCAGAGCCTTTTCTTTTAAACTTTAAAAGTATACTGCATGTATTCCAACATAGAATTACGTGTTTTAGCGTTTTGTAAATATAGTCCCGTTTTACCAGCTAACCGGTAAATTCAGTATTAGAATATATTTGTAGTTTTTTCAGTACTTTGATAAATATTTTATTTTTTTAATTTCTAAAATAACGATAAAAACGATTTAATAAATGGATATACTGAATTTTTAACAGAATAATTCAGTATATCCTCAATGGCATAAATTTTAATATTAAAATTAAAATAAATATTAAAATTAATGTCATTGAGGATATACTGAATTATTCTGTGAAAATTAGTGGAATATTTAATTTGTTAATTTTAGTTAGATTTTATAATATGCATGCAGACTAATACTTTATAATTTTCAACAATAATTTATTTTAATCTGTAAACTAGTACGATTAAGTTGATGAGGAAGTCCTAACAAAAGGACGCGAAACGTTCAACTAAAATCAACACTTAGTTTGTAATTTCTTGCCCTGAATCCCTGTGACCAATTTAGTTATTTGTTAATTTTCTGGGCGTGAACAAGATTTTAACAAAAATTTACTTTACAATCAATAATTTTATTTGAAAAGTTTTAAATATTTTTACTTAGAAAGAATTATTATTAGTTAAACTCTAAAACATGATATGTTTTAATTTTGGTATATATCACAAAAATTCTGAAAATATTTAAATATTCTGGACAGAAGCCGATTAGTTTTCAAATACTTTTAGAATATATTTATAATTCCCTGAAGCTTAAGCTATAAGATACATATTTTATGTAAACAACTTTAATAGTAGAGAAATTTGACATGAAGATGACAAAAGCTGATGTAAAAAGTAGAATCCTTTTAATTTTACTGAAGTATCATTGGCGTAAATATCTTTATTTCATACATGATCCATGTGTGTTAATTTGAAGCATTTTTTCTTTAATAAAGTAGAACACGTTAAAATTAGCCGTAATGGGTTCGGTTCTACAAAGTCGCGTAAAAACCTTTCTGTTATGAGGAAGAATCTGTAGAGTATTACAAACAATTACTAAATATTCGTGGTATGATCGTAATGATGATATAGTAGTATCCACAATGCTCGCATGAATTTGTGCGTTTCAGTAACAGACACTTATCTCACCTCGAAAGGCATTTAAACACTTAGGTGATGAATCTTAATAATATGGATAGTGTAAACATACTAAACAGAGAAAATATTCTACAATAATAATTTTGATTTATTTAAACAATTCATTTATAGATTTAGTTATTAACAAATACTTTTTGTATTATAATACTAGGTCCTGTCATACACACCCTAGGACTGATTCAATATACCTATTAATTATACATCTGATATCATGTTATATATTGTGTATGATTAACGTATTAAATACCTAGTTGTATTTAAACGGGAATTATTATGTATCTAATTGTTACGTATTTGGACTTGCATCTCTTATTGTTTAAAATTTGTTTCGCCATACTGTATAGACACCTACATATGGTACATTTAGATTGATTTTATCACTGACGTGGCTGACCCGAATAGAATGATGTGAGTTATGTGATTACAGTAATTTAAGGCATCCAATCATGAAAAAAATAAGTTACGTGAAAACTAGGCTTCTAAATTATTCACCTATGTGGAAATTGTAAAATCTGCAAATTCTATTTAAATGAGCATTTCTGTGGACTACACAATTCATTTTTGAAATATATATGGGCTTATGTACTCACAATAAAACTTTTTATAAATAATATAAATTTGTATTTTGTTATACCGGTTTCGATTGTCCAACAATTCAAGTCAATTCTTTATTTATTCTTGTTATTTAAACAATAAATAATTGTACAGAAAAAGTCAAAAATAGGATGGGGCATATGAAGGAAAGGGTATGCAGCTATGGCTGAATTTTATAAGAAACTATCACAGTATTCACTTTGTGCAAACCAAATGGAAAACCTTTGAAAAATATTGGTAAGGAAACTCGACAACCGATACTAATGATCAAATGCCCTCCGAATATCACTGGGGTAGTGATTCGGTTCAGAATGTGGAATACACTTTATATTTAGATGAAGTACATATAATTGAATGATTTAAATAAAACCTGTAAAATTATAGCAGTTGAAAAAGTTAACTATTCATTTATCAATATAAATGAAATAAACATAATTATAATTAAAATTTCAATCGACTATTTATTATCGATTCAACTGAGAAATACAATTTGTAGGATGAAATATTCTTGCAGAATAAATACAAATAATTAATTATAAATCTATTCTTAATACAATTGTGCGAAGGACATTATAAGTTACTCAGCAAACAAACAGTGCTTGCCAATAATTAATATTCCAGAATTAGATAATCGTGTCTTAGGCTCACAGCAAAACTTCTTCTAATGAATTTGGACAGATATTTATTAAATGCTTACTGCAGTCACAAAGCTCGATCAATCCCTCTTTATTATACAATTTATTGTTTTACAATTTCTATAATAATTTATTATAATAGACCATAAACATAACTTAATCTATTAATAAATACTCAAAATAAAGAAATATTTACACTCAAAGGAAAGAAAATAAATTAAATTATTAAATATAGAAAAAAAAATTTATTAATGAAATTCAAAATCTAAATACATTGAAAGAATCCCGTTGAATATAAAAAGCAGAAAATGGCAATGAAGTTATTGATATCAATAAAATATTATTAAACCAATGAAATAAATAAAAATTAAAGCAATAAGAAAACATTAGTTACAATACCATAGTCCTGAAAACACAAAAATATAAATTAAAATATTATGCAACGTAATAATTCTAATAAAATGAAATAAATTAAAAAATAATAAATTGTTATTAATTGAAATTTTAAAAAAATAAAATAAATTTTTGGTCGCAGTACTTATAAAGATTCAAAAGGGTAATAAATCCTGAAAAAAATAATAATTATAATCTTATGACCTGAAATTAAATTGCATTAAAAAACCTTTCAAGGCAGATCTGTGGTATCTCTTCCTTAAATAGTTCAAATTACCGCGGGCTGTAAATAAAAATTAAAAATATACCCAAAATATTATATGGAATCCCAATAAAATATTATATGTAAAATTTACCAGATATATAAATACCTAATTTTAAGTAAAAGTTTCCAAAATAAATGAAACTGAAACAGAAGGCGTAAGTAATAAAGTTTATTATACACATAAAAGTATAGATAAAATTAAAATAAAATTAAATAATTAAGAATTAAAATAAACCAAATTAAACACAATTAATAAAAGAAAATGAGATGAAAATTTTTAAATACCTGAAACACATAAATATTGCATAAATAAAATAAAGTATACAAGATTAAAAATAAAATTACGCAATAAAAAATAATCCAGTTTAAAACAAAAGAGAAAAAAAATACTGTCCCCCAATTGTACTCAACAGTTACCAGTCGCTATTTTCTGTTTTTCAGATTCAACGAGATTTTTTAAATTGCTATACATTTTATAACTCTTTTGATAATTTCTCCTATATTTGATAATTTTATTTATTTTCTTTACACGAGTGTATATATTTTAGTATTTATTAATAGATTTAGGTAAATTTTAAGCTACTGAAGAAGATTGTAAAAACAATCGACACGGGCTTAGCAAATATTAATTTATATAATATAAAAATAAATAATAATTGAGAGTTCTTTAAAGGGATAAATTTCAATATGATATCTGAAATGTTATATAAAAGGAAAACAAAAAATTATTATGCATTTTGTTGTTTGTTCTTTAGGGAATGATTGACATTGATGGCTATGAGAGAATTGATAAACAAGCTCAAAAATGTCAAGAACTTATGGACGCTGGGTCATATGTTGCAGCAACAAATCAGTGGAGCCGCACTGAGATGGAAATTATGTCTGTAACTCAGAACATAGATTTCTATAATATCTTAACCAAAGTATCAGGTTATTCAATGAGAAAAGAAATGAAATTCTTAAACAGTCTTGGTAAATAAATTTTGATTACGATTTAAAAGCTACGTGTATTTGGAAAAATGTTTTTATTCCTCAATTAAAGCCTCTTCCTTCACGAGCAGAGGGCATAAATTCTTTTTAATTTCTTTTCTAAACAAAAAATGATGTTCAAAAATTATTGTTGAGTAAAGAGAGATATATATTAGAGAGAGATTACATACAAAATTTTGTTTTTCAAGATCGAGATAGGGTATAATCCTTGAGAGATTATAACGTCTTTCTTTGTTATGGTTTTGAGTCTACTTTGAAATTTTGAAGAATAATAAATTCAGCATCAGAAATTCAAATATATTTATCACAATTATTTCATTTTAAATTTTTTCTAGAATCACGAGCAGCTGCAGATAGTTTAAATTCCGTTATGAACAATGACGTAAAAAAGGCATTAAATATTCCATCTAATGTATATTGGACTGAATCCAGTGGTGAAGTATTTTCAACCTTAGGTGGAGATTTTATGAAACCGGTTATTCATATTGGTAAGTGTTTATATTTTTGTAGTTTTTAAATAGCTTCTTAGTTATATCTATCGATATGGAAGGGAAGTAGTATGTATTTTTTTTCAAAATTCTTACGTTTTACAATTTCTGGAACAACTTTGATGTCGTGTCGGCTCGTGAGTCGATTTCTCGCCTGGATCTATAAAGTTCATTCAGATGAACGCTCAAAATTAAATAATTAGGCTTTTAAAAATAAAAAGATTTTGTAATAATTGGAAAGATCATGTGCCAGTTTTTTTTTTTTTTTTTTAAATAAAAAAATTTTTATTTTTTTCGTTATATCAAAAAAGTTATATGGAATTAAACAAAATTTTAGATTCAGTACGGATCACAACCCGATAACTCCCAAATCATAGTTTAGCACTATTACGTCACACGATGATAATATTTATAGAACAAGATCCTAAGGGCCTCAGACCATACTTATTTTCTACCAAATAAAATATGTGGTTAGTGAGTGCGTTTATGCGCTTTCACTGTATGCATACTGTCAATCTTGTGAAGGTAGACAATTTACAGGGAGTGGGTGTTAAGGGTAGGTAAAAACACAACTCATTTTTCTTATAGTCACAGGGCTGATTTTTATGAATGCGCCACAGAGTATTTTCAGCGGTTAACTTTGCCAGACGCCTTAAAGCTTCAAAGAAAATAATAATAATAATAATAATGCTACTTCAATTCTGCACCTCGGTTTTTATTTCTACATTAATTCGTAGGGGCAAACATCTCCGCAGACATAAATTAAGTGGCGTTATGAGTATAAGTGCGAGTATGAAAATTAGATTATTTTATAATATAGTTTCATTAATATCGCTTAACATCTGCCTGGAGCATTTTGGCACCTAATATTGGTCTGGTTGCTCATGGACGGTATTTAAATAATTCCCTGACTATCATACTTAAAAATCAAGATTGAGAATATAAGTAGGATTTCTCTTTTATTTATGGGAGCTTTCAATCATCTGGCAAAGGTTTACACCAACGGAATGTGTTTGGCAGTATGGATTATGAATTTTTAAAATAGTCGTCGGTTCATACATGAGCACTGAGACTATAAGAAAAGTGAGTTGTGTGTTGAACTACCTTCAGCACCTTTTCCATGTAAATTTGCTGTCGGCAGAAGATTCCATATAGTCAAAGTACATACTAGCACTACCTTGTCTCACACAATTTATTTGTGATAAAATAGGTATAGTCTTGCGGCCCTTGGATCTGAGACCACATATTAATATATTATTTGTCAGAAAGTTACATACACACTGAAATTATTTTAAAATTATTACGTCATGGTATGCTTTTAGTTGTTTAAATTTTATCACTTTTAAAATACTCATAATTTTAATAAAAAATTATGTAAATAAAGTCTAAAAAACACATATATGCCCGTGGCATATATGTTTCAGTCCTTTGGACCTTAGTCATACTATCAAAAATATAATGTTAATATCAGTTTATATAGCAGTAATCATATTATATAATGTAAAAACAATTAAAATAGACATATACATAAAAAATATCTTAAAAAAATTTTCAATAAAATCAGAGTGGTATATAAAAACGGGGAACTAAAATTTTCAAAATAGTGGTGAACACATCGTGATCAAATTCTGTGTTTGGTGATTTCGGTGGCTTTAAGAGCATCTAACTTGTAACCCTTTCGAGCTATATGTAATTTCTTGACAGCAAGATCAGGTTGATGATTATTTTCGAAGAGATGGTTTGCAAACGTTGATATTGATTTATTAGATAGTAGGTGTGTCTAGTTTTTTCCGATTTCACAATTTCGGCCCCTTTGCCTTACGTAAGTTCCCTTATAGAATTTATAGCTTTCGCTTATAGAATTTACCTTATATATTCCGGACTTTTCTATTTTGTCCAACTTTGTTTTGCAGTTCCCTATGAGGTAGCCTTATTTCATCTGAGTCTATATAAAACGTTAAAACCTTCTTTACTTAAAAGATATCAACTATTTTTATTTTTATTTAGGAAACTGCAAAACAAAGTTGAACAAAATGAAAATGTCAGGAATCTATATGCCAAATTGCGGAAACTATGAGTGAACTTACATAGGACAAATGTATTTGTTGTGTATTTATCTGATTTTAATTGCATTATAAAATATAATTTCATCTATGTTATATAAACTGAGATTCACAGTACATTTTTTACTGTATAACTGTGGTCGAAATGATCGAAACATATATGTCACACGCATATCTTCTTGGATAAAAATTGAATGAATAAGTGGAATTTTAGGCAAAAATTTTTTTTTATAAAATGAAATTCCACAACCAATTCTTAAAATATTTCGCTATTTATTTTGTTTAAATCTTCTTTATTTCTACAAATATTATAAAGAAAATAAAAACAAAAATTTGCTACAAAAAAATTTCTTATCATATCTATCATAATTTTTTATTAAATATTCTATGGTGTTTCATTATATTAAATATTACAAATTTTCAACTCTCATTCAAGTGTTTTAGTATTATAATTTGTCCACTATGATCTTTTAAATTTTAGTACGTCTTCAAGACCTATGAATGATTATCTCTAAAACTAGACAAAAAAAGATTATATTTTTAGGGTTAGAAATATATTCATACATAACGAGAAAGTTCTGTGTCCAGTATTGATGGTGCATTTTTTAATATGTTTTTAAAATTATATTTTCACAGTTGAAGAAGTTTTGAATACAACATCCATCAAAGTACAAGTTGTAACTGGACAATTAGATTTAATTGTTGATACACCAGGTAATGAATTTTTTATAAATATTACTTCTTAAACATTTTAATCAATTTTTATTTCGAATTTCGAAGGTACATATAAATGGGTGATGGATATGCATTTTAAGGATAAAACAAATTGGTTAAATGCGAAAAGGAAACCATTAGTGGTAAATCGTTACATAGAAGGTTATGTTAAGAAATACAATACGTTTGAATTTTATTGGGTGAGCCGTTCTGGTCATATGGTGCCAGCTGACAATCCTTTAGCAATGGGTAAAATACTTGAATATCTGACAGAAGAATAGTTAAATAAATTATTATACAATTAAAATTATTAATTTATTTACATTTCATCCTTTTCGTCAACATCCTTTGTTCTCTTATTATTGTGGCGTCCGTGCATAAAAATGGATAAACCAAAAAATCCTGAAAATATTGCACTTTTATTTACATCTCAAAAAATTTCCCCCATACTTAGTCCATGTACCGCAACTTCTATTTAATTCATGTACCGTAATACCCACACTGATGCACAAAGAATGAGTTTTGTACAATAGAGGTATAAAGCCTCTAAAAACATAATAATTGCCTCCCAGAAGACAAGAATGCAGGCCATTTGCTGCCAGCTAATGATCGTCTAGAAGGTTCGCCTTCAGAAAATATTCCAGAACTGTTAAAATATTTTTCCAGGTAAACATACCGGTGTGTAACTTTAATTTACGATCTGCCGCATTTAAATGTGTTGAATTTACCAATTAATTAATGTGGAGAAGCCTATTTTGTGCCTATTTGTAATGCAGCCCTACTTTCGTGTTGATTTCACCTGAACTATCGCTCAATATTAATAAAACAACGATGCAGAGCAGTGTGAGGGTGTCAACAAATCTGTCAACATTAACTCTAGTACTCGATTTCTTCATAATTAACGCGAAATTCAACCTAGCAGAATATAAGCACGAATATAGCTTATAGAATCATGGAGATGAAATTTTTACGTTCACTTATCTTCACACTGGTCCCGAATTTATGTTCACTATCTTCTCGCTACACAAACTTATGTGCAATTAACCTAACTCTACAGAGTAGTTGAAAGGCACCTTATTTAAAATTATTTTAATTTTTTTTAACATTTATTATAAACAATTACTGTTTTTATTAATATTTATTGAATATTTATATTACAATTTTTCCCTTGCATAATTCTAATCTGTTAAAAGTATATTAGAAAAATATTAATTTCAATGGTTAGAATTTCGCCTCTTCCTCTCAGAAGTTTAAGTAAAATGAATTAAAATAATTTAAAAAAAAAAACAAGTTGTAGCATATTATAGTAACAAATTTTGTTAATATTTTAACTTCAGTTAAAAATAATTGGAATCTTAAAACATTTATGACTTCTGAGATTCCTAATTGAAAAAAAAAGATATATTTCTCATAATTTCTTTCTTCATTAAAAGTAAATATAATGATTATTTTTTCTGGTTTTAACAGTTTCAACAAAAACGCTCGATTGTATTTCTCGTACGAGCGTACCTTAGATAACATTCTTCAACTGGTTTTCTTGGATTTCGGAGTCGTGTAAGAAAGTAATTGCTTTAAGGATATCCATCCATAACTAGGATAGACATAAAGCTAGATGGAAATTGATTTCTTTCAAATCTAGTATACAACGCACTCTATCTAAGCACGGAAGCATTATGAACAAATCCTAGACATCTAACATCAACACCCATAACCTTCAAATTGTGATCATAACATTGATCCTCCTAAAATAAACAAATAATTATATTCTATTTTTTCAATATCAATTTTTCAAAGCTTCACAATTTTAAAAGTATCACTTTTAATAATTATAATATGTTGACCAGTTTAATTAAATTTTATGAGAATTTTAATTTCTATGTAACGAATTCACAAAGCTAAAATTAAAACAATGGTTTTATATCTTAAATAATTGTCAAAATTATCTACATACCCAGCCAATTTATTCTAATATGAGTACTATCGATATAACTAATTACATGTGGAAATCTATGTATCGCATAAAAACCCGTTTTTAAAATTATAGACAATATTTTGTCGAGATTGTGGCAATAGTATACAATCTGACCTTTACAAAGCAATTACTCTGGATACTTCCAACACAATTCCCAAAACAGTTGCAGGACAGACTCCAGAAAATGCACCCGGTGAAAAAACTCCCCATTCCGTAAAATCTTAAATAACAGTTGATTTAATGGTGATAATACTTTGATCTGCAATGTAAAAATTAATGGTCAATTATTCTGTAAAAATGAAAAATTTTGCCTGACAAAAACTATATACTTACACATTCCAAAACACTTCTAGTTGATCTGGAATTCTTCCTAGTAATACCAAACCTTTGTTTCATTTTAACCGAAAACGTCGAGGAAAATCAAATTTCAATCTCAAATTTCAAAATGTTCTTGGAAATTTCGTATTGCGTAAAACTGACCTTTTTATGTTCTCTTATATGATTTTTATTCTAATATTGACATTTAATTGTTATGGATTTAGCATTTTCAATATCATTGATTTTAATATTTTGAATTTTTACAAGTATAGGTGGAGCGTCAATGGATTCCGTCTACTAAACAACCAAAATAACCATCTTTTTTCACCATCCCTTTTTATTTCATTAGAGTAACTGAGATAGAATTAAATCTTTGGGCGTTATGGGCACAAAGTAGGATGTACCCTATAGTGTATTCTATGAAAAATTTTCTTTTTTAAAATTTATGGTTATAAAAATCATATAAACGTGCGTAAATAGTAACTTCGGTGATTTTTATTTTAAAATTCTAGTGATTCTCGGATTTCTCTGATAATCGATCCAGAATCGATCATTTAGAACCAAATCCACTTATGTTCATGTGAAGAAATCCAGTACAAGAGCACCTTTTTCTCTAAAAACAGTATCAATGTCATTGATCGTCAACATTTGCTTCTGTGGCCTCAGAAAAAACATTCTGGTAATTTTACGTGTATATAATAAAACTCAGCCATGTGTCAATAAGAATTGATAAGAGGTGATTTTTTGTTTTTACCTTCCTCTTGCATCTTATACCTGCAAATTGGTCGTGGGCACATGTTGGCAGGTACGCATACAATGAAAGTACATACTTGAACCCCTTTATACCACACATAACATTTCTGAGAAAATACCAAAATTCTGGGGCCTTGGAATCTTAATTCATAAGTTATCAGCTTTAAAATGGTACGTAGGTTTTTTATTCAAGTTTTTGGATAGCACTTCGATAAAAAACTATAAATTACTATTTTTTTAGTAAACACTATTAATGAAATTGTCGTTTTTTATAGGCTGTTACAGTAAACCTGAATATATTTTCAATTTCTGAAAGTTAAGTTGAAAGATCACACCCAACTTCCTTCCAACTCAACCTATTTAAATGGGCAAAATATTTAAACACGTGTTTCGTAATTTTTCTTTGTAAAAAACAGTCCTTCAGGAGGTTGAAAGAGGGAAAACTGACTGACGCATTGCCGAAACCTCCCAGCCAAGAATCTTGGAAGTTTGCATGATGATAACTTAAATGAGGTGTGTGGTACTAAAATGGTGAAGAAGAGATGCAAATCTGACTGATTCGTCATCGCGAGCTTAAAGCGTAAAAAATAAATGTTTGCCTAAAGAATCTTTTCATAACGTAAACACAATTTAAAGACGGGTAGTTAAATATCCTACCACTAACTCAAAGGGTAGAATTGTTCCTGAAGTAAAACATGTGAGTAAGTATTTCCAGATTTGTTCAAAATTATCCACAATGAGGTGAAAAGAAAGTTCTTGAGAGAGTTAAAACTTTAATGCAGACATTTCTACTCGAAGTTTCGTAGGAATACTCATATAAACAAACTAACAGGTGGATATTTGACGTTTTTTGGTAAGTCAGCCCTTACGAAAGTTTTGGAATAGGGGTGAATAATCTTCTAAGTTCGATATGGGTGTCACTACTGAATTTATAACTTAATTATATAAGCTTTAATTATGAAAGTGGCATCCGTTTTTAAGTGTAAGACAACGATGCAGCATGAAGTTGGATAATTTATAACGGAAAGTTATAGCATATAATATCATTGTGTTTACAAAAAGTTATTGGCCAAAGCCGTAGACAAATTTTAAACCGATTCAAAGATTATTTGGCTTATGAGAAATACGGAGATTAGATAAATTCTGTATAATTCGACAAATCCAATTCCTTCAAAGCTGGCTGGCTACGTATGAAAGATGTACTTATTTCAAATTTAGATTTCATTAGAATTAAAAAAAAAAAATATTGTCAATATACTCGACTGTTTCCAGATTGTGACATTTAGTTCATTCTGTCAACCATATATAAACAAAGAACGATCAAAATTCTTATTGTCAATGATTTTTTATTATCAATTTTTACATTTCTAAAATGTGAAATCAAATGATGAAAAATTGGTAAAGAATATCTTAGACACTAACGTTTTTAAGATGTTTTCTATTATATTTTTGAAAATGAATTATACTTATTTAAATAAACAAAATAAATACAAAACTAACAAAAAATAAAATAAAATAATTAAATAAACAAAAAATAACAAAACAAAATCTTGCAGTAAATTTGTAAATTTTTCATAAAATGAAGTGAAATGAATTTAATTACGTTTTAACAGGAGTACCTACTTGAATAATAATTATTTTGTATTTGTTTATTTATGACTATTTTTTTATTCATTTTTAATAAACAAAGAGATAATAATTACAATTAGCTAATTTATACTGGCGATGATTATTTTATAATCTAAAGTGGAATCGTTTTCGGTAGTCTGATCATTCACTGTGGATCACATTAAGGCATGTTTTATCTATTCCATTTACAATAATATATATTACATTTTAAATATATAATGCGTACTGTGCCGTATTGCATACCATAAATAATACTGAACTGTTATTTATAAATGAACAACCAATCAAATTGTAGATTACAAATGTTTACTTGAAACTTTTATTTACAAACAATAGATTTACAAAAAAGATTCAACTATAAATACATATTTATGAATTTAAAGAATTAAAACTGGTCTGGGTTTTGGCAATTTCATTGAATTGGAAGTTTAAGGAGTCTAAAAAAACCATTATTCAATTCAATTCAGTCTTTATGTGCATTCTTTCGAGTATTCATGACGAGTTCCGAATACTAAAAAAAAAATAAGGAGCTGAAATTTGCAACAATAGTTCTGTAATTTCGAAGTCATCTACAATAGTTTAATAAAGTCAATATGCAATATAGAATTTCAAAGTTCTGATTAAAGGTGCTGGAGTTTTAATTAGATTTCTGTGTTGCTTACATGGTAAGGAATAATTTTTGACAGATAAGAAGAATAGTTCCGTTCATTAGGACTTCGGAAAGATAGTTCGATAATAACAGGTTGTGTTAGCTTCATGATATTTTATACTAGTTCCAATAGTTCTGATGGTAATTTTAGAATCTTTGTGAAGCAATGAACGGTTTCTGAAATTTTCTAAAATATTTCTGCATTTTTGACTTCTTTTGAAACGTCGAAAATCCTTAAATCGAGACTATATTTATTGTCGAATTGCTAAGTTCTGATTGGAGATGTTGGAATTCTAATAAGAGTTCTGCATTTCTTGAATTCTAAGGAATATATATCAATTTTCGGGATCTTAAACACCGGAACTATATTTCTTAGCTATTAAAAGTTTTTACTTTGGCATATAAGAAAATTAATACTCTCATCAGAACTCTAGCACCTCCAACCAAAATTTTGCTATTCGAAAATTAATATTCTCTATATATAATGATATTCGACGTTTTTCGAAGTTAGAATTGCAGAACTATTTTTGCAAAAGTAAGAAACTCTTCCTAAATATTCTAAAAATATGCTCAGAACTATTTGAACTCGTTTTTGTGGTGCTAGCCTCATACTAAGTTAGCACTGCCGGTGATTGTCTTATGTCGCTTTTAGGAGTCTTAATTATCGAACCTCCATCCACCTTCAACCAGAATTTTGCTATTCTACAATTAATATTGTCTATACATAATGATTTTCAATGGTTTACAAAGTCAAAACTGCATAAATATTTTTGAAAATTTCAGGAACACATTAATTCAACATAAGGGTTCTAAAAATTTCATCGGAACTCAATGTATAAAACTTTGTGAGTTCATAAACTAAGTAATTACTTTGTCAACTTTTTTCTTGTTTTTTTTTTTTTAATGAAATTTTTGAATTAACCACTTAAAATCAATTGATATGAGGTTTATTATCAATTAATCAAATAAAATAATATTCAAAATTTCCATATCGTTAGAAAATTGATCAAGTTGTAAACATGCAATTGCTAATATTATTTTTATTCAGTATTTCCATTTGTTATTGTAAGTATAATGTATTTTTTTTTTTTTTTTTTGCTTTTTAAATATTGAAAAATATACAATATTATTTAGGTAAAATTGGATTTGGTCCTGGGGAACAAGATTGGGATTTTGTACAGGTAAGACCTGGAGCATACATGTTCTGGTGGTTATATTATCATACTGGAAGTGTTGAAGAACATGATAAAGTACCATTAATAATATGGTTACAAGGAGGTCCAGGCGCATCGTCAACTGGATATGGAAATTTTCAAGAATTAGGACCATTAGATTTAAATTTAAATGCTAGAAATCATACTTGGGTAAAAGATTTTTTTTTTATATGGTAAGTCAAAAAATAATTATTAAAAATTAAATAAGTTTGCTTGTTGTAGGTTACAGATTATAATGTGATCTTTATTGATAATCCAGTTGGAACTGGATTCAGTTATGTTGATAAGGATTCTCTGCTTGCTACAAACAATACCCAAATTGCTAAGGATTTGCTAGAATGTATACGATCATTCTACAAAACACTCCCTATTTTTGAAAGTACACCTTTATATATCGCATCTGAATCGTATGGTGGGAAAATGGGTATTGAATTTGCACTTCTTTTATACAAGGTAAATCATATTTATTTTATTATGAACACAAAAACAATACTGATATTATATCCCTGCTTGTGTCAATAAATTTCAATAACTTTTGATATATTAAGCACATTCATCAAGATTGTAGGTAGAAAAATTTACACATTTGTTGTAAATCGAATATTATCATATGTAGATCAGTGTAATAAATTCGTTTCAACTAACTACAAATATACCATACGTTGATGTATCATCCCAAATGAAAAATACTATTGAAATTAAATCGGATTTGAATAGGGACGATGCAATAAAAAATTACTATTTTACCTTTCAAATCTTGAACTAGGCTCAATACCAAATTCGAAAATTGAATTAAAATTTATTCAAAAACGAATAAGTTGTAAGTTCTTAAGGGTTGTTTTCTATTTCTTGCAAAAATAGTTTTATGAGTGATACTACGATAAGCGGTCATTTTCTATAGAAAAACCGCACAACAGAATTTTTCAATATTAATGTAATTTATACAACATTTTTATTTTATCACTTCATTTGAGCATACTTGATTATCTTAAATTTTGAAGCAAAAATGTATACAAGTACCATAGACATCGATAGGAACTCTTACTGTAGAATGATCATTATGTATAATCATTTACGAGATGAACATGTATGACGTCATGTATGCAAATCTCCTTCTTTGTTTAATTAAGAATATTGAATTTTTATATTTTGGCTATTTTTAAGATTCTTAAAAATTAACTTAAAATTCATGTTCATGAAGTAAAGACGCTTTAATTTAAGTGATAAAAATTTGTGCATCTGCTCTATATCGAATTGAAACTTATTTCCCATTCAATCCGATTGACTCCAATTAAAAGTTTTGAATAGGAAATTATTTCTGATTCATTCCAATTGAATTAATTGGAATGAATCAGAAATAATTTCCGACTCATTTGGCTTCAAAATTTCGAATAGGTTTTCATCGAAATTAAATTACATACAATAAATTACTTCCCTTTAATATTTAAACAAAGTGTATATAGAAATGATGTAACTACGGGAGAACAATTTACTCTGACAATGAAAATAATTTTACTGAAAATTTAATTATATGTGCTAAAATAATAGACAAGTTACTGATACTGAATTTCTTATATTGCACACCAAAATATGAAACTAGAATCGAAACCATAACAAAACTCGAAAATTAAATTAAAATTGATTAAGAAAATAATAATCTCTACATTTATATGTAATCACTATGGGGACATATATGAGTGACGTCATACATTCATATGTTTCTCGTTTCTTAATAAAGAATTTTGAACGTCCATACTTTCTTATTTTTTAAAAATCAAACTAAAGACACTTGAATTGAAATAATAAAATATTTCAATTTTAGAAAATGAAAGAATACATGGTAAAAGAACATTTTTTAATTATTTTATAAAATTTTAATTTAAAAATACCGTTCAAGCGAAGCAATGGCTTGAAAAGTGTTATGGGGACTCCGCTCCATTAGAAACAAAAATAAAACGTTGGAACGCAGTGGACGTCAAAATGAAGCGGTAGCACCAGAAAACATAAAAAAATCCTCAAAATCGTTTTGAATAATCGAAAAGTGTTTTTTTTTTTTAAATTAATAATTTTATACAAAATAGTTTAGATTGATTTCGATTAAGTTTTTCACCAATGGGCAAACCCGTATAATTCTGAGCAGTGTTTGGCCATATTTAAACGTAACAAACCGGAATTTTTGCGTCGATATGTGACAATAGATGAAACATGGATCCATCAATTCACTCCGGAATCAAAACGATCGTCATCTGAGTGGACAGCAACTGGCGAACCTCTTCCAAAGCGCCCGAAAGCACAACAATCGGCTGGAAAGGTTATGGCCTCGGTATTTTGGGATGTGCGTGGTGTAATATTCATCGACTATCTTGAGAAACGAAATAACATTAACAGTGAATATTATATAGCGTTATTGGAGCGTTTGTAGGCCGAAATTGAAACGCCCAAAGAAACAAAGAAACGCCCGCATATGGCAAAGAAAAAAAATTTTGTTTCATCAAGACAACGCACCGTGTCACAAGTCAATCAAAACAATGGCAAAACTACATGAATTTTTATTATTTTGTTTGAGGAAAGCGTTTTTGCACTAACCCTAACCTAGCTCTTCGTTGGGTTTCAGCATGCTATTAGTCATTAAAACGATCATGCTGTGAACTTGTTGACTATTTATTTTGTTTACTTTTCTAAAATTTAAAATTCTACTGGTTTTTTATGAACGCCAAAACTCGTTGATCAGCAAAATCTTCGTGGATTTAAATGAGATGAGATAAGCAACGAAATACATGTTTTAACAATAGAAGTGTAAATATGATTTCTACTTGTAGATCGCTCTTCGAAGCAATATTAACTAATGTTATAGAATTGGAACGCTGTGGGGTGAAGTCGCATTTCCGTTCCATTTAAGTATTATATAGGGTAAAATTAAAATTATGATCGTTTTACTGGTAAATATAAAAAATAACAGACGTTCTCACTTACGTGAGTTCTAATCAATACAGAAGAAGCATCTATTTAATGTAATTTATGTGTAAAAGTAAAATTAATACCAAAATAAAGATGTTTTTAGGAAATTCAACAAGGAAAAATCAAATCAAATTTCAAAGGAATAAGTCTGATTGACTCATGGATATCACCTGTTGATTCAGTACTTACATGGGCACCATTTTTATTAGGAGCTGTAAGTATGAATATTTGAATTAAGCGTACACTGTATTTCCCGCTTTAAATTTAACCAACCTGTCATTTAAATGGAGAAATTAAAGAATAAACTGATCAGGAAAAAACAAAACCTGAAATAGTTTGGGAAACTTCAATTTAATTTTTTAATATGAATTCACTTTTTAAATGTTTGTAATAATTATCAATAAGGAGTATTTGATTTTTTTTCAAAACTTTGTCAATTCTTGAGCATCAATATCCGTTGTTATCTATTGCCAATATCTGTTGAGTACCAATATCCGTTAATGCGAATCCTAACACTTTTAAACAAATGTTGCACATTTGTTATTTCTAACAGTTTAATAGATAATGAACTTTGAGTCATTGTTTTAGTCTTTAAACATGTGACTAAAATTTCAATTCGCTCTCTCTGTTCATTTTAGAACTATAGTAATGGCAGACATGCAACTAATTATTTAATTCCTTGAATACTGATGCTAATATTTTGTTATCGCGTCTAATTTTTTTTTTCTTACTAACTTTTTCAATACTAGTTTAATAAGTCCCGAAACATGAGAGAAAATTATTGGATTAAATTTTTTTTTTACATTTTCAAGTTTGAGAGATTTCCCAGAATATGGGATTCAGTTTGCTAAGAAAAATTCTTCAAAATTTTTTTCGTTATTTTTTTTAGATAAAATTATTTTAAGTAACAAAACTACAGATACCTACTAACTTGATCCAGTATATCATTTAGATTATTTTAGCACAGATTGAACGTAAGGGCAAAAACCCGAATATCTGCACTAGCCTCAAAAATCACTTGGGTAGTTTTTTTTACGCTATTTTTGCTCTAAAATACAAGTAAAAAGGGCCCTCAATTTTAATCCAAAAAACTAATATTAAATTAAAAATAATCATAAATAGCTGAACAGTGATTTGCACAGCAATGTATAGCACCTTTCTACGATTATACAATGCTGTAGGCGATACTGTTAACAATCCAAAAAACGGAAATTAAACGAAATAATATCCTAAAAACAAATGGAACTCGAACAGAACCCAATTTTGGACCAACAACTAGTCAGTGTTTAATTTTGAAATAATTATTAATAAGTATTAACCAAAATTGATTATTGTTCGTAATACCTTTTTAATAGTGAAAAACGTGTTTATAAATAATTCTGCCATGAGCTTTATGTTTGGTCGCCTTGTTTCCAAAACGACTGCCATATTTATAAGTTTCCTTTTAATATCTGTGGATAATTATCCGAATGAAAAATATCAAAAAAGGCAAATATTTGTGAAAAAATTCAGCACAAAACTATGCATTTATATATTATATTTATTTTAAAACGTACCCCCAAAAATTTTAGTTTACGTCATTTAGCAAATTTGATTTTCGAAACTATGGAGCTGTAATTGGTTGCAAAATTAGTACTTGAAAAACCTATTCTATTTGTATATTTTTAGTATTAAATAATAAAAACCTAAACCAAAAATCCCAAAATTATAAAAATTTGTTTTTGGATATAGTATTTGTATCCGACACCGAAGGAAAGAAAACATTTCACCTAAATGTAGGTTTTTCGAAGTACTTCAAGTTGTCAATACCTACTCGTTTTATATCATAACAAATTTTTAATTTTTTCAATTCAAAATTTTGTGTCACATTATTTTTTACATTTTAACTAATTATTCAATTATTTTTTTGTCTATTTGAAACTAATCCTTTTTAACAATTTGTGTCCAAGATTTGAAAAGAATTTTCTTAAGATAAATTTCCGATAAAAATTTACTTTTAATGTGCATAATACAGAGTTATGCCAGGGTAGATAATTTTTGAAAACAAAAAAAAATACAGTAGAATGGAACAATTGGAAACGGAAGATAATATGATAACAATGAAAGGAACTATAAATTACGGGCGATCTGTTTTTGGGAAGTAGGAGTGGGGTGAGTGCGTAAGGGTAAAATTCGGTTTATCTGAATTTCCGGCAAAACTACAAGTCCTATGTAAAAAAATTAAGAGGCAAAGTTGTAGGTAATATAAAGATCTTCAGCTTTTGTATTTACACTTTTTTCACATAACCTCAAAATTTTTAAATCTACAACTTTGTCATTTAAATTTTTTCCATAAGACTTTTAGTTTGGCCGGAAATCGAAATAAACCGTGTTTTACCCTTAAAAACTCACCCCCTCCTACTTCCCGAACTCAGATCGCCCGTAATTTATTTTTCCTTTCATTTGTATCATATTATCTTGCGTTTTCAATGGGTTTCATCCTACTGTAATTTCTTCCATTTTTTATCATTTTTTAAGGCTTCTACTCTGGTCTAAGTGTGCAGATGAAATAATAAATATTCAAAAAGTCAAAATTGAACAATGAAAAAAGATCTTAAAATTTTGATGTTTTTATTTTCTTCGATATCGGGTACCATTGTTATGACTAAAAAGTTTTTGTGACGAATATTGTTATGAACAACAAAAACCGATCAATCTAATTGAATTGAATTGAATTTACAATTTTATTACACAGATTGTAAATCCATTTTAAAAATGCTTATCAAATCAATTTTGAATTTGACGTCACGAAAGTAGTTTGTGTATTCAAAGTACCTACTTATCTCTGTATATATAAAGATATTTTTATTTATAAAGAACATTTAAAATTAATTTTAAAATATATTAATTAACATCATTGGAAAGTATGCCTTAAAAATTGTGAGTAGAATTTTCTTGGCGCCATTATGTTATTTCCAGCTATTGTGTTAGCGATTTTGCTTTATATGATGCTATCGGTGTACTAGTTGATGAATTAAAAATAATAACTATGTTCTTCAAAATCATGATTTTGAAAATTACATGTATCATCATTTTGAAAATTACATGTACGTACTAAACACAATTCTTAAAACACTACAAATACTTAAGTTGCGCATCTGTGTTGAAATAAAATCAGTAGCTTAAGTATTAAACCCTTAATCAAAAATTAAAGAAGTTATGTGTATAGCTGTCTGTCTACATGTAGAATTTGTACATCCATTATATATATTAAAATAATATAAGTATATAATCAAGCTTTTAATAATTATTTTCAAAACACTAAAAAAAAAAAAAAAAAAATATATATATATATATATATATATATATATATATATATATATATATATATATATATATATATATATATATATATATATATATATTTATTTATTTATTTATTTATTACTATTTTAATTAAGGTTTTTATATAAAAATTTAAACACAGAATAACTAGAATAACTTACATAATATAAGCATTGATCCCCATAAATGAGCAACGACATCTCCTTTCACAAAATATAAGGATTTGTGATTTCAGTTTATTAAATATTTAAGTATTTAAATTTGTAAATGTAATAATTTTATTTATTTTTTGAAGAGCACCTTAAGAAGTAATAAATTATTGCGAAACGTTGCATAAAATAAAAATAAATATTAACTAATTCATCCGATCGTATAGTCTACTCAGAAATTTATTCTTATACATAATAAGGATCTTGACAAATAATTTATTCAGTTATCGTTTTTTTAAGGGAATAATTGATGACGATGGCTTCGAAAAGATTGATATAGAAGCACAAAAATGTAAAAAATTCGTAGACAACGGTTTATACACTGAAGCAACGGAACAATGGGAATTTACTGAAAAACAAGTTATGATAGTTGCTCAAAATCTAGATTTCTATAATATTATAACAAGGGTGCCTAGCGTTCCTAAAAGAAGGATGATCCATTTATTACCAGGTGTTGGTAAGTAAAGTATGATTGGTAGATGTTGGTTTACAAAAAATTATAGGTAAATTTACTGAAAGAAACATATTAAATAGTTTAAAAATCAAAAAACTCATCTGCATACACAAAATGAAATATAATGAACATAATATTCAAAAATGATTTTTTCAAAATTTGTGTTTTGGTATTTATTAATTATACAGGACAAATATAATACTTCGCAAATATAATAATCGCAGGATTTATTTCTGAGGACATATTGTTCTTTTCTTTACCGGTGTTTTTGTATGTTAATTTCCGTAATTATTTAAACAAAAATAATTTTCAAAATCAAACAATAACCAAAATCATTTGTTTACATGGTAAGATCAATTATCAAAATGAATATTCAAAAAGTTTCTACATTGGTAGCCTAAATTTCAATTATAAAACCTTTTTATAATGAATTTTTTTCTCTGCCGAGTAAATAACCTGTATGAATATTAAAAATTTCTTATTTTATTTAATTTAAAAAAAAAAGGTAAAAACAGTTTTAATGATTACTAAAATTATGCAAGTTTTATTGTCCTAACAAGTTAACACAAGCAGAATTCATTCATAAATAATTTTCTTTTTAAAAATAAAAAATATATTACTTGTTTTTAAATTCACAGAAATACATTATACATAATGTCGTCAGCAACTCCCACAAAAAATACTATATTTATCTCTATCTTATTCATATAACAAATATACCAAATTGTTTTCTGTTATATTCATTGCTGTCAGTATTCTCGTTCGTTATATGCTATAGATATATGTGGTTATCCTTTACACCAATACTAACCATGTTTGTACCAGTATATAAAGCTGCCTATCTCATTCTCTTGTACTTTAATTACTTCTATCTCATACTGTCACACGTTAAGTCCTATAGATATTTCTATTTCATACTGTAACACGTGTTTTATCCTATAGATATATGTACTTGTCTGTTTTTTCTTTCATGTTTTCTTTTCTTCCAGTTTGAGATCAGAACGATACTAAAGAAGTTTCACTTCTAAAATTATTACCTAAAGAACGATTTCACAAGCAAAACGAAGATTCATATTCATATAAACAGTTTTTTTCTAAGATGTTTGAAAATTTCATAAATAATAAAATTGATAATTTATTGTGTAAATTTTACACAACTACTAAACATTCTTTCGAATATGTCACTGGCAAGGGTGTCAGTGAAGCGTTATTTTTTCTACTGATACATCTCACTTTTATATTAAAATAAGCATGTTAAATGATTGTGCGTGATCAGTGACTTTGTCAAATAACTTTGTAAAAAATATATAAACTGCTTTGCGTTTTTTTGTTTCACAAATTAATTTTATTAATTAAAGTGGACAGATGTTTCGTTCTATATAACCATTTTCAAAACAGTGTCATATAGACCGAAACATATATCAACATTAATTAATAAAATTAATTAGTGAAACAACAAATCCCAAAGTAGTTTATATATTTTTTATAAATAATGTTTCACAGAGTAAATCCCATATAAAGTTATTTGATTGCGATGATCATGACCTTTCACTTCAAAATTTGTATAAAGTTGGCTTTAGTTTTTGAGTTCATCAAAAAAAAATACATCGCGAAAATGAATAGAATAAAATCTATAAGGACAAACGGTAAATGGAATAAATGAATAAATTTGTCAAAATTAGAGCTATCAGGGGGTGGGTTTAAGTGCAATATTAATTGCTACAATTTCTATAAAAATTAGAAAAAATTATATGGAATAAAAATAAGTTGGTGAGGCTCATCATATCAAGTCATTTTTGTGGCCTCCACAGGTTTGGCATTCAATGTGTTTTTTTGTTATTGTTATCGAAAGATCATTTAAAAACAAATGGCTAAACTATTTTATCCAACAAATGTGACAAAAAATATCTTCCTACTATGATAACAAAAAAAAATGGATATCTATTAATATTATGGGGGCAATCAAAAATTGCACAACCTTTAGAAAAGAAAATATCCCACTAGAAAATATCTCAAAATTTTTGTAGAGGGATTTTTGAAAAGTTGCTACACTTGCCATAACTGAGCAAAATACTAATTTTTAGAAATGAATTTATCAATGACTTGATATGATAAAGGTACCCAGCCTTATTGTAATGCCAAATTATTTTAAATGTATTTTCATAATGCATGTTTTCTTCAGAACCTTCAGTTGAAGATTCATCACGATTAAATTCGCTTATGAACAATGATGTAAAAACAGCATTAAATTTACCATCCAATGTTAGTTGGTCTGATACTGAATCAGGTGTGTTTGATGCATTAAATGAAGATTTTATGAAACCAGTCGTTCACATAGGTAAGATAACAATTGTGATAATTTTTTAAACTCGAATTAAAACAAAAATATTTCAACAGTGGAAGAAGTTTTGAATACTACTTCAATTAGAGTTCAAGTTGTATCTGGAGTATTGGATTTAATTGTTGATAATACAGGTAAATTCTTTTAGATATCTATAGAATGTAAAAAAAATTTTAATAACACAATATCTATTCAAATCAAATAAATAGCACATTTGTAAAACGAATTAATACCAAAAAAGAGAAGATATAACCTAATAGTTTAAATACCAGATATATAGTAGAATATATGGGAGTATCAATATTTGAACTATTTGTAAACTTTAGCATTCATAAAATACACGATAAAGACGACATCACGCTTTTATACTTGATCTATACAGAATATGTCAAATTATATTAATTTAAATCTAAGGTTTGTAATGCTAACAAATATTGACCGCTCAAAGAAAGTTTTTTGGTAGGTATAGAATGAATTAATTAAATCATTTTCGTTTGACCTTCCGTCCACCCTTCCACCCATTTGTAATCAAGATGTACGCTAAGTAAGCTAGAAGTACGGGTAATACCGCGCTAAGTTCAAAATCCAGAAATAAACACATGGGGATCCTGTTGTAACATAAAGGAAGTCAGGGAAGGACAAAATAATAATGGAAACTTTTTACTTTGTATAATTTTCACTAAAAAAATTTTTTTTTTAATTACGTATTACACTTTCAACTGATAAAGTCATTATCAAGTATTGAATAATTATTCTTTTATTTTATAGGGAAAGTAGGTAAGATTATTTGGAATGAAGAAAAACATTTTTTTTTTCGATATTTATAATTTCAAATTTAATAAAGGAAAAGGTCTATTTTATTATTTAAAATTGTAAAAATTGGGTTTTTATTTAATGTATACATCTCAGAGGCAAATTCTTTAAGTTTAATTTTTGGCTTTTGTCGTAAATATTTAATAGCTGCGGCTTGGGTTCACTAACAATTTTATATACTGTGTTGCCAAGATAAATGGGGATGTTGGAAGAAGTATTATGTTTATATGTTCTTTGTACCTGATTAGAAATGAACTACCTGACTACCCAACATAAGCGGTATTGTAATGCGGGCATGCTTATCTATATACATCACTTTTATTAAGGATGGGTGTATTTTCTTTGGCATTTAAAATCGATTTACCTAAATTACCATTGAAACTATCAATCGGAAGTAATACTAAGCATACACTTCATGTATGTGATCCAAATAATTTTAATATAGGCCTCTTTCGGGCCATTCTGTAGTTTCACATATCATTACAACGTAGGTAACAGAATATCTAATTATAGGTTTGTAAAATTGTTTTTTTCATTCTTCAATGCTTCTATGATACTTTAATACATACCTAGTTTTTTAATTTTATTTTCAAAATTCAAGTAAGAAACAATTTTGTAGAACAACATTTTTATCTTCATGTAATTACAATTTACAGAAAGCTTTTAAAATGATACATAGTATTTAAATAATCTTTATTTTTTACAGGCACGTACCAATGGGTAAAGGATATGCAATTTAAAGACAAAACAAATTTTTTTAATGCAACACGATACCCAGTAACAGTTGATAACTACATTGAAGCATATTATATGAGATACAATAATTTTTCACTTTATTGGGTATTACGATCTGGTCATATGGTTCCAGTTGATAATCCTTATGCAATGGCTAAAATACTTGAAAATTTAACTTTCTTCATAGATTAAAATATATATTTCCAAATGTTGGGCTATTTAAAAAGTATTTTCCCATTTTTTAGTAATTTTTGAATAAAATTTTTTTAAATGATTATTCATGTGTGCCTTTATTATAGTTAACCTTTTGCCATTTTCGAGTAGTCTCATAATTCCATCGATATAGATCTAATGTGGTTAAATGACGAAAAACTCGACAACATGATTTACGGTTAATATTTTGTAAGACAATTTGTTTCCATCAAGAGAGTTTTGCAAAGACTGAAGCAAATGATACAATGCAATATCGGGGCTATACATAAAAAGTTCAAAACCAAGTACGGTCAATTTTTTGCGAGTCATCAAAGATGTGTGTGATCTGGAATGGACGTGATGGAAAATAACGCCCTTTTTTAGAGAACAGATTACACATTTAATCGGGTTCCAGAATTTCATAATAGACAGCCACACAATTACCTTCCAATCCCATTCAGCATCACCTTACTAGCTGTCAATCTGGACATTACAGTGGTTTATGATACTTCACTAGACTTCGACAAGGATCGTTTTCATGGTTAACTGTTCAACTGTTTGATGGTTAATACTCAGTGCATCAGTGTTATCTTGTATACCGATCTATCTCGATGAATGGAAATTTTTTTCGACTTTTTCAGTGTGAGAGCGACAGAGCGAGTCGAATTTTCAAAAACCCAAATTTCCTCAACGTAAGCATTCAAATCAATTACGCACGGCGTGGTTATTTACAGCATTGGAATGCGTTATCCTTAACGTGCATAGTATGTGGAAGGAATTTCTTAATCAAAAGACTAACAATACTTGATACGCTACTTGTGTCAAAAATTTGCAATTAAACAGTCACATTCTAAAAAATATAATTATTTGTTCAATTGTTTACATGTAAATTGTATAGCAAATGTCAAACAAAAATTATTGAATAATTACAAATAAAAAGACGTTTAATTGATGTTATGGTTGTGAAAATTGTAAGAATAATTGAAGAAATTACACTAGTAATTATTTTTTATTACAAATATTCATTTAAATTAGTTAATAAATTTTGAGAAATTTTCTATTTTAAATCATTGTCCATTCCCAAAGTTATATATCATTTTATAGATATACTAGTACTTCGTAACCATAGAAAGGAATGAAAACATTTTGATATAGCTAGGTGCCCATAGACTTTTCTATAGAAAGTATAACATTCAGAAATCTTACTGACTTTAAACGTTTATAACTTTTAACACAAAAACTAACAACACTCTCATTACAAAAATGTCACCTTAAATATTACCTTTCAAACGCCGGTTGTGTTGACTTCATCGGAGTATTTTACAATATATTGCCATCAGGACCATCTACTATTAATTTAGAAAATACTTTTTAGATAGCGTGTTTTAAATCATATTCTAAAATTGTGAGAGTTCTAAATAAAATATTAAATACGTACATAATTTTTATTTAAACTAATCCTGAAAAGTATAGTCAAAACAAAATAAAAAAACAACAAAAAATTGTTCTACATCTCATTCTATATTTGAATTTACAAGAAATTAAGCACTTTATAATATAAATTATATAGATTTGTGAATTTTTGGCACTTTAACCTATTGGGAGGCGTATTATATAATAAAAAAAGTATATTTTTAAAACGTGATCCAATATGGAAGGCGTAAGATTAAAAATCGAACTTATATCCCATTTTATCGAACCATATCACAACAAATGCATAATAAAAACCGCTTCCTTTATCATTTCACCTCTAATACAAAAATGTCTGTATCATACGTAGAACACACTAAATTACCATTCTTTTAATCAGGCTCCACCCTCCGTAAATGGAAAATTGAAAAATTGATAATCACGGGTTCATTTATTTTGTATGAGGAGTATAAGTTGTAGATTTGAAGAATCAAGACTACGTAGATAAATTTGATAGAAAACTTAATATTATGTGAAAAGTATTCCCGTCCCATACTGCTCAGAAATGTGGAAAATCGTAAAATAGAGAAACAGGGATCCACTTAATTTTGTTGAGGATTGTATGTTTTAAATTCTTAGGATGTAGATCTCGAGATATTGATGAAAAATCCTGCCTTATCGCCTGATCAAGTTTTTAGAAGAACATGTATGCGAAATTTCATGCTTATATGTGGTTTTCGCCCGACATTGATTTTGTGTGAAAAGTAACCATTTTATAATTTAATATAGATGTGGATAAGTGTTCACTTGGCGGCTTTTCCGTACACTTTGTACTTACCAGAGGCGTCATACATTTTGTAAATGTCTGAATTGTAGGAATAAAGTTTTTATCGTTCGTATACAGTTCGACTCAGAGTCCTTAGCTCGACTCGCATTTTTACGATTTTCAATTGGTCTTGACCACTACCTTTTTTGGCGCTAGATCCGCACCGTTTTATTTATGTTATTTTACTTGTAACCATTTTAAATTATCGCGTTTAAAATTCCCATGTAAATTAAAATAGTAACAGTATGCCTATAAGTACAATCGAATATACCAACCAAATTGTACCCTTCAATATTGTTTTAATATGTAAAATGATATAGCTGGAGGCACCTGTATGATATTAATACCTTTTAAACAATAAAATCGTGGATATATACGCTATTCAGTTGATATCAAATTACTGTTAGTAGCAATTTACATATTTGTTCACATTGTTTTAGAAAAATATAGAGGTCAATAACAAAGACATAACTTGGCCAAAGAACGAAAATTCTCATTGAGTAAAAAAACAGTTCGCAACACGAATTTTTAGTTGTGGTCACTGGCAAATATGAACTTTGAGTAATTCGTATTGTGGCAATCACAGAGAGGCACATAGCCAAATCCATGACGCGGCTGTCGTATTACACGAACACAACGCATTGTGTCACAATAGATCCATTGACACAATAGATTCATTGAAACCGAGAATAATCTATTATAAAATTTTTGGTATTTGACTCCTTTGACAAAATATTGCATACGAGGATTTTTCGCGAGTTATTTCCATCGTGAAAATTGCTTAGCGAAAAACGTGCTTGAACTGTAGTCCAAACTTCCTTTAACTAATCCACCTTTAAGATCTTTGAATACAAATACCTTAATAGATTGTTACAATATTTATCAAAAATGAATATTATGAATGAGTGTCACCATAAATTCTGTAAAAGAAAATCAACTAAGACTACTCTTCACTCTTTTGCCTACTCAATTACGTATTTGGTTACTTAATTTACAAGCTGTATTGCGTGACCTTAGTGGCTGTTGATATCATTTGCCATAATATAGTAATGTATAAGTGGAAAAGTATACAAGTTATTACTTTTAATTGTCTAGAGAGCTTCTTTTGTTTCGACGGTAGTTTCGATTGCAAGGGATACAAAATCAATATTTTAAGTATTAAAAATACTTGGTCCCACAAAGATTCAATCTTGATCGAATCCTCTTTAACCTTTATGTCCATCGTATACGTTTTATTAGCAGAAAACCCAACTTTAAACGTACGATGATGATTCAAGCATTGTTTTATTCTCAAAGTTCTTGAGACAACGTCAATCTGAGCGTGGCGGTATAATGACGGTAAATTTATTCGTGAATAAAAAAAAAATAATAAACAGAAAATGATTGGAGTTTAATTTAAAATCCAAAAATAAGATTAATATAAGCCAGATTTTTTATAAATTTTATCTGTATGAAAACTAATTTGAATCATTTAAAAAAAAAAAGGGCATAAACATTCACTTCACAAGAAAGCACTGTCAACATGTCATTTCTTAAGATAAATGAAAAAATTGCAAACACTGTCTATTTACAGCTAGTTTAGAAATATACAAATAAGTTCCAATATACAAACTAGATGTAGCAAATTCTACAAAATTTAAAAAGAGCTGACAAATTTTCTAAAGGAGCGAAAAATAAAAATTGTCTAAAAATTGTCGTGTATAATTTGGAGGAACTCTTATATGACATAAGTGAGCATTAAGGTATTGGAGAGAGGATATAAATTTTGATATATTGATCATTGCACTCTCCAATCCGCTAACTTAAAATGCTGGTAATTAAAACTTCAAAAAGTGGAAGACAGGATATGTTTTTATTTCAATCTGAGTACAGTTCAAACTGCTGAGTGAGAAAGCTTGAAACTTTGAACAAAGTATCATTGTATAACATAAGTGAGGATTACAAAAACATTTTATTTTAATTTATGCCCTTAAAAGCTGCAGAAATTCAAGAAAATTTGAATCAACGTAAAATCCAAACCGTTGAGTAAGCAAGTACTATAGAATAAAATATTGAAGCGAGAATTTTTAATATTAATATGCCTATCAAGATAACGTTCAACCAAGTCTGAAAACATATCTTGAACACATGATATTATTGTAATGTAAATAAAAACTAAGACATAATGTTTTGAAATTCAAACCCTAAAAGGTTTCCCACATAGTTAAAATATTGTTTTATCACTCAGTGTACAGCTCAAACCTCAAACTACCCGAAATTGAACCCATAAATAGATGAAAACTGTGTTAAAATTTTGTAATATCCAATTTTTCGTTTGATTGTTGGGGATAATATTTAGAACTACTAAACTGATTCTAAATAGTATACATTTTATTAGAAATTGAAATATTTCGAAATTAAGTTGGCTCGGTCGGTTTGAGATGTTTATGACAAGATTTCATATCTCCTAGGAGAGGTAAGCAGTCACGTTTTTTTCAATATTCCTAGTCATATACTAATGATTTGTGTTGCATTAGACTTAAGCTAGCCCATTGTTTAATATTTTCCAACCATGCTATTCGTTCTCAATATTTTACACTCCAATTTGCCCAACAATACTAGATGATGCACTTGGTATTTCACTGAACGTAGAATGTATCAGAAATAAGAAACTATTCACTTTGTAACTATTCTCACTGACTGTTGCCTTGTTTGAGATACCTGACATTATTCCAGATCTAATAGAAAATATGTGTCTTCCATATTTTAGGCAAATTTAGGTATTTTATGATAAAAATTCGCAACAATTTATCTTAGGTGTACTTATTTAAGAACAATACCTACTTATTTGTACAATATAAATTATTATTCAATTTATCATCATCTATAACTATAATTTCTTGGATGCTGATGCTTGCTTCGTAGAAGGGACGGGTATTCATCACAACTATATCACACTATACAATTTTCTTTTCTCCATAAAGGGATCATAAAGAATCACTATTATATCGGCAGGGATGAGTGATAGAGAAAGTGGAATCAGAGGAATTTTTAAAACTTGCATATAAAGAAATAACAAATACTAATAGATCCTGTTGTCATACATGTATCCTGGTGCATTAATTTGAGTAAAGTTTAAATTCAAATTAGAGTATTATTGACAGTTAACAGTTATTTTTGCCATGCTTTCCACTGTCATTTTGTGAAAGTTTTTAAGAGTTCATATTAACGAACAAATTAAAACAAATTATATAGATTTGCCAGACTGTTTTACTACAATGACAGTTGTCTGATCAAATTTTTCTTACACAGAGTTTGCAATAAAATGATGATCTATAAATTAATTTATGTGTTAAATGCAAAATATTTTTGTTCATTAAAAAAAATACTTATGTTGGAGTACCTCCTGACTTGCCAATTTTATACTGTTCTTGAATATCGTTTATTAACATGATAAATTTGAAAATCCGTGTAAATTCATTCTCTGTATCACGAGCTACACGGGCCTATATGAGTTTTACTATTTAACTAAACGAATATAATGGTGTTAATGAGGTTTGAATTTACCTTTTTGAAAAGCAATTTTTTATAAAAAAAATATTACCGGGAAAATAAATTAATAATAATGTTCCTTTAAATTCTCTTAATAGCTTCCATAATACTTTCAATAATAAAAATAAATTTGAACTTACAAACATGCAACTTGTTTATTAAAAAATTGGATATTTGTTATTATTAGTTTCATTAGCTGCTATGTGATTAACGGTCATTGTTCGAGTTTAAATATAAATTATTTAAATTGTTTTATGTAGAGTAGATTAACATATAGTAGGGCCCTTATCTATGTAATTATTTTGTAATTTGTTTATTCAATTATTCAATTTTCATTTATAATGTGTTCCAGTCATTGAAATATGAAACTATATCGTCATGTGTTTATTGAATGAATAGAAAAAACTCAACGCTTTTGTGGCGTGTATAATTATTATTTACTTATGGTAACATAGCACAATGCCTAAATGCCACATTTTTTCGAGAAAGGGTCTTTGAGTAAACATGAATATAATTTGGAGATCGTTTTTTTCATGTTTTGGTATAAAAAGCTCGCATAGGAGATTATAAAACGTCCTTTCATGATGTGACTACAATACTATCATCACATAAATAATACTCTTGCAGTTAGTTGTTAATTTGAAAATTAAAAAATTTCACACACACGCTTAAAGATTCATCACGTTGCATTTATTCGTATAGTGGAAGCGTAGTTGGCGCACTTCTGCACGCCGCAACAGGTAGACCAGTAGGTAGAGTGCCCATATATATGCGAAATAACTGCGCCAGCATGCATCATTGTTCTTTTCTGTTTGCTAAAATTTCCGTTGTCCTTTTCTTACACATTACACTTTGACGTATCTTTGATACTTTGATACATGGCTAATGCTCTGCCTTTTCATACAGATAAAATTTATAATGAAATAATTTTAATATAAATAATTCCATATTAAAAATCAAATTTGTGGTTATGTGTATCATTGAATACGGATATACATCAGAATAATGTTTGTAAATTCTACACTTGAACTTAATTAGAAAATCAAAGTATAATCTACAAAATTAACTTTTATTATAATATTAATGATATTAAAAACGATTTTTGTCATTTCGAAATAAATTTTTTTAATTTTATTGATTGTACATTTTACGTAATATTTTTGTTTTAAATAAAATTTACTTTATGATAATAAAAATTTTTTAATAATAATCGTACAATAATCGTACGATGTGTATGGCAATGACTACGGATATTCTGACAGATGAAAAAGAACAGATTGATACATGACGAAAGACGTCGTCAATCTATAAATTAGTTTATAGTTTATAGTTAATATGTATAATCTCATTATTCGTTTCTCATTAAATTTCTTCGTATAACTTTCTTCTGGTGAGAAACAGAACCGAATAGATTTATATTTTCTATCATATCTACCCATGTGTCATACAAATGTGTCTCTACACATGTATTATATACATACGTCTACACAAGTCTCAGAATTGACCAATAACGACTGTTGCATATTCATTTGTTTTTATTTTCTTCGCTACTCTCTTGTCGTTTGCTTTATAATATTAGCTTGCGTACTCTCATTATTCATTGTGTAATAACTTTTGTCATTTACAGATGAATTTATTAGCGCTATAGCATGTGATGTGTCAAAAATATACAAACTGTATAAGAGTTTACCTAGATATCAAAACTTCTTCACCCTGTCTTTTCAGTTCATTAGTTACAGGTATAAATTACTGTCGTGTTTCACGAACATCATCTGGCATATCCTGCGTTATGCAAATGTGATTATGTAATCTATATTTATTTTGCATAATTATTATTTTTTCTATAAACAATCATTCTCACTAGTGTGGATCTATTAATTTTTGTTCAATACGATAAATAAAGTGATATCATCCACTTCTATGTTTTCCATCAAAATAATAATTTCAGAATCATCGTATCTTCTAATTCAGAATAGCTGCGCTCCTTTCATTTTAATCATGAATTACAGAATTTATTTTCTCTTACCCCCTCTATATTATTTTAATTATTTTGCGTTACATTAATTGTGATGTATTTCAATACAATATTTATTATTTCAGATCTTTTAAACCTTTCGCTATTTTAATATAAATTTTTAAAAATTGAACTGCGCTCTAAAATACTTATAATATAGATTTCTAACTGTACCACCAAATTTATTGAGTATTGTTACTTTTAGTACAATAATAGTAACTTTGAGGCTTTAATATTTCTTGATGCATACCTGGAATTCTGTGACTTTGATTAAAAATAATAATAATACTTGGAATTATATTTATTTAATTGATTCTGATCAATACATAAGACAGGGCATATCTGAAATTCCTCAAGTTACATTCTGGGCTAGAATTAACAGGCCTGAGACAAGTATTGTTAAACGTAGCATACTATTGGTTTATAATTACGTTAATTAAACAATGTGACATTTTTAAGTTTAAAGTATGCTTTTAGGAAAACCAAATACATATTAAACTTAAAAATGTTCGATTAGTGTATAAAATATCAACCAGCACACAACTCACTCTCATGGAGTACGAATTACAAATGACCAGCTCCTTTAGCACTGCTACATCTCATGTAGATCGTTCAGAATCAGAGGTACTAGCTTGTTAATACATTCCTCTGTTAATTGTAGCCCCGGACTACCATACAGTTTAACACTTAATTTGGAAATTAGAACATTTTGATAAAAAACGAATGCTACTATTATGGCATATACAGAAATGAAATATAGCTCACGCCTGTTGTTTTATTATCATTTGTATTGTTTTCGTGCACAATTTTTCTTATTAAATGTCAGGTTTTCGAGTTTTTGTAATTTTTACTGTAAAACAGACAATCAATCATGAATACCTCAACAAATATTGATATTTTAGAAAACAAGAACCTTTTTGCTTAAAATTTTTGATGACTACACACATTAAGATTTTTTGATGACACAGTTTGTTTTTGTTTGTTTGTTGATTTACACGTATTGTTTTATTTAAAATTTCTTGCGACAATGACACTTTTTTATGGTTTTAACAAGAACTTCCACATCCAATCTATTTGATACCTCAAATACCTATAAGTATAATTTCTAGGTAATTATTACAGAGATCAAAGTAAAACAAAGTAAATTGTTAGAAGAACAACAATAAGGAATTCGTATGAAATTCATACTTAGATCAAATATTTGTAACTTGAGTGCTTCATAAACATGTCCGTATCAATAATTGAATAATATCAGTCAAGGTTATTGGCTAGACGTCATTGTCAACAATGCCAATGTGAAATAGAGCGTAGTTGTTTGATGTTTGTGATTAAATAAGAGGTTGCTATAATTTTTTTTTAGATATTTTATTTTTTTTTTTTTAGTTATGCAACGATTTTGTATTTAAAACAATTTTCGTTATTTTCCACTAGCTGAAAAAAACGTAAAATGATATCTGGAAAAAATTTGTACATAATAAAGGGGTTTTGTTAGCGTTTGTGTTGAATTATTTTGCGCTTATTGACTTTTTGAGACTCAGCAGATGTGTTCAAAAAATTTGGTAAGTAAGTCTAGATCACTAGTTTTCAATCAGTGATCAAAACAAAATTGAAGCAAAGCTTCTCATAGAATATAAACCGCTTACTAACTAGGTTACAATTTTAAAAGTTATCAGAGTTTAGCACATAAATAAAATCATAATGTTTTTTAACCTTTTGACTATTGGTGTCCCGTATATGGGACAAAAAAATTTATGGTACCCAGAGTACCAAATTTTTGTCTAATGAAAAAAAATTTTTTTTTTGTTATTTGTTAAAATTTAATTTTATTAGTCCAAATAAGGGATATATAACGTAAAATTTAAAAAAAATGATTTACTTATCATGTTTCAAAATGTCCCATATTTGGGACATTGGTTGTCTATGGTTGTTAAATGACTGTATATATTTATTTAAATATGTTCTAAAATAAATTTTTTATTCTTATAAAATTCAAAATAATTACAGGGAAAATACAAAAATATTTATAAAAAAAGTATACGAAACAAAACAAAAATAATATACGAAAATGAAAATTATTTATTGTGAAAACTTTTGAAACAGTTTTTTTCTTTCGTTAAGCACAGATGTACTTCACATTTAAGACATTTCCAATTGGTTTTACCATTTTTACATATAATATTTATCGTGACGGTTATTTATTGTAATAATACACGCGTTGATTGATTATTTTATAATGTTATATTTTGAGATTATTATATTGATTCATTTTATACATGTTTCTCCTTAGTGTCCATATTGAATTCTATTCGTATTCTTTATTCACTATGTTCACTATGGTTATTATGTTGTCTGTCTCTATGTACTCCTTTCCAATTACACTATTTGAATCACTGCTTTCCAATTACACTATTTTAGTCACAACAGTTCTCCCCCACTAATTTAGAAAGATACCCACTTGATTTATTTACTACGTAATCATTAAGACGTGCTGGTACCCTTCGGGCTCGCTCGGAACGTCGTACTGGTTGATTATTAGCAGGCTGTTCTTGAACTGCAACAGGAATTTCTTCAACTTCATTTCGAATCGGAGGTGCTGGTTGGTTGATGGGTTGATTGTATAACTGTGGTATTAACGTGTGAAGAAACAGTCAGTGTAGTGACGATTCTACAGTTCCTACTGTCCAAAATTATTGTTTGTACATGGTAGAAAATAAAAACAGCTTATATAAGTGTTATGGATATTTAGAATAATAAGTATCAACAAGTCGATTTCCGACGTGTAAATATAAGAAACTTTATTAGACAAAATCAGTGTTCACTCAACATTCAAAACGAATTGTAAACTCTCACAAAGATACAAGTGAAGACCGATTCGGCCACAGTTTATGGTTGGATGTCGTCACTATTGACCAATGACCGGCGTATAAAAACTCAGGGGTTGGGTGAGGCACTAGTCAGGCAAAGACTGACTATTTTGGAAGACGTCATTAAAGAATACGGTTTGCAAATTACGATAGACTTTGTGAGATCGGAGTGCAACAAGGCTGATGCGTTGACAAGAGTTCCGAAAGAGTGGTTAAGGAAATGCGTTGAACCGCTGGCGTGCTGTGCCGTAAACGACGTTTGACGGCGTAGGGTCTTGATTGAGAAATCCCATGGAAAACATCACTTTGGTGTTGACAGGAGTCACTATGTGGTAAATCGCAGTTATCCAAATGAAGAAATAACGCGAGAAGAAGTGGACAGAGTTGTCAAAGCGTGTAAGGACTGTCTGTCCATAGACCCTGCACCAATACGATGGGAAAAGGGTGATTTAGGATGCGAGGAAGTTTGGTACAGGATAGCGATGGATGTTACACACGTGGGACACCAGAAGTTTTTGACATTGATTGACTGTGGTCCCAGTCGATTCGCGTTGTGGCGACCTATTGCCGATGAAGGATGTGAGAAAGTTGTGCAAGCATTATCAGGGGTATTCGCTGAGCGTGGGCCACCCGCAGAATTGTTGACGGATAATGGTCGAACCTTTCGTTCTGGCGAAGTGGCCAAGTTGTGTGAAAAATGGGGCGTACAACTTGTATTTCGATTTGTGAATAGGTCCAGTGGAAATGGCATCGTTGAGCGAAACCACAGAACAATTAAACGCATGGTGGCAAGGAGTGGAGGAAGCGTTCAGGATGCTTTTCTGGTACAATTTTACGCCACGTGAGGGTACAAAAGAGGATACTTCGCCGAGTAGTGTGGTAAGTTCGTACCGATGGAGATGTCCGGATCAACCCCCTAAAGATGGTGTAAAATCTCGTGTTGAGGGATTTGAAGAAGGGGACAAGGTACATGTGAAACCCGATGGGGCACGATGTATGACGCGTTGTAAGGAGGGGGTTGTGACTGGGGCTCATTGTGAAGAGAGGGATGGTCCCAAGGTTAGTTTGGAGGTAGATGGTTTGCCTCATCATATCGCTGATGTTCGTCGTGTGGAAGGCGACCAGTTGAACGACGCTAATGGTTATAACGAGGAGGAGCAAGTACAAGAGCGGCCATTAAAAGTATGCCTGCATATCTCAATGATTATGAGTGTGGTGATGTGGACATCACGGGGGCATGTGGTATTAACGTGTGAAGAAACAGTCAGTGTAGTGACGATTCTACAGTTCCTACTGTCCAAAATTATTGTTTGTACATGGTAGAAAATAAAAACAGCTTATATAAGTGTTATGGATATTTAGAATAATAAGTATCAACAAGTCGATTTCCGACGTGTAAATATAAGAAACTTTATTAGACAAAATCAGTGTTCACTCAACATTCAAAACGAATTGTAAACTCTCAAGAGTATATATGAAATAAAGAACCAATACCATTTAAATTAATTAATTCTACTCGAGTGTTATTAGTCGTCGACCTTAAATTTAAACTACAAGCTATTTCGGCTCAAAATGGCGTCAGTGAATTTGAAGTACTCAGATATTATCAAACAATTTTCGGGTGATACCGACTTCAGTGAGTGGCTCAAGAAGCTAGAGCTTGTGGCGCAGCTGCAAAAGGTGAAAGAGTTGGCGTCTTTTTTACCTTTGTTTTTGTCAGGGGGGGCTTTTGCCGTTTATGAGGGACTGGCGGAGGACGTGAAGTCGGATTATCAACGATTAAGAAAAGCACTAATTGAAGCGTTCTCTGTCAATTCGCTTGTGGCGTACGAGAGTTTCATCAATCGTTAGTTGATCCCCGGCGAGACGGTTGACGTATTTGTGGCTGATTTACGTCGCTTAGGCACGTTAGTAGATACGAATTTATCAGACGATTGGATCAAATGTGCGATGATCAATGGACTACCAAGTGAGATTAAGCAGCAATTAAAGGCCGCTTGCAGTATAGAACGCATGGACCTTTTAAAGGTGGTGGAGAGGGCCAGGGTGCTAATTGGTTCAACTGGTGTCACAGAAACGGGGGCAGTCGCAAACCTAAGTCATGGACGTAGGAATCAGGAAAAGGTGAGTGCGACTGCTCCCAGAAAATGCTTTTCTTGCGGCCAAGAATCGCATATAGCTCGGTTCTGCCCTAAAAGAGTAATCGTGTGCTACAGCTGCGGGGAGAAAGGGCACATTGCTTCCTCACCTACTTGTTCCAAGAATCCAAAAAACTAGTGGAGGAAGCTGTCCCTTGTTGTGCGGGCAGTTTCCTTGGAGGATCAGCACAGCTTCCAATTGTGAAAGTGATGGTAATGGGATGTGACGTCAGGACACTATTGGATACTGGATGTTCAAGGACGATAGTTGACCCTAAGGTTGTGAAGAAGGTAGGGCAGGTGATGAAAGGTTGCGATAAAGTTGTCACCATGATGAATGGAGAAAAGAACAAATGTCTGGCAACCTGCGTGCTGCCGGTGGATGTCGAAGGCAGGTTAATTGTTCTGGATTGTTTAGTCACAAGTGTGCTTCCAGGCTTTGGTATGTTGTTGGGAATGGACGCTGTGAGGGCGTTGGGGGGTGTTCAAATTAGGAAGGACAGTGTAGTGGAATTCGGGAAGGACGGCAACATAGGTGCGGTAGCGAATTATGAGCCTGAGCCGGCCGCATTGCGTATTAAGGACGATGATTTTGTCGCGGAATTCTCGGGTGGGCATTGGACTGTTGAATGGAAGTGGAAAGAGGGAATTCAGAGTCCGGTGTTGGAAAATAGAATTGGACAATATCGTGTGGATGAAAAAGCTAGAATCGAGAGGAAGAAGTCGAAGAGTGGATTGATCGCGGGTGGCTTCGGCCTTACAAAGGGGAGTACGACGGGGTTATACCGTTAATGGCAGTAATACAAATAAACAAGGAAAGGGTGAGACCTGTTTTGGATTATAGGGAGTGTGGTATTAACGTGTAGTATACCTATGATAATATACCTATGACAATATACCTATTCAAAATTATTGTTTGTACATGGTTGAAAATAAAAACAGCTTATATAAGTGTTATGGATATTTAGAATAATAAGTATCAACAAGTCGATTTCCGACGTGTAAATATAAGAAACTTTATTAGACAAAATCAGTGTTCACTCAACATTCAAAACGAATAGTAAACTCTCAAGAGTATATCGTGAAAAAGTGATTAATCTGTTTGTGGATGAACTGACTTATACAAGTATTGTATTTTGCTTTTGTGATCAGAACATTAAATTGATTGATTGTGCTCGAGTGTTGTTGGTCGTCGACTTTAAATTTAAACCACAAGCTATTTCGGCTCAAAATGGCGTCAGTGAATTTGAAGTACTCAGATATTATCAAACAATTTTCGGGTGATACCGACTTCAGTGAGTGGCTCAAGAAGCTAGAGCTTGTGGCGCAGCTGCAAAAGGTGAAAGAGTTGGCGTCCTTTTTACCTTTGTTTTTGTCAGGGGGGGCTTTTGCCGTTTATGAGGGACTGGCGGAGGGCGTGAAGTCGGATTATCAACGATTAAAAAAAGCACTAATTGAAGCGTTCTCTGTCAATTCGCTTGTGGCGTACGAGAGTTTCATCAATCGTAAGTTGATCCCCGGCGAGACGGTTGACGTATTTGTGGCTGATTTACGTCGCTTAGGCACGTTAGTAGATACGAATTTATCAGACGATTGGATCAAATGTGCGATGATCAATGGACTACCAAGTGAGCTTGCAGTATAGAACGCATGGACCTTTCACTCAATTCACTCAACATTCAAAACGAATAGTAAACTCTCAAGAGTATATCGTGAAAAAGTGATTAATCTGTTTGTGGATGAACTGACTTATACAAGTATTGTATTTTGCTTTTGTGATCAGAACATTAAATTGATTGATTGTGCTCGAGTGTTGTTGGTCGTCGACTTTAAATTTAAACCACAGGGAGCTTAATCAGTTTGTGTCTAGCCACACGCGAATGAGTGATGTATGCGGAGAAAAGTTGCGTCGGTGGAGGCGCATGGGAGATAATGTTAAGCTAATTGACTTAAAAAAAGCCTACTTACAAGTACATGTGTCGCCAAGTCTGTGGAAATATCAAGTGGTCCAGTTTAAAAATAAGACCTATTGCCTAACGCGCCTTGGGTTTGGCCTAAACGTGGCACCAAAGATAATGACAGCCATAGTAAACCGAGTGTTATCTATTGATTCGGAAGTTAGATTGGGTACGGACTCTTACATAGACGACATTATCGTAAACGAGAATTTAGTGTCGGCTGATCGTGTTGTGGCGTTGCTGGAAAGATTCGGATTGACACTAAACCGGTGGAATCGTTGATTGGTGGTCGGATCTTGGGACTGCGTATACGAGAAAAGGATGGAGTTGCATGTTGGATGAGGGATAACAAGATTGAGGTGGTTCCGGAAAAGGTCACTAAGAGAAAGATATTCTCCCTTTGTGGACAGCTTGTAGGACATTTTCCGGTGGCCGGATGGCTTAGGCCAGCGTGCAGCTTCATAAAAAGAAGTGTCAATGAGTGGCAGTGGGACGAAGAAGTGGGGAAGGCTTCACGGGATATGTTAGAGGACGTAATGAGGAGGGTTAGCTTGGAAGATCCAGTGAGAGGAAAATGGAAAGTATCATCGGAGAGCACGGGTGTGGTGTGGTGTGATGCTAGTAGCTTGGCAGTGGGTATTTGTGTGGAAATTGCAGGCGCGCTGGTGGAAGATGCGACCTGGCTAAGAAAACCCAACGACGTGGCGCATATTAATCTGGCGGAGCTAGATGCGGTATTAAGAGGAGTGAACTGCGCTTTAAAATGGGATCTCACAAAGATACAAGTGAAGACCGATTCAGCCACAGTTTATGGTTGGATGTCGTCACTATTGACCAATGACCGGCGTATAAAAACTCAGGGGTTGGGTGAGGCGCTAGTCAGGCGAAGACTGACTATTTTGGAAGACGTCATTAAAGAATACGGTTTGCAAATTACGATAGACTTTGTGAGATCGGAGTGCAACAAGGCTGATGCGTTGACAAGAGTTCCGAAAGAGTGGTTAAGGAAATGCGTTGAACCGCTGGCGTGCTGTGCCGTAAACGACGTTTGACGGCGTAGGGTCTTGATTGAGAAATCCCATGGAAAACATCACTTTGGTGTTGACAGGAGTCACTATGTGGTAAATCGCAGTTATCCAAATGAAGAAATAACGCGAGAAGAAGTGGACAGAGTTGTCAAAGCGTGTAAGGACTGTCTGTCCATAGTGTGGTAAGTTCGTACCGATGGAGATGTCCGGATCAAACCCTAAAGATGGTGTAAAATCTCGTGTTGAGGGATTTGAAGAAGGGGACAAGGTACATGTGAAACCCGATGGGGCACGATGTATGACGCGTTGTAAGGAGGGGGTTGTGACTGGGGCTCATTGTGAAGAGAGGGATGGTCCCAAGGTTAGTTTGGAGGTAGATGGTTTGCCTCATCATATCGCTGATGTTCGTCGTGTGGAAGGCGACCAGTTGAACGACGCTAATGGTTATAACGAGGAGGAGCAAGTACAAGAGCGGCCATTAAAAGTATGCCTGCATATCTCAATGATTATGAGTGTGGTGATGTGGACATCACGGGGGCATGTGGTATTAACGTGTGAAGAAACAGTCAGTGTAGTGACGATTCTACAGTTCCTACTGTCCAAAATTATTGTTTGCACATGGTAGAAAATAAAAACAACTTATATAAGTGTTATGGATATTTAGAATAATAAGTATCAACAAGTCGATTTCCGACGTGTAAATATAAGAAACTTTATTAGACAAAATCAGTGTTCACTCAACATTCAAAACGAATTGTAAACTCTCAAGAGTATATATGAAATAAAGAACCAATACCATTTAAATTAATTAATTCTACTCGAGTGTTATTAGTCGTCAACCTTAAATTTAAACTACAATAACCAAATCTGTGTTTGATCATTTGATTCTTGATTTTGTTCGTCAGTTGAAACCTCTGGCGCAAATGTTACTTTTTTCTTTTGAATTTCTGTTTTCCGCATTTGATTGATGTGTCTTTTAAAAACGTAATTATTGTCAAGTTTTATTAGGTAGTGTAATTTACCTAGTTTTCGGATAACGGTACCGAAGCGCCATGTTTTTTTATTATTGTTGAAGTAAGTTGTTTGTACACGGTCTCCCTCGCATAAAGATCGAACCACTGGATGTTCTTTTGAATTTTGAATTTTTATTGTTGGTCGGATTGCGTCCAGTTTAATTCTGATATTACGACCTAAATATAATTCTGCCGGAGTTTTCCCGTTTGCAAGAGGTGTTGCTCTATATCGAAACAATATTTCACGTAATTTTTTATGTAGGCTACCGGGTTCATCGATCATCGAATTTAACCGATGTTTTAAGGTTTGTACATTTCGCTCTGCCAATCCGTTCGTGGCGGGGTGTCCCGGTGCGATTAGTTTTTGAAAAATTCCATTTTCAGTGCAATACGATCGAAAAATTTCGCTAACAAATATAGTCGCATTATCTGAAACTAGAATGTTTGGATATCCATGAGTAGCGAATATATTTTCTAACAATTCAATTGTCGAAGTCGATGTTGGTGCGTTTCGAATTATTTTTATTTCTGCCCACTTGGATTTTGCGTCGATTACTATTAAGAAATGGTGTCCGAGGAATTCACCCGCATAATCCATGTGAATTCGCTCCCAATTTGTCTTTGGTTCCTCCCATGGATGTAGAACAATTTTCGCCGGATTTGATTTAGTATTGGCACACGCTTCACAAGATTTTGATAATTTTTCGATTTGTCCATCGATACCTTTCCAGTAAATGTAACGTCGGGCTAGCTGTTTCATTTTGGTGACGCCAATATGTGTTCTGTGTACTTCTTGAAGTGTTATTTCCCGTAACGTTTTCGGAATGACCACTCGTTGGCCCCGAAATAATATACCGTTGTCGAACGTAAATTGTAATGCTGTTTCAGGATCGCGTTGAATTTCATCAATTATTACTTTTAATTCTTTGTCCTTTTCAGTTTCACGTCTAATTGAATCTGCGTTCAGTTGACTCGTCGAAATTTCGTTTATTGTAAGCATGCATACTTTATTTAATTCTCGGTTTAATATAATATCGTCCGTAATTTCAGATTGTGGAATTGGTGCTCGTGATAAACAGTCTGCGTCGATGTTTTCACGTCCTTTTTTGAAAATAACTTCGTAATCGAATGCTGTTAAATATGCTGCATATCGAAGTAGTCTTCCTGATGTAATCGGAGGAAGTTTATGATTTTCTTTGAAAATACGTGTAAGTGCTTTGTTATCGGTTTTTAGTTGAAAATTCCGCCCGTATATGTATCTGAAGAAATGGTCTACGGAGAATATAATTGCCAAAGCTTCCCGGTCAAGCTGTGAGTAATTTCGTTCTGCTGCTGTTAGTGAACGAGACGCGAATGCTATTGGACGCTCTTCGCCGTTCACTACGTGGCTTAATACACCTGCTATACCAACTGGACTTGCATCACAGGTGAGCACGATTGGTAACGCTGGATCGAATGGAATTAATGTTCGATTGCTCGCAATTTCATTTTTTAGTTTGATAAAAGCCGCTTCACACTCCGCGCTCCAATGAAATTTTACGCCTTTTTTAAGTAAATTTCGTAACGCATGAGTCATAGTCGAATTTCCCGGAATAAAACGTGCATAATATGTAGTTAGGCCCAAAAATCGTCGAACGCCGTCCACATCCTTGGGTCTCGGCATTTGAATTATCGCAGCTATTTTCTTTTCGCATTTAGAAATTTTGTTGTATTCAATGACATGACCTAGATATTCAATTTTTGTTTGAAACAGTGAACATTTGTCTTTATTCAAATGAATGTCGAATTGCTGTAGACGTTTTAAACACAAATCCAAATTTTGTTGACATTTTTCTTTTGTTCTTCCATGTATTACGATATCGTCGAAGTATGACATAGTTCCTGGAATTCCTTGAAGTATTTGATCTATTATTCGATTAAATTCGCTAGGTGCAGTTTTGATTCCAAAAGATTATCGATTCATTCTGTAATTTCCGCGATGCGTTGTGATAGTCTGGATTTCGCTACTTGCATCATCAACTTGGACGTGTAAATATGCTTTAAACAGGTCAAGTCTACAAAAGTATTTTGAATTTCGAAGGTTGTCGAGAATGTCTGTAATACGTTTAATTGGGTAATTTGCGTTGACTAAACTATTATTTACCGCCATTTTATAATCTACGCATAAACGAACTGTTTGATCGGGTTTCGGTATAATCACTAAGGGTAAGCCCCAATCGCTTGTTTGAACTTTGGTAATTATACCCTGTTCTTCGAGTTTATCAAGTTCATTATCCACTTTTTTACGTAATGCAAATGGAACGTCTCGCTCTTTGAAGTAAGCTGGTTTTGTATTTTCGCGTAATTTTAGTGAGATTTTTATATTTGGAATGCATACAACTTTTTGTTCGAACAAACGCGGATATGCCGATACTACTTCGTCCATATTATTAAATGTCGAAATTTTATGAATGGTTGAATCATTAATACTACTTTGTTCATCGACGTCAAGTAAATTGATTTGTAAATGTCGAATCCACGTTCGACCCAATAATGTATCGAATTCGTTGGCTACAATAAATAACTCTTCAGTTGAACACTTTCCTCGATATTCTATGTTGACTTTGATTTTTCCTTCCGGTTTAAATGTATTTCCGGTGTACGATCTGAAAATTTCCTTGCATGCCTGCAATTCAATATTAAGATCCAATTTTTCGAATTTATCTCGCGGTAGGAACGTATATGCTGTTCCCGAGTCGATTTCGAACCGTTGAGGTTTTCCTTCAATTTTGACCTCTACAATATATTTCTGTTTATCCGTGTGAAAAACGTTTATTATTCTTCCCACACCGAATTCAGAGCTTACATCCTCCGCATCATTTATGTAATTTGCTTGATTTGAATTCGATTTATTTTCGTTCAACAATGTTTTTATACATACTTTTCGAATGTGTCCGGTTTTATGGCATCCCGAACATTAGAGAGACGTGGGGTTTGTCTGACAATTTGTTGCCTTATGATTGTTTCGCCCGCAGCGTAAACAAAGGTTTTTGATTCCCAAGCGCTCGTAGTCGATTTTTGAATATGATGGTGAGCGTTTACGTGACGAACTTCTGTGATTTATTGATTTGTTTCTTTTTTCATAACTTTTACGAGATTGATGATTTCTTGTTATTTTATTTGTTGAATTGGTTGACGGTTTTGACATTTCGTAGCTATCCAACTTTGAAATTTCCAATGCGATTGCTTTTTTAACAATATTTTCGAATGTTTTATCATCATCAGATTGTAATATTTGTTCGCGAATTGCATTATTTTTCATACCCCTTACAAATTGTGCTCGAAGAATTACGTCTGCAATTGATGTCCTGCAATTACACGGTGATACGAATTCGCATTCTACAATATTTTGTCTTAAGGTTGTAATAAATTCGGATAAGCTTTGATTTTCACTTTGATATGTACAAAGAAATTTATGTTGTGCCACTAATTTATTCTTTTTTGGACATAGATGTGCTTCGAATGATTCAATTAATTCATCGTATGAAAATTCCGATGGTTTTTTAGGAGAAACTAATGCTGTTAGAATGTTGAAATTACTTGCACCTATCGAATTTAGAAGCATTTGTGCGCACCATTGTTTATCATCAAACATATTTTTCATTTTCACAAAATTTTCGAAACGTTGACGATATGATTTAAATGTTTCTTTGTTAGAATCGAAATATTCAAAATTTTGTAACATTACCGGATTGTGTGTAGTGTTAGCCGGATTACGATTATTCACATTCAATACTAATTGTTCTAATAATCTTTGTTGTTGATCTTGTTGTATTTGTAAAAACTGTTGAAATTGTTCTTGATTCATCTTGTACATACACTATTTTGAAAATTTTAACATAAATTTTGAACTTGTAGTTTTGAATTTGCACTTTGAATTTGAAATGTTCTAATTATTTCAATAATTTGAAATGTTAATATAAAATTTGAACTTATAGTTTCGAATTTGAACTTTGAATTTGAAATTGTTTTAATTATATTAATAATTTGAAATTTTTGTTATCATAACCAAATTGTACCATGTTTTATTCACACACGTGCTTGTTATCACCTTGTTTGGTTATTTTTCACTTTTTTAATTTTATTTCGAAAATATTAAGTTATCCTCGTCGCCAATTATCGTGATGGTTATTTATTGTAATAATACACGCGTTGATTGATTATTTTATAATGTTATATTTTGAGATTATTATATTGATTCATTTTATACATGTTTCTCCTTAGTGTCCATATTGAATTCTATTCGTATTCTTTATTCACTATGTTCACTATGGTTATTATGTTGTCTGTCTCTATGTACTCCTTTCCAATTACACTATTTGAATCACTGCTTTCCAATTACACTATTTTAGTCACAACAATATTTTTACAGCGGGATCGTTCGGGTTTGCCATCATGCTCCGGTAAATGATCTACCGTATCCAATCGAACGCTGTCTGATGGTCTATTTTCTCGTTTCTTTTTTGATGGAGGTGGTGTTGGAGAAGATGTTGAAGGCCTTCCTCGAATACGGGGTATAACTTTTCCAACATTTATTAGGTCGTCAGCTATTTTCAATTTAAAATGAAGTAAACTAAGAATATCTTTTTCATTTATTTTTAATTTAGTTGCTTCAGCTTTATATTCAAACCACGAATTTACGATAGCTAAGTCCACGACATGGAAAATAAGTCGTAGTGGCCACTTTTTTGATTTTATGAAAATTCTATAATAACTTAACATTCTATCCATTAAGTCAACCCCTCACATTCCATGATTATATTGTTTTACAATTTCCGGCCTTGGTACGTCCACAAATTTACTTTGCTTTGCCTCTCATCTTTTTACTACATCCGTTTCACCTTCACCAATAAAATTCGACGCAAGAATCACTTTTTTGTTATCTAACCACCTGACCAAAACAACGTCCTCTTCTGAATTCACTAATTGTTCGGTATGTCCTCTTTTTTCTTTTTTAATTTCTTTGTCAGAAGAAAATGGGGGATTTTGAAAGCGGTTCACGCGAACTGTGCAAGCTGCATAAATGTTTTTCGATTTTAATTCGCGTAATAACTGATATGACGAAAAATAATTATCATAATACAGATAATAGCCTTTATCGTCTAATCGTTTCGCCAATTCTAAAACAACTGTTGCAGCAAATCCGTAATTTTTTAGTAGGCTTTTATCTAGTCCTGTTTCTGCTCCTTGGTACATAATAAAATCGTATGCTAGTCCATCTTTGCTACATAACAAGAACAATTTCACCCCCCATGGGTTTGGTTTACCTTTAATATATTGTTTCATTTTTAACTGGCCTTTAAAAGGGATTATTTGTTCGTCGATACAAACGACATTCTCGGGTTTCAACTCTAGCATACGATTTCTAATTTTATCAAAAATTGGCCGGACCTTAAAAAATTTATCGCTATTATTGCCTTTTTCTAAATTGTTAACTAAATGTAAATTATTCCTTAATTCATAAAATCTATTTCTATTCATATTACTTATGAAACTGTCAATATTAAAAAGTTTATCCCAATATAATGTAATTTGCGGGAATTTTAAACATCCCATCATCATGTGCAACGCGAATAAAATTTTTATTTCTTGCTCTTTGCAAGGTTTGAACCCCTTCTTATCTTGCTGCAAGGCATACATATTTGTATATTGGGCGATTTCCGAAAAATATTCAGCGGGCAAGTATTTATTAAAATACGAAATTGGAGACCCAACTTCTTCGCATTCGAAACTATTGTCCCATGCGTCCAGTTTTTTTATTTGAAATTCAGCTTTTTTCCACTGTATTTTTATTTTAGCTGCTTTTGTAGAAATTTGCTTGTTCGAAGTATCTATATTTTCTTTAGAACTTTCATCGTCACTTTCTTCAAAAATTAAATCTTCAGGCAATTCGGTCTGATTATTATGAATCACATCCGCCCCTACTCTTACAAAATTTTCTCTTCTACCAATTAATGCAGGGTCGTTAAAAATTAAAGAGTCATCTGCTATTTCAATGAGATCTTCTTCATCATCCTCCGATAAATCTATGTCAGATACATTGCCTGATTCCAACATTTGGAGAATATCGTTGGAGCTTAAAGGTTTTCTGGCCATTTTTCTGCCAAAAATAATCAACAAATTATTAGATGAAACATAAATTTTTAGATATAAATTCAAAAATATTGATATACATAAAATACGTACATGTTTTTTATTTACAACCGATGATTCACTTTGTCCAGTATATGGGACATTAATTTTAAAACTTTTCTAATCACAATATTATAAAAAAATTCTAATTTTTTTTTTTAATAGTTTTTATTTTAATAATTTGAAAAATCAATTTTATGAAAATTTTCACGAAACTCGTCAGATTTCCTTCGAAAAAACGCTTTAATCACTTATATGAATAACACACTTTGAATGACACAACAAACACTTGTTTAAACATGCAATTATTTTATTGTTGTAATACCATAAATGAGATGATAATGACATATTTTACTTAAAAAAAGGTTTATTTCTGTAATAGAGCTTACAGAAATCAAAACAAGATGGTATAACCGAAAAAAAGTCATTTTAAAAATTCATGTCCCGCATTTGGGACAAAAGTTATCATGTAGTGTAAAAAAATTTGAAAATCCCAGTAGTCATAAGGTTAACAAAGGGACATAAATTCGTTAAAATATAAATCCAAACAGTAGAAAAAGTCGTATGAAGATCCAATGTCTCTTTAAGGATTTTAAATCACGTTCGCTGTACATCCTCATCTTTTGGTACAAGAAATAAAACTATATTGGGTGCATTCCTTACAGTATTTTACACCAAGGCACAATACTGTACTAAAACGTCGGTTTTTATACTTTATCATTTTATAATATTCGAAAATTACTAAATATTAATGATTCACAATATATTTAAACTTATTCTCTTTCACTATACAAAATAATTAAACTTTTCTTTTAGGGTCGTATATATCCACGGAACATGGCTTTTGGGTAATAACAAATCGAATAAATTTGTTTTGGTCCCTGTGCTTCCAAATTGGACTACTCGTTGATATTCAATGATCAAAAATGTGTTTCACACTTTATCCCCACTTCTCGTTTCTTCGCCTGAAAAATATGCATTTAAAAAACGAAAACCCCAACCAAATTTTTGATTTCAATTAACAAAAAAAAATTATTAATGTTAGTTATTTTTGTAGTTTCTGAAAAATATTTTTCTTTAAAATTCCATGATATTTCAATAGAAAATGCAAATTTAGTGAGGATAAGCATATTTCAAATAATAATTATAGAAATATAACTTCAAACTCGTCTATTAGTGGAAGAAATAAATATTTTTGAAAAATTAGGTAATTAAAAATGTTTCTACCTTAATAGGTTAAAAAATGACGCGGTGGGCGCCACGCTTTCAAAATGATGCACATTTAAACATAAAAACACTAAAATAGATAAAACAGCAAATTTGAAACATAAAATGTATCTTTAATGTTTTTTAAAGAAAAGCCAATACTTTATTTGTCCGTGATTCAAAATATCTGTTTTTCGTTTCGTTAGTTATATTCATATTTTCTAAAAAGATTTTCTTAAATTTTCTATGAAATTTCAATTTAAATATTAAATTCAAGAAAATTTAAATTTAAGCATTGTTTAAGGTAAATAAATATATTAATAATGATAATTATAGAAATAGATACTAAAAACTTACCATTTTTTGAATCAGTTTAATAGTTATGTAGATTAATTCTCTTCTTCTATAAACAAAAAAATAATTAGAAATAACAAGCGTTATTTTTATCTCTTTATGGGTTGAACTTCGGTTAGTTTGCGGTTTGAGCTATATCCTGATCGATAAATTAAAATGGTTACCCTTTTGCGGGTTGAATTGCAAAAATTATTTCCAGTTTTCAATTAAATTTTAACAGGATCATCAGTTCAAAATATCAAACTTTCTGACTCAGCTGTTTGGACTGTATCTTGATTAACAAAATTTCAAAATAATAAATTCCACTTAACGCCTTTTTGTTGAGTTAAAAAAATGCTATCATAGTCCACATCCTTCTAATAAGAAGATACTGTTTTCAAAATTTCAAGTTTTTTATAATAAAAAAGTTCACAACCCCTCTTCTTTATTTTCGAAAAACAAATAGAAAAAAAAAAAAGAAATAGTTTTTTGAAATTCAACCCTCAAACGGTTAACCAAGTGGTTCAAATTTTGATTTATTGATAAGAGTACAGCCCAAAACGCCTCATAATGGGATGAAAAAACATTTAAAGTTTGTTATATACAATTTTTTTTCTTTGTAAACAAATACAGAGCTTTCAAAACAATTATTTTGTTCTCCAAGTCGATATCTAAAAGAAACCATCTCCAAAAGCGATATCCAATTTAACTTGATTATTTAAACATATAATTAGTTTCAATATTATTTTTAATAATTTAGAGGAGATGAACTCGAGATCAAAACTCATGAAATATACCTATGACAGAATGATATATACGCATTTATCTCTTTTTGGTATTAGTGGCTAGAAAAAGTTTTCATGAAAAAATTGTAATAATAAAAAACAAATGTATAAAAATTCCGTAATTAATTGTTTTGTTCATTATACTAGCATTTTTTTTATGTGTTACATCTTTCAGCTGGGCATGTATGAGATTTCGTGATATGGGACGGTTTTAAATTTGTTACGGAAGTGACTTAGCTCGCACTATTTTAATTAATTTTGCTTACTAATAAGAAGATATATCTGATGTTACACATCATTTGCGAGTATTGACGCTCGCTCGTTTTTTTAAATTATAAATACGGATAGTATTCTCAGAGCAAAACGAGCTCTGCGAATATTTGGATGTAAATAAATGGGATTGAAGTCTCAAGAGAATGCTTTTGAAGAAAGTTTAAACTGTCCTGCGAACCGAGTGGGTACCAGCTAATATTATTTATACCGCTAACATCCCAACCGTTTTATATTTTGCTGTTATCATTTATTTCAAAGCATTTTTGTCATTTTTAATTACTTAATGATACAAAAGTATTAATTTATTGTTTTATACTTTTAAATCAAAACATAGAAAAACTGTGATGACTAAATTTTCTCAATATTATTATTAGATTATATTATTAGAATTTATTGATTTTGGTTTCCGTGGGAAAGATCCGAATTGAAAACAATATAGATCTAAAACTGCTGTAGATGGCGGTATACTCTGTCCAAAGTTTCAAACTTTCTCACTTAGTAGTTTAGATTATATCTTGATCGAAATTTTAAAATAAAGCGAGCGAGTCTTCTAGTACTCGCGGATGATCTATTACATCTGACATTTCACCTTATTAATAAGGAAAATTTTATCCTGATAAAAATCTCTAAAGAATTTATGTATATGATTACCCTCTTGTTCACAAAATTACTACCAAAGCAAAAACATTCACTTTACATAAACTTCGCAAGTCAATTTTTTAAACAGCATGCATTATTATTACGTCAGTTCCGTGCCATATTTAAAACAATCCATTTTCATAAAATCACTCTCATACATGATACCAAAACTTTTCTTTAAACTCACCAATGTTATAACAGGAATGTCTGCTTATTAGCTCAGTGTTTTTGGGCGGTACAATGATAGAGTTTATATCCAAATTTGGATTCCCTTTTCGCTCTATTAGGAGACGCATTGTTTTAAATATCTTAGTGCTCATTTATGCTATATAAGACAATTTCAAGATTTTAGACCTAGCAGTTTCGGCTTACGTTGTATGTCACTCGATTATCCTTACTTTTATATGTTCATAAAATAAATAGTAGCTTTATGAACTGTAGACTTCGGTCAGTAGTATATAAAAAACTGTATCCTGTTTGCTCCTATTTCGCCTGATCAATGATTTCAATTCATATAGATTGAAAAAGTCCATGTCTTAATAGATTGCATAATTGGAATTTTAAACTATTTTCCAAATTACGAGTAGAGTTTAGAGTTTGACCAATAAATAATTAGTTTTACTATTTTCTCTACTTATTTCACAATGTTTCAAAAAAAAAAAAATGCTGTTTTTAGAATTTTTTGCCAAAGAATCTTATAATAAAAAAATCAATTTTTCATACTTTCCCTAATCATTTAAGATTAATGGCAAATTCTGCATTTTCTGAACTTGCATAGAATAACATTAGTATATTTTATCATTTTCGCAATACTATACTAAATAAAATAAGCATGTCTATCAAATTTTATTAATATCGGATAACGCGTTCTAAAATTACATACTTACATAGATCTATTGAAACAATAGAAATACAAAATCTACTAACTCTAAACCTTGGAAAACATAAATAGACCACACTTCGTTCGACCAATAATATTTATTTAACTCGATACAAATGGTTTTTGATAAAAGTTGATGACCTGACGACCAACACTCAATTAAGTTGAATCAACTAAAAGGAGTGGTTATTATTGTTGTTTTATTAATTAACATATTATTTATTTTGTAGTTTTTATGATTTTTTTTTTTTTTTTTTATTGTGTCTTTAAGAATCCGTAGGTATATTGAAGTTTCTCTAAGTTTGATTCGTTGAGAAGGTTATAATAATTTGATCTCAAATGTGTTTTTCAAATGTACTTATTTCTATTGTAATAAAGAGGAATTAAGGTTTATATGAAAAATTAAAAAATGTATTAAAAAAACTAGTTAAATACAAACATGATACTAAAACAATACTAAAACAATAGTTTTTGGAATTTTTGTGTGTCCACGAATGGTTATGAATCTCGACGAATCAGACTAAAAACAGTGAACCTTAAAATTTATTTGTTAATTGTTTAGGCATAGTTGAGTATCAATGTTTTATCATTTATTAATCGCTAGCTTTCTAAATTTGCTGTCGAAGGAGGCGAGAGCAATGAAAGGATTTTTGTAATTTAACTAACTTTTGTTATTTTGAACACATTATAATGTAATTGAAAATTAAAACATGTAATGTCATTGAATAATCAAATTCAATCCCCAAAAGGTTGATCGGGCAGTAAAAATTTTGATTTATTGATCAGAGTGCAACCTTAACTAATTTTTTTTTTTTTTTTTTTTTTTGTTAATTTCATTTACATAGAGAGGTAATAACAAAAAAATTGCAATGATTAAATGATTAAACGACAAAAATTTGAAAATTTTTTGAACTAATTGAAACTAATGATTAAATTTGTTTTTAAACTCATCAAGAGAAGACCCATAATAGCATGACCCATGATAGATACCCGTGTTTTTCTTATTGTAGTTAGGCAAATCATTCAAAAGCAAAGTCACATACCTATATATTAATACATGAAACAAAAACTTTGTACCCCTTTTTAAGAAAATTGGGCGCACGAAGGAGAATGTAATTTGTCACACTTTTAGTTTATATAGAGAAAGGCAGAAGAATGTTAATTTTTTTAAATTTATTATGCATAAAAAATACATTAATTCAATACAAAAACATTACACACATATTTTATTTAAAGGCACGCATTTAAACTGTTCAGTTTAAAGGCAGTGAGATTCACTTTTGAATGATTCTGGTCGAATTTCGACCGCTGTAACGGGACTCTCGGGGTAAAAAATAAATACAAATATTTTAATGGTTTAGGTTTAAATATAAATTTTAAGGTTTATTAATACCAAACAACTAAATTGGAAATGATAATTTTTGCCCTTATTAATATTATAAACAAGTTATATTTTTTAACAAATTATATATCAAAAAATTGTTCCTGAAATGCTCCCTCAGAATATAAATTTTTTCCACTTAAATAATTAAAAATTTGAATTTTCGAATATTTCAATTCACATTTACATATATTAATCGTTAATATTAAAAAAAAATTATGTATAAAAAACTTGTTCTTACAATGCTTTTTCAGAATATGTATTTTCCCCACTTTAATAATTAATAGTTAATTAGTTATTAATAATTAAAAAAATTAAATTATTTATTTTATTTACATTAACATGTAATAGTAGTAATTTTTAATTATTAATAACTAATTAACTATTAATTATTTAAGTAGAACAAACGTATATTCTGAAAGATCAATTCAAGAGTAGTTTATTTTTATACAATTTTTTTTTAATTTACGACTAGTATATGTAAATGTTGAAATTGAAATAATCGGAAATTCTATTTTTTTTAATTATGAATAATTATAATAGCTATTAATTATTTAAGTGAAACAAATACATATTCTGAGGGAACATTTCAAAAGCAATTTTTTGAATACATAATTTGTTAAAAAATATTAATATTTGGCGTTAACTTGTTTATGGTATATTTGATCTTATTAATTCATCTTTATTTTATTTATACTCAACTATTAAAATTTTTATTAAAAATATTTATTTTCTTAGATACCTACTGCTTTAAATTTATTTTTATCATTAAATATATAAATATTACGCTAGTTACTTTTTTTGAAAGTGACTTTGGTCGATAGCAGAATAAAATTAAATGATGAACGTATAAATGTTTTGTATTTTTTGAGTACTTATTTTTTGAGAATTTCGATTGAATCAGTAAAATAAATTTTATATTCTGATTGAACGTTTTATCGTGTTCTTTTTGAGCGTTTTTTGGACCCAAGGTCAGCTTTTAATTAACTAATTACGTTAGTCGTTATTCAACAGCTGCAGAAATATTTTTTAAGGGCGTTCGCTTACACTAGCGGGAAATAAATATCAAAATAAAACATAAAACATAAAACATTTTACATTAAAAAAAACTATCTACAATGAAATTATAAAACATGAACTAAATCACATAGCTTTTCCCAAACAGTTATAGCAATTTCATATCAGATAAAAACAATTGTAATATCAAGTGTGCAATTATCATAGATAAATTATTAATTCAGATTAATTGTAGTTAATCACTTCTCTAAACTTTCCATTTTTATAAAAATATACAGTATAGTAAAATGATGTTGTACAAAAAAAAAAATTTATAAAATTATCTATTTTAATGAAATATGAAACAATCCAACCAAAGTTCCAATTCTTTCTTGGAGGAATTTATAAAATAGAACAAGAGATTTTCCCAAAAATCAATCAAAATTCTATTGGACGCCTTTATAATTGAAATATAGTACCTAATCAAATAATACGTTATCAGACTTTTAGTTTAGTTATAGTTTTTATACTTGACATATATAGAATATGTCAGTATATTAATTTTAGTCTAAAGTTTGTACCGCTAGAAAATATTGATCCATTTCCGTTTGTCCGCCTGTCTGTCCTCAAAATAACTCAAAAACGAAAGATAGGCATCTGAAATTTTGGTGATGTATTCTGGACCTTAAAAATAAGTTTAATTTCGTGAATGAACAATATCGGTCCATTGGATCCAACGAATCCATGACCAAACTTTAGAACCAGCAAAGATAGAACAAAAATTGTTTCTTCACAAAACAAACAATTTTTATTTGAAACATTTTTTGGTCATAAGTCTGGATTCGCCACAATTTTAGCACAAATTCAGCTAATAAATACTTATATAATTAGAATACATAGTATTATTATAAATGAATTTATAACTGTATAGACTGGTTTTTCAGATTATTTTATGCTAATCATTAAAACTGTACGTTATTATCTTCACTTATTTATTTATGTCTTTTCTTTTACCATATTATAGTTCAAGAGAGTTATGTTTTAGGGTTAAATTTTCGATGTCTAGTTTTCACTGGAAATACACGTTTTGACATAAAATGGGATGCTTTTTTTTTAATCGAAAAAAAATGGTTTTTATAAATTGATCTGTTTTTATTACAATCACCACATCTAATGCTTACGCTGATTACGGTGATTTTGTATTCGAACTTTCTCAGAGTGTACTTCATATGAAGAAAATTCAATTTTCGTACATTACGAAAAAAATGGACCCGACAGTTTTCCTTAAACTATTTAAGCTTTACAACTGTTATTTAAAACACTTCCCTGGGTAAATAAACAGGAAATTTAAACTTATCATATTTAACTACACACATAATACTGAGAAAGTTCAGTGACGCATATTAGCAGATTCTTTTTTACTGTTTATAAAAACTTTTTAACAAAAAAATTAAACCGCCGAAAAAATTTAAAAAAATAATAAATCCATTTTATAGAACCTAAATAACTAAGTTCTTAAACTAATGTAAGTATATCTAAGTAATTCTGAATCGGCTGTTGCTCATCACTTTTTACTTTTAATTAATTTTATGACTCAAAATTACTTAGGTATTAATTACATTAGGCTAAGTACTTACTTCAATAAAATTATGTTTTGCTTTAAAGTTTTTTTGAAGTTTAATTGTTTGTTTTTAAATGTATAATTTTTTGTGGCTATAATCTACTAATTTCTATATCCTTAATTTTTGATTAGCACAACTCAGCATTAAAATCTGTAAGTTAACAATAAATCACCCCTATTTTCCTTTTTCTTAGGAATTTTTTTCCAAATTTATATGAGACCAACTACTATGTACACCCTATTAAATAAAAAAGAATTATTAAAATCGAACTACTCTGTAAAAAGTTATTCGTGGTCATAAATTACAATCAGTGTGTGAACAATCATCCCTACCCTTAGAATTGGAATTTTTTTCCAAATTTATATGGGACCAACTTCGAGACCAATGGGATCAATAAATATAATATTTATCAAAATCGGACTACTATGTTAAAAGTTATACGTGGTCAGACATTAAAAAAATTACATATGCGCGTCAACTTCAAAACCTTGTTTATGCGTCGGTTAAAAATGACTCTATTTATGTGATATATCAATTACGTTAAATTTCCTGATTTTATCATACTTTCCTGTAGGATATTTCATATTATAATATTGATATCTATGAATTGATTTCCTATTTATAAATTTTGTTTTAAATATATATATATATATATATATATATATATATATATATATATATATATATATATATATATATATATATATATATATATATATATATATGTGCATCGCCGTGAGTTAATGGTAACAAACGCAATTTTTTTTTTTAGACTTATCGTGCTCTTGTAAAATAAAAACTTTTATTTTACAAGATTTTATTTTACTATTTTCAATGTTTTTGTAACAATATTTTTGGTACAAATTTACTGATAAATAATTTTTCTACAGTGTTATATATTTTTTCCTTTAATTTAATAGTATAAATTCCTTCCATTTTAGATTATCATTCACGAATTATGTATTATCGAAATATCAACAGAATTTCTCAGTCAATTATAATATTGGTGTAGGTAAATTCACACGCAGAATCCAGTATTTTATAAAGTTAGTTTTCAAAATTCCGAGGAGTAAATGTATACAAAATTTTCAGATTACAAGTATAGAAACATTACAAATAACAAGTCGTATTATATGTTTTTCGTACATATTTTCTATCATTGTTTGTACTACTTGTGCATTATATTTAATTGTATGGCCATAATTCTTTTTTAGTTGGAAAGAGTACATCTCGAAGTTGGTCCCATATAATTTTAAACATCAAACAATATTTTTCCAACCTTTAATTGAATAAATCAAATATTTTTTGGAAGCAATAAATATCGATGTTTTATTATATAAGCTATCGTATATATTTCCATTTTAAAATGGTTTATCAAACGATGGTATTCGCTCTATGGTACAATTGAATCCAAAAATTACTGCAGGAATGGTACCATAGAGCAAATAGCATAGATTTGATAAACCATTTTAAAATGGACGAAATAATGAATAAGCCATTTGTTATTGAAATTTTATAAATAAAGAAGAAGTATGATAATTTAAGATAAATTATAGGACATTAAAAAAAAAATGGTGCGTTATCCACAGAGATTGTTAGACGCTTTTCCTATTAAGGTGTACAAAATAACTAATAATCTACTTTAATTTCATACGGGTCAGTGATGTCAGAAAGTTGACCATATCGTGTAATTTTATAATTATTAATGAGAACTCTAGGATTTTTTCGAATAAATTTAGCTCTTGTTTATTGGTGTATGCGCAATTTATACTTTCCAGGTATCTATCAAATTGCTACGTCAACCAATCAGCATCGATCACGTGTTTAGTGTTCGGCCAATGATATTGAAGTGTTCGACCACGTAGTTTTGTCAATTAAAAAATCTCAAATTAACAATTGAACGTACAAAATTAAAAATGAATTATGAAATTTATATCGTGTAATGTTCTCACTGAAAAAAAAAAACAGCCATAAATTATGAATATAACAGCATAATCCATACTGAACTTCATATTTTGTCCTGTATATAAGATTTTTGGATGTTTCCTGCTTAAAGAAGTTATTTTTAAAAAATATTTTATGAACGGATATGTAATACCCTAAATTATTATTATAGTTTATATTTTTCAATAGATGCAATCCTATCCTTAATATTCAACATCGTATGCATATTTTTTCTGCATTCACGATTAGTACCAGCCGATTGAAAAAAGTAATTTAATTTTTCCATAGCTTTGAACCGTTAATTTGTAATAAACATAAAAATTTTAGATGCATTTAGTACCAAGTATATACCATACCTGTGATTTCCCTTTTGGGTAAATCTATTTTAATTTTACCCAAAGGATAAATCACCTGTATGGTATGTACTTGGTACTTAATATATACGAAATTCTAATCCTTTACAATATACTGTCAAATCCAAAAAAAAACCACCAACCTTAACTTTTTATATATATATTTATAAAAGTTACTCAAAAAATTAACATTCTCAGTCGACGCCAACTAATTAATTTTTAAGCTAAGGATAAGAATAGCACCGACTTCGTAACGTAATTGGTCACAAGGAAATTATTTATAGAAGTTTTTAATTTAAAATTAGTTTTTTACTTTTTAGCGCATTTTTTAAAGGCTTTTTTCCTTCGAGGACATCAAATCATGGTTACCTTTATCCTTATCCTGGTACCAACTTTGAGATATTCCTTTCCAATAAAAACATCGATTCATAAACGACGGAGTTACCCGCAAAAGCACATTTAAAAAATATATACGTTGTCGTAATGAGAAACCACTTTTTTGAAATCGGTTGAAAATTAAAAAACAGACGATTTTTATTTTGTATTTTATAATTTATTTTGATGAAAGTTTTACTTAGATAAAAAAAATTAAATCTGATAAAGACCTTAAAACACCATACAAGTCGTGCATTTTGTAATTTAAGTCGTGCACTTCTGTGAAATATTTCAATGAAATGGTATTCATGGTAAGCAGGATGTTGAATCTGAGATATCTTAACTATATTGTAGAGTTCCCAGACTCAGTTTCAACACGCCCTACTTTCCATACATTTTATTAAAATATTTCACACAAAACAGAACTTGTGCCACTTAAAATATCCCTAGACCCATACACCCATTTATGTAAACAGATGAAAACGAAAAAATAACTTGAGTCTCTCTCGGCACTCACATCAGCTTAGTCTTAATCGAAATTTCAAAGTTTTTCTGAAAATTTTCCAAAAATTTTCTTTCAAACCTTGCCCTGATAATTTCAAACATAAAAAAAATTACAAAAATTGAACCAAATTGGTCGAACCATTCTCAAGCAATGATTTTAATTGTGTAAAATGCTTACATCTCTAAAATGGGTTACAGAAAAAACGGTTCAAGTCTGAAAATTGTGATTTGTTGTACAAATGAGCAATAACTCTAACAATAGTTTAAAAATAACAAAACACCAATTTTGTGTAAAGTTTTATTCTCCATAATCTTCAACTTTTTTTCAGTTTCTTTAATAGTTTCAGTTCCTTCTTTCGATGAACGCCGAGAACTAGGGTACTTGTTAATTATTTTTTCGTGATTGAAAGCATAAAGAACTATTTTCACCACTACTGGCACGATGCAATATAAATTAGAAATTCGTTTTGCTGATCTATCTTACATTCATATATATTCAATTTATATTAACTTAGATAGATAATTGAATATCTACGGATATTCTATGATGCGTTTTGTAACACGCTTAATTAAATTTGTTAACAGAGATTTTTTTAAATATGGGATTTCCAGTCTGTCAAAAAACGTTTTTTACCCATTCTACTTAAACTCTAACTTTTTTATAAATGACAATTTAAAATACAAAGAATCTTATTAAGTTAACATACAAAAATTTTAGTGATAACAATGCGGCCATTGTTAAATACATTTTACTTGTTATTTATTATTGTTTATTATTGTGAATGTAAGTAAATTAAATTTTTTATTAACTAATTTTAAATAATTAATATACAATTTAATTCACCAATTATAAATCGTATTTATGTCAACAAAAATTAAAGATTTTCATGCGACTGCAATTTTAAATAAATGAGAATATTTTTATAAAATATTTTTGTTAAAATACTAAGTTAAAAAGATAAATGGGCTCAAGTCTAAAGTTTCTAACGCTACCTAATATTGACCGCACAAACAGTATTTTGGTATAGAAACACCTAATAAGTCCATTTCTGACTGTCCGTCCATTATCACGATAACTCAAACACACAAAAAAAGATAGCGAGCTGAAATTACGTATTCTAAACATAATTGACATTGATATAATTGACATTGAAATAATTAATGTATTCTAAACATAAAAAGTGAGTTTAAGTTCGAGAATGAGGAAAAACGATGTATTGGGTTGGATCATTTACCCAACTTATAAACTATAAAAGTTTAAATGCAAATAATGTTTTTTTTTTAAACATTTTTCCGTAAAATGTTTGAGTTCTACACAATTTTAGCTCAAATTTGGCTAATAAACACATATAGGTAATAACAATACGTGTTATTATTATACATGTATACATATATAACTGTATAGACTGGATATTTATAGTAATTTATGAATACTAATTAAAAATACTTCAAACAATGAAATTCAATTATATGTCGAGTATCTAAACAATTTAGTCTGTCAGTTATTATCTTCACTTGTTTAATGTTACAATTCAATGAAACAGGTATAAAATGAGTGACTCGTGTCCTCTCAAGAAATGGTGAGAATTTTCTATTTTATTTGAACAAAATTTACTTCTAAACTATTTAAATAGTATTAAATTTCATAAAGAGAGATATATTAATCAATTTTATCGAAGTGTATTTATCATTTAGCGATTAATCTTGAAAGTGGTTACATCTTTAATAGATTTATTTGAGGAAGTTCATGATTATGATTGTTTATGTTCTAAAATTATATAATTTTTAAGTATTAATAGTGCGAATGATTTGAAATATACTTATTTTGTTTTTAAAATGACGTACATTTCATGGAATCAATCGTCTACATAATTAAAAAAATTATTTATAATTAATTTAATTAACACTCTGCAAGTAATAATACAAAATTGACAATCATGTCTACAAACGGGAAAGATCGCCAGCGAAAATTTCTTCTAAAATGTATTGAGTTGTATAGATTCTACCAGCTTTAAGTAACATTTAATTAAAATTGAATTATAGAAATAGAACTTAAAAAAATGAGCAATACGAGCTACTATACCAGTTTTTTTTCTAAAATTAGTTGGCAAAGGCTACCACTGAGAATAGAGACAAAATAATAGATCCAACAACATGGTATTTTGATCACATGCAAATTTCTTCTGGAGCAGAACGAACATTTTAATTTCAGGGATAACCATTGTTAATATTTCGTCAAATAAAGTATTATCTAATCACATAAAGATTAGAAAAATACTTGGTTCACTAACGTTAATTCAATTAGTTACCCGGAAGTTTTTATGGGTATAGTGATTCCTTTTTTTGAACCATTCCTTCATCCACCTACGCTTCTTTATCTCTTTTTTTGTTGATAAAATTAATGCAATGGTAACACAACTTGCGGTCTTTTTATTATTCCAAATGTTGATTGCATAACTGTTTGTTGGAACTAATTATTGTGCAATAATATTGTATCATGTGGGTCAATATATGGATGTTGTCATATTGATCATCTACGGACTGGTTTTAGAAAATGGCTTCGTTTTTGTGCAATAATTGAATTTAGATCGAATAATCACCAAAAGTTAAAATTGTATAAAGCAAAAAATGCAAAAATGGGAGAGAAATATGTATGGTTAAATCATATATTAATTTAATTTGGCTACACCTGCATTCTTAATATTTGAACTATTCTTAATTTTTGCATGCCCAAATTCCTCTAAAGCATGTTTTATAGATTCAATATCAATAAATAAGATTTTAACATTATTCAAATTTGTACAAGTATATTATTTTTAGGTAAAACAGGATTTGGTCCTGGTGAACAAGATTGGGACTATGTAGAAGTTAGGCCTGGCGCACATATGTTTTGGTGGCTATATTATACGACTGAAAATGTAACAATCCCAGAATCAAAACCATTGTTAATATGGTTGCAAGGAGGTCCAGGAGCATCTTCAACAGGTATAGGAAATTTTGAAGAATTGGGACCAATAGATATAAAATTAAACCCTAGAAATCATACTTGGGTAAGTGTAAACAATTACCACCGCAAAAAATTATATATTGAAAAATTTCCACTAAATTTTGATACGACGTTGATTAAGTTCGGTATATCTTTATCTTCATGTATGTCCATTGTACATTTTTATAACCAATATAAATGAAATATGCCAGGGTATTTTTAATTGAGTTTAAAATTTGTAATGGTTGAAAATATTGAAAGCATTAAGAAAATATTCGTTAATGTGATCAAAAACGTAAAGAGATATATAGCAGGGACCCAGTGCTGTCTGAAAGTACTTAGACCTTAATGAATTATTGTAAAAATCATTGCAAATTGTCATATTTTGAAATTATAATCAAAAATAAGTTATTTTTATTTTAAAAACTTAGTTTAGCCGATAATTTAAAAAATAAAAAAATAAATAAGAAAAATTCTTTTTCATGACTTTCACCGATTGCCAATTTGTTCTATACGAAAATTACCACGGGGTTTTTTTTATTTCATGCTTTGAAGATACTCTATAATTCACGCTGCTATTGTATCGATTGTTTTTACGAATTATATCATGAAATCGTTAATTTATTTGGGTCATACATGGTATAGGCTTACATCAGGTATTTAAATTAATTATTATGGAAAATTATTATTAAAGAAAAACTAAAAATAGGAACGTGAAAAAATGTATTTTTTTATGCAAATTTTATCTAATTTAATTAAGCTGCTACGATGACATAAATTTTTAAGTATAATATTATCGATAATAGTTATTTTCACTTACGATATTCATTCAGCCGATTTAATTGAAATTTTGTACATAGACAGGCATGATATAATATCAGGAACTTGAATTCCAGTTAAAATCTAATATTCTGAATATTAAAAATTAATTGTAACAGAAAATCGTTAAAAAATTTACATAGCTTATATAGCTTACTGCTACAGAAAATTTTATATGATTAAAATGTAGAAAATACATATTGCAAGTCAGCTCATATCCAAATTGCAACTGATTCAATGAATGGGTTCCTGGCATATAGATAGCTATTTATGGACGTTCCCAAGCAAACCAGTTTTCTTATATCTTTTAGAAAATTTAAACACACACACTTAGAAGTGTCCTGTAAACCTAAAAAAGTTTTATTTCTTACCTTGTGACACTAACTTTTGAAAAATTATCTGCTAAAGATTATATTATGGTCAACACAATAATGCTCAGTTTAAATTTGAAGAATCAAATAAATAAATAATATATATTTTCTTACATTAAGTGTATAACAAATTCACTTATTATAGGAATGTTATTTTTTTTTTATTATGTTTACTGCCATAGCATCTTCCGGTAAAGTGAATCGGAACTCGGATCAGTGAATTTTATAATTAAAATATGATATGTATTGAGCGGTTTTGCGGACACTTTCTTTCTACCTGTAAATTGTGTGTGACGGTGAGGCACGCGCATCTTAAAATTTTATTATCTTCCTTTTTTTATAACGCGTCTAAAGATATACTTCAAAAATAAAATACAGAGCAAAATTTTTGCAAGAGCAAAAAAAGTTTTTTTTTTCTTCTCATCTTCCTCATAGAGTGAAAAATAATTACTATTTGTATCAGGAGAATATGATTTTACAATATGTATAATAAAATTATGAGTTCCTAATAAACTATTATTATTTGTATCATGAGAATATGATTTTTGAATATATATAAATATAATATGAGTTCCTAATAAATTCTCTCTATACCATTTGAAATGTCGTTTTTATTCTGTAATCAACTTCGTCGTGTCGTTTTTATGGGATCGTGCACCCGCAGCTCACAAATTCACTCTCATACAAATGCGCCAAAAGAAGTATAACTTCAATTATGACAAGCGGTATTTGTTTAATAAAAATGTAATATGTTAACTAACTACTTTTGTTTGTTTTCAATCTTTACCTCGTGATCTGACAAGTAAAATGTAATGAATCCAAAAATTGGCGCAATGAAATTACTTTTATATTTCTGCTCTAGAAAAAATAATAAAAGGAGCACAGTGAATCTAATCGTTTTTTTTTTTTTTTTTTTTTTTTAATTATTATAATTTACATTGAGATAATCTCTCAATCAGTTGAGCACGAATCATCCCTGGGAACGTTCTAAACTCGTTCTAATATAGTCTTATATGATAATACTCGTTAAAACAAAATTACTATATGCTAAGGATATAGCTTATGCTATCTTTGAAAGAACTTTTAGAATCAGGTCAGTTGTCCCAATAAAAAAGGCCCCGATAGAAAAATAAATAATAAAATAAAATTATCACCTCTGTCTGTTATTTAATGTAAATAAGCAGCATTTATTAACATCATAAAAAATTCATTGAAAACATAATATGTAAGAGAAATTTCATAAGCAAAATTTATTTTGATCACCAACTTTGGGAACGTTCTTAAGTAAATATATACTTACACCACGAAGAAGTTGTGTATCCATTATTGGTTTTTTTTTTAGGTAAAGCAATACAATATACTTTTCATCGACAGTCCTGTGGGAACTGGTTTTAGCTATGTAAATAATACATTCGATTTGGCAAAAAATAATACAGAAGCTGCGCAAGATTTGATTGAATGTCTTCGTGGATTCTATAATAAATTGCCAAAATTTCAAAACTCATCGGTATACATAACGGCTCAATCATATGGTGGTAAAATTGGTATCGAATTTGCATTACTTTTAGATAAGGTATCATCAATTATTAAATAATCATTTAATATGCAACATTTATTAAATAAAATTTTAACATTGCAGGCTATTAAAGATGAGGAAATTAAATCTAATATAAAAGGCGTTGTTTTAATTGATTCATGGATTTCCCCCATTGATTCTGTTATATCTTGGGCGTCATATTTATTACAAACGGTAAGCTATTTAAAAAACTAGTTTACAGTGTATTGTGATTTTCAAGGATTTTTTGTTGACCCTAAAAAAAACGTCTATTCAATCAGAATTAAATTGAATCAGCATCGGAATGAATTTAAAATGAATTCGAATGAATAGACAATTCAATTTTCCATTCATTTCGATGTAAAATTTTGAATCAAATTACATAATAAAATTAAAATGGTTTTAATCAGTTTTTTCCCATTAAATTCTATTCATTTAAAATGTCTCCTAAATTTATACCGATTCTTTTTAAATGTAAATGAATAAGATTCTTATATTAGCTTGTAGAAAACAATGGCTGGAAAATTATGAACTCACGAGGTTTTCTAATGATAATTTTCTTAACGATTGTATGACTTGAAATGTCATACGTTCAATGTAACTTACAGAACAGGGTAGCATTTCCATCGACAAGCACAACAAATCAAACTGTATAAAGAGAACCGCAAAAACAGATGCGTGGGACACCCAATACCTCGTGTTGTCGAAAGTCTGGTACTTCGATTAATAACGAAGTACATTCTTTTTCATAAGTCTCCTAAAACCAAGACTACTGGCCAATTCATTAATGGGTCAGAAAGCATTGAACGTATTTTTAAATTTTACATATCTCGGTCTTCAGTTGTCTAGCTCAGGAAAATTTACACAGTATACACAAATTCAAAAATCTAAATATTTATCAACAGTGGATAAAGTTAAGGCAATATTAACAAATTCTAAATCTGATAGTTGAGAAATCAAAACGAAGCTTCTCGGTTGAATAGTGCAATCTCTATGATTACATATAATAGACAAAATACAAGTCCAGTTTTTTAAAAGTCTTTTAATTGAGATAGGTACACAAAAAAGATTTACAATCGATTGCACGAAATAAACCAAAGACCAGATACGGACAGCACCTCTGGATCTGGAAAAATTATATTGAAAAAATTGTTTTCTACCGTAGATATGTCAAACTTGTTGAGAAATCAAAACTGGCATTTCACGAGATTGGCTATATTGACGAATACGAGAGACAGCTACGAAAAGGCGATATTATCAATTTCAACGCATCATCATATAGCTGTGTCTATAGGCACATTCATTACAAAGCAAACAAACTCCATTTACAAACTTGGAAACTTATTTTAACAAGACAAGAGTAATTGAACAGTTTCGTTTGACAATTGACAACAACTTGATTATTTTTGGTGTCAGCGAGTAGTGTAACTCATATAAACGGGTAATTTCGAATGATATACACTATCTTTTCGTCACTTGCCCAACATATAAAAAAAATAGATAATGTATCCTTAGCAAGTACCTGCTGACCTATGGGAAGAAGGCATCGTCAAAATCCAAGATATTCAGCATCTAAACGACACATATCTTTACATTGCTGGTGCACTCAACAAAAGAATCCGTTCATAGTTAACATTTTTATTAGTTCTCCCGTTTTGAACATTAAACATTTGAAATAAAAGGAAAAACTAATAAATCGTAACAAACGATTATATACACCAAATTCAACATAATCTTGTAAATATATTTCTCACGTCTTGTTTATACAATTTAAGGCGATTATAATAAAAAATGCCTCTCAGCAAAAAAATGTTACATTCAACCGTGCTCTTATAAAAAAAATCGGATATAATTGTTTTGAAATTGAATCGAAATTGAAAATGAATAGAAAGGAATAATTCCAATAGGGTTTAATCGAACTTTTTTATTAGGGCGTTCTCTCCTAAAAATACAAAATACAGCTAAATGTAGAACACTCTTTTGCGATTTTCGAAGTCGGTAAAAAATTAAACCCCGATTGTAACTATTAAATTATCGAAGATCCATTTAATTTTTTTTGTTATTTACAGGGAAGTATTGATAATGATGGATTTAATGAAATCGAAAAAGTCGCAAAAGTATGTAAAGAATTTGTAGATGATGGCAAATATTTGGAAGCTACAGATAAATGGTTAGAAACTGAAATTACTATCCAAAAAATAACCCATAACATTGATTTTTATAATATTTTATCAAAAATCGATACGTTCGCAGGCTTTGCAGATATGATGGGTAATTTATGTATTCAAACAATTTTGTACCCATACAATATTTAATTTCAAAGTTATTGTTTGCAATGTGATCCCATTCCATTGTTAATTAGTGTCAGATTTCAGCTTTTGGGAAAGTAGACGTAATTTGCGGAAAAAAAAGTTATTGAAGTTCCCGCATTCGGAATACTTATTTCACTTAATAAAGCAATCAGTGCAATCGTTGCACTCAAACTACGTACGACTTACCATTGACCACTTATGCACGTACATGTATTAACTGTGCTGAGCTAATTTTCTCTCTTTTTTTTTTGAAACCCGAGTCGAACGTTACGAATTCCGGTGGCGAAGACAGCATTATAAAAAAATTGAAATTTTTAAATAAATTGCAATCCTTCGATCAAAGACAAATTTTTTATGCTTATCTTGTTGGATTGACTTGAAATTTCAAGTGATTCAGGGAATATTAATATCATGCTTCAAGAAAATGTAAACAAAAATTCAATTTTTGAAAATTCTGCGAACAAATCACTGAGCTTTTAGTTGATTCCCCTGCTAGCCTCGAATTTCTCATAATAATTTTAATGATATTGTAAGATTTTTTGGGAGCATTTTTTGTATTAAAACACTTTAAACTGTCAATAATAAATTTGCAATAAACATTGCAAATATTTACAAACTTGCAAATAAAAAAAAGTCATAAAATATCAGGTCCTCCATATAAACGTTAGATTAAGATTCGGTACGATCAAGACATCTAGGTGAACCCCCTGACACGATCGATATTTTTATCCCTTATAATAAATTACATAAGTATTTTTGTTATCTAAATATCGTTGTTAATCATTACAATCTCTTTTATCAATTTTTATATTGGACACTAGCCTATTATAATAAACTTTCTAAAATAAATAATTAATTTCTAGATCCACTATCTGAAATAGAAAAACCGAAAACGTTAACACAATTTATGAATTCAGCTGTAAAAAATACTTTAGACATTCCCGACCATGTTAAATGGCATGAAACCAATCGAATCGTTTTTAAAAAGTTTTCAGAAGATTTTATGAAACCAGTTACTCATCTAGGTAAGATACAAGTATTTAATAGCATGAATAATTTTTCTTCTATTTAAACACGTCAAAAATGTAAATAGAAGACAATGTTAAAATATTCCTTTATAGACAAATATATACAATTAGTATACATACATAAAAATATGTTACACAAATACATACAAGAACATACGATATGTGTGTATCAACAGATGTATATGATATTATTTATAAGCTTTTTCTATTGGGGATCTTCACTATAAAAGGCTTAAAAATGATAATGAATAACAAATAAAACTGTTGACTAACATACAAATAGTGCATAAACCTATTATAAAAAGTAAAAAATGATACACTCACATATCGCATCAATGTTGATTCACGCACATATTGCACGTATTCGTATATATTTGTATACTACATTCTTTTGTATGATTACAAATATTTGTAGATAATTATAGATATATTATAGATTTCATAAAAATCAATAATATAAAATTTTAATTTTACATTACTTTGTCTAATTTTCACTATATGAAAATTACTAGTGCACTTTCAATTTATTAAGTCATTATCAAACAATGAATGATTTTTTCCGTGTTGGAAATATACGGAAAGTAGATAAGTAGGACTTAGGTAACGTTATAGTTTGGTTTTCATTGGAAAAAAGAATGGCATATGCTCTGTGAACCATTCTATGGTTCTCTCTACGTACCTATTTTAGATTCACAGATCATATGCTATTCCTCTTTCTAAAGAAGACAAAGAATCGTGGATGCCTTTTCCAAATTATAAGAAATCGTATTATTAAAAAGAAAAACAAGGCATGTAAAACCAAATAATTCACACATATTCCAAAACTGATTATTATGTATCTCTCTAACACGTTGGCAGAAACCTTTTTCGGAAGCTCAATATACAACCGACTTTTAATAATAATGGTTATTTAGGTAATTCAATTTTTAAACAAAAAAAAAACCCATATAAGTGTATTAGAGTATACCATTATCATTCCTATTGTATTGCAAGTTATATTGACCAATCTGGTCATATTTAACCAGGTATAAAGAACACATAAACAGCCATAAAACAGTTTCATCCATCTTACTGATACAGGTCAGAAAATTGATACTGAACACAAACCAGAGGAGCAACATATTTGCGACAAAAATTAAATTTGCTCTTGAGACAAATAAATTATATCAAAACACAAATTATAAAGCTTTAAACAATCTAATAAATCCCCTTTAAATTTCAAAATATAAGTACCAAAAAGTATTTATCAATTCCACACACAGTTTTTGAATTGACAATAATCTTACCTACTTGCTGTATATATTGCCAACACAGAAAAAATCATTCATTACTTGATAATAATAATAATAATAAGACAAAAGTGCACTCAAAATTTTAATAAAGTGAAAACAAAACCAAGTATCTATAGGATTGTTTTTTATATAAATATTTGTATATAAATCTTCTATAATACAAGAATATTTTAACTTACATCAAAATATCCAAAAAACGATGTATCATGTATTATTAAAACATTTTAACTATGGATTTCTCTTATTTTACTAGTCGAAGAAGCGTTAAATACAACATCGCTTAAAGTGTATGTTGTTTCTGGACAACTGGATTTAATAGTTGATACTCCAGGTAAATATAAATTAATTAAATTCCTAATTTATTCATAATTGGATTTTGTTTAAATGTATATATAATATTTCATTTTATTCATTTATAATATCCAAAATTTTCAAATATCTGGTTCCTATGAAAAAAAATATTTAAAAAATATAATTTATCATTCTATGAATTTCATCGGCGCCGCCTTTTTCAATTACTAAATTCATTTGAACTCGCATATTCATAATTACAAAACTGTGTATCTTCATTTCCATACACTTTTTTTTATCCAATTTTCTTACGATTGTAAGTAATCAACAAAAATTTATTTCGTTGATATAATCATCAATATTTTGTGTCTTAATAAGTAAATACACTTTTTAACATAAATACCAAAATTTGTTTAAACCATGGAAGATATATGTGTCTTGACGCGGACATTCTATCAGATCTAAAGACATTGAATATTTTCACATATCTCAAACTATTTAGATAGCGTACGCCCATAAAGAGGTTAAGCAGTAATTTTTGACCGACTTTGTTTAGAAATATTAAATCTGTCCAAAATTCCAAGCTCTCACCTACGTTAAAAGAAAATGCGTTGTTCAAAATTTTCAAGCTTTGTCATTGTTTGGACTGTACTTTGAATGAATTTATAAAATTTTTTCTTTGAAACCCACTATCCACTTTTTGAAGTTGAATTTTTAAAAAATATTTTCTTTGGCTTTGTCTACGTATTAACAGGACCCTCCGGTTTTAATTTGAAGCTATTGGACTTAACAGTTTATGCAGCACATTGATCGATACATCAAAAAAATATTATTTCGATAAAGAAGAAAATAAAAATGTTATAAAACTTAAATATAAACATTGTAATTCTTACAAAAAAAAATTTCCAAAGGCTTTTTTATAATCAATAATCATTATTGTTTCTCGAATATAATTTTTCTTTATATAAATTAATTATTTGTCATTTTTAAAAGGTACATACAAATGGGTTATGGACATGAATTTTAAAGATAAACAAAATTGGTTATCAACAACACGATATCCATTGGTTGTTAATGATATAATCGAGGGTTTTATGAAAAAATACAATAATTTTGCATTTTATTGGGTAAGCCGTTCTGGACATATGGTACCAGCTGATAATCCAAATGCTATGACTGAAATACTTGAAAATTTAACATCAACGGAATCTGCTGTTTGATAACATAATTAAAATTCGTATCGCGTTATTTAAACTAATACAATTATTTATTTTTTTATATTTCTATATATTAAATATATATGTATGGTCCATACATATTCTGTAGAATAATATTGTTATATTTATTTTATAATTTAATTTAATTGAATTATGTAAATTATTGTATCAAATTAAAACTGGTAGGTACCTCTATTCATATATCTGGATACCTACTTTAATTAAAAAATTTAAACTAAATAATGATATGGTACTACAATTGTCCTAACGTATACATAATGTAATTTCTTTTGAATATAAATACTATTTTCACAAAAACTTGTTCGCATTCTAAATAGCCTTCCTACCAAAGCATTTTTTATAATTTTATTAGCTAAGCCCAAACATCCTTCGTTATAGCTTTGTCTGCTATTATTTACAATGGTAATAAATAAAAAATAGTTTAGCAATTATTACTCCAAGCCCATGCACGGAAAAAACTGCCTAACATCGAAATTCTGCCTTCAAAGTTGTTAATGTGTCGAGGATCGCTTTTGCCCTAGGGATGGACCTTCCCAAGAATGAATATTTTTTTAATAAAAATAAGTATGGCAATGAATATATTGACTAATTCTAAGCAACTTTTGCTCTATTAAATCTTTACTGAAAGTCAATACTTTTCTTTTTATTCGAGAATGGAAACGTCAATTTTTCAACAACAAAAAAAAAACATTTTCCGACGGTTTTTCGTAAATAACTCTAAAAATAAGTATTTTATGAAAAAATCAAAAATTGCACAATACTTACAAAGTAATAGCAGGTTAAATGTTGGTTCTTCTTCGTCAAACGCCAAAATCGAAGCTTTCAAGTTAAAATATCAAATAAAAAACATTTTTCGAGGAAAGCTCATAGAACTTTTTTTGGAAGTGCTTCAAAAAACATTCACTTTTGTGTTTCTAGTATCAAAATTAAACGATTTTTGATTAAAACAAAATTGCCACCTATTTTTGGCGGCAAAAACATGTGAAAATCACCCCCTTATTACCACTTGTAATTTAATGAACAAAAATTATATAAAAATATAAATTCGTTTTAATTTTCCAAACGCTACATATCAAAAAAACTAACAAAGAAAAAACTCTATAATTTAAACTAACAACAAACATCAATTCATTCCATAGCAACGAAATGAATTCATTCCAAAGTTAACTTCATCTAAATACGTATCCATACCATGACACAACACCACTCCAATTGAATATGATCGTTACCACTTTTTATTTTACTTATGTACTTGTAATATTCCTTATAAGTTTGATCGGTTTAAAGTGCTTAGTTTTGAAAAAAATTGAGCTTAAAGTGAAGAGAGATTTTTTTTAAAAATTGTCTTTCTTTAAAAATAACTCAAAAACTATGAAACATACGAAAAATTTTGTTGAGTTCAAAATTGTAGGAATTTTTTTATTATTATTTTTGGTTTTTCTTTTTCTTATTCTATATAATAAAAGTTTAGATTCCTTCATTATTTAATAAAGATTTCTTCATCATTTCATTATCCAATAAGTCGAAAAGTATTGACTTTCAGTAAAAACTTTATAGAACAAAAGCGGCTTAGAATTAGCGCTAATGTATCTATTTCCATACTCATTTTTAGTAAAAAAATGTTCATCTCCGATAAGGGGTGGCGTCCACCCTCATAGTTAATGGGGATACTCGGCACATTGACAACTTTGGAGTAGAGGGTAAGTAGTTGACACAGTTTGGTATAACCGTGCATAGACTAAACTTTATGGATTTTCCAAGGAAACATTTAATTTAAAAATAAATGTTAAAATTACTTTATATATATTAACATACTTCTGGTATACCCCACGTTACTATCGCAGAGGAAACATGTACAAAACGCATAGGTGTTAAGATAAATATTTCTGTCTGTCTCCTATCAATCTTGGGTATTTGGCCTCAATTCCGCTTTCCTTGCATGGTAATCATATTATAATAACATTAGTCTTTTAAAATCGTGATTAATAAAATTCAAAAGAATCTGAAAAAATACATCACACAACCAAGAATATTTACTACTGTAGGTAGCTTTGTATTACTTAAAATTTTTGTAAATTTACGTAAACAAAAGTCAAATGTAAAATATACCGATTAAAATAGCTCCAATTGTATCCATACTATTTGTCATTGCCATGTCGGACTGTCTCCGTAGTCTGCAAGGAATATTTTCAATTAATAATACCAGCACCGATAAAATGAATATTCGTAGACAATTACCGGCGTAGGTAATTTTATTAGCAACCGTCAGTTGATAATTATCTGTAATCTGTGATAGCGTTAATTTTGACAGATCTACAATGAAAAATCAAAAAAATAATGAATCTCAATGGGTATACTTTTTTTCTAATGCATTTATAAACATAATGCAAGAAACTGCATGTCTATAGTCTGCATATGTCTAGTAAAAATGATCTTAATTACCACATCTATTATTATTTGTTACAAGTTTACTTAATTCTTGTAGAAAACTCAAAAACAATTGATTATATAAAATTATTATAATCAAAAATAAAATAAAAATGGATTTTGCGTTAATTACTCGTTGTACAATACAAACGTGTATGTAAATCTCTTTCTCGAGAACCTTTACAATAATCTACTCCCCTTCTAACAGTTAAAATTTATAATCATCAATCTCTGGGTGTAATCGTGTGTGCGTTTACCATTTAATTAATTCAATAATTCACAATTAGTTAATATTTTCTTATGAAATGAAATTTGTTCGAAATTAATAAGCAAATAATAACTAGTTTAAGTATTGGATTTTTAGACCCCGGACTGACGTAACGTAATGACAGGCTTAGACCAATCAATAAAGTTAAACAGCAGCAGTCACAACGCTGTATTTGGATGGGTGACGACCTAGCAGTACTGTGTACTGTTGTTGTATAAAAATAATAATAATAATAATAATAATCCCCTTTGGTTAATGGCTATATAGCTGTAGCCAGAAATTAAAAAAAAAAAAGTATTTTATTTAATTGAAGATAATTAAAGCATTTTAATTAAAAACATTATTCAGATTTTTTACATAAAACCAGTTAAATAACGTGTGTTTGTGAGAAAATAACAAGCCAAAAAGGAGTAGATAATTTCCGAATATTACCAACTATCAGTAATTTTCCTTATTTATTCCCTAATTTGATGGTGGTTATTATAACGAATAAACATAAGTATTTTTAAACATTTTCTATTAAGGTAGCTTGGTAGCCGCAATTCGAAGTCAAATAAAAAACTTTTTTTTAATTTTTTTTTACTATCAAATACACGAAGAATGCTATAATAATTAATAGAAATTCACATAAGAATTTAATTGACATAATTTAATACAATTTATAATTAAATAAATAAAATAATGTAGTAAATAAAATATTATTTCACCTAGTAATTGTCACTAGATAATATCAACTATAACCGTGAACTGTCAACTTTATTTTTTATATTGTGAATTCTTTATTTTTTTATTTTAATATAAATAAATAAATTATTTCGTTAGAAAATAAATTTAATATTATAAAAAATATTTTTTATATGTATTAATGTTCAATATCGTTTTGTTGTTATATACCATTAAAAACGCTAGTTACTATTTAAAATTGGCGCGCTTAACGGAGACACCATTGTTTCCCTAGTAAATATGGAGATGAGAGATAGAAGCCACATGTCAATATTGAAAAATTAATTACATGGAAAGTACGTGGTAAATTATTCTGAAATTTTTTCAGTGTATATTTGGGATATAGTTCTATCAGTTTAAAAGTTTTTTTTGCGGGGTCAACTTTGCCAATTTTCTACACACCTTCCATTTCCGGTATTATTGAACAAAGACACTCATAAGAGCTTGTGTATTTTTGCTAAACTTTATCTCTTAAACAGTATGGTAAAAAATGTGATTTTTTTCTATAGGGGCATTTAATTATAATCTTTGGGATAAGCACAAAAAAATATTGGGTTAACTTTAAGTAATTTGGGGACCATACTACCTTAATTATTGAAATTAATTCTATCTGTAATTAATTATACGATTGTTTATGTTTTTAAAAAAATTTATATTTTTATATTTTTTCTATATTTTTAAATGTTTGGCCGCAAAACTTTAAAACTCGTTAATGGATGGGCTTGAAAATTTAACAGGTCGTGGCATTTCCAAGAGTATTTATAGCTAAAAATTTTCATTGGAAATATTATTGGCTCAATGGGTTGAGCTCCGAAATATATATATATATATATATATATATATATATATATATATATATATATATATATATATATATATATATATATATATATATATATATATATATATATATATATATATATATATATATATATATATATATATATATATATATATATATATATATATATATATATATATATATATATATATATATATATATATATATATATATATATATATATATATATATATATATATATATATATATATATATATATATAAAGTTCAAAAGTTTTTATAGCAATTGGAACAACGCACAAATTTTTTTAAAAAGAAAAATGAAAATAATTACACAAATTTAATTAGCTTACCAAGATAAATTATTAACAACAAACAAATTTTCGTTAATTTGGTATTAGATATTCTCTTCAAAAATTATTTGCAACAATTCCAATTAATATTAAAAAATAATAATTCTCATGAATTAATTAATATTACATGATACAACACGAATGCGAATCACTCGGTATTACAACGCATGACTAATATTATCACTCAGAATATTATAAACGTATCAATTAATTTTATAAAACTGAACTTAAAAGGCCTTTTTGCTCGTTTATGTACCCCGGAACCTATCTCAAGAATTTACTATTTGTGTGTTATTTACTATAGAATTCGTTCTATTTATTCTATCCATAGAATTTTCGATTTATTTTGTTGTATAATAATTGATATTCTGGAATAATCTTTCAACCTACATAGACCCATTTATCAAAAGACATTTAACACCTATTTAAGATATTGAATGATATTATTATTCATTCAACTTCATGTCACCAAAATGTCTTATTGCTTTTGAGTTATCGTGATGACGGGTAGACGGGTAAAAGGACGGACAACCGTAAATGGACTAATAAGGTGTTTCTACCTATACCAAAATGTAATTAGTGCCTTTAATATAAGGTAGTATCACAAACTTTAGAGAATAATATATTCTGACATATCGTATATATGTCGAGTATAGAAATAAAACGGTAACCGCTGCTAGACCTATTGGTTCCCTATAACCTCCTTTACAACACTTCATCAACTGAAGCCTAAAATGCCTTCTGAAGGTATAGTGAAAGAACTATAAGAAGCAAATAAAGCTACAGAATCTTATCGAAAGCAGTAGCCACGCAAAGGGTCCACAGCTTCTCCGGTGAAATTGTTCCCATGATGGATGGATCCAAAGTATTAAACCCAAACATTCTATCTCAAAAACCTTCAAGATTTATACAAATGACCGGAATAAGCGATTCATCGCCCGCAAATGCAATGCCTTTCAAGTAGGACCACCTGAGAATCCCAATTTATGAAGATTGTGGCTACATGACTACCAAAGCATTGGTTAGCAATTGTGCGCATGCCTAGATGACATGGTACAAGTAACATAAAAGTCAAGTCAGTCAGTCGAGATATTTGATGAGATATACTTGAATGTAATACAACGCACATGTTGATTAAAAATACTATGTAATAAAAATTGATATTTGCATTAATAAATATAATTTAATAAATGTGTAGTTAATTTCATTAACGCAGCGTAACCCACAAGATATTAGTTCAACCGACCATGTCCTGTTAGAAGACCCACTATTCTTCTCAACTGTACCTTGACCTTGGTCAGTTTTAACCGGGAACAATTAAATAATTTAAATGTAGTGTTATACATGTCTTTGCATAACAGCTCGAGCCGTCAACAATATTAAAATTCCCGCTGTGAGTATTTATTGTGATAATGGTGATTTTTAGCATACAATTAAAACAAGGTCAGTGTCTTTTACGATAGCTAGTAGCTGTGTGGCCTATAATATTTTTAATTTTTTTGGTAATAATGCGGGATCTTTCTAGAGCCGGTCACTTTCAGTCGGGAATACGTAGCTTGCTACTATTTCACACAAGATATCCCAGAGCATCTGACTATAAGAATAACAAATTCAAGTCAGAGAGATGCGTAAGGGCCTTGAAAACAGCCTTGCTGTATGAAAAAATGTAGATGTGCGCACCTCTCAGCAAGGCATAGATTCCCGTTTGAAAAATCCGTTTCGTACTGACCTAAGAGGACCTAATGGAATACTTAGATCATTAAGTACGAAAATAATTTATTATGCAATAGTAAATCAATAATTTTGCAATAAAAAAATCAGGAAAAAAACTTTAACGAGTGAGCCTCACAGACATAAGGTCACAATAGAAGTGAAACTTCTTTAAGCCGCTTTAAATAAATAAACAGATCAATATATATAAATAAATGTATTGGATTAATTATTCGGTTTTTAAGAATTAAAACAATTACACATTTTTTAATAAATATTTTGAATTAAATACCAAATTATATAAAGAAATTAAACACTTTAATACTTCAAAGGCAAACGTTTAAGTGATTCTCCAACCGTTTCATTTATATTTATATGAAATTTATGAATTTTATTGTAAAACGCTATTGGTCAACTCTAAATATGTAAACCAATAAAATTTAAGTGGCGTGGCTTATATTTTATTCAATTCTTTATATAAATATATAAGGCTTGCTCGTCTTGCTATACAAGCGATTCCCCCACTCGCTTCTCCTCTAGCGCTACTTCCCCTTTTCCGCCTCAAATCCTTGAATTTTAACCTCCGTAAAGAAGTTTCACTTCAATAATCGGGATAAAAACTTCATTTAAAAAAAAAAATTATATTAAGATCGGATAAGTATTTGGAAAATTCATCAGATTTAATTGGAATTCATTGTCCCAGAATAAAAAAGAATGTTCCAAAATATCAATGAATATATAAAATCGACTATGATAATTTAAACTGGTTTAAAGATTTAAAAGCATATGCAATGGATCTAAATGTTCTCAAATAATCTAAAATGTTCGATAATATTCTCCGTATTTCATATCAATTAGTTAAATAATTTGTAACATTCTATATATCGTTTATCAATTTACATGTGTATATATTTGAGACAAAAACCTTATTCGCATGCGTTAAATAAAACATCTTAATCCGAGAAATGCTGGGCATCGCAGGTAGTATTTTTATGGTTATATATGCATCCATGTATTTATTTTAACATTCTTTTCCGTACGGAAAGAGATTCAAAAAACGAATTGTGTACCACATATGTACAATATCAAACCTGCAAATTCATTAATCTTTTTTGGATTTTAATTTGATTTTCAAACAGATGAACAAAATTTTCTTGAATCATAGCTAAAAATAATGTAGATCAAATCAAGCAAATCAATCAAATAAACCAAACCGAAATCGATTTACCGGTTAACACCTCTTAAATGAGATAATAAATGAGAAATCTAAGATTTTTTTTATTTAGTCTTTTTTGGATAATATTTTTTGAATGTAAATGTTTTGAGAATTCCACCAACAAATATTTTAGAAAATTCTAGCCGTTTAGGTTATATAAAGACGATCTCACCACATTTCTTTTATTTTTGTTGTGTGTTCTTTATATTGCTTAACTTTTTGCTCCGAAGACGACATTTTACTGAATAGAGAATATTTGTTTCCAGACTTCAATATAACAGGTATATCTCTTTCTTCACATATTCTATGCAACACCCTTAATAATATCTCCAACAGGCGTACACCTCACTCGAAAATAAAGCAAAATCTGCACCCTCCTTGATTAAAAAAGGGAGAGGGGTCAAAAGCAAATATAAATGTTGAAAAACCCCGTCTTCATAGCTAAAGCTTACATAGGCTAAAGGTTGGTATTTTAAAAAGTTTTTCGAAAATGGGAGAAATATTAATAGAAATTATATATAATATTTCAGAGCTCATAACTTTTTCATTGTTTAATTGATTTTAATTTAATTTTTGATTTTTGATTTGTTATTGAGTCTAGTCGTTCTTTTGACTAATTGTAAATGTACCTAAAGAAATTCGGTACCCATGCACAAATTTCATTGAATTTGGATATATATTTTTTGAGTTATTTGTGCCCTAAAATTACTCGAAATAGTAGTTATAATAAAATATTAAATAGTTTTGAAAAATATTTAGATCAGTTAAAGGTTGTAAATAGAATTGTAAGATATTAAAACGAATGTGTGATAAATTGAAATAAATTGCAAACAAATAATCAATCTACCCCACATTCACAAAATTTAAATATATGAGTGTGTCTCGAATTTATTAATAATAATACGTTGATACCATGAAATAAGAATTATTTGGTTATGACGAAAAACAAGAAACCTACAAATGACCAAACGGTACCAGTACCACAAAGATAATTCGGAAAATCCGAAAAACGGATGCTAAAAAAAATCTTACTCAAAGCAAATTTTAAATTGCCTAAAACTCGAAAACTAAAATCCATAAACAAAATGTAAAACATCCGACAGAGGGGTGCTACAAGAACGGAGACAAAATCCAAACATATGAAACATATTTTCACATATACGTCAATAGCTATATTTTGTGATTTGTTTGTAAACGTTTATGACAACTTTCATTTCGTTTGTTATTAATTAGTTTAGGAAAACTTCGATGATTAATTTAAGCATTCAATGATTCGATGATTAATTTAAGCAATGAACAACAAACATTTTAAAAAGATTAACTGTGGCTTAGACTTTTGGTTACTCAATTGGTCAGAAATCGTTTGTGATTACAAGTATAGTAACAAAATCGTTTGCAATTACAAACAAGGGTGTATTTGTTTAATTTTATAAGGCGATTAAACTTATTAAACATAATTTAAATTTATTGAAATGTTAAAAAATTGTACTTTAATTTGGCATTATTAAGAGTTAAAAGATATTTAAATAAGATGGAGTCTGACTTAGCAGTAAAGAATGCTGCCCTCAAAGTAATAGCAAACAACCTGACTTCACCCACCCGAGAAGACTATAAAAATCTCATAAAGGATTTAACATTCATTGGGAGGTCAAATGGTCTCATCAAAAGAATACCAAGCTTCATAAGGTACGTGATACATCGCAAAGAATATACCCTGATTTGTATATACGTCACAAAGGCCAGGTAATAATAAGCAGGCTACGAATAGGCCACACTCTTATGACACACCAATGTCTACTGAACAAAGAAAAGTGGCCCAAAAGTATAAATAGTAAAATTATACCTATTACACCCTTAATTCATTTATGTTTAATTGAAAATAAGTTGTAAAATATTCAATGGTCGTTGACGACCCAGTTATGTCAAACGATCTTAAATAAAATAAAATAATATAAATAATAATAATAATAAATAAAAAAAACTCTGTTTGATAAATTAATCGATCAATATCAACAAATAAAATAATATTTAATGACACGTAAATAATAAAAATATGTATTAAGATTATTAAAATTGTAACTTTTGACGCAATATATAGTTTGCTATATTTATTTTAATTTTGAGTTGACAGTATAGAGGGTAAAACTCATGGGTAAAATTTATGTCATAAAAAGATGTCCTAGTGGACGTAAAAAGGTTTTATTTTATAATTCTTTTTTTTATGAACCTATTTGTTATCTTTGAAGTTTATCCTGTTGCTTCTGTAGCTATCATTAATTAATGCACTGACAGACAGTTTTTCGTACAAAGATAGTCCTCCTTTCTTCTACCCTCCATAATTGACAGATAAAGTGATTTGTATGTAAAAAATTTTGAGATATGCTGGTAACTGTATATACAACTTTGTTTGTTTTGCTTGGCGCTGGTGTAATTTAAGGGGTGACAAGAGTATGAGACGATTATCTTGACATTTGTTAATTTTTAAAGTAATTTTTTCAAATAAATAAATAAAGAGTATAATAATATTTCAATTTAAGACAATGGAGAATTATAATAAATAAAAGTTGACCATTAAATCTGGACAGTAAACTTTAAAATCTTAGTTCTAAACGTCAATTAATTTCCATAAATAATTTTTATGTTATTTAATAAATAAATTTTGTAAAAATTTAATGATGTCCTATAATTATAGTGGTGTACCTCAAACATCTATGACTCCCATAAGTAAGTTTTAGTTAAATCTTGTATTATAAATAGAATTAATATTAACCTCAATTTTAGTGTCAAATTTGGGAATGGGACCGACTGGTCCTATGATGGCTGGAGGACCACAAAGTTTTATGAATCCAATGATTCCAAGTCAGCCACCAGCAGGAAATATGATATTACCTACTGGACCAGGGATGAATGACAGCCCATTGGAATTTAATATGAATAAAAATAATCCCCCAATGCCTTTGGAAACGTCAACTAATCGTGCAGGTAGTGATGATGATTATTCCAACAAAAATGATATGCGAAGGGATCGTGGTAGAAGAAATAACAGACGAGAACGGTAATTATTTTTTAATACTTAAATTTTTACTTATAAAATTTGGGGCCATAAAGTTTTTAAAGCAAATTTTATGAAAATTTTTGAATTAAATCATCCTTAATGTTATTTAATATATTTTTTAACTCGATCAAGTTAACATTTTAAAATGCTACGATTGGGAAAATAATGACTGTAAGGGGTAATGTTTTCTTAAATCTAAAACAAGTACAATTTCTAGTTTTACTTAATAAAAATAGAATTTATATTTTTAAACAAATGTCGAAATTTTAAATAAATTTTAAATACACCTATAACACCTAAATTTTTGGGTTATAAAGACTTATATTTTACAGTACACCGTCTTTTTTATTGATTAGTAACTAGATGAAACTTCACGATATGATGAATGAAACAACTTTTTCCTCTACGAAAAATCTGAAAAGTAGACTGTTTTGTTTTCTATAACACCTAAATTTTTGGGTTATAAAGACTTATATTTTACAGTACACCGTCTTTTTTATTGATTAGTAACTAGATGAAACTTCACGATATGATGAATGAAACAACTTTTTCCTCTACGAAAAATCTGAAAAGTAGACTGTTTTGTTTTTTGGTGCTTGTAAAATCTTCGATTGCGTCCGCATGCTTCAAATTGTTGGATATACGCTTTTGTGTTATTGGAAAATCATTCAATAGCAAATTAAAAAACTATTTCTTCTTACACCTTTCAAAGTAAATTGCCAGTTGTCCGATAATCTAGTTTCATGTTTTTACATTTGTTTTAAAGATCATTCTTTTAAAATAACAAAAATAAATAAAAATAAAACTAATACCCGTCAATTTGAAGCTTCTGAGAATAGAAGATTATACAGAGTTTTGATTATTGTATTTTGGGTTTAAACAAAAGTTAATTTTTTCTCTCATACCTTTAATTATTATACTACAATCAACAAAAAGGTATGTTACAGTTCACATATCTCTTTGGAGGCAATACGAACAAGAATTTGAAATCTACGTCTTAATTTATAAATTAAAATTTGTAATTTTGCTTTTAAATACCAAAAATGAACTCTTGAAAAGTAGAATGCAGATTTCGAAATAAAAATCGGACAATCTCGAACTGGGAAATTTAAGTTTGCCGATAGTTCCTTTTTTAATAAACAATCAAATTACTCGAAATCCGGGTTTTGGGCACTTATTGAGCTTATTAAGTAGCATCTTTTCTAAAATTATTTAAACTTTCAATCAATTATTGCAATTGAAAAAATCGCCATATTTGAAAAAATTTTTATTTGCGAGAAAACTTATTAACCGTTTTTGTAGGTTTTTTTAACATCTAAGATAAAGCTTTTCAGTGTTTAAAAACGTAAACGCGTTTTTTTCGCAAATAATAAAAAAGTTTAAAATTTGGAGATATTTCAAATTGTAATGACATATAATTGATTGAAAATTGAATTAGTTTCAAAAAAGTTGCTCTTAATAAACTTAATAATTGATGAAAACCTGGATTTTGATATATTCTCTATTTAAAAAAGACACTTTTGACAAACTTAAATTTTTACTAATTCTGGGTGGTCCAATTTTTTTTATTTTGAAACATACATTCTAGTCTGCTGTTTTTTTCACTTCATTTATATACCTATTTAAAAACATTAAAATAGATTGTTATGTTGTGTTGAGTTATCTATCAGAATTAATTTTGTTTATCTATCTAAATCATTCATTTTAAACTGAAAAATATATAAAATACAAAAAAATTAGTGTATTTTATTTACATTTTTAAGTAATCGTGGAAGAGTCAGGTCGTCGCGGTTGAATCCAATCATCAGATGTTTATATTTCAAACAAAAATTTAAGCTCTCTTCAAAGACATTATCTTTTACTGCAAGCTATTGAGTTTATTAACATTTCAATGTCACATAAATCTCAAAGTCTCATTTTATTTTCATAAAATTTTATTTTTAAGTTGTGATTTTTGTCAATAAAGTATTTAAAAAAATTACTAATATTAGATATTTAACAAATAAAAAGATACTACTAATCGATTAGGTAAAAGAAAAAACAATTGAATTTGTTTTTAAATCTGTTTGCTATACGAATGGATAATCTAGAATGACTTCTGAATTATCCTGGCGTATTTTTCAAGCTTAACTCTATTCTAATAATAATTCAGTTAATTAAATTTGTTTCAATCAACTGGTTCTTTGCTATAATTATAATTTGTAAATTAATATATGCTATTTGTTCAGAGATCGACGGGAAGATAGAAGAAACTCAAGAGATCGGGATCGTACTAGAGATAAAGATGTTCGTCGGGGCAGTAGCGAAGATCCTCCATCAAGCACCACAACAAGCAATTTACAAAGAGCTGCAGAACCGAGTGCTGCCGTAAATCCTGGAATGTGGAGTGGTGTAATGGGTATTTATTTTATATGAAATTGTAAACAATATCCTGAAATGTATTATATTTTCTGAAAAATGTTTAAAACGTAATTTTTAAGAAGATAATGAAAAAAAAAAATGTTAGGAAATTGATGAAAAAATATTCAATAATTTACGCTTTTATTATGTATATATATACAAAATTATACAATTTTTACTCAAATTTATATATCGAATTGGTAAGATAATGAAAATCATGGATTGTTATTTTTATTAAATTTAGAAGATATTTAAAGTTTGTAATGTTACAAAATATTGAAGGCACTAGAGAATCTTGATTATTTGATGGCGTGTTAATCTATCCATGATCCTTTCTTAAAACCAAACAACTTTGTAAAAAAAATTATAAAAATAATTGAAGAAAGTCCATTACTAATTATTTATAACTGCAAATATAAATAATTATTCATTTAAATTTCTTAATAAATTTTGATAATTTTAAATCAGAGCCAAACTGTTTTAAATACCGTAATAGGCGATAAAGTCTTAGCAGTATTAAAATAGTCGGAAAATGTATTCAATAGTGTTATTAAGTAGTATATAAGTTATATTCGTTTTTTTTTTTGCGATTTGCGGTTAACTTATGCATCTTATGGACCATAATCTAAAAATTATGGAGAAAAATAAATGCATAAGGTTTTTTTTTTTTTTGTTTATGAAATTTATAACTCGCAATAAATTTAATTAATACTTTTTTTTTTGTGTTTAAAACAAGTTCAAAATTTTTCAAAGCAAAATTCAAAAATCATTCATCGAAAATTTAATTTTCGATGTGTTATGAAGACAATAAAAAAGGCATTTGTCATATACTTGGAGTTCCCCCTACAATTCCTTACGCCGACTTAACAATTCACTAAACAATATTTTTTTAAATTCTGAATTAAAGTTGAAATTTCGACAAAAAAAAAAAAAAAAAATGAGAACTGTTGAAGTTCAAAAATCAAAAATTTGCTAACCAAATTTTTCGATTGAAAATTAGGTCTTTTTTCTTTTTTAATCCCCTTCATCAAAAATTAAATATTTTCGTTTGAATAAATTTGGATTTGTTTTAAATACAATAAAGACCATTATCACCGATGAAAATATAAAAATTTTTGCGATAATTATAAATTTAAAACCAAAATACTGTTTTTTGTACTTTTTTCCGGGATAATTTTGAATTTATGGTCAATAAGTTGCACAGGTTATCCGCAAATCTCTCCTGTGACTTTTACTCAGTCGGGTCGATTATTTCTTAATTACTTACATTTTCCGACTATTTTACACTATTAATTACATTTTTCGACCACTTATCTACTGCTAAGAATTTTATTGCCTTAAACATGATTAGCCTTGGCCTATTTTCATATGCTACAGACTTATATATCATTTGATAAAGTAGTATTTCGTAATTATAGCAACTAAAGAAAACAATTTGATGAATATAGAGATCGACTCATAGTTGCGGGCAACTGGGGCGAATTGACACTGGGCCTTTTTATTCCACTTGTAAAAACCTTTCTTTTGATATAAATTTGGTTCATGTATGTTATAAATTAAGATGGTGATCGATATCCAAATTGAAGGTTTATAATAACACTACGCACATACTAAAAATTGTTCACCTATCTGACCCATAGAACTTTTAATCGACAGGTTCTTCTACTAAGTTTCGCCGGTATAATGTAAACCTTTTAATCAAAAATTTTTGAATATTGACTTGATTTTATTTATGAATTTTTATTGATTTTGAATCTATTTTAATTTAGGTATGGGCTATCCAATGATGGGAATGATTATGGATCCAACAAATATTATGGGAATGAATAATTATGGTACTCTGATGCAACCTATTATTCAACCAGATGGAACATTATTGTCAACAGACCCTGCGATAGATCCACTGGTATATTAAATTATAAAAATTGTATTCTTAATTATACAATAATAATTCACCTTTTAGATTCCGCCTACCGGTCCGATGGTGAAAGAAGTTATTCATTGTAAATCTTGTACTTTGTACCCACCTAGTCCTACTGCACCGGTACCTACAACTAGAGAAAGGCCACCTGGTTGTCGTACCGTTTTCGTCGGAGGTGCGTTGTAATTTAGTTAGTAATTTTAACTTAATAATGCATTTTTCTCTTTAACTTGTCCAGTCTTTTGTTGTTTATGTTGAGTTTATGTATTTTAAATATGAAAAGAAAAGTAAAAATGATAATTTTTGTGCCGCAGTGTAAAGGTTTTACACACGTGCCCGCACCGTGCCTGTAACGTAATACGGCCGAGTGTTGGTCGAGACCCGGTGGCGGTGATGGGAAACCATAGTTATCCACATCTTTAATATGTGTCGGCAGTAATTTGTTTACAATTAATGAATTTGATTACAATTATATTTCTACTTGCAGTATATATGCTAATTGAAAGTTTAGTATATCTCTTGAAGCTTTTTCAACTCGTGATTTATCAAGACTTAATTATTGACCAAACGTAGTGTGAAAGTAATTACTAAAGCGATTTACACACCCTTTTTTAACAACCTACAAATACATACTCTAAATTGTCTGCCAGCTCTTAAACTAATGTAAATTGGAAAAATTACTTGGTCTTGTAAACGGATAGCAACAGTTCAGTTCATTTATATTAATTTTTATGCGCAAATCAAGTTGTTCAAACTTATTGAGCGTGTAAACCCATCTTTATCCATCAAACTAAATGTTATATTTTAATATGCAGGATTACCAGAGAATATAACTGAAGAAATATTAACAGAAGTGTTTGAAAAATGTGGTGAAATAACAACATTACGTCTAAGTAAAAAGAATTTTTGTCATATAAGATTTATGTATGAAACATCTGTAGATGCAGCTATCTATTTATCTGGATATCGAATTCGCATTGGAAATAATTCAGATCCTCCAAATAGTGGTCGACTTCACGTAGATTATGCTCAGGTAATTGTAATTGTTAACACTACTTTTTGACTAAACGTTTTTCTTCCTCTTGGAAAAGACATAAAATGTATTATGTATTTAAATTATGAGATTTTTGTTCAAAAATTATAAATTAGTAGGCACAACAATTGCAAAGTAGGCACAAACGTTGGGCTTATCGCCCAAAGTAAAGAAATGACCTTTTTATTATTCGTTACGTAATAACCCGGTGGCACCCGTTACAAATAATAAATAACATTTTTTATAGCTTAATTCTTAGCTTAAAATTCTTCCATTCAAGTTATTGAAATACTGTAGTGTTTGGAACCTTAAATAACTTTCTTCAGAAATCATTTTGAAACTTAGGTGTTGTTTCGTTATCGAATGGGAGCCTTTTAAAATAAACACTTTTGTCATAATTTTGATAAATTTTCTTTAGCTATTTCTATAGGCTCGATTAATGCATCGAGTTAATTTTATATTCATGTATTGTATTTCTCATGAAATCTACTTATACTATGATAACTTTCGGATTTCTAGATCATTATCTGATATTCGAAAAAACGAAATGAAAAGTTGAAAAATAATCCTGTAATAAAAGGTGTTATTTTGAGTTCTTACGATTTTAAAGCCTTTTAAAAATTAAAATTTCTTATGTTATTTAACATATATGCAAATAAATGTAAAAATCTGGATAAGGAAGTAAAAATATGTAATATATAATTAGATAAAAAGTTCATCTTGTCAGCTTTCAGAATCTGTTAAAAATTAACTGTTATTTTGATTAATGAGTCAACAACAAATGCGAAAAATGTACAAAATTAAGATCAAAAAGTGCAAATTTATCATTAAACTATTTTCTATGTGTCCAAATACCATTTTCAAATTTCAATAACTTGGATGGAAAAATTTTTAACCAATAATAAATGAGGCTATGAAAAATGTTTGTTTTTTTCATTTGAGGGTGCCATCCAGTTATTACATAACAGGAAATAAAAAAAGGTCATTTCTTTCTTTTGACGGTAAGCCCAACATTTGTGCATATTTTCATCAAAATCGGAGATATGTCAGCGCCCCGGTTATATAAATGGCAATTTTTGATGCCATATATGGTTTTGTTATCTTTATTTTTGTTTTGAGTTGACAGTATGGATGGTAGATAATTTAAGGAGTACTATCTCAAATGGGAAAAGAATTGAAAAAGTATCAAGCAGTAAATAATAGTTGAAAAATACGCCATAAGTAGCTCTAGCATAAGCAAAGGGTATGGTATTAAAATATCAGTTGTTGACAAATTGAAGTGTGCCGTGTGAGGAAGTTTTTTATTTTAAGTGACTAGATTTGTTAGTATACAGAACTTCAACTATTTACATAGTCCGAAATAATTTAGTGAAGATAATTTAAAATTACTACTGTCATAAAACTTGGAGGTTTGTAAATATGAGTAGTAAAAAACCATGGACAAAGTTTGTATCATGGATAGTTGTTCTAGTGGACGTAAAAAGATTCTATTTTATTATTCTATTTTTAATGAACTTACATGTGCTGTCTTTGAAATTTAACCTGTTGCTACTGTAGTGTCATCCTAATTTAATAAGTTTTGACGGACAATTTTTCATATAAAGATAGTTCTTCTTACCTCTACCCTCCATCCTCCATAGGTAAAACAGTATAGATGTTGGTGACATGTTTAATACATTGTGAGTATTGAAAAAACAACCATGACTTTCAATCCATGTCTGTTATACCTGTGATTTAAGCACATAAAAATACCTTCAGAATGAGTTTTTTGTTGACATGAGCTCAAAAAACATGAGTTGTTGTTAAAATTCAGAAATTTGCTTAGGAAATGAAAAAATTATTTTTAAAACATTAATTTATTTTTCTACTTTTAAGCCAGTCAAAGTTTCAGAATATATTATTGGTACTTAAACTGTTATATAAAATAAATTAGTTTAACAACTGATTTGTTCAGTAACAAATAGAGTAAACCGTTTTATTTTCATTATAACTATTAATTATTCAGGTAACGACTTAACCAAAAAATCATTATGGCCTTTTTGAATACTTTGACAAAGATTTGCTGAGTTTCCACTGAATTATTATTCGTTTATATTCGCTTAATTTTCCGTGAGAGAATCCGCATCTTTAATATTTTATAATTAGGGTTCATATTGTATCTACATTAATGTAAAACAAATATTTCGTATTATTTATTTATAAACTTAATTTTTTACACACTAGATTCAGGATAGAAGCCTTTAAAAATTATATGTGAAAAAAGTGTAAATACAAAAGTTGTAGATCTTTTTATTACCTACAACTTTGCCATTTAACTTTTTTCCACATGACTTGTAGTTTTGCTGGAAATCGAGATAAACCGTGTTTTACCCTTAAAAACTCACCCCTTCCACTTCCCGAGCACAGATCGCCCGTAAATTATTATTCCATTTATTTTTATTATATTCTATTTCGTTTCCAATTGGTTTCATCCTACTAAATTTTTTTTTTTTTTTTTTGGTTTCAAAAATTATCGACCCTTGTCTATATACACTATTTTCGATAAAATGTAAGATTTTCAAGTTATTCGACGAAAATCATTCAATCATTTTTTCACTGTTATAATAAGTGTTTAATTACTAATTATATTACAGTTTAGCTTAAAATTATATTGTTCATAGGCTCGTGACGATCAATATGAATGGGAATGTAAACAAAGAGCATTAATGCGTGAACAACGCCACCGTGAGCGAATGGAAGAAGAACGTTTACGGCCACCATCACCACCACCCGTTCAACATTACACTGAACATGAAGCTGCTACAGTTGCGGATAAAATAAAGCAAGATGAATCGTTTCCCAAAGCTGTTCAAGTAAGTTTTTTTGGTACTTGGCGTTGGTAAAATATTCCGAACATCTTTTGAATTCAATCGCTAGAATTTGTAACTCTTTTTCGCAAAATTTTTTTATTCATGTTTAGACTAAAAGTTATCAAGGTTTTCACTGATAATTTCAAAAGATGTTTATGACGGTTTATAAACTTCATTCTTTTAGCTTTGTCCCAGATAAAAATTCTGCCGAAATATAAGCTACATGAATAATGTTTTGTCAATAACAGAGTAAAACTTTAATTTAAAAAGAGCTAGCGATCTTACAAAGCGGCATAATATAAGATAAAAATAATCAAATAATGTTACTGGAATGATGGGTCATTCCATACCAAATCATCAAATATGGGGCGCTGACAAATCTTGGATTTTGATGAAAATAGGCACAATTGTTGGACTTTTCGTCAAAAGGAAAGACATTAGATTTTATATTATTCGTTTATAACCGGGTAGCACTCTCTACAAATGAAAAAGGAAACCATTTTCCATAGCTTCATTTATAGATCCGCTAGTTTTTGGGCTAACAACTTCAGTCAAAATTCATTTTGAAGATTTTTTATGTATATTAATCCTACGATATATTGTTCGTTTTTATATTATTCAACGCTACATGATAGTATTAAAATTTTATTCAGTGAAACGTACCTTTAACGAGCTACATTCGGTTCATAAAATATGTATAGAAATAAGAAACAACTATTTTTGTTTTTTTTTTTTATAAACTTCATTTTTGTTACCAAAATTTTTCGTTAAAGTGTGATATTGGCGAGCTATTTATTAACTGATCAAAAACATGTGTGGATAAAAGAAAAGCGAACAATTTACTGTTTTTTTTGTTTAAAATTTACTGTTTTATCGTTTCCTGTCGTCACTTTTTATGATAAAATTTTAGATCCCTTTGATGGTGTGACACCCACTTGCTTGACTACAGCGTTCATTTTTTAAACTATAAAGGTTGAAGCATTTTTAATTACCTGCGTATTAAAAAAAAAAAAAAAAAATTATCAAAATTGGATTAGTTTTGACCTGTTCCGAAATAATTTCTTAATTTTCTTCCACTATATATCTAAACGAAAAACATTAAAATTATGAAAAAAATTATTATTTCAAAAAACTTTCATTCCATAATAAAACAACTCAGAACTTTTAAAATACCGCCTAAAGAAAACTTTTTAGTAAAGTTTCCAAGTAACATTTACAGCTTGGAAATAACTTGGAAGAAAAAATTTTAAACCAAGAATACATGGGGCTGTGTAAATTTTTTTTTTTTTTCATTTGAAGGTGCCATCCGTTTATTACGTAACGAACAATAAAAAGGTCATTTTTTTTTTTATGAAAAGCCCATTTGTGTCTATTTTCATCGAAGATGTGTCAACTTTCTACATTTGATAACTGGCTATAGAATGACCCGATAAATCTTAAAATAAAATTGTTTTCTAGGTGATTATAACCTGGTTAGAACGTGGTGATTGTAATAAACGAAATTCCAATACATTTTATTCAATGATCCAATCAACAAATTCTCATGTACGTCGATTGCTTGCTGAAAGAACTCAATACGAAGAAGAATTACAAAAAGCAAAAGAAATTATGAAGGGGCGCATGCAAGGATTATTAATACAATGTAAGTATTGCATATGATTAAAATTGCTCGGATCGACAACATTTTTAGTATTTGATTAAATAAGGTATTACATTGAAACTTACAAACATGCGGAACGGATTATCGATTATTTACTACAAAACACATAGGAGTATTTATATTTTTTAATGAAAAACTTTGATAAAAAAAAAAGGTAAAATTATTGAAATAATTCTTATAAGAATTATCCTTGTAGATTAAGATTTATTAGTATTTTCATCAAAATTATATGTTAGGAGTACCCATACACTGTCCTGAATAGTTTAATTCTTAGAGAATCTTGAGGATACAGGGTAGTTTTGTTTATTTTTTAATTTCACGTTTCAAAAATAAAATACGATATTACCAAGAAATTTAAAATTGTAAAATGTTAGCTGAATATAGATTGAAGTGTTTCGTCATGTATTTATCTGTTATTTTCTATCTGTCAGAATTTTCGTTGTCATAGCTTTATACATTATTTTATTGTATGATTATTATTTTACAAGTTTATTCTGGAGCGATTATAAGGTGAAATCCGCTATTTATTGGCCTATAAAGAAAATTGTTAAAAGTAACGAAAACTATATTTAAATTCTTACAATTAAAATAAAAACGGTCATTTTAACTTACGTGTTCCTTCGGTCGTTATTAATAATAAAAAGTTAACTTATTTAATTGTCGTTTTTATTTTATCAATAAAAATGTTTCAACTGTTGTCGACTTTTATTACTCTTTATAACATATCGCTGATAAAATTAACCGTAGCAGAGTGTGTTTTTTCCATATTAATCAAGACAAATTCGTTTATTTTCGGTGTAATTTTCATTAATGAATAACAAACTACCTTGTATGACTAATAATTAGAGTTATTTTAAAATCACGTGTTTTTACAAATACAATAAATTATCATTTCAATATGGTAGGGGGGTGTGGGGTGGATGTGGTTGGTAAAGTAAGCTTAATTTTAAATTTAAAAATGGGATTATTCACCCATACAGCTACATAAGATATATTTCTGCTTGTTACTGATGTGTCAGTTCATGTATAATAGTTTCAGCAACTGTTCGCACACCTATTTATAAACATTTAATAGATCATTTTTTTTTACAAAATTATATCAGTGAAAATATATAATTTAATGGTTAATGGATAAAAAATGGTTCATTAATCAAAAAAGAAATAATTTTGAATTGTTAATAAAATTTCTTTTAATTTAAAATGTTAAAAATACCCAAAATACTTAAATCAGGGTAAATCTGACATTTTAAATTTTGAAAATATAACGCTATAACGATTATCAGAGATTACTTTCTAATATTCGAACTAATAATAAACGAAGTTCACTTTTGGATTAAGTATCTATGATTATTAACTTGTTCACTTACGTGTGATGTTACTCTTGTCATATGATCAGCGCAATTACATATTAATTTTTATTAATATTACAGCAGACATTACGGAAATATTATTGTAGTATGTTTATTATATTGTAAAAATCATTTAAACAAATTTTGTGAAATTGGTCAAATAGCCTATTGGTGTAGTTAGTCTAGTCGAGAAGTCTATAGCTCATTTGACGCGGAATAAATTTCTGAGAAATACGTTTTTTTTTTCTGTAAAGAAAAATTACAAATTATTATTATTTTTAGTTTATTTTAAGTCTCTTTTTAACTGTTATGGTCATCAGTGACTACAGTATGTACTTACAATAACATAAACGGCATTCCATACAAGTACTGACTGTTGTTTAACTTTGAATTTCGGTTTTTGCACGGTTTTTACATTGTGCAATTGTTAAAAATTATAAACTGAAAAAATACGGCCTCAAATTTTCGTTTATAATTTGAAAACGAATTTGATTTTCCTAAAAAATGACTTCACTTCCGAAACTTTAGCTCTATAATTAATAATTCTAATCTGTCGTTGAAAATGGGGTTCAGAATGTGCTAACAAGCGCGTATAAAATATCAATTAAAAATTTTTTTAGTGTAAAATGAAAACTATAATAAACTAAGTTCCGTTGGAAAGACATTTTTTTATCGATTTATCTAAAAGATTCTTCTTTTTGAAAGATACATAAAAATATTTTTAATTTCAATTGTTATTGAAATGTTTATATAATTTTTATAAACAAATGTATTGTTTATGATATTAAAAAAATTATTTCGATAATATCATTGAAGGCTTAAAAAAAAAATATTCCCGTTGGAAAAATTAAAAAATTTTGATTTTTAGCTGTTTTTATGAACATTTTAAGGGAAATCAAAAATAAAAATTCGCAAATGTAGCAAAAATATGTTTTCAAAAATTTTATTTTCTTAGTGTTTAAAAGCTGCATAAAAATAACTTTTAAGAAGTTTTATAGTGCCGTTTTTAAGGTATTTGTTTCCCATAATTTTCTGACATTTTTTCGCACTTCTCGACTAGACTAAGTGGCCTATTACCATATGAGATAAGTAATTTATGCGATCAAGTCATGTCGAAATATCTGATTAAAATGAATGCTGCATATCCAATATATACGCTTGACTTTAGCATTTACTACTTTTTATTCATATTAGACATTATATATCTTTAATATCTTCGCTTAGATTTCTTAAAAATAAAAGGTGAAAGTATACAAAATTTTTGTTAGCAAAGAACAAATTTTTGATTTTGGTAGTAAGTATATTCCAAAAACAAACCACTAAATGCATAGAAAGGTAATGAAACAGACAGTTAACCAATCATTTCGTTTGTGTGGGAATAAGAGAGACAAGTTGGGTAATATAATTATAATAGTAAATTGAATTAACTATAACCATATCTTTGCGACACCAGTCGGACAAATTGAACGTGTTTTTGCGGCCGCCTCACACAAGAAGGTTTGGGATCATTTCACGAAAGCTCAGCGAAAGAACATAGACATGTGGAAGAAGCAGACGCAGGTATGTAATAAAGTAAAGGACTCCATCATACAAATTTTATTAAATATTGTACATGTTGATTAATACCTGATACAATTACTAAATTTTGATGATATTTCAACCGTCCTTTGCTGTTTGATTTAATACGCTGTTAAAATTAAACTAATTATATTAAAACACAAAATTTGTTTTCATTGTTAAGGTGGTACGATCATAGTACAAAATGAAGAAAGATAATTTTATGTCTGCAATATGCAGGCCATCATTATCTTATATATTTTTTTTTTTTGGTTAAAAATTACTTTCGTAGAATCATCAAAATAAGACTAGGAGCTGTAATTAGAGAAATTTTTTTTATTCGAATTATGTATAGATAATGATTTTAAGAGGTAATTTCAAAAATAAGCTAATAAATCTTATTTTGCTTACGTTCAGAAAAACTGTTATCAAATTTAAACGATTATTTCCAAGAAATAATACAGGCGCTGGCAAAATTAATATTCGAAAATAGTTGCCATCGCACGTAATTTTATTACTAACCAGCAGTTAATTATTATCTGCAATCTGCGTTAATTTTGACAGATCTAAAACAGTTTTGATTTTGAAGCTATATTCTTTTGTTTCATTTTTATATGATCAACGAAAAATTAGATAAGAATTTAACATTTTGAAGAATTAGTAGAAAAACTAGTGATTTATAAGAAAAATACATTCAATGAATATTGGATGACTTATTTTGTAGAAAATTTATAATTGATTATACAAACGGTTAAGCTTTGTAAGTTTTTTAAAAGTTCAATCCACTGGAATTATTTTTTTGTTTTCAATATTTATCACTCTAAAATACTCTATCTTAAATAATGTCTTATTCCAATGATAAAATTGATTTTAGTACTCTGTGCTTTAATACCGAGCACTTTATATCTAATGTATCCAATACAGTAAGTTTTTTTTGGAAAAGTTAAAAAAAGTGCTGTTTTAAATTTGAATATGAAATAACCAGCATTTAATACCCGCGTATGGCAGTTTAGATAAGGTTTTCAAACTAGAACATATCCTATATTTTCAAGCTGTGACATAGTGGGCTTGAGGTATAAATAATTGATGTAATCACAATCAATTTTTTATTTTTTCTCCAGAGTTAAACAGACATTTAACCACAGATGGATAAATATCTGTTTAACTTAAGATTTTTCTTATGCAAATAAATGTAATAATTTATTAATTTTTCAATATTGTCGGCTATTAATAAAATGACCGGCACCGGCATTATTAATTTTGCCAAAGCCGACATTATTAGTAGCAAAATTGGAAGCCGGTTCCGATAGTCAGGGAGATAGCTTCTTTAATAAATATATAAAAATATTGCAATGTTTAACTACAAACAAAGGTAACGAATGATATTTTCCACAATTATTTCGTTTCCGGGGACTCAAAGCTCAGATTTGTAATACAGTCAGACAGATCATAGAGTGTATATAATATAATAATAAATAAAGTTTGGAAAAATCATCAATTTTGAAATTCATTAGTAAACTTAATTTAATATTTACTCATTACTATTATCGTACTACTTTAACTTATTATAACGGACTCATTTTGGGAGTAGAGTTAAAAAAATTCAACTGGGACCACAATCGAGATCAGCCAACAAAATATTTATTTTAATATGGTAATTATTTTTAACGGAGAATCGAGCAATAGTATCAACCATATATACCATCAAATTTGTTTACGTGTACAAGAAACTGTTTGTGTGGAAGAAAATTAGGACATTATTTCGGTACAAGTCAAAACTACTCCGATTTTGATGATTTTCTTTTTAAATCTAGGTAATCAAAAATGGTTTAATCTTTAAGATGAGTGCAATCTCTTCTAAGGGATGAAAATTTCAACATAAAAAGTAACCATAGAATTTATAATATAACAATTTATATAATAATTTATAATTATTAATAAAACAGCAAATTATGATCAAAAATATACTTTTAAATTTTTTCGAAAAAGAAAATCTCACATTTTAACGAAAAAAGTTTAGTAACAAAAATGAAGCTTATGGAAAAACAAGGAGAAATATTTTATTATTATTTCTATTGGTATAATACGAATCTTGATGGTGATTCGTTCCGTTCGAGGAAAATTTCAAAAGTACAATTCAGCGTTGAATAATATTAAAACAAACAATATTTCGTAGAAAACTCACAGGGTCATTGTAAAAGTGCGTAAAAGATTTTCCAAATGAATTTTGGTAGAAGATTTTAGAAGTTCATTTTTTGTTCATAATTTGCTATTTTATCGATTTCTCTGGTTACTTTTTATGTTGAAATTTTCATCCCTTAGAGCGTCATTTTTTAAATTATAAAAGTTAAAGCATTTTTAATTACCTACATTTAAAAAAAATCATCAAAATCGGAATAGTTTTGACTTGTTCCAAAATAACGTATTTTTTTTCTAATTTGCTTCCAGTATTGGAACGTGAATAATTTGTATATTATATATTCAGTGATGTGCGATTTATGAAATATATTGTTGTTGAAATGTATTTTTTTTCATTTTTATGGCATTTTAATCGCACAGCTTGCAATACTTAAATAAATTTCATCATAAAATGTCCATAATAAAGAAAGTAAACTCATATAGGTGTTTAAAGACTGTAAAAATTTAAAACGTTCTACATCTTCCGGGGATCGAATCCGAGAAAATTATTATTAATGCCTTATCGTTTGTTCTCGTTATTATGTTTATAGCTCATTGGTAAAATGTGTTCTGGCCGACAACTGTATAGTTCGTTTTTCAGCGCTAGCAAGAGCTTTTTTATGCGAACACACACATTGTCATCAATATTCCATATTAGCATATTTTTATGTCGTCATATGTGGGTATCCATCTATGATACTAGAAAAAAACACAGGTAATAATTATTAATAGTCATGGCGCGTTTTTAGTTTTATAAATTTTATCTCTTTAATAGTGTTCATAATTAATTGAAAAAATTTTAAGATTTTCGCACACATTTTCATTATAAAGTTTTAAAATTCATTAAAAAAATAATTAATACTTTTATTTAATAAATAAATAATTAATACTTATTTTTCAAAATTTGATTGCAATGTATGAATAAGAATTTTTGTGAGCTATAAAATTAATTTTTTTTAAAATTGTATCTCGTTAAGGACCTACAATAAAAATTGATTTTTTTTTTGTGCTATATCGGTTTCAATTAAATTTTTTGCCATATTTTTATAAGTTAAATGATATTCAAGTGTTGATTAATCAGACGAAACCGATTCATTAATATATCTGTTAATGAGAATAGCTTCCGTATTACGAATATTATGGGCATTTTATGAGGAAGGTGGGTAATTTAAGGTGGAAGATAAACATTTCATTTTTAGTTGAGTGCAATTGATGAATATAAGTTCAAAATGACGGAATCTAGATATTGTGAATAAATTTGAATGATATCCGCGATTTTGTAAATAAGGGAAACCCTACATTCGGCAGATGGGTGGGGGTTCTGGAAATCCTTGGGGAAAGAATTAAAAAACGGGAAATTTTAAATGATAAACTTTCTATTGAATAGTATAAGGAATTCAAAAAACCGAACATTGAATTTCATCTACTATAACTGGTCCCCGAGGTAAAAGCCTAATTGCACTCGACTAATTATATTGCATACGAACTCATGGCCATTATATATTAAATTATTATTTTTTGTGGTTTTAATTTAAGTCTCGCTACTGTGCATAAATTGTAAATAAGATTATTTAATATAAAAATCACCAAACTTACATAAATTATTATGGAATCCATGCCTTTAAAATTTTTCAAAGTAATTATTAAAATTGTTATATTAAATGATTTCATTTACAATCTCTATTCCAAAATGTTAAAATTTAGTACTTTGGTAGGTATATTGTAAGTATGACCAGAGAAAAATACTATTAGTTGAGTTAGCTCGGCAAAATTATAATAAAAAAAAAAACAAATTCAAAATTAAAGTATTTAATTAAAATGTTTTACAAAATCAGGTAAGTTTCTTTTATTGAGAGGATAAACAATATGTGAAAATTATATTAATTTGTGTTCGTCATTGTAAAAGGTAAGTGTGTTTCACTATTACATTTGAAACGTATAGTCAGAAAATTTTAATATAATTTTCACATTTTCCTCAATGATAATAAACATCTGTTTTTATTTTTGAATTGTAACTCACCCTTTAAGTATTCTGTGCAGCCAGAAAAGAGAAACGTTGAAAAGCGCTTCAAAATGAATGTTTATTAAAATTATATAATATTAAATTATAATAGATCAAAATAACTTGGTGTGATATCCAAATTATCGTTACACATTTATACTAACGTAACTTTTATATAAGAATCTTAAGCTGTTCCAATCAAATTTTTTATAGATTGATAAACTCAAAACGTGCTCCTTGAAGTGCAAAATTTTAGTTTTAAATTTCAGCATAATTACTGTTTATATATTCATTGTTCATCATTTTTCCACAAAATTACTCAATAGATCATATGGTTTTATTTTCCATAATTTTCTTAAAAAATCTTGTGCATCAAGATCCCAGAGTTCCTATCATACTTGATTTTCTGAAAGTTAAAATATCGGGCATCGAGTATGTACACGGACTGCTAACATATCTCCTAATAGGCCGATTTACAACTACCAGAGGATAAAGGTAAGTAAAAATAGGACTAACTTAGCTTAAATACTGGTAGTTGATTTTCATATAATTTCATAAAATATAATTATAAAATAATTTTGAATATTTCCAGACACTTTCTGTCACCCATAACTTCTGCTAGACGCTTTAAAGTTTCCAAAAAATCATAGTTAAACTTAACTTAAATTCTGACGCTTGAATTTTATACATTATACTTAGGAATTATAGTTCAAACATATATTAGTTCAGCCAGTCAAATCGTATGGGTCAAACATCACCACAGATACCAAAAACATTCAGTATGAGCGCGATGGTGGATATTTTTCGTATCTAGGGGAATGTTTGGCCCTTACGATTTGTCTGGTTGAACTAATATATATTTGAAATAATCCCCAAGTACCATATGTAAAAATCATCAGTACCATGTGTTAAAGAAATTATAGTTGGTAGAAAGTATCTGGCAATGTTCAATTTTATTTTGTAATAATATTTTATGGAATGTATATGAAAATCAACTATCAGAATTTTAGCAAGTTAGTCCTATTTTTACTTACCTTTATCACCTTGTACTTGTAAATCGGTTCTCTAACCAACCTCTAACTTTAATTTTTTTAACACATTTTGTTTTTCAGAAAATAAAGTATGCTTGGGAATTCTGGGATCTTACTCTATTATAGGTCATGGAAAAACCATAGTGTTATACAAAAATGTCCAAATCTCGATAAAAATGTTTTTCGTTTTAGTAATCTAAAACAAGGAAAATTTCAAAAATTTTGTATTATATTAAATATAACCGCTATAGTTTATTCTGTATTGCTATTAGTGCTTTTAGAATACATCTAAATCATTATACCCCAAAGTCTCCCAAAATATTTCTGTTCACCTTATAAACTCATGAAAAGCAGTGAAATTTTTTTTATGAGTATCATAATTCCAGATATCTATCGTTCCAAATCAACGCTCCATAAACTTAGCCACGAAAATGAACTCTAATTAATTAAGAATTTGCTTAGATAATTTTAATACAACTGTTTATTTTTCATAAATTTTTTTCGAAAAAATTTTAAAAAAATTGCTAACTTAGACTTAATACCAATAGGGTAATATAAATACGTAAGGGTGAGTTGCTGAAGTATTAATACTCCTATGCAAATTCACTACTATTGCCACATATTCAATTTTTATATTAAATTACATACATGCATTTATTGACTTGTCCCTTATAATTTAATTAACTATCCTATACGCTAATCAAGTATATGCCATCTTGTGTTATTTTTTTTAAGCCGTGGTTCCAAAAGATAGAGGTATACTACTAGAAAATAAATATTTTAAATTGTTTTTAACCAGCAAACACAGATTATTATAACAACATATAAATATTTATTAACAACACAAATTAAAAGTATTTACGTTTTTAATAAAAGTATCACTATTTCAAATGGAACAAAATTATGTTCAAGCTTTAATGTCTCAAATGTCCAAGAAGAAATTGATGCAAATGATTCTCGACGAATTTTTGGAACAGTTATGCGAGAAACGCCTGGTAAAAATAGTTTAAAAAATAACACAAATTGTTATGTAAATTTACCTTTTTTATTATAAATAGTTCATATTTACTGCTAAATTATTTTTCATGGTAGTAAGATTTGTACGTACCCAGTGATAAAAAAAATAAAACACTAGATAGCACGAAGATCGCATGTCAAAGATACTTGATTAGCGTATTGCAATAATCGACGATGAAGAAAAGGAAAAATTCATGTTGTAGTGTCCTAATGAATTTTTGATTTGATTGAGAATATCAAGAGACTTAAAATAATACCCTTTAAGTCCGTTCTATATAAACGTAAGTTGTATAGTCGTACGCAAGAGATGTCAAAACCGATTTTGACTTGCGTTTGTGTCTTACGTTTATGTAGAAGAAAATAATATGCAGGGTGTGTTTCTAAATATCAAATAAGACAAAAAATATCATACAGAATTTTTTCTTAAACTCGACCGCTAAAAAGAAAATCCGAATTTTTTATTTTTTGGCTTTGGGGGAATTCTGGGGGAAGAATGTTTTAAAAGTAAAAATAACGAACAAAGTCAATAAATACCTTTTTTTTCAAAAAGTCAATACCTTTTGAATTATTTATTCTTAATTAAAAATTTCTATTTAACATGAAAAAGGTACGTTTCAAATAACTTTTCCCCCATTGTCAGGTCACTTTCCGACAGAATTTTTCTATTTTATTTTCATGGAATCTGTTGTCTATGCAATACCGAAGTTGCAGAATTTTAAACAGTTTAGATCCCCAGAAAACCATACTTAAGGTTAGATCATTTACTATTTAAAACATGTAAAACTTACGGTACTCTCAAGTATTTTGTATTATATACAAAAAATTGACAGAATTAAAAAAAAAAAAACTAAGAGAGTATGAAGAAGTGTTTTAAGAAAAAAAAATAGTACCTCACCGTTTTGTTCTTGAGATATTAAAATTAAAAATAGTAATTTTATCATTTTTTAGTCAAAATATATAACATAACACCTATGTTTTTATCTATAATAATAAGTAACTTTATGCTGTGTGTATTCAATGGTTTGTGTATATGTTCCTACTTTACCACGTTGGTACAACCCTAACGAGCAATTCGGTTTGTATCTACATAAAAAATTTTCCCATGTATTATTAACAAATTAATTTTTTTTCTGAAACGTTTTGAGCTTTTCGTTGAAAATCGTTAAAAAGCATTGTAATGAAAAATCGACATTTTTAATTACGAAAAACTAAAAATATATTGACTTTTCCAAAAAACTTGATAAAATACGTTTTGGTTAAAATTTGTTGCTTTATTAATTCTCGTGCTTATTTTTAATATAACAACTTTCTTTATATAGATAGGGTGCCGAGGGGCCGTAAGAAAAACATAATTATGAATAGATAAATTTAGTATTAACGTATACAACATATTCCAGAACTTTTACTTTAAAACATTCACTGTAGTAGAATTTCTAGGCTTGGCATACAGGTTCTTTACAATTACTGTTAAATATCAAATAACTCACTACTTGCTTTTCGATTAGGTAGAAAAATCATTGAATATGTTGGCAATTTTAGTTGAGACGCAATTTTTATTTCTTCAACATTATTTTTAATTGTCGGTGCTTTGTTATCACCGTCAAATTTCATGAATTTAAAATTTTTGTTTTGAATTTAATAACCTGTAAAACAAGGACTTCAATGCGCAGATAATTAACAAAAATGGATTGATTTTTTTAAAATTAATATTGTTTCCTTTTTTGTTTTGGTAATTTAAACCAAATTTTGTAAACTATTCTTTATTTTTAAATCGTAATTACAAAGTAATCATTTTCAGGAGATCAAATCCGTTCAATTGGAAGATGTTTTTAACGAACGGGCTGACGAAGAAATGGATGTTTCTGATAATGACGAAAATGAATCAGTCCCACGAAAACGACAAAGAATCGCCGATACAACATGCGATGAAAAAAATCATCTCAAAGAAGAAAATGATAGTTTACGATGTCAACTAGAAGCATACAAAAATGAAGTGGATCTTGTACGTTCAGATTTACAGTCAAGTTTGGATATCAAAGAAAAACAACTTCAAATGTTACAACAAACATTGAAAGGAATGCAAAAACAATTGTTGGATTCAATGAAAAAACAATCGGAGGATGATGCTAAAGTTAAAGATTTACAGGCACGATTAGAGTTGAAATCACCTGATAAAGAGTGTACTATCATTGATTTAGATGCATCTGATTCTCCTCCCATTAAATCCGATGAATCTCAATTATCAAGTGTCACGTCATCTGTATCACCAGCTATTTCTGAACGTGAAGCGAAATTAATTGGTCTTATATCAATTTTTTTACATGTTCATCCATTTGGCGCTGGTGTTGATTATATTTGGTCGTATTTACAAAAAATGGAAACCAGTTTGAAACCATCCGATGTTGAGAACATTATGTCAAAATTTCCTACCATTTTTAAACAAGAATTATCTGGTATAGGTGCAAATATGGAACGTAGATGGCAATTTAATGGTTTACAAATGTCAAATATACCATAAATTAGTTATTGTAATTGTTTTTTATATGTTTTGTTTAAAATTGAATAAAAAATAATTGAAATAGTCAATTTTCACGTATTGTTTTTGATGATATACAAGACAAATTCAAAACTGAACAAAAGTATTTTAACTGGGCAAACATTAAAATATTATACATCATTCAGAAAAAAACGAATGTATTGATGTATTTATTTCATTACGTACGTATCATATGAAAGTAAATAAGATTGGAATTTTCCTGCATTTTTTATAACTTATAGAAAGTTTTAAAGTTTTGTTTTTTATTGGAAAATTGATTTTGCAGTGTCATAGTAATAACTTCTGGTAGTTTTCCTTTATTTTTTTTATTTAAAATTATTTTTACAAGGGCATATTTGCATTATAGCCATTATCAAAATAAAAATATTAAGTACATGACATAAATTATAGTTATTAACCTAAAGTAAAAATATGAGGCGGACTCTTCTGTACAAAAATAAAAAATCGTTGAGATAATAGAGATGAAGGTGCCTTCTAGCACAAGGTAGCAATATTAGGTGATGAAGGTTCCTTCTAGCATAGTGATCATATTGTTATTATGTTGTTGGTGTAGCCGGTTACTTCGTTCTTATCCAAAACGACAATATGAATACTCACTTGGCAACTAAGCCGGTGATTATTGTGCGAGAATAGAAGTTTTCACCAACTGCCTGAGAACTCGTCTTGCATTCGTCGGTGTATGTATATTGCTCGGATGGAAAATATAATGTAAATAAAATTTTAAAAGATATAATTGAAAAGTAAATGGTTATTCACATCTCCCTTCTCTAGCTCACATTCGAGTCATACTTTGTTTGAACTGAATTCGGTGAAGAGGAGTAATGTGTAGTAAAGTAGTAAGGCACTACGATGCATAGGAACATTGAAAAAAGTACGGTAAGCTATTATTAAAGGTGAGATTGTCTTGCGACGCTAGTATCGAAAATTTCCATTAAGTTTGGCCATCATCGCGGATTTTCATCTTAATTGATTTGATGCGACATTAAGAAAAAGACTGGCTGACCATTTTTTAGCCGGAAAAGTACAGCATACCTATTTGAAGAATGTCATAAGAGGTGAAAAATTTCTTGTTATCACGGAAACTTTTTTTTATAATTTTTTTTATTTTATGTACAACACTTTGTTTTCAGTAAATAATAATTGAAATTTTTTTTCCTTTTATAATCACATGTAGATGAGTTCTTTCAAAAAGTAAGTGGAAGAGATTTCTGGTTCATGTTGAAACTTTTCATGTTTTCTTCTCTATTTCTTCTTTATTTAATGTATTTGAAATTTACTTGCAACAACTGTTTGATATACATAATACCTTAGGTTGCTGTTGTTCAGCTAGGCTATTTAATGCTTATTACCTCCACTCCAATTTTTTTTTTTTAGGTAAATACGATTGCCCTACGGGTCAGTGGGAGCAATAATGTGTTCCTGTAAAATTTGTATACGTCTTATTCTCTTATTTCGAAAAGGTCAAAGCTTCCCTAGTTCTGCCCTACAGCATTTAGGGCCTTCAAATCATTTTGCAAGCGTTGCGCTTGCAAAAAAATTGTCTTATTCTTTATTAATAAGTTTTTTCCAATGCTTTGTATACATAAAAATCAAGTGCAAAACTATTTGGAGCCTTTCTTGTATGAGTAATTAATAAAATAATATAAAAGTTTACAAAAAATTACTAATTTTATTAATTAACAAACATAAAAAATGAAAATTCAAAGTATTATTGTTAAAAAAAATTTTTTTCAACAAATGATTAGTATTATTAATTATCGAGATTGAGTTTTGGGAGTAAAATCATTTTTAGCAAATTTTCTCATTAAGAAAAATTTAATATTCTACTATAAGTAACACATCGCACTATATAACGTTCTCTGAAAACTGACAACAGATTAATGATTCTCAATAGAATAAGTATATATTTATAATACATTTCAAACGAATTTTATTTTTAAAGAAGTACAATCAAGTAGAAGTCTAATATTTCTTGATTATAGAACATAAAAATGTGCAGATTTTTAAATTTGATTGCACATCGTTTCTTCATTTTGTTGTCTAGACAAATCAAATTGTATAACTATTATTAAGTAAGTAGTTACAGCACCCAGCATCTATAAAATAACATCAATAAAATCAATGTATACATTATATATATACATCATAAAATGAACTATCATATTTGTAAATATAATATTTCATTTAATTATCAATCGCAACCTAAAGTTTTTGCGACAAATCAATTTGGGGTAGTTAGGAGTGGAACTTGGGTTTCCACAAATGGATTGAGTATACGAAAAAAATCGAGAATATTAATTTGTATGTATACCTAATCTCTGTCACTAAATTTAAAGCTTAAGTAAAACTTTTGTCAAAACACCCGTTAGGTAGGGAAGAGGGGCAAGATGGGAATACTTAATGTTTGAAGCTCAATAAAACCCACATTGTGTCTGTGTTATCATTTTTATTTTAATAATCACTCTTTTATGATTCAATATAATTAGAAATAAATGTTACGTAATTAGAAAATTCTCAACAAGTAGAAAAAGTCATATCTCTATCTTGCCCTCCCCTCCGGTAAGATAGGGCACGCAAAAATCAATGTATTTTTCATGTTTATCATATAGGTATATCAGCACACTTGCAGTGAGCCCAATTGCTGCTTTCAGCACATGCAGTCCAGCCTTCATTTGGCTCCAAATAACAATTACAATACAAACATATTGCACTACGTATCAAAATCTAGTTCTTGCTCAATATCCTGCCCTCTACCCACATCATGAATGTATCGGAAGTAGTGTAATAAATAAATATGAAAAGTTATGATGTCGGTTGCCTCTGTTATTAATGTGTATGTCCTACTCCGCCTTGACCTCTCATACCTAATTGATTTCTAAAAACATTTTTCTCACACTTAGATAAATAAGTGCTTATCTGAAGTGTTGTTGACGCATGTAAATAACCTTATTTGGATTTTTTAAATGTTATATGTTTATAGTTTTGAATTCAAAAAAAAAGTTCTTAATCCAAATATCCAACTTACCTCATATATAATTGTATAATCCAGATTAAAAAATCCGCACGCGGAATATTTTACATATTGATGTTGTGCTTGCAATGAAAAATACTTTACCTATGAAGTGTGGATTATAATTAAACATTGATACAAAAACTGAATTTTCTCATAAAAAATTCGTATATATGCGGTAGAAAACAACTTACTTGTGATTTTAAATTCTGTGATTGATCCCATATCTTATGCAAAATTACTGGCGTTTGTTTGGCCTAAAATTAAATAAGATTTCTGAAAAATTTATAGAAGTATTTTTGTCATAAATTTTTGCAAATGTAATTCAACTTTAAGGTGTTCCATTGTTGACACAACAATCAGCTTATTTTAGCAAAGCCAAAAAACTATGATTTATCATCAAAGTTCATTTCCAGGTTTATTAATATTGTTTTGAAGGAATAAATTATTGAGTATAGGTCATACACTATCAATTTAAATATTGAATTTCCGAGTATACACTGAAAAGAATCCTTCTTATTGACATCTGAGCTCTCATCAAATTGATAAAATGTTTGTAGTATTAATGGAGGAGGGGGCGAGGTAGTCAACATGATAGTACAAATAAAATATGAATAAACACACAAATAAAGTAATTTAAAAATTTAGACTGAGGTGTATATCAGAACCTTGTACATGGTAGCTTTCCAAAGCTTTGCTTTTCTTGCACTTGATATTTAGAAGGAAAAATAATATTATACTGACTGTCTAGAGTTGAACTAGACAATTTTGCATTTCGTTTGCCGGTGTCTATCTATCATTCTATCCGCTGTAACTTTCGAACGCGTTGTACATTTTAATGACATTTGGTATATATGTTTATTAAATATTTATTTTACTGTATAATTTGATTGCACCCTTCAATTATAGCTTGTTTTTTAATTTATTCCTTCTAGGTTTCCTAGAAAAATCGAGGAAAGTTTCACATTACCACTTAACTTATTAGTCTATATCTATATTTTAAAAAAATTTGATCCTTTTCCATTTTTGATTGAGCCGTTTTTAGAATTTTGAAAATTCACTTATTTATTCTATATACGATGGAAATTAATTTTCAATAGTACAAATATATGCCTGATCCATGCGCTAGAAGGAGTTTATCGAAACTATCATAATTAGTGTAAAAGTATTAAGTTTCAAATATAAATTATTCAAATATTCGTACCTTTTCCCTCTAGCACATGCAACGATCAGGCATATATTTATCCTATTGAAAATTAATTTTCAAAAATATAAAAATGGCTCTATAAAACTGGAAAAGGGTGAATTTTTAAAACTATAATAGTTAACTTATGGAAATAATGGCTATTAGTCAGCCTAATAAATAAAGTGATAATGAGAAACTTTCCTCGATTTTTCTAGGAAATCAAGAGGGGTTGAATTCAAAATCAAGGTATAATTCAAGGGTGCAATTCCTGATACTTCAATGTATACACATTTTTTTACTTTTTGAATACCATTGCATTCTGTGGTAAAGGGGGTCTTTTTAACACTAAATATATCTAGAGTTTAAAAGACATATATTTGATTGAAGTATTGTTTTTACGCCTTCTATTCACTGATTTTACCAAATCATTAAGTGCTAGTAGCACTGTGATCTATAGACCTCACTTAAAAAAAACTAACTTGATTGCAAAAAAAGTGAGGGTACAAAAGAAACTGCACTTTACGTACGTATCTTCATTATTTCATATTAATTGAAAAAAGTTCATCTTTCTATGTATGCTCATGTTGGCATTATTGGAGATTTTCCCCAAAGAGCGGGGTAACATTTTTCCTAAAACTTAAACCAAATTACCTGAATGTGCTAAACATATTATCTACTAAATTTCAACAAAATCAAACACACAGCATCTAATACGTATAGAAAATTATTTGTAGTTAAAGTAGATAAAAATTTTCCAAAAATAAAAAGGAGCACGGAAATAAAGATTTTTAGGGGCGATTACGATTACAAGGGCCCCTCGGTTTGACTTTTAATTATGATAAAACCAGCTAAAATAAGACGAAAATGAAGAATACTAACTTTCTTGTTTTCACCTATTTTTCGAGTTATCGAACTTTTTTTTCGAAAATATACTCCAAAATAACCATATATTTTTTACGTTTATTTCACAATTTAACACATTTCACAAGATTTAATTACAATTTGTTGTTACAATTAATAAAATTTCAGTGATTAACAATCAAAATTTCAATTTATTTAAACGAAATAAACATTTTTATTTTAATCACTTTTTTTGCATATTGACGCCATTTTATATACTTATAATTGACTGAAAAAAAGTAACTAACAAACATTCTTTTGAAATATTATAGCCAACATTAAAAAAAAAAAAGTTTCTTAAAATGCGGTGCTGTACAATATCAAAATGTTTTAAATATTAATTAACAGTAAATGTCAAAATGTTTTAAAAATTAATTTTTTGTTATAATTATTGGGGATTATTATTCATGATATTTTTTATTATTATGAAATATTAACATTCAACTGTACGTTCAACATGTGATTAAACTACCCATAGATTTGTGGGGTATCGTTTGCACGGGTCGAGTTGGTTTTTGGCCCCTACGTTCAACCTGTGATTAAACTACCCATAGATTTGTGGGGTATCGTTTGCACGGGTCGAGTTGGTTTTTGGCCCCTACGTTCAACCTGTGATTAAACTACCCATAGATTTGTGGGGTATAGTTTGCACGGGTCGAGTTGGTTTTTGGCCCCTACGTTCAACCTGTGATAAAACTACCCATAGATTTGTGGGGTATCGTTTGCACGGGTCGAGTTGGTTTTTGGCCCCTACGTTCAACCTGTGATTAAACTACCCATAGATTTGTGGGGTATAGTTTACACGGGTCGAGTTGGTTTTTGGCCCCTACTTTCAACCTGTGTTTAAACTACCCATAGATTTGTGGGGTATAGTTTACACAGGTTAACATAAATCAACAAAAAAAAATAAATAAACAAGTAAAAAATAAATGAATATAATCTTACCTCAGTTTTTTTCGAAATTTTATTTACCATTTTTATATTCATTCATTATATTCATTTAGGAATTTTTTTTTTTTAATGTTGGCTATAATATTTCAAAAGAATGTTTCTTAGTTACTTTTTTTCAGTCAAATATAAGTATATAAAATGGCGTTAATATGCAAAAAAAGTGATTAAAATAAAAATGTTTATTTCGTTTAAATAAATTGAAATTTTGGTTGTTAATGACTGAAATTTTATTAATTGTAACAACAAATTGTAATTAAATCTTGTGAAATGTGTTAAATTGTGAAATAAACGTAAAAAATGTATGGTTATTTTGGAGTATATTTTCGAAAAAAAAGTTCGATAACTCGAAAAATAGGCGAAAACAAGGAAGTTAGTATTCTTCATTTTCGTCTTATTTTGGCTTGTTTTGCCAAAATTCATCAAAAAACCGAGGGGCCCTTGTAATCGTAATCGAACCGATTTTTAAGAAGAATATTCGCTCTGTAATCCTTTATACCTACGAAACCAGGAAGACTACATCCCTGACAATTCGAAAGTTCCAGACATTTTTTTACTAATTTCTCCGTAATATAATTATCCAACCAAGAGCATATAGAAATGGTAATAGAGGCAAAAATGGTGATTGATTAATAATACCCTCCGTATGCTACGTTACGACGTAGCGAAACAGAACTTGTAGTGGAAAGAAGAAAAGGACAACGTCGGCAGACCCGAAGACAAACAGTGGAGAGGGAAACACAGCAGGCAGGAAAGACCTGAAGTGAGATCAAAGTTAGCAAAGGATAGAGATGCATGGCGAGACTGATCAGCCATATATTCAACTAAAGGCACTTTTGAAATGCAGTTAAGCAAGGTTTGGTGTTATACGCGTTCGCCTGAAACAGACAGACCAAAAATCACAGTATGTTGATATGTTTATTATTATACACATGTGTTTATTTAAAGAATATGTGTATTTAAAAAATATTTTTTTAAAAATTAGAGAAATGAGTCCTTTATATTTTAGAAGTTTTTGTATCCTCCAAAAAATTTTTAAAAGTTTTTGTATCCTCAACAAAAAACAGCTGAACTGATTTTCTTAAAAAGTTAATCAGTTTTGAGCTATGTAATTACGCATGGATTGAAAGTAGTTCCACTTCCTTGTCATTATGAGATAATCGAGACGAAAAATTTCGAAGGCACATACATACTCACAAACACACAGACGTTGGATTTGGGTTCTAGTGAATTTGAAACGTAAAGTTATGTAAAAATTCGGTATTCACAAAATTGGACCCATTACAAATACTTTCCACTGGAAAATTAAACGTTCTAAAAGCTATTTACATGCAAATTGAAATAAATTAGAAATTACCTCATTCTCTGTCAAAGAACAAGCACTGGCTATCATAAAAATATTCGATGTATGTAATAAAAATCGAATTAAACTTAATATTAATGAAACGATTGTTGAATCATTTAAATTGTTAAAAATTTTATACATTTTAATTAGTTCAGCTGTAACAATTATAAACCGTGCTGCCATTGAAACCAATAATTGCACGGAATAAACAGCATTAAAATTCTTAGAAAGATCACATAATTGATCATGAATTTGACTTATAATAAAAATCTGATACTGTTTATTCAATTCCATTTTGTTTTGATTTTGTGTTTCGATTGTAGATAATGGTCCAAAATTTAAATACTTTTCATTTTTTAAAAGAATTGTTTCTGCATTCTTTAAACTATCCGCTTTCACATTTAACCATTTAAAACGTTGCCATAAAAGCAATGAACTATTCACAAATTGTATAACAACAATGATGTTTAAGAATTCAATCAAATTTAATGCACTGTTGACCAAAATATGAACGTAGTCTAAAGTGTCGTTTAATAGAATCACACCTAGTTCAAATAATAAAGGATTTAACTTTCTGATTAATTCTTCTCAAGAACTGTAAGCGATTTTAATTGTTTTTTATAGAAATTTTTGTTCTTGTGTACTTCACTCAGAAACATGAAACAAAATTATTCGCATTAATTTAAAGAAAGATTTTCATCTAAAAGTTTTATTTTTGTATAAGAATTAAAACCTATTACGGTTGTTTCAGTTTGATATAGTATATAGTAAAACCATATAAGAACACACACCACTGGCACACAAACGCAAGATAAAAACATAATAAGTGTTATATTATCCTATCCTATCTTATATTCTATACTATTATAACCGCGAACATTTGTATGTATGGATGTTTGCTACGCTTTCACGCAAAAACAACTGAATGGATTATAATGAAATTTTACTATAATGAAGCTTATACATCAGAATAACACATAGGCTACAATTTATAAAGCTTGTGAATTGTCCCAAATGGATTTTAATGAAATTTTACAATCATGTAGCTTATACATCAGACTAGCACATAGATGGCAATAAAATATCTAGACATGACTGACAGATGCAATTTTAGCCCGGTTACCCCTCACAACAAATACCGGGTGCTAACCTCAAATACCGGCTATCGCACAACAAATAATGCGTGTATACACCAAATAATGGGTGTCACACAACAAATACCGGATGCTCGATTCCAAACATAAATCGAAGTACTGGATATTGGGTGGCTCATAATTATCACAGTAACATGTGAGCGGGTAGATATAGTAATATTTTGCCATAAAGTTATTGCCATAAAGAAATTGCGAAATTTGAGCCTGATTATCTCGCAATCTAAACGTTAAAAAATTCTGCAACTTCGGGATTGCAACGTTATTATAAGCCTGTGAAAAAATCTATCGTTAAGTGGTTTTACACAGGAATAACCTTAAAATTGCTTCATCAAATCTCTTGCTTACATCAGAAAATATCATTAAAATTGTATTACGATTTTTATAATGTACTAATTTGAATCATAACTACAATAATTACGTATAAAGGTAATTACTTTGTAGTTTTTTATTTATTACAACATAATATCAATTGAAAATGAAAAACGATAAATGTTTCTAGATATATTCCATTTACTTAAATTTCGATGATTTCCTCGATTTATTTTTTCCGGGTTTTACGTGAATTTGAGGAAAAAGAGTTTTGAATTTCAAATTTATTTTTTTGTGGATCAGTTGTGACGCGGTTTTCGCTGATAGTTTATCGCTGATGCGGACACCAGAATGCATTGACCTTTTGACGTAAAGGTTTTGAAAAGACAACTCTGGTCAGATAAAAAACCTTTCGAAAAATATTGGGCGTTTTAAATCAAGCGTTTTCGGTTCTGTGATATGTCAGTAAGTTTCTTTTTGTTTTATATATAGAAATCATATATGCAGGTTAGTGTTTTTATTCAAAAATTGTTAACAGATGATACTACAAGTTAAAATACGAGTGATCATTCAATTTGGTATGTCGACGTGCAGTTCAGGACGACCGCGACGTCTAGAAAATTATACGAAAATTCATATCCGCAAGAGTAATGAGCAAAAACAAATTCGACATATCGAACGATCTAGTTTAAAGCTTATATCTCCGAAACTAGATGACTTTAAAGTTTGCTCTAACTACCCAGGCAATATTTAGGATTGATTAAGCATGCATATTTAAGGTTATGTTAGCATGGATCTGAGTATTTCGGATTTTATTAGTACAGGTATGCGAATTTTTTGCGGCTAAGAATTAATACTGCCACTCCGAATTTGATTAAATGTGGATAACTGAATGCATTTTAAAATTAACTGGTTATACAAAATTTTTAGAACAGTTTGGTATGAAATTGATTGCAGATTAATTAAGACATGTTTGCTGGTTATAAGTTCCTAACAAACTTGCTCCATCGCTTGCCGAATATATTTTTCTATTCACAAAAATACGAACACTTTGGTAAGTTGTTAAATAACGCCCAATCTTCATATGTCTTAAGTATAGTAAATGATTTATTGGATTGATGGAAAGTACACATAGACAATCATTTCATTAAAAAAATCATTAAAATCTAAACGGTTCTGGAATGAATTAAAAGTTTTAATTCATTTTCATAACGTTATCTATTTGGCCTAACCTTCAATTATGCAAAATATCAATATAATAATAACTACTTCCATGTATGATACACGTAAAGCATTACTGTAAGATAACATTATACTATAATTTGAAAATATTTGATCGATATCATTTAACTGATTTAACGCGTATTTCAATCTTTTCTGTCTGAATCCAGCAAAAATAATATTTGTTGCCATCATTATTAAGCCAAAATAAAATTCCACCCGTAATATCAACCCAACAATATTTGTATCCGAATAATTTGATTCCATATAGTGACCAATGAATATTAAAATACCAAATATTATACAAAATGGTATGAAAAATGAAATCACACCAAATAATGACAGGCATTCATTTGAATTCAGTTTCAAATGATATGGAGCCAAACCAAATAGTTTTGATAATGTATGTAATGGTCGTATCACTTGACATAAACGGTTATTATTTCTACACATTTTTATATCAATACTAAATTTGATTTGATCAAGTTTTTTGTTTAAATACAGGTATTATAATAGTTTATACGTACATAAATTAATCATTTACTAAATTTAAATTATAATGCAGTGTATAAATATTTAATTTATATTTTATACAGCACCTATACATTAGTACAGGGCAAAGATTATAAAAAATCACGGAAATAACAAAACAATTAATATCACCTTAAAACTTTGGTTATTGGTTCCATATAGATTCAAGTTCATGAAAAAAAAAATTACTATGATGTTATTCCCTATCCTTAGAGGATTTCAGTAGGTTAAATGTGCTTTTTTCAACAACAGAAATGGGTTTTTCTCTATTTTCTCTGCAAATATGGGATTTACAAAAAAAATTCAAATTAAAGTTCCATCTTTTATTTCGAGTCTTGTATTTTTCTATGTCGTGGCTATTAACGAAAATATAACCATTTCTTTTACGGAATAAAATCGAAGCTTTTTAAAATATATATATATGTCATACAATACGACTAGGAACTCTCGCCCATCTTCGCTCGAGCATTACCTACTAAATAATATGTACCCAAAATACATAAATTATAGTTACAGATGATACATCCATTAGTTTCGGCTACGGAAATTACTATTATATGAAATTTGAACTTGCTTTGGAAACCCAAAAAAGCTCATTGTAATGTCCCCATGAAATAGGTGTGATGATAAATTAAATTAAGAGGAATAGATGTGACGATAAATTAATTAAACCATATAAATAATACTATTAAGGACTGAAAAACTGTATTCCATTGTTCAAGCAAACAGGAAATCTTACTAACGGCACTAAAAACTTACACACAAATACTATTTAGAAAAAACCAACTGATTTACGTGACAATCCTGCATCTGTGACCTCTTTGGTTAGCCATTATAAAAAGTCCTCAAAACACCCATGTATTCATGGTTACCCAAGTAATTGAATTTTCAATGTCAGTGGATTACTGAGAGATGTTGAAGTTATTGTGAAACTGGCGAGAGAATATATTAAAAGAAGTTAATGTTCGGAATCGAATTTGATTATTATTTTACTTCCTTTTGTAATTAAACTGTAGGTACTATAATTACTATGTATGAGATTCACATAATTTGATCAGATATAGTAGCTAAAAATGCTTTAAATAAATAAATAAGACTAATGGCTACATTTTACTGATGAGAGTTCTCAACGTAATTTTACATAAAAGTCATGTGTGAACAATTATAAAATTGCTCACATAAATAACAGATATGTGTTTTGGAATTCTCAATATTCACTAAAACAAATCTTAAACGTAGTTCCAAATTTTAAAATTATTTGAACCAACAAATCGGACAAAATGTATATGACTTGCATTGTTTATTTTTGTATAAAATCCCTTTACACCCCGATAAAGTCGTTATATTCGTTATATTCACTTTGGCTGATTCTTATAGCAGATACAATAGGAATAAATCAGATGAGTTTATTCAATTCTTCTTCGAGTTAGGATCACAGCATTAGGATGCAGCTTAAACTTGGAGTTACCTTGCCGTGCCCAGGAGTACCTAAATACCAAATCTTAAAATAAAGATTCAATATTTTATACCGGAATATAATTCTATGGTATGTTTGAAGTGAGAGTAACTAAGAATGAGACTCATTGCCAATGACAATGACACTCTCCCCTTTAACGTTGTTGTTTTATAAGAATGTACTGTTGTTAAATTGAAATACTCCAAAAATTTACCACTTGAGTATGTTTAACATGAAAAATGCAAAACAATTATTTTAACGCTCTCTAGTGGTATAATATTTACAATAGTTAAAAATTTTGCAGAGATACAAATTGAGAACAGCTTTTTTTACAGGAAATTGAACCGTTTTCTTAAAAAATTAAATAAACCGAAAAAAATGACCAAAATTGGGCAAAAAATGCCCATATTCCAAACCACATCTTTCATATTTTTTCGCATTGCGTGACTTTTATTAAGAATCCTAAAAGCATATTTTTCTACTAGGTCGTTTAGCTACAGTAGTCGAAATTTACTTGAAATGTCAATATTAATTCTAATTCCTATGGACTTAGTTGACCACGAGAACCATATAGGTGCTATTAAGCACATTCTTTCCTTGGTAAGGACTCCCTGAGCTTGTATCAGTCATTATTCTAGGGAAACTCATCCTTAATGACATTTTCTTGAAATGGAAATTGATAACTCGCCACACTTATAAACTCCCTGTAACTAAATATTTGATAAAATAACAATAGGACGGTTGAAGTATGCATAAATATTACATCTCTATATCAAGTTAGATAAATTACCATGATAATTTGACAAAATAATCAATTTATTATTTATAATATGAATAATTTTTGAAACGTTTTAATGGATTTTTCCCATGTTGTAAACTGTTTTCCAATCGTGTAAAAAAAGAATTATTTTGAAACTATGTTGAAGTCCTGCAGAAATACACTTATTAACCGAACGTAGTTGACCAAACGAAGTTTATGGTATAACTAAACGATTTTGCATTCCGTTAGTCTGTATATATGTTTGTATATACTTATGCATGTGTGTATCTATCTATGATAGATCCACAATCAGAAAATTCAGAATTTTAGTTTTGAGTTTCACTGGGCCATCAGAGGCTTCGTAATAACAGCTTTTCAAAAATTTTTGTTCTTTTTGCAAGCAGTATAATGAGGCTAATAGTATTTATATGGCATGTATAAAGAGGTGTGACCATGAGATAAGGAAGTGTGACTATAGACAATAATAAATGAAAAATAGATTGGCGAGCCTTGCCCTCTACCAAAGGTTTTTTTAACTTCCCGCTAAGAAAATCGAAGATTTTCAAGGAATTTATTGGTTTTACCCTGTTTTGAAAAAATCGAGTTTTCATCAGATCTCGACGTTTTAAGGTCCTAGAAAACTATTTTGACGGTTTCTGTGAAGGTGTCACCCTGCCTGTATGTATGTGTGTGTATTAATGTCAGTATGTGACCCGCTTATAACTTTTAAACAGCTTGACCGATTTGAACCAAACAAGTGGCGTTTCAAAAAGAATCACAAAATTTAGATTTCTTGAAAATTTGAACCAATTCGGACCTGTAGATTCCAAAAAATCTCAAAAAAAAACTACGAAAAAAATTTGTTTTGGTTTTTTTGGAATAACTTTTAAACGGCTGTATCGATCAACTCCAAAAACTTATCAGATCTTAACCTTGATAAACCACGTCGATCACCTATAATACGGTTAAAATTTGTTGATTCGTTCGAGAGATATCGTAAACGAAAAATTTCATATAAAAGTTTTTTATTTTTTCCATAACTTCGACATTTATTTTCGGATCGTTTTGGTGAAATTGAATAATTAGTAAAGCTTTAAAAACCGCGTCGATCGCCGCCAAAAACAAAAAATCGGTTGATTGGTTCGAGAGATATCGTTAACGAAATATTCGGTAACAAGTGTTTTTTTAACATCAAAGCTCAAAAACATTGTAATATGTTAAATTTTAAGTGCTTAGGTATGAAATTAGTGGGAAGTTGCAGGGATGGCCTTTAAGGTCAACCGTTTTCCAAGTTTTTTTTAAAACTATTTATAAAAAAGGATTGGAATCCAAGATAAATAATATATGGTTGGGTTTCGGTTAGATTGTTAATTTTTATATTTAATTTTATAAGTCGGTTTTTATTTATAAAATCACGAGAAACATAATTTATTAAATACAATGTTAAAAATTGTACATAATTGCTAGTTAGTAATTATATTTATTAAAACTAAACACTGATATCACAAAATAATTCTTTGATAAATCGATCTAGTAATTTAAACAAAAATAATATTTAATGACACTTAAATTCAATGAATGAGGTTTACTGCTCCAATGAAGCTGATCGTTTAAATCAGGGGTCTCCAAACTTTCCAGCCTTAGGGCCATACTGATTACTCCAGTAAGTTCGAGGGCCAAAACCATATTATCATTGTTGCCGATGGTAAAAAGTGAAATAGTCCACTGATGAAAAAAAAAGTTCGAAAAACTACGCAACGTTTAAAAAACGCCGCAAATCGGAATAAAGTCCGCAAATCGGCAACACTGAATATTATTAATTTTCCTGTCATTATCTGTAATTTCTAGAATAGTCGTAGAGTACGAGCCATGAGGAGTAACGTGACACGACATCTGGTGGACACAAGCGGAAATAGGTAGCACCTTCTATCGCTAACAGATGGCACTAATAGCACGTACAGAATAATCTCGTTGGTTCGAGAAAGTTCTGGTGTCTTCCACTCACTTCTAGATGGCAGTAATTGGAATATATAAGAAGGCTAGTGGTGCAACCACAAGTCAGTTCCTATGACACTGTTGAAATAAAATAGTGCGTACCTCCTTAAAACGTGTTTGTGCGTGTTTAAGTTTAAGACATCTTTGTAACAGTATTTTGATTTGAATTGTTGCTTTTGTGTGTGATTTAGTAGTATGGAAAAGAAGTGAAATATTGATAGTGAATGCAGAAAATTCAAAGATCAGTGGAACATTTAGTATTTTGTAATTGAGTCCAGTAACAAGGCGTTATGTTTGATTTGCAATGAAAGCATAGCCGTTCTCAAGGAATATAACATTAAACGTCATTATGAGACAAAACATTTTCAAAATTACTCAAAATATACAGGAACTTTGCGGACAGAAAAATTCGAAGCTATGAAACGCGGATTGAAATCGCAGCAATCTTCATTTATAAAACTCAAAACTGAACAGGAGGCTGCAACTCGGGGGCGATTACGATATCAAGGGCCCCTCGATTTGACTTTTAATTATGATAAAACAAGCTAAAATAAGACGAAAATGAAGAATACTAACTTTCTTGTTTTCACCTATTTTTCGAGTTATCGAACTTTTTTTTCGAAAATATACCCCAAAATAACCATATATTTTTTACGTTTATTTCACAAAATAATCACAATTTAACACATTTCACAAGATTTAATTACTATTTGTTGTTACAATTAATAAAATTTCAGTTATTAACAACCAAAATTTCAATTTATTTAAACGAAATAAACACTTTTATTTTAATCACTTTTTTTTGCATATTCACGCCATTTTTTATCATATATATTTGACTGAGAAAAAAATAACTAAGTAACATTCTTTTGAAATATTATAGCCAACATTAAAAAAAAAAAAGTTTCAATGAGGTTCTGTACAATGTCAAAATGTTTTAAATATTAATTAACAGTAAATGTCAAAATGTTTTAAATATTAATTAACAGTAAATGTGCCCTGAAAAGGTAAATTTATTAAAAACTGTCAGTATGTCAGCAAACACTGTGGCTCGAAGGGTAGAAAACATCGCTGAAAATATACCCTCTTAACTGTTCGACAAAAATGGACATGTTGAGTGGTTTTCTTTGGCCTTGGATGAGTCAACGGATGTGTCAGATACTGCTCAGGTGTTGATTTATATTCGAGGAGTAGATAAAAGCTATGAAGTGCATGAAGAACTTAGATGTCATATTAATAATTATTCAACATAAAATTAGAATACTTCAGTAAACTAAATTTAATTTGCTATAAAAAATATGTTCTCTAAAAGGAGTTGCTAGCCCTCCGCGGGCCGGACAAAATCTGTCCGCGGGCCGGATGTGGCCCTAGGTTGGTGTGATTTTTTGCAAACGATGCGAAATGATGAAGGAATATAGGAGAGTTGTAATTCTTTTGAACTCTTCTACCATTTGGGAAAATCGTTTCTATGCAAACTATTGAAATGAAATGATTGAGACAAATAACATAAAATATTTTCTTTTGAACCCCCCCCCCCCGCCTCCTTGTGCAATAAAAGTAGATTTGCGTTTTTATATTTGCGAGTCAGGTCTACATTTGATTTGTATAATTTTAGGTCAATTAACAAAGACCCAACAAGAATTTCTTGGAGATGGATGTTCTAGTATCATAGAGTAACAGCATAAATGAAAATATATACACTGGAAATTCTTTTATTTGTTATAATGGATGCATTTAAAAATACATTATGTTCAAATAATTTTGTATTATGTGACTTTTCTAAAAAGTAATAAATATTTTTAAAATACAACCGTTACATATTATTTTCATATGCGTTTCATATTATGCAATTCTCGTGTTGAAGTTTAAAATACTGTCTAATATTAGGAGCTTGTCATCATAACGCTTGATTATAATATTTGGTTGGCGGGTAATATTAAGAAAGTATATTGGGTATAAATAAGAATCTATTTGGAAAAGATAATGGGACATGAAAGAAGATAACTCTACCGACATCAAATGGCAGTCACGTTGGATGTACATACGCATCGGATTGAAAAAGAACTCATGTAATTAATTGACAAAAAAGTGGCTTAGCTCAATAACTGGCAAATGAACGGCAGAACTTATCCCGAACTTAACTATTCGAACAAATTACCTTCTGACGCAGTTTCTCACTGAACACGGGCTGTTATACCAGTCCTTTCATCAGACGTGGAACTAAGAGAAATACACGGAAGGATTTGATGAGGCTTATATATGTTCTTTCGCTGAACTTATGGACGGCAAAAAGGAACGTTGTCTGGGGAACTACAGGAGAGATCTCAAAACTAAACATTTAAGTTATAATTCAAAATTCGTTCTGCCATAATGAATGAGTGCATGTCCTCAATACATAGATTCAGTAAAATTTCGTTCATATTTCTAAAGGAAATAACTTTAGATATTTATGTAATTTATTATAAAATTACATAAATATCTAAAATGCTTTTGCACCAAAAATGTTAAGAAAATGTTCGATAAATTATTGTCGATTCCAATGAATGCCAAACGGATAATGCTCATGTTTCTCAGCTTCCAAAAATAAATAGTGCCTTATATTATGATTTAGTGTGTCTATTTTTTTCATATCATTAGGTGTAATGTTAAAATTAAATACTTGAATATTTTCTTTAAGTCTTCTTTTATTCATTGTTTTTGGAATGGGAATTGTTCCTAATTGAATCTAAAAAATTTTAAATAATTTACATTTTTTTAATTATTAATTTTATATAATATAAAATAACAGGAATAAGTAATTCAACAGGGTTTAAAGTTAAAATATTTGGCTTCTATGTGATATAAATAAAGAAAAATGTAGTATAAATAAAAATTCTATCTAGGCGACTTTTGAGAGTTGCGTAAATTTGTTTTGTTAAAATTCTTAAAATAAATCTGCAAAGTTCAGGTCTATCAAACCTCAGTTTTGTTTAAAAAATATTAAAAACGCTATTTCATATTAAATAATTTAAAGACATTAAAAAGTTTGTTTTTTTAAACAATTTAACATAAATATCGTTTCACTATTTATAAATTTTAGTATCTTTTCTAACAAAACAACGACTAAACAGAACTATAATATTTGCAACTTTACATGTTTTTTTTGGTCACATTATGCTGTGAAACGTATACCTAACATTTTTTTGGTCGACAATTTTCGAATTAGAGTCAACGATTCTTGCTCAGTTTCCTTAAATTAAAGGCTGCATCTTTGTTCCAAATAATATATAAGAAGCACTTATAGGGAATTTATTCCAGTTTTTGAAACCTTTCTTTAATTTTGTATCCGACCACTGCTTACTGAGATATGGGCCAGAGAAGACATATGATATCCACCTTTAAATACGAATTGGTCCTAGAATGATTTTAGCAAATTCAAACTGCACCCAAATAAACAAGTTATTATATGTATTGGTTTAACTAAAACAATATTTCCATACAAATTCTCCAAAAAAGAGAAACAAGAAATAAAATTATAAAAATTTTTTCTCTCAAATTTGTTATGGATTTCGTGATAATCGTAAGTTATATAAAATCTAGTCTACAAGAAAACAAGCTTGAAAAATTTGGCCCTGGAACGCAATGCACTGTAGTGATGAATCGTTACGAGACCACGTCACACCTATGAAAATTGTGGTCAGCACTTATTAGTCCAGCCACCTAGTTTTTTCCCCCAATCAAAGATAAGATACCCATTTTGTTCGTCGGTCTGTCCGTCACCCAGATAACTTAAAAACAAAAATAGATACCGAGTTGAAATTTCGGGGAAGTACTTTAGACATAAAAATAAGATCAAGTTCGTAAGTGAGCTAAGACGATCCATGATCCACCTTTGAACAATCAACTTTAGCTTAAACATTTTTACGTAAAATATTTAGATTAGCTAATAGATATATACATATATATATATATATATATATATATGTATATATATATATATATATATATATATATATATATATATATATATATATATATATATATATATATATATCTATTAGCTTTGTTCAGACTTTGAAACTGAACCATATACCGAGTATCTAAACAAAGAACTGTATTAGTTGTTCACTTCAATTGTTTTTGTTATAAAGAAATTAGTTTACAACGAATTTGATTTACAATTGGTTGTCAACCTTTAGAAACCTAGACCTTTTTTAAACAACTGCATCATTCAACGTTACGTACCAAATAACGAATTATTATTTGACATATTGATTTCTTATATTTCATCTGCAATTCCTGTAATATTGGTTCTTCAAATAAAGACGGTATGCATTCATAGTCGGATTTTAAACCACGTTCTAATGGAGCATATGCCATTATCACAATGCCAAAATCCTTGCAAAACGTTCTCAAATCCCTTTGATTCATATGAGGATTACATTCAACTTGATTTATTACTGGTAAAACAGAACACTTATCTATTAAACGTGATAATTGTTCTTGATTAAAATTTGAAACACCAATAGCCTTGACTAAACCATCATTATAACAGTTTTCCATACCTCTCCAAGTTTCTAAGTAATCAATATCGGAAAATAAAATATTCCCTTTTTCGATTGGGACATTTTGGTCTGTTTTTTCCTGCAAGTAAATTTTCATTTTATCGAATTGTAGGTTAATTTATGAAGCATAAATTTTACAAGGGAGTCTGGTCTAAGGTTTATTATACCTACTTATTTATTGTATTTCTGCAAAAATTATTAAGTTGAATCAGAAAAAAATGCCCATCACTGGGTTCTTGTTGAAGATTATTTATTCTAGATCAGTTTTGAAAAAAACAAATTGTCTGACGATCAAATTTTTTGTTATTTATCGAGGAACCTACATAGGTTATTTAAATATGCATAATTCCAAAAAAACAATTAAACGCGCGGGAATGAAAATAAACCATATTAATTTATACCCCTCACGGTTTTGGTTGTAGACTAAGATTGACTACAAATTCTCTTACCTCAAAACCCATTGGCCAATGAATAAGATAAATGTCAATATATGTTAGGCCAAAAACTTGTAAAACATTTTGGCAACTCCGATATACAGCTGATTGACTGTGAAATGTGTTCCATACCTAGAGTAATTATCATTGATTAATGTTAAAATTTATTTGAATTTAAATGTTACATACATTTAAATTCAAGGGCTTATGGCCGCCAGCCATGTGATGTTTACTGCGACAATGGTGTATTAAGTGAATTGTAAGGGAATTTTTTTTAAAAGATAAAAGTAGTATTCATTTAAACCAATATAACATTAACAATTGCTTATTTTAAAAATAACATATTATTCTATTGAATTTATATTTTAATCGAAAATAATTTTACTTCGACTTTTCCCACAGAACAACAGACTACCAATAATTTGTTAGAAAAGTTGTGTACTATAGAAAAACATTTGGTTTCATCAACAGAGAGTTCGTTTGTATTGTTCGCCTGTGCAATAAAAGTTAGTGTACAATTTTTGTAATCTTCGAGGGTATGTTAAGATAAAATATTTTTAATTTCGGGAGGAGAATTGAGGAAAGAACGTTTCTAAGACGCCTGCGAATTATCTTTTATCTGGAATTATCTTATCTTTTATCATACTGTTTTAACACGGAAATGAGTATATGGACCTACTCATCAATTGTGTCATAAAAGACAATGATATATCTATTATAAACCTTTTAGTGAATCCAAAGATATTTATATAGCGAACTAATTTAAAGCTTTTGGTTGTGGTTCGGATGAAATTTCAGTGAAAACGTGTGTAGCGAAAATGGCTCAGATTTGTAATTAAAAACGCATACTATGTGCCTATGCTAAGTCACAGTTTATTTTTTGTACAAAATGCAACAAACAACGGAGTTTTATTCAATAAAAAGGGATAAATAAGGTCATATTAAGACTGCGACATGATCTAATAATCTTTATTGTTTGGACATGCATGTTATAGAACCAATCATATCCGAATTTGTTCGTATGGTTACAATAGAGGACTCTGTGGAGCCATGGAATGAGCGCTTCGAACATCATAATAAGGGGCATGTTAAAACTATACAGAGCGAGCTAAAGTTGATAGTGAAATTCTCAAAGAGAAAAATGAAGTAATATAATTAAAACGTTTCTGAATGAGTCAGCGATTGCTCGTCATAGTGTAAAAGCGTTACGTGGTGCTGCCGGTAAAGAGTTTGACTGTTGCCAGATACAACAATTACTGAACGATTGGGTAATCTCTCTGTTTCTCCTTACGGTTTATTGTCCACAACAGAACAGTGACACGGAATATGTACAACTATAGAACTCGATTTTTCCATTCTTGTCAGATTATGGCCTTCCTAAAGCATTGTGGATACAAGCAATCTAATAATTAATTAGAAATACATAATCTCGCTCGAGTATAGTACCTGAAAATCCTGAATAAAGTTCTAATTATATCTGAAAGGTCCTCTTTTTTATTTCTTCTTTAATAAATTGTAATTTCAGCATCCTATCTACTCGAGAAATTCCTTTATAGTACTCTCCTGTCTATTAAGTTTTTGGAGGTCTACATCGTGGAACAATATTTAATATAAATTAAAATATACAACAAGATGTTACGTTATGAAATTTAATTTTGTTTTTAATTATTTTGGTGACAGTTATTACACCATCTTCTGAGAGACGGTGTATTCCTATTTTCTCGCTGGATAATTAAGAGTATTCCATAAAATTATTCGAGGTGCTTACAGTTTTATCTACATGAGAAGTGTTTTTATTACACCTTCTGTTACTAATTTTAATAATAATTTCTCTTATATAACTTTAATCTTTGTGTGAGACGTAGTTTAGAAATTATCTCCGTTCGTTGCAAGTGCGTTTATTATGCACTTTTATATTTATCATTCAAACTCCTGTTGGGAAGGGTAATAAAATTTTTAAGTTTTGCAATGTTCCTCTTTACTTAAAAGAAATTACCTATAATCCTTCCAAGTTACAATGTTTTTATTTAACGGGAAGGGCTCTTATTAAATCTGATCATATAATTAATTTAAGCACTCGTGAGGAAGGGAAACTAAATGTGTGTATTTTTTCAATTTTTTCTTTTACTTTTGCAAAAACTTACCACCCTGTGAAATTTCAACATTCCGAGTATGTGGAAAATGATTACAATTTTGAGACGTGTATGAATGACTGAGTAAATAAATCTATACCATAAAATACATTTTGAAATGGTCGAATCTGGCTAACAGAGTTTAACGTTGTAGTGCAAACTTATATACAATGCTTATAAACACAGGGGTAGTATCTTATTCAAATTTCATGAAAATATATTAAATGCGCACAATGTGTGGTAATAACGACTTATCTCAGAACTTACCGATAATTATTTGATGATATTACACAACAGTTTTTCACATGTAGAGTGAATTTCTGGTATGCATAGAAAACTTTTTAAAAATTATTCAAATTTAAAATTTTTAAAATTATTATTCTACCATCTTTTTTAGTGGTTATTTTTTTATCAAATGAGGATAACAATGCACGTGGAATTTGAAATATTCCTAAATACATAATAAATGGTAATGTATTATCGTAATACAACAAGTCGACACCATCTTGCCATCTTTTATATTTATATTTTAATAAATAATTAATTTATTCCTAATAATAAGGATGTTGACTGATACTGAATTTAGTACATTTCATTATCATAAAGTAAAACTAGACTCAATACCATAATAAAACTTTAAATTAAATAAAATTGATTCAAAAACAAAGAAGTTATACACTCTCGAAGCTTATATATCCATCTCATTCTTGATAACGATGTTTACCATGTAATTTATGCCTAGTCAGGAACAGTTGACGTCATAATCTCATATTTCCATTTTTGATTATTTAGGAATTTTGAAATTTTGAATGTATACACGGTGCTAATTTTTAAAGACTTTTAAAAAATAATTTCAGATCCATGTTCGTGAAGAGTTAAAGCTTCATAACGCTTTTATATTAATTTTTTATTCAGCTGAAATTGTTCCTACAAAGGTCCCTCACACAAAGTGCCTTGGGGGCATATATAAAACGCAAACTAAAATATAAAACGGACCCTAAATTTTGTCGAGAATTGTGACATCCTTGTAAAAGTTCGTAAGTACACATATTCATACAGGTCAATTGACGAAAAGTAATTCACTAATTCAAACGAAAAATTGAATATGGTATAACCTGATACGCAATTTCGCTGCTCAATGCCTTACCTTTGTACAAATGGTTAATTCTTCACGTGTAATTGTGCCATCTTCTATTTTAGCACGAATACCTTTGCCAATTTCTGATTCATTTTCATAAATATATGCACAATCAAATAAACGATAGCCGATATCAATGGCCTCCATGATTATTTGTTTTGCATTCTGTGGTGGGATCTAATTTGTTGCAGATACATAAATATTACTTAATTATGTTAGTGCTTGATTTAGTAAAATGGTAATGGTACATACCTTTAAAGTTCCAAGTCCCATTGTAGGAATTTCCAATCCATTGTTTAATTTTATGGTAGGAATTGACATTGTTTTTATTTATTATTCAAAAACCCAATACTATTTCATGAAACAATAAATTTTGGATTTATTATAAAAACAATGGAATTTACTATATTATTGTACTACATTGAAGAACTGTTTTGAGTGAATTCTTGTTTTCTGAAATATTCCATTTCAATTAATATAAGAATTATACCAATATCAGTAAAATGGAAATATTGTCTATGAACAAAACTCGCCTAAGCAAATCATTACCATATAGTTAAAAAAAATATTTTTTAACCGCTAAATAACTATAGTAACAACATACAAATGAAACTATACCATGAATTATCAATATAGTCTAGCCGACAAGTATTAGTCTATCACTTTGCTCCCGCCGTTTTCCAAAAATGGCGGTAGTAGTTGAAATATATTAATCACAGATGTCGAACACTTTGTTTTGACATTTCTAATATAACCCTACTTTAATATAACTTAATTTGTGTTTGCATCATAATAAAATTTTTATTAAATATGTCCGAATTTAAACCGAATTCTCGTCATTTGCGGGAAGTATTCCTTTTTTGTTTCTATATGAAAAAATCTGCGACTGAGTCTCACCGGATTATCTTCGATACTTATGGTAAAACGGTTATTAGTGACAGAACGTGTCGGGAATGGTTCCAACGTTTTAAGAGTGGTGATTTTACTGGCGAAGATGACAACAAGTAAGATGTCAACATTGCAAAATATTTAATTGTTAAAACGTATGAGGTATTGATATTATAAAGTACCGATAATGGAAAAATAAAAACAATAATCGTAGGAATATTATATTACATTATTTAATTTAACATGAACTACAACCCGAGTAGGTACTTTTTATCCCATAGCTACATCCAAATAAATATTTGTACATACGTACTGATATGATTTATTATATCTTCGGAGGCTGAAATTATTTAAAAGAAACAAGTTTATTGATAGAAAAACAAAATTTATTAGAAAAATTTTTTTATTTAAACAATAAATCAATATTCTAGATTAAATGGAAAATATTTATGATCTTTACAGTCCTTGAATGTAGCAAGTCGAATATTTTTATTCAAAGAATCAAAATAATCCATCTCCTTTTGATCTAATGTAAAATCAAAGCAGTCAATGTTTTCAATAATACGAGATTTTGTTATTGATTTTGGAATGACCACTACACCATGTTGAAGCTGAAATTAAAATTTTATGTTTAATAAAAATTAAACGTACAATATTACGTGATATATTCTGATTTATCGGCGAACCTGGGATAGTTCCTAACAAAGTCAGCCATATCATATTATTTTGACTTGTTATGGTATTTTTAAAACTATAATGAAGCGTTCCCAGCGTTCCAGCAAAATTCTGAGAAATTTTCTAACAACGTCAGCGATATCATATTATTTTGACTTGTTCGGGTAATGAATAATAATCCCAGTGCCCCTCATAATATCAAGTCATTCTGAAAAGTGTGGCGTTTTTCGGTGCCCATAACTTCTGTGTTTTTGTTATCGGAAAATTCATAAACAAATGCAAAAACGAATTTATCCAACAAGTGATAGAACGACCCTGACTACATCAAAATTTATATTTTTCACAATAATAAGGTTATCCGACAACGGGAATCTATTTTACCTGTTCCATTACGTCACAGGCTAAAGGGTCTTTACACATATTATTGAATTATTTTCCTACTACAGTTACAACAATAACGGATGTGTATCAATTAGATGCCTTTGGGGACAAATTTTACGAACTTCGGAAAGGTAAACGGCCCATTTTTCAGAATTTTTGTAGAAGAAAATGTTAGTACACTAATCATAACTAAGTTACATACAAATTTTTAATAATTTATTTATCAATGACTTGATTTGGTTACGAACACCCAGCCTAATGGATTGGATTGGATTAATAGGAAAACTTTTGCTTTTTAAAATATTTACTGAAATACTTACCAAATACCTCAATACGACTTGAGCAGGAGTTTTCTTATATTTAGCTGCAATTTCTATAACACCTGGTTCTTCCATTGATGCTAATGGTGCACCTGGCTTTGTTCTCGCTTCAGCAGCTTTACCCAATGGACAATATGCAGTGACCACAATATCATGTTCCTTGCAAAACTGAATCAATTTCTTTTGATTGATATTTGGATTACATTCCACTTGATTTACAGTTGGTTTAATTTCAGCTATTGATAAAACTCTTTCGATCTGTTCATGGTTAAAATTGGACACACCAATGGCTCTAGCTAGACCTAAACGAACACATTCCTCCATTCCACGCCATGTTTCTATATAATCAATATCAGACGTTGCAACTTTTCCATCTTCTGTTTTTGGTGTTAGTTCGTCGCCTTCCTACGTTAAAAAAATTATTGTGATTAAATTTTAATTTTTAATTAACAAATTATTTTTAATTCGACAATAATCACTTACTCTGAATCCAACAGGCCAATGGATCAAATATAAATCTAAATAGTCTGTTTGCAATAATTCTAATGATTTTCTGCAAGCAGGAACTACAGACTGTTGAGAATGTGTATTATTCCATAACTGAAAATTAAATAGGTACATGTTATCATACGTTTATTAAAAAAAAATGGGTGCGTGTTCTTATGTACGCGCGTCTGAAGTTATAATTCTTTGGCATCATTAAAAAACAATTTTTAATTACATGCAAATAATTAATTACAATAAAATCATAAAAGGAGTGGAAAAGGATAATCAACACAGTCAATAAAGCTCAGTTTAAATTTGAAAAATTAAATAAATAAATATATATTTTTTTACATTAAGTGTAACATAAATCATAACAACAGCTTCAACCTGTGAATTTTGTGTGACGGTGATGCGCGCGCATCTTAAAATTTCACTCTCATAACGCGCATTTGTCCATAACGCGCCTGAAGAAGTATAACTTCAATAGGGTCTTATGAAAATAATCATTGAAGTTTTTGATGAAGCAATGCATGGGTTATAAGAAGATTACTAAGTGCTATATTTCCTCTACATTAAAAAAAAAATTATATATTTCTATTTGCCGCAAAACCAATGCTTAAACTTTATTTACTGAATGTGATCTTATAAAAATTATAGTTTAAATGTTAATATTGTCACATATATAACTCCAAACAATAATCGCTCTTGATCGTATTTTGATTTGGTATTATGGCTTATTCGTTAATTAACAGGAAAAATGAGGAAGATTGGTATATTTTCTTACAATATGACATTCTTATTTCAATTATTTAGTTAAATGCAAATATTATACCATTTTCTCTCCTATATACTTGTTTTTAAATAATTTGAAAATATTTTTTTGTTATTATTCAATTTTTATTCAAATGTTCAAGTAAAAAATTGTAATAAAATAACATAACTGAAATAATCAACATAACAAAAATATTCAAAGCACTTAAAAAAGCAATGAACGTGTTAACCGAACAGAGTGTATGACTTGCGTTGGTCTGCTAACAGCCTAGTAAAGCCTACAAAATTAGTGCAAAGAATTCTTTTCGAGAAAAAATGATATTTTTACCTGTTTTCACATTCTCTCCGAAATATATCGTGTAAAAATGACCTCCCTCCCTAATCAGTCAGCAAACACAGTATTCATGTTTTTAGCATCTGCATAAACTTTAAATTTATTCAATAAGATTCATTTTTCTTTTCTTTGTTTAATTAAGGCTTGCACCTTCATCAAAACAGTTAAATTTTGTAACCTATAATGATATTGTTGATAAAAAAACTAACCCAAATAAAAACCAAATTGTACTCCTTTTCTTTGTAAATTAAGTTTAAAAAATCCAAGATTATACTATAAGTAATTTTTTTACCGAAAATTTTATTATCATCGTGCAAACTGTCACCAAATTAGCAACGAGTAACATCTCCTCAGAGAATCATTACAACTACCTTATTCATACTGATGATGACTACTTTGTAGTCGAAATACGTATTTATAAAATACAAAATAATTTGATCTAGGAAATTGGTGAAAAAATCGAAATTTATTCGAAAATTCCTAAAGTTCTCATTAATAATTAAAAAAAAAAAAAAATTGATTATCATTATCGTTTATCGTCACATTGACTTTGCCACAGTCGGGATATTTATTTATAACAATTTGATTAATTTGACAATTAATGGTCATTATTTAATGATTAATACTTCAAATGTTAATTAATGGTTCACAAATATTAATTTTATGGTTTAATACTATGACTCCAAACATACCGTAATTGCGAAGACTATATATTTTAGAAATTATTTGATTTTCAAATTTATTGATTTTGATGGAAATGATGCTAAATGTAAATCGGATTAGTGATAGCTAAGCAATTTTTTTTAAACGAAAATTTAGCATATCATTTTTATCGTCGTAACGAGGCTGCCTGAAAATTTTCAGCTCGATTGATCATGGGAAAATAGTAAAAATTCCATATACAGTTTTTTGGACAGGCAATATAACAAGCAGGCACTACAAGTTTACAGAAAGGGACTAAAAATATTTTTAGACGGAATCAGGTGTAATACAAAATTTATAATTTTCGGATAATATTAGAATACTGTTTTTTTAATACTTTACTCGGTGTGTAATCTATAGACTCATGGATTTATGTTAGAAATAGTATAATGATAATGCTAGAAATGAGGTATCTAGAAAAGCTTCAATAATTTTATGGATTTTAAGAATGGGAATAATTTGTGAGGTTTTCCTCGTGATATCTAAGTATGCCTTTGATATCTGGTTGGAGATTTGCTTTAATTCTGTGATTGTTATATATTATACATGTCGTGTGGATGATTTTTTTAATTATATTTAAATATTTATCTAATTAAGTCTATTATTTCAACTAATAATAGACAGGCACTGTCAACTTGTCTGTCGAAAAAACTTTGTTCGTTTTTTTTTTTTTTTTAATATCCACAAAAAAGTTGTTTTCTAATAAAGACTATTCTTAAATTCACGTGTTATTTAAAATAAAAACTCAACTGCGTTTCGTGTAATAACACAATAAACATCATTTACGTTTCTATTTCAGGTATGTGGTACCACTTCAAATTAAAATATGTAATTTATTTTATTAATCCAAATCCATACGATAAAATAAATTTATTTCTGTCACTTGACAAATTGTTTCACATCTCCCTAGCAACGCCTGAGGAGATTAACATTAAGGAAATTAAGACACATGTATTATCTTGATTTTCTTTACATTTATTATTGCTTAAATCCCAAATATACCAGGGTAGATAATTTTTGAAAACAAAAAAAATTAAAGTAGAATGAAACCAATTGGAAACGGAAGATAATTCGCCCGTAAAAAAGATCGCCCGTAATTTATTTTTCCTTTTATTTTTATCATATAATCTTGCGTTTCCAATGAGTTTTATCCTACTATAATTTTCTTCTTCTTTTTATCATTTTTTAATGCTTCTACTCTAGTCTAAAATTATACAAGATTTTATAAAAACTGTTGCAAAAAATTACTCTTTATGAAAGAGAAATGCATATATTTACAAAAGATTATTGTTTTTAAATATTTTGTAAATAGCTGATAATGCTTAGCTAAAAACTTGTTAACCTTCTATGCAAATAATATTTTCTAGTTTCTCATAAAACTAGAAATTTAAACAAAAACAAAAAGAAGTGAAAGATTAGCGGTGCAGTAAATTAATCTATAAATAAATATTAAAAAACTAATTTATACCAACTAACTTGTTTTTTAGCGATAATACTAATTTTTTTAATAGACGATTCTTATTCTGATTGTTTCTTAGGTCTGCTTCATTCAAGACAAAAATGAATCGAAATTCGCGTATCGCATCGAGAAATCTTTTGATTTAGCAATATCATCTCACTCTCGATTCAATTTGTCATTTAACAATAATCAATTCAGTACAACCCACCATAAACTATTTGAATAATTAGAGAACGTACAATCGGTTTTGACCAGCTTAAATTCCTCCTTTACTGCGCTACTATAAATCTAATTATCTGGAGCATTCCGACATCATTTTATGTATGGATGACATAACAGTAGTCTAAAATAATAGTCAACATATTCATGACACAAATAGGATAGGATAGGTGATAGGATATAATAAAGGTGTGTTTAAGTCCTATCTACTCGGGTTGATTGAAAATTAAAAAAAAAAAATTGTGGGGATATATTTTGTGACCCTATCTACTGCTAGCTTTTTGTGATTATTTTATGTTAGTTCAGCCAGCGAACCGCTAGGTGACGCATTAATCGTGGGGAAAATGTTTGGACTTCATTGTTCGTAGCAACACGTTGGATAACACATTGGACGTCATATATTGGCACGATGTTAAGAAAATATTGGTTAAATACACCCCATCGATGAGTTTATGTTTATTTGTACCCCCTCCCCATCGATGAAGCGGTGTTATATTAATATTTTCAATATTTGTAACTGTTTAAATCAATTGAGCGGATATCAAATTATGATCGTGACGATATTCGAATTAATTTCGCGATTAAGCAAACCATAAAGAAGTATTTTAAAGATATTAAGCTTGATTTAGTTTTTAAATTAACCTTCTGAGATTGAAAATGGGTGTGTTTTTCGGCCGTAGTCATTGCTGAGTAATCCTAGAAAGTTAGTCAGACACTACCATTGTAACATTTAATAATTTCAACGAAATAAGCAACAAAGAACATTGGAAATAAAAAATGAATTTTTATTATATATGAGAAATTACGGACAAAAATGGATCAATTAAATTTTTTCATAGCACATTATGAGTACAATAATATTATTTATGAAGTATGTTTTGACAGGTAAAGAAAGTGTCTTCAGTCTCAAGATAAAACCATTTTACTATACCTAAATATATAAAAATTAAACATAAAACAAAATTTCCCGTGTTACTTAAATCAAAAAAAAAAAACAAAGAACAAAATAGAAACTTTAAGAAATTTCTTTGCACTTCAATAATAAACAAAAAGTTACCAAAACCGTGTAAATATAAATTCAATATTTTGATTAAATAATAATCAGCTAAAACAATTATGTTTTTTATTATATTTATATTTTAAATTCATAAAATTTATGGCATACTACAAAACGTCAACAAAAAACATTTTATTGCTATTGTTTTATTGAGTTTTATAAGCATTGTATAGGTACTAAGTATAATCTTATCATTGTAAGTAAGGCACTGATTTTCAATCTTGAATAGTGAGATTATAATGCTGGGGCTATAAAATTAGAGAAAATTTATTTAAAAATAAATAAGAAGGATATAAGACACTTAAATTAGGTACATATAGCCTATTAAAAAATGAGAGACCATGTCTCAGGCATACTAGTCCATATATAGGTTTTACTTTTATATTTTCTATAAGACTTAGTAAGGTGGCATAAGTCTTATTATCCTATAGTATAACTAAATTATTTACTTTATTACTTTTTATTAATTTAAACCAAATCTAATAGCTTGTTTATAATACAAGAGTTAATATTCAACACGGATTTTCAAACTACAATAAGTAACATCATACTATTCATATACGAAAATTTATTTAAAAAATATACGGGGCTAGGACAATTCATACAAGACACTCGAACAAAGCCCACTCGAACATGAACTCTACTCATTTCACTCTTCAATTAACTTCTCAATACCGTAATGTGGGTGAAATATTGATGCTAGTTGCTATCAATCAATTGTACTTGAAATAGAATCAGTCTTGGTACGATCCGCAAGGTCCACACGACGAACTTCCCAATGAAATTTATGGTTTTTTTCTCTTTCTTTTATCGTCAAGACGACTAGACCAATTTTGATGAGAAGTCATTCAATTTTAACGTAATTGAGCGGAGAAAGAAAGTGGTACTATGTTGATAACATAATCATTAGTTATTCTCGAGAAAACCGAACACACAAAAATCTCTCTAGAAAATCTTCGATTTCGGTTCTAGTGACCTTCAATCGTAAAGGTATGTCAAAATTTTTATTCGGCCCCACTACAAAAACTTGCCACTAGGAAGTTAATAAATATTAAATTGCAACAAAAACGGGTATAAACGCATTCCAATGCAAAACAATTATTCACAAGCATCTAATAATAGAATAATATTGAAGTGCTTTGTATAGAGTGTTTATTAAATAATATTTAAAAAAAACTCTTGAGAGATTGAATCTTCGGCTTCTATAAAGAGATGTGTCGTCCTCCAGTCTTGGGCATAAGTGCTTATTTTGCTCGCAAAGAAAGTAAGGAAGATTTTCAGTCCATAATATTGGCTTCGCTTACAAGGTTACTCCACTCTTAGTTTCGTTTTTTTCAGGCGTCCGGCCTCAGTGCTTGCTTGGTTTTATCGTTACATTTCAAGGAGATATATATGTAGAAAAATTAAAATCACATAAAAATCCGTTCCGTAGCTTTTAAGTTTCGCGGACCGACAGAAAGGCAGACAGGCTAGCGATAGAACTATATATATATATATATATATATATATATATATATATATATATATATATATATATATATATATATATATATATATATATATATATATATGTATAGAAAGAGAGAGAGAGATAACTTATAGTATATTTTTATTTATCTGAACAATCTTTTAATACTATTAGAACAGGCGCTGTATTTTTAAATTCAAATATTTTGAAAGAAATCTTCCTTCCTCCGATTTAAAAACAATAAGTTACGAAGTAATTTTATTTATTGATATAAACAAACTGAATAAAAATAAATACTTTCGAACTCTGGTGATTTTCGAAAAATACTCCATTTGCATAGTATAAACAATTGAAGATTGAAAAACATTCAGAAAAAATATTTCCCATCTTAGACTTTGATTAGAAGAATGGGGTCATAAGGTAATTTTTAATTAAAACCAGAAAGACCAGTATTTTTTTTCTAGGATATATTCTTAACCCATACCATTGGCTGAATGAAGTACTCGATTGTTGCGAGCGACTGTACCTCTAATTCTTAAATTCACTGCTAATTCTTAAATTTGCCAGTTACGTATCAGCACCTCCGGAACGATAACAACGTATTGTTTTAAACATGAAGTGGTAAAATAATGAACCAACAAACAAAAATACTAGCCTGTAAATAAATTTGCTCTCGTAAACGCAATAATAAAGCCTTTTTGTGCACTACTTGCTTCATTATTCCGTTTATTCAACATCACTGTACATATTGGACGTTATTCAAGAGTTTTTTATTTTTAATTGTCAAAATATTATATGTGAATTTGTGATTACTAGTATTCGCGCCATTCAAACTTTGAAATTAGATCATAATCATCTAAAATTAAGTAAATCTCTATAGCTTTTTGTATGAAGCATTCAAGTTAATATAATCCACACATCTTTAAAATCATTGATTTATAATAATTAAATTTTGATAACTATGTTACCGACTTTTACATACCGCATAAACGTAAAAATTTTACGATACGATAAACGTACGATAAAAAAATTGAAAATCGCTTGATAAAAAGAGGAAGACTAGGGACTGAACTGTTTTGTCTTTGTCTGATTATAGATAGATTTATTAAGATGATTAATTTGTTAAATTAAATTATATAGAACGTTTAATATAGTTATGTAGTTTTAATCAAGAGTTTCTTCTGTGTATTTACTTGTTACATACATTTCTAACTTTTTAACATTAGAGACCTATTTGTTAACCCCTCTGGATCACATACTATTCAACTCAAATAGAGCGAGAGCTGGCTGCAAAAAACCTGGCCTATCGAGTCACCAGATGAAGTATTTTTTAAATGATACTACTCGCTGTAACTATTGAAAAAATCATTTAGTCAGGGCAAATATGGTGCATAACATTGCTATATTTTTTCTACGGTATATTTTTTGGACATAAACTGTACCAATTGAGTAACCGCATGAAACTGGTTTTAAAATTTATTTTCGAGTGAGTAGAAAATAATTCTACTTAGCACGATAAGGATATTCAAAATTCCTAATTAAATAAAACTGTAAAAATGAGCTTATGACGTCAACTGTTCCCATGTGTTTATAAATTATATGTTTTCATTGATAACTTCATTGTTTTTGAATCAATTTTAATTTAATTTTCAAGTTTTCTTATGGTATTGAGTTTAGTTTCACATTTTGAAATATACCAAATTCAGTATCAGTCAACTTCCCTATTTTATCATATTTACCAATTCATTCACAATAATTGTAAAAAACCGCGTCTTCCTTATCTTGCGCAGAAATAGAATGCAATAAAAAAATTACAATTTTGCTATTGTCCTTGATTATTTCATATCGATTGCAAAAAACCACATCTGGATGATATAGAAAAAGATGATATTTTTGAATTTTTTTCTGCAATCGATAAACTTGACAAATTTCATCGAAATCGACCAATGCGTTTGAAAATTACAGTGGAACACATAAACTTATATAGTTACAGACAAATGTAATGAAAAGATCGATAATTGGAAATATTGTTAAGTTTTATAACAAAACAGTTTTTATTACTGGGGATGCTGTGTACTTGTTGTTTAGCATCTTCTGTAGTCCCTCTTTGACCTTAGCAGTTGAAAAGTGACTTAAAAAATATTTTCACTTTTAAAGTGTTCATAGTTAATTTTAAATTTTTTTTTAAAATAATTTTTCGCAAATCAATAATATAATTTGATTGGTTTAGAGTATTCATTACGACACAGTGGATATTATATAGTTATAAATGCTGTAATATAAAAAATAGAATTAACAAAACAAGCCTTAATGTTATCAAGCAGGGAATGCGTGATCAGTGGACAAATAATAATCATTTTAAATTCATTAACAAAGTTTTAAAATTCATTAAAAAAATATACATATAAATTATTTGTTGTTAATTTATTTCAAAAGCTGATTATGATTTTAAAAAAAAAAAAAAATTATTTTTTATTTAGAAAACTATTAAAATATTTTGTCAAATTGTTACTTTTTAAATAGTCCACTCTCTATTAATTGGCTTCTAAAATCATTAATAATTTAGTTATAATTTTTTCCATTCAGCAATGGAAAAGTTATATACCTACCTAATGAATAAATAAATAATTTACAAATAATGACTATTATAAATAAAATATAAATTTAGCAAATCAAGTAAATAATAAACATTTAATCTATTGATCATTTTTTTTTTTAATATCAATAGAAACAAAAAGTAATACAACCTGTTTGTTAAACAATATGTCAATCGTTAGACATCTTTTTTATTATTTATGCATTTATTATTTAAACACAACACCACCAATGCATAAGTTTCACAAAAAAAATTATAAATTTACTACACACAAGTTAAATAATGTGTATGAAATTTTCATAAATTTAATCCAATAATAAGATGAATTAAATTATTACTGTCTATTATTCATATAAATATGATCCTGTCATATGTACTGCATTTGAACCGAATAATAATATTAGTCGAAGCAAATTAAGTAAATATATCTAATTTTGTTGAAGCAGAATGGATTTTGATCAAATACGGCTCATTTCGTTCGTAATTAAATTTAGAAAAAAAAACAAACCTCTTGTAATTGCCCATTTCAATACACTTTATTGAACAATAACAAATTTTTTTAATAAAAACTACAGTAACCAAAATATTTTTTGAGGTCGCTGAATAAGTAACTAACGTAAAAATTGAGAAAATGCAAGACGGCGCCCATACAATGCGCAAGTCCCCTATTGCAGATAATATGATAAAAATTAAAGGGAAAATAAATTACGGGCGATCTGAGTTCGGGAAGTAGGAGGGGGTGAGTTTTTAAGGGTAAAATTCGGTTTATCTGAATTTCCGGCAAAACTACAAGTCCTATGGAAAAAAGTTAAAAAGCAAAGTTGTAGGTAATATAAAGATCTACAGCATTTGTATTTACACTTTTTTCACATAACCTCAAAATTTATGTGAAAATTAAAATAACCAAGTTTTAGGTATTTTATTTTTTTTCTCCGAAATTTGGTGAAAACTTACCTTTTTATGTTCCAAATACACTATAATTTTTTTTTTTAAATATTTATTTTTTCATCTTATTTTGAATAAATATCGAAAAAGCTCCCAATTTTCAATCGAAAAATTTTGAGGATATGTGAAAAAAGTGTAATACAAAAGTTGTAGATCTTTTTATTACCTACAACTTTGCCATTTAACTTTTTTACCACAGGACTTGTACTTTTGCCAGAAATCGAAATAAACCGTGTTTTACCCTTAAAAACTCACCCCTTCCACACTTCCCGAACTCAGATCGCCCGTAATTTATTTTTCCTTTCATTTTTATCATATTATCTTGCGTTACCAATGGGTTTCATCCTACTATAATTTTCTTCAAATTTTTATCAGTTTTTAAGGCTTCTACTCTGGTCTAATAGTTTTGTGTAGGGTAAATAAAAAGGTTTTCAAGAAATCTAATCAAGCCTGTGGGGGCAATCAAATATTTTACGGGCTCCGAAAAAGAATACGCTCCGTTTTTCCAAATTGTTGTAGAGAAAAAAGTTGTTGCAGTAACGATAAATAAGCCATGTAATTTTTAGAAGTGTATCAATGAGTTGATATGCTGAGTATAAACTGGAAATATCTGCATTCGTATTTTATTATAGTCTTAACATTCGAAATACTGAATTAAAACACAGTTAATGACTAATGAAAAGAATGTTAACTATATAAAGAATGTAAGCAAATAACGATAATATAATATGAATTAAACTATATAAATAATAAGCTTGGAAATTCTACTTGATATATTTAAAATGTATGAAAATATATTAAATTTAGTCTAACTTTTGTAGCGTTAAGAAATTTTAAAGATACTGCAAATATATATAATAAGAATTCATAGAATTAACTTATTAGTCTATATACGCCTGTCTATCCGTCATCAAGATTAGAAAACGAAAACGAAGAGGAATACCTAGTTAAAATTTTGAGATCGTATTATACTAAAAAGTGAGTTTATGTTCGTGAAAGACCAATTCGGTAATTGGGTCCAATCGATCCATGACGCAAACTTTAAAATCATAGGAAATAAAATCAAATTTTAAATATAAAAAAAATTAATTTTTCAAACCCAAACAACTTTTATTTGAAACATTTTTCCATTAACTGTTTAAATATACCACAAACTCAAGAATGATCTACTAAGACTATTACCTTCTGTCCGTCCGTTCGCCAATTAAGATAATTCAAAAGGATAATTAGTTTAAAGTTTGATGGTCTGTTATACACCTTAAAATTGAGTTTAAGTTCGTGAATGTACAATATCGCTCAATTGAGTCCAATAGATAAACCATACACAACAATTCATACACTAAACTATTGCATTTACAGCATTTGCCCGAGAATATGATATTTTTGATTTAAATATATATTGATCATTTGATAATTTTACCATTGTTTCAATTTTTTGAAAAATTAATTTATTTTCAATATGTAAAGCAATAATAAAATTTATAATTTCTATTTCGTGGAGGAAAACAATCACTTTCGCTCAAAGTGTTAAAAATCTAATATCATATTTAGATTAACTACTGTTAACATAAATCTTGATAAATCTATATTATTGTTAATATTTCTTATCATTATTACAATTGATCTAAATTCTAAATGATAGTTCCTTTATTCATAATGATGCAAAATTATTCAAATTCTTACTTTTAACACCTCCATGAAGATGGCCCATTCTTTATTATTCCAGAATTTAGAGCAATTGTACTTGTCACATAAAGTATTGTCTCAGAATTTAATATTTTAACACGCACTATTTTCGAAACCTGCAAATTTTTATATGCGGTAATGCAGGCAAGGGAAACTTCACGCGTGCTTCTTAATTTTTTGTATTGAAGCTTAACAAATACTATTCGAAAGTGTAAGTAGTATTAATAGAATGAATTATGTACCCTCGATACAACAGTAAACATATAATGCATTTGTTAATACTTGTTTTAATACCTAATTTTATGAAATATTATGTATAAATATACTAAGTTTTTTCAGCTTTGCTGGGCTGCTTCCTGTGACGTGTAGCAGCACTAAAATGCAAAACTTATTGAGTTATTTTACGTAGCTTTAAGCTATCAGAAAACTCTGATTGTAGTCCGATTGTAACGGATGTGCTATATGTTTAAAAATGAATTATTTGATATTATGGAACAATCCACCATTTATGTTCATTTGTAAGAAAATAATGTTTAGAGTTTAGTTTAAATGAATTAAGTTGACCTTTACTAGTGTATAAGGGTTGATATTTTGTATTTGTCCCCTACTTATATTTTTTCCAATTATTTTCTGGAATTAACCTCTATTTATAGAGAACCTTCAAACGGTAATTATTAATCATCAGTACAAAACATCTAGGGAAGAGCAGGAAGTTGTTCACCGATTAAAAAAAAAATTCGAATATCTCGATAATAATGTACAATCAGCCCAATATAGTTTATATTTTGGAGCAAAAAAATGGGTAGGCATCTGCACACAAGGATTTATTTTATCTTTGATTATTGATAGGATGATTTAAATTTAAAAAAATTTATGTCATGTTCATTTAAGTATATCAACATTACTTCACATTTTTTTCTCAAGCCTTGTATATATAATAATAACTTCATCGCCTACTCTAAAAGATTGTACAAGAATGTGAAATAAATGCCGTCACAGCAGATTTACAAGGCTTTCTTTTGTATCAAATAATGGTTGTAGAACTTCATATATTCTATGAATTTGCTAACTTTGAAGAAAATCGTTCCATTTTCGAGAAAAATATAAAAATCCGAAAAATCACACGAATAAAATGTGAAATCTGATAGTCGGATGTTAATCAAAACCTTCAAGGTACAACTAGGTCAAAAAAAAGACTGAAAAAAATTACAAAATTGCGGATAAAGTGTTTGATACGATATCGCTGTCTCTTTCTCTCTCTCTCTCTCTTACACACACACAGAAAATACTTTTTGGATTCAGTGGACATCAAAATATGTATTTCTGGTGAAAAATATGTATAGAAATTTCGGCAAGAGTAGAATACTTCCCTTTACTAGTAGTAAAAGTAAGTAATTAATTACTATTTCATGGAGTTTTATCACTCGTGAGTGGGTTTCAAAACTGTATAAAACATTTTCCACATTTCAACTTATTGATTCAAGTCAGTTCAATCTTTATAAATTATTTTTTAAACAATACTTTTATTGTACAGAATAAGTCAAAATAATAGAATAGAACGGATATTTGAAGAGAAAGCGAAGATGTGCAGCAATCGCTGACTTTTTTGGGAACTAAGTAAGTTAAGATTAATTACCAAGTATTCAACTTTGTGTAATCTAAAGGGAAAACCATAGAAAACCATTGGTAAGGCTTATCCCGATATTAATGATCAAATGCCTACCGAGTATCACAAATGAGTGATTCGGTTTAGAATATTGAATACATTTAGTACTTAGACGAAGTACATAAAAAGTTTTAATGAAAATTGTACAATTATAGAAGTCGATAAATGATATTCTCAGCTGCATAGATACAATATTAAATTTAAAAAAACAAATTAAAAAATTCATTTTTCAACCAAAACGAAATCAACATAATTACAAATAAAATTTAAATCGGCTATTTCTTATCGATTCAATTGAGGTGTAGTGAAAATGTAATTTGTAGTCAAAAAAAGTCCTTCCAGAATATATATACATAAATCAATACCCACAAGCAAAGAGTGCCTCTCTATCTATATTAAAGAAATGGAAGACCGTGTGCCGAAAGCTCAGAGCAAGCCTTCTTCTAATGAATAAAACTTTCAAAAAATGTTTTTTTACTAATTAAATAATTTTTATTATTAAAAAAAAATCTTTACGATCTCAAGTGCAAGAACACCGTGATACGTCTAAATTCCCAAATTCCTGAATATTTTTATGCAACTATCAAATTTTTTTTAAACAACATATAATTCTAATCACTTCTTTTGCAGGAGAAATATTTTTTAAGTGTAGTTATTAGAAGCCTATAGAAGTATTTCAAACGACATGATCGAGTAAAAGTGTGAATAATAAGCATTAAAGAACTCACATCGATTCTTTTTTCACCAATCTCCCTTATCTATGATTACATAAAGGTTACTTTCATGTTTGTGAGTCAAAAATATAATTTGAATTCAATTAAATAGCTTTATTATTTACTTTCATCTATTATAAAAAGCGAAAATAACAACTAACGCTTTTAATTGTTTAGACACTCGTCATGTGATCAATGTTGATCAACTTTTTTTAATCATTAGTATTAATAAAAATACCCTCAGTACTTATTCCATAAATTTATAAATACATATATAATTATAACATGTGTTATAGTTATATTATTTTAGTAGCTAAATTTGAGCTAAAATTATTGCGAATCTGAACAGCTTACATTAAACTATTTCAAACAAACGTTGTTTTTTTTTTATGAATCTTTTACATTTAAAAAGTAAGGTCATGGATCCAATGAACCGATTTTGGTTAATAACAAATTCAAGCTTACTTTTATGATCTTGAATACGCCACCATAATTGTAGCTCGCTATCTCTCTTTCCCTTTTCAAGTTATGCAGGCGGATAGACAAGCAGACGGCCGTACAAAAACAAATTCACTAATCAGGTGATTCTATGACCACCTGTACTAAAATTTCCAAAATTTACTGAAACTTGTTTTATGTGAATACTCATATATATTCATATAATCAAAAAAAACGCGACAACCTGAGTTTTATAATTTTTTCAGTTTAAAATGAATGTAGACATAAAATAATAAACAACTCAATACAACTTTAATACTTTTTAAATTGGTATAAAAATACCTAGTACAAAGGTGTCACATTTTTTATTTTTTGATACATATACAGCGTTTATTTTCACTTATTAAATATGTAATTATCAAAAATCGGTAATGATTCTACTAATTGCATATTAATTGTTTGTTGTTTATCAAAAACTAGGAATCAAAATAATTTATAATTTAATTACGCCCATGAGCTATTAAAATAGTATGTTAATTATTGTTTAAAAAATTTTAATTATACTATTTAAGGAATATTTTAATGATAACAAATCATATTGGATATCAAATTTTGTGCCTATAATGTGCTTGCGGCATATAAGGTCCACAAATAGTGGAAAACTGTATCAGTTTTTTAAAATCTCTTTCTCTGGGGGATGGTAGTCAAATAAGGACCTCTGGGAAAGTCCGTAAGAGAACATTTTAAATGTTCACAAATGCTTGAGAAATGGCGTTGAGTTTTTCTAACGGCACACAGATATAAACGGTAAAGTTCACATTCCACAAAAATATATTTATATGTATAAAAACCTCATCAACAAAAATTGCCATGAAACTGCCGCTAAATCAGCGACACAGCGGATAACTTAATATGTTAGGAGACAAAATTAATGAAATTGAAATATTCAGGAGAATTAGCTCATTTATACCCTTGATGACCAGATTGTAGTTGAAATACGTATTTATAATTTTAAAAAAACTTGATCTAAAGGTACATTCGATATTCTAATTCATATCGAAGTTTTCATTAATGTATCTTTGATATTTTGACAATATTTATATTTATACAAAAACTAGCTTTTGCACGAACTTCGTCCAAATTGACTTTAGAATTAGGTCAATTGGGAAATCAAATACCTAATTATGTTTATTTACACCATGTTGCAAAACTGCATTCACTGATATATCACTATCTACTGGATTTATAAAGAATTGCGAACTATACGGATATGAAAAGTGTAGATGTTTTACACTTTTAAGTGTTTTAAACATTTTTGTTTTTTAACATTTTATAGTGGAAGCATATTTATCAGGGAGGGCATCTAATAACTTCCATTTCAAAGAAGTTTCAAACATAGTACACAATTTTTTAACAATTATCACAAATTTCCATACGTGACATCTACCTCCTTTTATAGTTTGCAAGCTTTAGGTTGCAAAATGCTTACCAAAACATTAACTATACTATTAGTCACTCGGAGTAGCCGCAATCCCTAGCACTGCCTATATGAAGTCCGAGAATTTCCACTCCGTGGACCCTTAGTTGGAGGGATTACCGTAGCAAGAAAGCTAACAGAAATTAACGATCACTTGGAATCGGGGAGATCCCAACTCTGAATTAAAGTTAAATAATGACTAATTTCTAAACTTAACAACAATATGTTTTGTAAACTTATGAATTCTGCATAAACAAAATATTTATTTGAAGAATAAATAAACTTACCTTAGATGTTATGAAGAGATCTTTTCGTTGAATAACTCCCTCCTTGATCTTAGTTTGTATTCCATCACCCACTTCCTTCTCATTTTCGTAAAAATAAGCACAATCAAAGTGTCGATATCCTGCATCAATAGCATCTTCAACTGCTTTAGTAACTGCATTCGGTGGCGACTAAATAATTGAACAAATGCCAACATTATACTTTACTCTAAGATTTTTATTTTTAGAACAAATAAAATTTACACAGGTTACAGTTAAAGTAATAAATTAGATTGTAGTCAACATTTCATTGAACATCATTGATTGATCATTCAAGTTCATTAATACGATGAAAATATAACAAACGATGAATATAAAACAATTAATAGGTCAAAAATTAGAAAATCTTTTTCAATAAATCCTTCAATCTCAGATTTTCTTATTATTAGTGTATACAGAGTGTTCAAGTACTGTTTCTACATCTCAAATACAAAAACAAACAAAAAATTATGTAGAATTTTATCTAAGTTCTACCGTTTCAAAGAAAATGGAATGGAAAAAGTTTGAATGGACGATGATTTAAATCTATATGATACAACATTCAACATGATTATTCTTTCAAATTTAATAGCAAACAAAATTGTAGATAAATAACAAAATTCTATTATCTAAAATAATTAACTAAATATTTTTTTAATAATCAAATATGTCTACACCTCCAAACCAAAAATATAGAGCTATTTAAAAAATCGAAATAAACATTATCATAAAAAATAAAAAAGCTACTTAAATATACTTTTTGTGAATTGAAAACAAATTATTTCTGAATAGATCTTATTAAGAACCCTGAATTGTTCATGTCATTCATTTGCTGTAAGTAAAGAATTTCTCATAGCACAAAACTTTATTGACCAGACAAGTAAGAAAAAATTAGTTGGACATAGGACCAAAAATATAACCATGAGCAATTAACCAAATCTTTTTTATAATGAGAATTGGAAAACTTTTTATCAAAATAATAATAAATACTAAGTTGGAAATATGTCATCTACTTTCAGTATTCAATAGTTTTATATAACAGATTATTTAATAAGTTATTTGTGTGATATTTCGTATAAAATGGCTACTATAAACTTTTTGTATAAAATTAACAATATAAAAATAAAATGTGATAAATGATGTTACTAAATTATAAAAATACAACAATAAAATCACCATTTATAAAAGTTTATTGTCATGTTGTCAATTTTATACAAAATATTAATATTGTCTATTTTCAACGAAATATTAGACACACAAAAATACTTATTAAAAATGGACTTATAAATTATTATTAAATTCTGTTATTTTCAATTACATTTTATTCATTTCTATAATCAAAAATAAAGTAATATTATTTTTAAAATATTGTTATACCAATTATACCTTCAATAATCTAAATAATATACTATAATTTTTTTTAATAATGGGTTACTACTCTCAATTAGATCTACAGCGGTTGTATTTTTATAAATGCGAAAATCTAAAAATGCTTTAAATTTCCCGAACCTTCTACAATGTTTTGATATATCCATTAAAATTGCCGCCTGCTTTATTTCTTATTAGTATTATTTTTAATTTAATTTTTTTTTTTTTTTTAATTTTGTTAATGAACACAATACTAATTACATTTTGAAATACAAGCAAGATTTACACACTGAATAAACTACTTTAAACTAATTTGCATACAATTTTTGTTTCCCGTCATAATTTATATGCAATGCAACTTTGTTAAATTTTTTTTCTAATTTACTTAAAAACGGACACTTTTGGATTTTAGTAAATATTTATCTTAAATAATAATTTCGATGTTAAAAATGTTGATAAAGTAACTAAATTTTTATTTTATCGATTTTTGAGATAAAAACATTTTTTTTGTTTATGATTTGATTTTTTATAATAAAAATGTCTTTAAGTATATTAAAACATAATACAGAAGGACATTCCTTAATGTAATATCTTTCAGAATAATTATCCAAATGTTATGAAATTGGGTATGCACAATATTGACACGATAACGGCGGCTTCGACAAGTTTGCGTTTTAATGTCAATATTGTTTATGCCAAATTTCATAACATTAGGATATTAATTCTTTGAGTTAATGATGTGTGAAAATTGAAAAATATTACATTAAGGAGTGTGCTTCTTATGATTTAATCCACCTTCAATACAAATTTATTAAATAAAATTAGAATAGCTGTAAACAGAGAAAAATTGTAAACAAATGAATTAATTAAATATTCTTTTCTATTTATTTATGTTTTATTTTAATTTTTTAAGTGCGTTGTTAATTGTTATGAGAACAATAAAAATAAAAATTCAAAATATTGTGTATATAATTATAATGAGTAAAAATATCACAAATAATGAAATAAATTCAAAAATAGTTACCTTATAAGTTCCCAAACCTAACACAGGAAATTCAACACCATTGTTTAATTTGACAGTTGGTACTTTACTCATTGTTGAATAATAATAATTATTAATATAAATTTACAATCAAATAATAAAATCAAAATTAAATAATGTTATGACTATGCAATCTTGTGCATAAATGCGTACTGCTGTAATGTCAAAAAATCGATCTAAACATTTGACTTATCTTTTCTCATGTATTTAATTTTTATATATAAATCGTTAAATCCAAGGTCTTCATACTAACATGTATGTGTATATTATAAAAGTGTAGTATTAATTAAATATTTAGCATAAAACATCGTATTACTTCAATTATTAAAGTAAAGATTTTGAAGTTTTATGACGATCGATTATTCAATAAAATAAAATTATAAAAACATATTGAACTTTAATCTCAAAATTGTAACTTCAAACACATTCACTTTAGACACAATTCAATTTTAACTTCTACTACAACTCAAATATAAAACATTTTAAAAGTCTGCATTGTAGCTCTTTTATGTCAGATTGACATTTGCAAAAAATATAAAATTTAATATAGTCTATTTAAATTAAATTTAAGGTATTTCTAGTTAAATTAAATTTAAGGTATTTAAGGTATAGTCTAGTTAAATTAAATTTGAGGTATTTATAACGACATTAGAAGTAAAACTAGGTTTGCATAAAGTTTTGCAGATAGGTATATATCAATTATATAAACTTGTTTTATATAAATCAGATTTTCTCTCATCAGAAAAACAATCACCAAAAAAACAAAATTCTTTGAGGAAGAAAAACTACAAATTTTGAATGAACTTCAAGTCTTCAAAAACTTATGTTTCAGTTTCAAGATTATATCTCTACTGTTACAAACTCTAATGGACCATCTTCGCGGAGACCAAAATGTTTTAATTAATTTGATAGTTTATACGATCAAAATGCGTCCGGTAAATCTTGATTTAATTAGCCGAAATTAGGTATAATGAAATTAATTATTTTTAAAAAGCAAAATTGCGAATATCGATGAATCGACGAATTGTACTTCGAAATATAATATAATAGATTAAAATTTAACTTACTAGCTCTACTTGGCCAAAACGGTTTGGTTTCGCTATTTGGTATGAGAGGGAATAAAATTTCAACATTATAATGTAGACTTTTTTAATTTTCACTTGTTTTGACAGATTTAGTCTATTTCTTTTTGCCCGTCCGTCCGTCATAAGGATCACTCAATAGCAAAAAGAGATAACGAGCTGAAATTTTGGTGACGTTTACCAAACATAAAATGTGAATACTTAATCGTGAATGAGAAAAAACGGGTCCAATGGATCATTGACACTACTTTTAAACTATAAAAGATAGAAGAAAAATTGAAATACAAAACATATATATTTATTTAAGAAGAACTAAAAATTTGAAAAATTTTTTCGATAAATGTTAGGATTCTCCACAATTTAAGATCAAATTTAGCTAATTATCACATATTTAGCTAATTATCACATATTTAGCTAATTATTACAACATGTTTTTCTTGTTTATTGTAAGAATAAATGTTTGTTAAATTTTTTAAATTGTTTATAAGTTTTTTTTTTAACTATCAAATTAATTAAAAATGTTTCTATTTCGAAATCACGTTACCGGAATCGTCGGCTCCCGGATGTACAAACATTCTATATATTAGTCTACATTTTTGCTTCCGCCGTTTTATTTTTAAATTTGAGGCTTTATTACAACAAAACGATTACATATATTAAGTTTCAAAGTATTGTCCATCGTTAGCTACCACTTTGGCCCATCTCTCGGGCAGCAGGCGAATCCTGCGGCGAAAAAATTCTTCATCTTTCGATAAGATCCATAAGTCGGTCCAATTTTTTACTTCTTCATACGAGTTAAAGTGCTGGTCGTGTGCCATTGATCGAAATAGGTAAAAATCAGACGGAGCAACAGCTGGAGAGTACGGCAGGTGAGGTAAAACTTCCCATTTCAACGTTTCGAGATATTTTTTCACCACTTTGGCAAACGTGAGGTCTAGCATTATCATACTGTAAAATCACTTTATCGTGTCTCTCGTTGTACTGTGGCCGTTTTTCTTTTAAAACACGGCTCAGGCGCATCAATTGCGATCTATAACGCTCACCTGTGATGGTTTCAGACGGTTTCAGAAGCTCATTATAAATTACGCCAAGCTGGTCCCACCAAACGTTGTCCACCACTATGACATTCTTCGACAGTAAAATCACCACTCTTAAAACGTTGGAACCATTCCTGATACGTTCTATCACTAATAGCTGTTTTACCATAAGTATCTAAGATAATCCGGTAAGCCTCAGCCGCTGATTTTTTCATATTGAAACAAAAAAGCAATACTTCCCTTAAAGACGAGAATTCGGTTTAAATTCGGACATATTTAATAAAATTTTTATTATGATGCAAACACAAATTAAGTTATATCAAAGTAGGGTTATATTTACAAATGTCAAAACAAAGTGTTCGACATCTGTGATTAATATATTTCAACTACTACCGCCATTTTTGGAAAACGGCGGGAGCAAAGTGGTAGACCTAATAAATACTCGTACAGTGTATGAGGTTAATACGATTTTTATCAATAGTATGATTTTTTAATGTTATGTTATTACAGTGAGTTCCTAATCAAAAAAGTTCACTATTTATTTCTGTGTAGCCCTCTTCAATTGCAAAAATCACAAACAAGAAAATTATTTCGTAAACTGTTGAGACACAATTTCAGCTCAAATTTATCTAACAAACTAAATATATCCTAAATATATACAAATATTATTACATAACACAGTATATGAAGTGCATTTTTTGAGTAGTTTATGAATGCTAATGGTTTAAAACTGTTCAAATATAAATACTCAACAGTATTTTGGTTATTTAAACAATCTTTATTGTTAGTTATCACCTTCGTAACTGCTCATGTCATTGATAACAATCATAAAATCGACAAATCAAATTTAAAACTCTTAAAATCGGTATCCAACCCAACAGAACTAGATGCATATGAAAGCATCTACATTCAAAAATAAGACACGATGAACTTAGATAAAGGACCTATTCCAAATTCTGATTTAATAAAGATTTCAAAATTGAAGTTGAACTATTAGAATGGAAACAGTTTTTGAAATTAAAATTATTTAACTAGTATATAAGATGATGTAATATAGATAAAGCTTAGGCTAGGTGCTATAGATTGTAAGACGAACTGTATTTATTTTATGAAGTCAATAAAAAATTATCAAACTAAAACTAAAACAAGTGTGCAAACCGTCACCAAATTAGCAACGCGTAACATCTCCTCTGAGAATCATTACAACTAGCTAATTCATACTGATGATGACTACTTTGTAATCGAAATACGTATTTATAAAATACAAAATAATTTGATCTAAGAAATTGGGGCAAAAAATCGAAATTTATAGAGCTTTAAGTTTATAATCCATTATTAACATAAATTTCGACAGTATAAATATAAATTTGAAGCTAAAAATATTGTGTAGAACATGAGTTACAGCGTTTTATACTACCCCGTCTCAAAAAATTGGGCTCGTACTTCCTCCACAATTCCGGCTGATTGACTTATCTGAAACATAAAAAAAACGGCGTTTTAATCTGTAGGTCTAAATGCACGGAAAGTACAAACTTTTGGTTGACATTTGAAAAAAAAGTTGCGAATTTTGCATTTTATTTTTTTTTTTTTGGCAATAAAAAATCGAAATTTTGGGAATTTTTGATTGATAATAGTTTAATTCCATGCGTTTACATGTGTACCCTTTCAAGTCATTTAAACAAACCGTTTTTGAGATACGGTGGAGGAATGTTTGAAAAACACTGTTTTGAGAAAAATACGTTTAAAGTTTCAAATCCGCTTAAAACTATGAAATTTCAACTTCTGTATAAAACGTAAAATTTTTAACTTGGATATAGCATCAAATTATGCTTAAAGGAATTTTTGTAGTATGGTATTTCAATGTTATATACATTAAATAATATTCAGTAAAATTATGCCATAAATATAGCGAAATATTGAAGAAAGTCATACTCGGAAAACTTATTTAAAAACCCATTAAATTTTCAATCATGCTGATATTGAGAAATTGAGAGTAAACGTAATGCAATTTCGTCCAGAGGCTATTATAAATATTACTTTTTTAGAAGTTGTATACTGCTTGGAAATTTTGTATAAGGTTGTTAAGAAAGTGGATAGGAGGGCGTTAGGAAGGGAAAGGGGAAAGGTACTGAGTGTAAAGCTACGTACATATGGGATAGAAAACTAGTGTACAGTTTCGATCGAATATGTTTCATAATTATTCATTTTTAACAGTTAAATATTTAACATAATACAAGAGAAAATCTACGAGACCCTTTGGCCTATAAAATAAAATCTATGTGTTGATGCAACAAACACAATGGTATCAACATTGCAAATTTTTATTTGAAAGATTATCTCTTTCATCTAATATAGAATGATTTGAAAAATTATCGTTGGTTGACGCTCAACTAATTCCTTCCTGGTAACACTTATGGATGTAGAATTAATATTTATTTTATTATAAAAAGGTAAATGCTTTATTATACTCGAAATATAAATAGTATATAAGAGTATATTATTTTTAGTCCAAAGTTTGTAACTCTAGAAAATATTAACCGCACAAACATAATTTTGGTATAGGTGTTCATCAGAATTAACTAATTAGTCCTTTACCGCATGTCCGTCTGTCCGTCACCTAGATAACTCAAAAACGAAAAGAATTAGCGAGTGAAAATTTTGGTGACGTATTTTAGACATAAAGTGAGCATAAGTTTGTGGATGAGCAAAATCGGTACATTGGATTCAATCGGTTCAGAACCTAACTTTTGAACTATAAAAGAAACAAATTTTAAAGATCAAAAATGTTTGTTTTTTTTTAAACCAACAACTTTTGTTTGAAACATTATTTTGCATATTATTAGAATACATACATTTATAGGTATATAGACTGGATATTTAGATTATTTAATGAATGCTAATGATTAAAAATGGTTCAAACATTGATACTAAATCATACGTTGAGTATTTAAACAATTATCTCTGTTAGTTGTTTTATTCACGTGTTTTATGGTATGAAAAAGTTTAAATTTTAATTATAATTTACAAGTATTTTTCCAACTTAATTTTGCACAATGTAAATGGAATATGCCAAAAATGTTATTACAAATCTCATTGGTAATCAAACGAACAATATTATTAATAACTTATTAAAACAAAAAATATTGACTGCGTTGAAAAAAATTATGATCGTCCACTTCGACCCATTTCTTTAGATGGGTCGTTGTGAGCTCGGTGTGGTCACGAATAATGCCGCCATTAATGACATTGTGACAATAAATTGTGGCAAAAAAAGTTTTTCGCTCTAACCATTACGGAGAAAATTGATGTTGCGCAAGTTGACTGCACAACTTACCAAAATAACTTTTTCCGATAAATTTCGGAATAAGTATATAATATGCCGCTATTTAATCGTTATTATTCTAACTTACAACATACTTTGCTGATTACTAAGAAAAATAAATAAATAAAAAGAAAAACAACAAAGTTAAGTGAATATAATTTGGAATGGTGTTCCAAATTACCTTCTCTATGAGTATTCCACATTAGCAACCAAGCACAGGTTACTGAAAATAGGTACAATTAGTAAAACTATCCACCAATCAGTAAATTGTTTAACAAAATTAAAAATTTAATAGATACAATTTAGATATCATTTTTCATAATAACATAATATATAAACAGATTTGATTAAAAACCGATTTAAAAATTCCCAAAAATCATTTGTATCAGTATCTTATAAAACCCGATTTTATTACTTATGTAGACATTTGGTGCGATTACCTGTCTTGGCTATCGTTTAATGGCTTGACTATCACATGTATTTTTAATAATTCTCAAAAGATTGCCTTATTGTTTTATTTTTACGCAAGTGTACCAATTTACCAACAGTATTCTTTTTACAACTTACCTACAATATAATTTGGAACATCAAAAATTATTATCTATTTTTGTATTTTACTCATAAACAAAAAGGTCACTTGTTAGCGCTTCTTAAATTTAACTTCAAAGTATGTTCAAAAAAAAGAAATAACCTTTTTTAAAACATTTTGTAACAAATAAAGTTCGTTAATATAAAAATTTAAATAAATAGTAAATAATTTACTACCAAAACATTTTTGTTTGCAAAAATATTTTAGACGCACTTACAACTGAATTTTTAATTCATTATAGTTCAGCCAACGAATTCTCAAATAAAGGTATAGAGGCAAATGCTTGGAACACAATTTTTGACTTGGTAACTTTTAATTTGGAGGTAAATATATCAATTGAGCTGAGGGAAAGGGATGCTTTCAAGCTTCCCATTTTTTTATTTTTTGCTTAAATCTCGAAAACTATGCATCCTAGAAAAATGGCTACTCTATACAAAATTAAAGGAATAATTTGCTATAAAATTTAACAGATTAAAGCGATGATTGTACCGCAAAGTGTATATTTTCTGAAAATTTCACAATTTAAATTAAATCCCTGATTTAAATTAAGAATTTATTTTCCTTTAAGCAAATTTTCTAACATTTTTAAGGAATTTCTCCAACAATTGTTAAATTAATACATAATAATATAAATAATTGTAAAAAATAACTTTATTAAAACAAGTTAATAAATAATTTGCATTTACAATACCGGTTCTGAAAGCACTTTAATTATAAAAACAATTTATACTGTTTTTCACATAGGATACATATACTTGTTAGTCTAATCAACTAATTATCTTTCCCAGACGCATAATCTTACAGATTGACAATTTGATTGTCAGAGCCGGATTTAACCTTAGTGCCGCCCCTGGCCACTGTGGAAGACACCGCCGCATTACCGAAATTTTACATAAAATGAATCAAGTTTCTATATAATACCATTTTTAAATAGAACTTTCAGCAAGCCTCTTTCATCCAAATTGGATGGAAATGAATAAGGAAAGTTAAAAATTAATGAATTTAAATAATTCTTAAATAACTATTCATCACTGAATCTTTTTCTTAAATTTGTTGATGAAACTGCAGTATTTATAACTTTGAATTGATTCTTAATAATGAAAAAAATTATTTTATTTCTTATAATTAGAAGTTTTTAACATGATGACAGTTTTCAAAGCATTTTTCACACGGCGGAGAAAATTCCTGTTCTCTCTCTCTAAATTTTTCCGCTGCTAAAAAATTGCCGCTCTGGGCACTAGCCGCGACAGCCCCTATCATAAGTCTAGCGCTGTTGATTGTATTGAGGCATACACGGGTAATTTAAATAAAAATGTTTCATTAATTATTTCGTTGAAGAAAAAATTGATGAAATAAATTCCTTATACACTATCAACGAAAATGTTTTCAACTAAATTGACAATAAAAATGGCAAGACGAAATATAATTGAAGGAAAAATTGACAAAGAAAGGTTTTGTCTGCTGCGAATGATAAACGGAATATCTTCCGCAGAATTTATTTAGTCAATAGTTATATTTTATTTGCTTTAACTCACTATGTAATATAAAAGCATAGTTTGAACACAGTAATTATGTAAATTATGTTTTATTTTATTATATTTTATTATTTATTCTATTTTGATTTAGTGTAGTGTCTTTGCTATGATTCAAGAAAATTTTATTCGTCTGTTTGAGATCAAATAAAAATAGAATATGTATGCAGGTTTGCCATTTTACATATATCATATTTTCAACGTATTTTCAAATGAAAAATCATTTTAAATTCAATATAAATTACATAATTATTGGTTATAATTTTTTGCATAGTATTGGAATAAAAATAATTTTTTAGAGAATTATACAAAAAAAAAAACACAATTAATGTTTGTCTTGTAGTCTGACAATACATTTAAATTAGGTTATTCGATTGTATCACACAATTGCAATAGCATGTGTTGTTTTCAAAATTCGCAAATCTCACTTAATACAAAAAAATAGTGCATGGAGTCCCTCCGCGCTAAAGAAGTGAAACTTCGTAACTTGGAAATGAAAATAGGAAGGGGTAGAAATTGATTTTTAGTGAACTCATATTGTTTCAAGACAAACTTTATTAACATTGCTTACACTTCACAATGTAACAGGTATACTGCGCGCATGCGTTAGAGTGCACACATTCACTCTCGCTCTGTGTCTTTCCATTCCCTCTCAACAGGAGCGTTGAACGTTTAACGCAACAGTGCTTTCATACCCCCTCCATGGTTGCTTAAACGTTTAATGCATTCTTGTTGGAAATCGCATTAGAAGTTTCACTTCAAAAATAAAATATAATCTCTTAAGCATATTGTGTTAATTTTTTTATGTGAAATGTTTTGTCATTTTTATTTTTTCGCCAACGCTTTGACGATAAATGACACTATACATTTATATAGATAACGTCAATTAATGTGTGGAAAAATTAATGATTGCGTTGAAAGTGTATGGACGATCATCAATGCGTTAATGAAAACGTTGATAATTGAATGGATCGCAATAGAAATTACAACAAAATTTATATTGCCTAGAAAATTTTTGCTTTTTCCAAAACCGAAATAAATGAAAATAATCTTAAATTTCGTTCCTATCACACTAAATTTAGATTTATAATATTGACTTGTTTTTATATTGGTAAAAAATAAGTATTGGTAATAACTCATAAATGGTTGATAGGAAGATTTTAACATAAAACTTTATAAGATACATTTCATTGCAATAAATGAAATAAGATATCAGTTCCAGATTTTCTAAAAAATGCATGTGAACAGATTCATACAAGGATCGATACGTTATTGATTCGTGAAGAGATATTATTCCAACTTATTTCATTTTATTGCAAAAAGGAAATCATATTTTCCCTTTGAATTATTTCAATTTATTACAATTTAATTATAAATTTCACTATAATCTGTACCATAATATCATTTTTTACAGTCAGCTGACTAAGATTTAAACCTGAAATTTAGAAACCTGATTCTGAGATATAAAACTTTTGAGGGAAGCAATTGAAAAATTGAAAATTAAAAATTTGAAATTAATTTGTTTAAAATTCTGTAAATTAAAACTCGAAGGCTCTTTTTTTAATTTTCGTTTTGCTCACAATTACAGTTCTGCTCACTCCATCCCTAGAAAATTATCTAAAAAACCAAATACTATTTAACCTATATGATTCTTAACTGCATATTTTTGTGGGAAACTGCGCTCAAAGATGTTCTGTTTTATTATTGTTTTGTTTAATCGAATTAAAATAACTATGGATATTAAAGGAAAAGTAAAACAGTAGGCACTATTTAAAAAAAGGACCTCGTGCACGATTTCCAAATCGAATGTTATCAAAAAAAATTATTTTACAATAACAACTGAGCGCAAATTTTAGTGCTGAGCGCAAATTTCACGCTCAGCACATTCTGACATCATGCTTTGAGAATGTTTGTACGAAAAATTTCACAATCGTTATAATCCCATGATCATTTCTTATTCTTAAATTTGGAATTTTGTAGTCTTAGCACCAATATTCAGAAATTTTCAAACACGATACATAATTGATTTGTAAAGGAGAGAACTGTTTAAAAAATCTCTATAGAAGAAATTTTAAATTTTAAATAGAAGTGAGTGTTAGAATGCATATGCACAGTAAACAAAGATTAGCAAACTTTTACTTATAAGCTGTCTCTCCAAAGCAAATAACGCCTAGAAAGACTGTATAAAACCAACTGGAAACTTAATACTAGATTTTGAGGTATCACCTTAGAAGAATTTAATCATATATTTAATAATTAATTAACAACCAAGTAGAATATTGACTAATTTTTCTGAGATACAGCCAATGGTTGGCTTATAAATATAAGTTAGGAAAACTAAGGTCATTGTGAGCTCATAGAGCTATTGAAGTTCGAAAAACCAAAATTCTATGAGGACGATATAACAACATGTATTGCATGAAAATATAACTCTACAAATACTTGCAAAAAAGAAGAAATTTTTTTAATTGTCTGTAGAAGCCGGGTAAACCATAAACCATATTTAAATATAGCGTGTTTCGATCTTTTCGAGTTTTTTCGATTTTAAATCGCTTACATCACGAAAACGTAAAAATTACGACAAATCCAAAGTATATTTCTTTTAAAATAGCTTCAAACTTTATAATCCATCCAAAAACAACAGGGTTGGGTCCTAAAACCTTTGGTTTTCTTAACAGAATTTCATTGACAGAATTCGGTGATCTATTTCTGAACACGCAGGTACCTCTAAGTTCTGCTCTATTAACAATTTTTTAAAAAGGTAAAATATTCAAGTATTCATACATAAATAATTTATAATAGACAAACCTATTAATCTAAACCGTCCAATATAATAAACAAAACAAAACAAAAAAAAAAAAAAAAACAGTGGTAAGTTTACAAAAAGTTGCTTTATTTTTTATTCAGTATGTACCAATTGTCAAGGCCAAACTTACTCAAATAATAAATGAAATGCAACAGATGAAGATTTTTATGCTTTTATCAAATAGACCGTACTTAATAACTACCATTTATTAAATTTGACATTATACATATCGAAAAAATATTTATCAACTCCACCCACAGTTTCTTAATTCACAATAATCTTACCAACTTTCCCTATATATGTCCAAAATAAAGGAATAATTATTTATTACTTGATAATGACTTTGTAAGTCGAAAGTGCACTTATAGCTTTTAAAAAATTTAAAGTGAAAACTAGACAAAGTAAAAAGTTTCCATTATTTTACCAAAATTTCAGTTCGCTAAATTTTTTCATTTTAAATTATTTTAATTAAAGGCGGGTGGACAAACGGAAAAAGACTAATGAGGTGATTGAACACCAATACCAAAATTTTGTTTGTGCTATTAATATTTGCTAGCTTTACAAACTTTAGACTGAAATTTCTATACTCTGACAATATTCTATACAGTCCCAATATACATAAAACAGTCCCAGTTTTCTAATTGAGGAATTGGCCAGTGGTTTATCTATCTGTCCAAAAAGAGATATTTTACACGTTTTATGGATAAATTATTAAGTTTTAATGTTTTTTGCCACCTTTTCTACTTATTAAGATACAAAATCGATACGGTTTAATTGTCGATGTTCAGGTAGCTTCATGTTAAAATTCTGGCACACCTCTCCCTTTTCGAAAAGTAATACCACGTGAAAATCATTTTTCGTTGTCATATCCATTCCATTTGAGGTTACCCCGGGCACCTCAGAAGTTTCTCGGCAGCAAAAGCTCGATAATATTACCTACTTGCTATTGAGTTACGTTGAATGACTTTAGGGTCACGCTAGATGCATTTGTCGTTGGTTGATTTTGAGCTTGGCTATCGCAGAATTATTGGTCGTGATAGTCCCAAAATAAACGCAGATCATGGCCAGTGATGGATTACCGCCTAGGCCCGTGAGGCCCGGGCCTAGGGCGGCAAATTTTTCAGAATGTCAAAATTTTAAATCTGATATAATGTAACGACAATACATTTTAAGGATTTATTCTGATTTTTTTTATATAAATTTACAGATAAATTTCTATGAAATATAATGTTATTCATTTTTTGATTAACTTTTTTAATCGTGAGTGCAATACTGATACATGTTTTATATCAGAAATAATTGAATATTGAAAAGGTTTTTTTGAAGAATTTTCAAAGCTCTGTTGACTTTTTGTATCTTTAGTAAAGTTAATCTTACATGTAAGCCACTTCTAAAATTACACAATGTTTTATTATTTTATTTTCAATGATTCCGGTGTTTCATATATGAATTGATATAAGTATTCATTTAAAATTCATCTTTTTATTTGTATATAAAATATATATATATATATATATATATATATATATATATATATATATATATATATATATATATATATATATATATATATATATATATATATATATATATATATATATATATATATATATATATATATATATATATATATATGATTTCTATACAATCAAATAAATTAATATATCTATTTCATCCCAATTTTTTGAAAAATAGAAACAATTTGAAGAAAATCTTTAAGGATACTTTAAGTGTACAATTGACAGGACGTAAAAGTGCTTATTACAATCTTTTCGAAAAATTTAATTTTTTTGACAATTTATATGAAATAGATACCAATGACTTGAAAATTCGCGCAGATGAATTAGTTACTAAGTATCCAAATGATTTGGAAGAGACTTTCGCGAATGAATGTATTTATTTGCACTGTCAACTCAAAGATTCTCTAATGAACACGAAAGATATTCGTTCCGCGCAAGGAATATACATTTTTTTTCATTCTCAAAATCTTCAAGATGTTTATCCAAATATGGACATTGCTCTACGTATTTTTTTGAGTATTCCGGCTACGAACTGTTCAGAAAGATCTTTTTCCACCTTGAAAAGAGTAAAAACGTATTTACGCGCATGTATGGGCCAAGAGAGACTCAATGCTTTAGCACTACTGTCAATTAAAGCTCAGCTAGTTCAAGAAATTGATTACAACGACATATTTGATGATTTTGCTCAGACGAAAGCCAGAAAAAAGATATTTAAAAATTAAGTTATACATTATAGTTTAAGAAAACTGACTGTTATTTATGTTGTTAATATTTATTTGTATTGTTTAACAATTTTACTTTTACGAAATAAATATTATATCTGAATAATATGAACGGTCTCAAAGAAATAAAATTTCATCCTTTAAAAAGGGCGGCGAATCAGACAGGGCCTAGGACGGCAAAATACTTAATCCGCCACTGATCATGGCACGGTTGATGACATAGACTCTTACCTAGACTGGTGGTACCTTGACAACAAATTTTCGTCAAAAATGTGAAAAATAAAATCGGTCAATTCTGCAGTTAGAAAACTGAACCTATTGTTTTCCATATGAAAACAAATACTACTTTAACATGTTTTTATTAACTCACTTTGTTGTATAGGCCTGTCCAGGTGAAATTTTATAATTGATTTTTAACTAATTTAAAATAATTACCATGTTTTAATAACAAACTAAAAAGTATAAAATAATTTCTCTAATTTCAAACGAAAAATATGGCATTAAAATTTATTTTATTTTATTATTATTCAATATTCCCTCAAAATTGAAGCTTACTCCACTACTACTAGTATGATAAGAGAGAGTTTGAAAATTATATTTTAATAATAAAAACGGCACCTTTACGCTGTAGCTAAGCTATTTATTGACATCAATATGATTTATTATGTTATAGTATTAAACATTATAGTATTTCGTAAAAAATTGTATATTATCAACAAATATTGATATATTTGTTATAAATGCTAAGCTATTTATTGACATCAATATGATTTATTATATTATAGTATTAAACATTGTAGTATTTCGTAAAAAATTGTATATTATCAACAAATATTGATATTGTTTATTGGCGGCGTATCCATAAATAATATGAGTACACAATTATATACAGGTTCATGAACGTGATGGATGCATTGTAATTATTAGGTTTTATGATATCAATAAAGTACGTATGTTATCTCATGCTTAATTAAAAAATGTCTGTGTGTAAATAAATATATGCAAATATTTTTAATTCCACATCGAATACCTTGCTGCACTCTTATCAAATTAAGGTCAATGTCACTATGCACAGTGACTTTCGAATATTCCTGAAACTCGGAAATTAATGTAAATTCTGTTATGTGTACAAAAGCACTGACCTTAAATACAATTAAAAATAAAGTCCCGTCTTAATTTGTTGAGAATAAGGGTTGTACAGACTTCACTAATACAGATCTTAATGCTGTTTCGGCTTACATTACTAGTTCTACGACTCGAATTTCACCCTTGAAGCAACTCTTTATATAAGATGTGGATACTGTCTTAAAATAAATAAATATTAATTTTTTTATTATTAGATAAAAGATCACCGCTGGATTTATCATAATATATGCTGGGGCAGTCGTGGCTAATGCCCAGGGCGGCAAATTTTTAGGGGAGTAAAAATTCAAAGAGTGAGAAAAGGAATTTTTTTCGCATTATAGAAAATGCTTTGAAAACTGTCATCATGTTAAAAACTTCTAATTATAATAAATAAAATTAATTTTTTCATTATCAAAAGTATGTTCAAAATTATAAATATTGCAGTTTCATCAACAAATTTGTGAAAAAGTTTCAGTGATAAATAGTTTTCAACTATTTCAATTCATAATTTTTAACCTCCCTTATTGATTTCCATCCAATTTGGATGCAAGAGGTTGATATCAGATATCGTCGTTTTAAGACATTTCTAACCATATCCATATGATGTATGCATATAAGCCCTACATAACTTTTAAGGCGTCCTAGAATATTCTAAAAGGTTTCGGCCGATTGTTGAAAGTGCTATTTAAAAATGGTATTATATACAAACTTTACTCATTTTATGTAAATTTTCGGTAATGGGCATCTTGCACAGTGCCCAGGGGCGGCTCATAATGTTAAACCCTGCTCTGTAAAGGATGATCCAAATATAATCAACAATATGATTCGAAAACCGGAATTCAAAATCTTAAGAGGAAATTCAACAACGTTGAATTATACTTTCAACCATGCATCAAGAAAATAGCAATAAAAACTCTGATAACATAATTTGAAAATAGCTCCCATCAGCAGATTCAAATTGAAACACCTACTTGGAAATCCAAAGGACAAAATAAACAGCGAACAACAATCGACAATTTGTTTCATTGGATGTCAAAATTATTTTGGTCAAGTTGAGGTTATTACCTAACAATTTGATGAACTTAATTTATAAATATTTTTTTTAAGTTTTGTTTAAGTATGTCAGTTAATGTCTAATTTTTAAATATTTTTTTTATTTTTTCCCGCAAAAGAGTAAAAAATCGCGGAGTATTGTCCACTGAAACTTATAGAGAAAGACAGAAAGGGTCGTGCACGCAGTAAAATTGCAATCTACACTGATACTCCAGAGAAACAAGAGATAAAAACTAGGATAAATTCAAAGAAACCAAAAATTTTACAATTAGACGAAGAGGCAGATATTGACAAACAAAAAAAGAAACCAAGAAAATTAAAGTACATTACTATTAAACCAAAAAATTAGAGTACAAAAGAAAAAATAATTGTTTGTACCTGAAATTGTTTATTTTTATAACTAGATATGTTTGTTAAAATTGTTAATTTATATAATATAATATTTGTGAATTAAAAATGTGCAATAATAATATTAACAAGTAATCAATAATATATGATTTATTAATAGTTCGGGTTTGAATATTAAATATTAGTGATTCAATTGACATCGAGCAGTAATTCAATTACTCCCAAGCGGGGGTAAATTGAATCATTCGACGCGTTTCTATAAATTAATTCATAAACTAGCCAAGCTTACTTCATTTTTTACTCATTTCTATTACAATTGTTTCCCCCTGAAAATTCAAAATAATCGATCACAAAAAAAATTCAAATCACTGATGTAAAACTATGGTTCACGATATATGAGCATTTAAATGAAAATACCTATTATCGAATATTCGGATATATTTCATTCCGATTTTATATTTTTCTTTGGCAATGTGATTTTGAGTAGAAATAGGAAAGCACTGATTGCAACAATAAAACAATTGATGTGTTTGGCAGAAAAAAGCGCCAGCTAGCCTTGGAAATCGAACTATATACAGTTGTCGGCCCGGATACGTTTGCTAATTTCAATAGCTATTTATAATTTGCTTATCGATCGCCATGTTACTTACAAGCGCTTTTTTCTCCCCAACACCGGCATAGAATGGAATATGTAATTAGAGCTGAATAAACCAAAAACTAAATACATTAAATAGTAAGTACAGAATGAAGCAAAAACAAAATACACTGAGTAGTAAGTGCTGAATTAAACCAAAACAAAATGCAAATAGCTTCACATATTTAGTTAGGTTCTAGCGTTTACAAATTTTAACTCATCGCCAGAAGACACCAAATGAAAAGCTGTACAAAAAAATGGGTGCGTGTACTTATGTACGCTCGTCAGAAGTTATACTTTTTTGGCATCATTAAAAAACAATTTTTAATTGCATGCAAATAACTACAATAAAATTATAAAAGGGCAGGAGAAGGATAATCAACACAGTCAATAAAGCTCAGTTTAAATTTGAAACATTAAATAAATAAATGTATATTTTCTTACATTAAATGATTCGCGCGCATCTTAAAATTTCACTCTCAACATTTTTTTATAACGCGCCTGAAAAAGTATAACTTCAAAAATCTTGGATCCTGACTTAAAAAGATATCAATAATTAAAAAAAAAAAAAATGAGCGTAGAATTTAAAAAAAGATGGTACAATCCCAGTAGTTGCAAAGTTTTTACACTACGAACTGCTGTAGACCAAGAAGAACACCAAAAAGAAGAAAGGTAAGGAGATGTCTAAAATCCACGAGAGGTAACAAATGGGAAAGAAAAGACTAGAGTTAATGCTACTTGGAAAGAACTTGGGAAGCAGGCTGATACCGGGCTATAAAACCGAAGAAGAACATGAAGACATTTTCATATTATATCTAGATTTGACATGCGTGGAAATTATAAAATACTTTGTAATATTATTATTATGAATACAGGCGTATTATATTCATTTTGTGTACATTTGCCAGTTTATCACTTTTAAAATTCAGCGTTAAATTTTGTCGCCCGGCTTTGTATTCAGACATTGAGGTTTGAAATGTCCATATGCCCAGACTTGAAACAATTTTGATCTTGTTTTTTCTCAGTCTTGAATACACTTGCACCATTCTTGTCATTGCCATCTTTTTCCTTTCGCTCAACTGTTTTTATTATGCTTTTCGCATACTCGACTGTTTGCTATCATTCAGAACATCAACTAGGTCTCCGACATAGTTCAATGAATTTGGGAGCATTTAAATGATGTAACTTAATTTTTATTTTTCCGAAACTGTAGCACCAGCACTTTTCAACTCATTAATTTTTTCAAATTGAGTAAAAAATGTAACAGTATCTTCAAAATCTTTCAATCTAAGTCTTTCTAATTTGTTTATCACACATATTTGAATAGCAGTCGATTAGATCAAATACATTTCATGGTTCCCCCATTTCATCAAATGTCCTCATAATGTCGTAGGGTGTTTCTTTGTCTTTAACAAATTTTAGTTAATCATTCGAAATTCCACTGTATATTATATTTATTGCTTTCAGATTCATTTCATTCCATTCTTCATGTCTGCCTGCCGCTATACGTCTTCTATTTGCAACATCTAAACATTTCTTCATTTTCAGTATCATTTTAATTCTTTCATTCCAACACTCGTAGTTTTTTCCATCAAAATTAGTTTTTATTTCATCTGACATTTTTGATCACAAAACTAGTACTTCTTTTTTTTTGAAATAAGGTTTTCAACTGAAAATTGCGGCTTCGTTAAAAAATAAATTTTTGATCAAATTGACACGTAATATTACAAAAAAATATTAATATATTGAAAAGGAAATTTGAGTTAAAATTTCAAAAAGATCGGTTTTAGGGTCCTCGCAGACTGCAGACTTTTTGTCGGGCGATAGTTTGGTCGGCTTCTTAATCAATATGGAGAGGAATGCATATGCGCACACTTTTGTCAAACTGTCTATAGTATGCCTATTTTGAGTGCAAGGCGTCATTACAAATACACTTGTATCTCGAAAAATACTTCATCATCATCAAATCGCATCAATTTTAAGCGCATATTATCAGTTAAATATTAATTCCGGAAAAAAAAATTCAATCTTTGTGAAAATTCTAACAACGTATAGCCCCGAAGCTTATCCACAACCTTTACGTAAGGAGTGTGTTTCTAACAAGCTGTTGATTTGAATTCCATGTAATATACATTGTATTTCTTTCAATTTTCACGCACAAGTAACTCAAAAAATACTTATACAAATGTTATAAAATATGGTATGCACAATATTGACATGAAAGCAGAGGCATATCGAAGAGTTTTTCTCGAAAAATTTTCTAAGGTAAAATTCAAAATTTGATTCTATTTAGAATTATTATTTCGAGAAAAACTCTTCGACAAGTTTTTATCCGTTTTTATGTCAATATTATGCATACCAAGGTTTTGAATTTCCACAAAATAAAACTCTTTGCAATTAATTATTATGCATACCAATTTTTAAAACATTTGAATAAGTATTCTTTGAGTTATTTGTCCGCAAAAATTGTGATTTTACAGGAATGTGCTTCTAACAGCTGTGGATAATCCCTCTTAATAGTATGCTTTAAGATTGCACCATGAATCTGATGCTTATTTTAACCTTTTATAAAAACCATACATATAAGCTAATGATAAAACAATTGTATCTATTTTAGTGATAAGCACGACCCCCAATCGTCACATCGCACAATTGAAACTTAACCAAAGTCGGCCGTGATTACGCTTGTATATTGCTTGCTATTACTTTAGCAATTCAGGAGACGCAAATAGACGTAGCCAATTTATTTAGTAGAAGATAAAAGCTATTGAAATGTTCTTTATAAATATGTGTAATAACGAATTAAGTACGATTGAGTATAAACTTTTTCGTTATGAGAAAAAAAATTAAATAATAAAGTGTAGCCTTAAACAACATTTTTATCAATATTGGCCATACATTACGTGAATTTCACCTCTGTGCAACGATCAAAAATAAATAACTATTATTATTTAAGTTATTATAAAAAAATTTAAGTAAAATAATATACAAAACACAATTTCAATGTTCTTTCCCAATTATATTACATCCCAAAATCTTGAAAATACAGTCTTCATTTAATTATATAAATAATCATTACATTAAAAACAATAACTATTAATAAATCTGCGTTATAATAAAACTATAATTACAAACATTTTACTTTCTTGTTTTATTCTATTTGTATAATGAAGAGATCAAATTATATAAATAATGCATATTTTTTTTATTTTTATTTTTTTTAGTTGAAATCGGTAAAAAGGAAATAAATCAAATTAATTAAAAAAATATATTAATAAAAGTTGGCGAAGAAAAAATAAATCAGTTATTATTACAACATAAAAAAAATCGATTATGCAATGGTTGAGCACCCACAATAGTAAATAATAGAATAGCTAATAAATTATAATAAAATACAACACATAACAAATTATTCTACTAGAAATATATAAGTCGCGCATCGGCAGGTGTTTGTTCCACAGGACAATATGGGCATTTCATTCTGAAAATAAAAGACAATTATCAATAAATTAAATTATAGGCTAGAAGATAATTTTTGAAAAGTGAGTTACGAGAATGAATACCGCAAATAATATAAATATGACTTACAAAGAATTTAGGTCCTGAAAGGATACTGTAGGCCCTGTCAAAACTAGATAATGATACATTTATGAAAAGGAATCTTTTCGTATTTTCACTATAAATCGGAAAATTTTTAATAATTTCTAATTTTTCAAAAATACTTCTTGTCTACTCAACATAGAATACCTTTTCTTCATATAAGCTTAATTATTTTTTGAGCTAGGAGTGAAAAATCGTTCAAAACATGCATTTTTTTTATGTTAAATCGACATTTTTAATCGCGAGTTACTCAAAACGTATTGACTTTACCAAAAAACAGAATATTCTTTGTTATAAATTTTTTATTTTATCTGTTATTTTTTATAGCAAAACTTTTAGCCTCCTAGGGAAGGTAGAACACAAAATAAATGGATAAACATTTTAGAATTTAACTTATAAAACATATTTCAAAAAATTTCATATCAATACATTCACCGTACCAATATATAAAACTCTAAAGAAAATGAACTATTACCAAAAAATGGAGAATATGATAGTTGTGGTAAGTCGTTGATAGGTTATTTCAGGAGAAAATCAAATCAATGCTTCTTACTGGATTAAAATTATTTTTTATCAAATATAAGAAATATATGGCTAATACATTGCTAAAATGTAAATATATCATCAGTATACTTTTCCTTGTCTGTTGTATTACTCAAGTCTCTTTGTTCTAATTGTTTTAATATACACACAGATTATTTTTGCAAAATGTACAATTTCCCATCTTAAAAATTCAAAACAGTTAATAAAACTGTCAAATTGGGCTTTTAATATGACTTTCATGCTATTAGTTATTTTAAATATTATTTCTAAAATTTATCTTTTAGAAAAAGGTAAAATATTAACCATACATTAAAACAATATGTAAGACAAGGAGACTTTAAGTACTCCGACAAACTAGGACAAGTATACAGCGTGACAACACCATTTTTCAATCTATTTTTGTAAATAACAAATTCAGTTCCATGTTGATTCCAATTATATTTAAATAATTAGATTAAGGCAAAATAAGATATTAATTAATACGTAGGAATACTCAAACAAATAAACAAACAGATATTTCACGATTTTTCGAAAAACAACCTCTTAAGGTTTGAAAAGAGGAGAATAGACTTAAAAATTGATGTATGTCGTTGTTGAGGTTTTTAAGGGCGTTAATTTCGAAAATGACATACATTTGAAAATATAAAATGGCGATAATACATGGTTTGAAGTTTAAACGCTATAAATAAAATACTATATATGTTGAACAATAAAGCAATATTAACTTCCGATTGAAAAGTAAAATACAAAAAAAAATTCTTCAAATATGATTGGTAGTTCCAAAAATTCGTAATGAAACGTACAAACTCTTGAGCTTTATCATTTTAGTATAGATAAAACATACACTTCTACATATTTGTTTGCAAACAATTGAAAATACTTTTATTTAGTTACAGCATTTGATAAAAAATAATTTTGATCCATTAAAAGGATAAGTGAAGGGAGACTCTAATTCTTATCTCAGTTTAACATTGATAAGATATTTTCTCAGATCATCTTAAACGCATCCATATTTTCAATATATGGAGTCAAAAATGACATGCAATGCGCTTGCGTATGAATAGCCGACAATCAACTACCGTCTATGTAAAACGGGCCTAAACCAGCATATTAGTATTATTACTATAAATAAATACAACAAATTGTTTTCATTTCATGTGTGTCAGTTTCTACAACTTAGATAATTTTAACATTTTTTGTTGTATTAACACATTATATCTATTTTATAGAAGTTGAAATGACACTTGAACTTCAATAGATAAACGATCATTATCGATACAATGTGTCAATACAACAAAGGTTGTTAAAAATATAGAAATTGACAAACGTACAAAAAATGAAAACAATTCGTCGTATTCTTAGTAATTATAAAAATAATAAAGATTGAAGATATGACACATATAACATAATATCTATTATTGACTACCAAACACTTGTTTAAATGCAACAGATTAAAAAAAATTTTAAATCGTACATTAAACATATTTTAAAATGAGGTTCTATTCTGATTTACAGAGTTTAATTAATTAATCATGTGTAATAGTAATAATTTTCCGTAGTAATAATAGTATAAAATAGTAAAATTTTCGTTTGAGTCTGTTTTTCAAAAATAGATACGGTAAGTTTATTTTTTTCTAAAATTCACTTACTTATTTCCATTAGATAATTTATTTAAAGCCTCCCTGGATATTACATGTCCACATACAAGTTTCATAGGCGGATTCTCTTCTGTTGATTGTTGACGAAGAATTGGACAAGCAAATACAGAATGGTATCGTCTTTCATTTCCCAAATCGATTTCAATCTAAAAGTAAATTTATACAAATAATTAAAAACGTATATAACTATATTTTACGTAAATAATTAACAATTAGTTCAATCTTAAACCAGAGAACGTTAACAATATTTGTTTTAAATTTAATCCGCATTTATCTAAGAACTAGCAACGCTTTCGAGAAAAAATTTTAAAAAACTTAGTTCTTTAATATTCTTCCCTTATGCTCTCTTGAACAGCGTCGACAGCTTCTAATTGTTGCTTTCACTTCTGTGCATCTCACAGATAAAATATTGAATTTCAATAATTTTGAGAAGATATACTTGTGAATTGATTTTTACTTTGCGTACGTCATTTTGTAGGGATTTATTATCATCTAAAAGTTTTATGTGGAGCATTTTGCTATGAATTTTCCAGAAAATTTATTTTTTCAATTTTATAAAATAATCGGAAAAAAAAGACATACGATTAAAAAAATTTGCATACAAAATTTTTAGATGATAAAAAAAAACCCTACAAAATGACGTACACAAATTAAATATCAGTTTATTAGTTTTCTCGTAAATAATAAAAAAAAATATGACGAATGACGATTCGTCAAATATGACGATTTTTCAAATAACTTTTACAATAATTGATTGAAAGATTTAATAATTTCAGAAAAAACACTCATTAAGTGATCAAATTCCGGATTCTGAGAAATGTGATTGTTTATTTGAAAAGGAACTTTCGACAAACCTATATTCCCCAGTTCGAGTGAGTTCGATTTTTATTGTGAATTATACATTCTACTCTTAAAGACTTCTAATTTGGCATAAACTTAAAAGTGAAATCAAATATTTTAATTTAATTTATCAAGACATACATTTAAAATTGCTGTTAATAAACATAAATGAAGAGGCCATTCAAAACACTTGTATCCATCGACTAGTGATGTCACCTAGCGAATTTTTTTTAAATATTTATAGGAAAAAGGCTAATTACAATGTAAATATTTTAAAAAAGTTAACAAATATTAAAATGTCTTTTTTCTGTGTCTTCATTCTGTGAGTAAATATACATTTTATCATTTAATTCACAATATTTTACCATTTTAAACATTTTTGATGAAAATTTTTTTGTTTATTTATTTAATCAAGTAAAAATGCTTGTAAACAAACAACATTTGTTATTTTATTATAGAGAGCTTTACTTTATGGAAGCTTTACTCCATATTAAAGGTTTTGAAGAAATAAAATTTCAAATTTTTACTTTGCTAAATCCACCAGTTGGTTTTGATAGCATATCTCAGAAATTGTCAATAAATCCTATAGAATTTAGTAATTGTACCAATTTTTTGGATAGAAATACCTTTTGTAATTTAAAACTTTAATAATAATTCTTCCCCTTTTTGACATTTGTTTTTAAAATAGCTCCAATATTAAACTAAATTACAAAAGTATTCATGTTTTCTTAGATATAATATTGTAAAAAGTTAACTTATAATAATTATAATTATTTGTTGTATATTTTACCGGTAGCTCGTCTTTTCCATTCCATATTCCCGTTACTTGACGCTGAAGCATGACTTGTTTAATATTTAATAAAGCTGGAAGGGCAGTACAACCAGCATTTACACAAACAGCTAATGGACTGTCAACACTTAACCCTAACAACGCACATGCATCTCGTGTAAAAACATCATATATTTCTACCCACATTTCAGGATCTAATAAATAACTGTATGGTGAACTACTAATGCCTTTTGGTAAATAAAGGAACATTCCCATTAAAATTTGAATTTCTGAAAAAGAATAAAAATATATAATAATTATATTTCAAAATACTATAACAATAAGTCAATTTGCACATTAACCTACAAATTATTAAAAAAATTGTTTACACGTGAAAAATAGAAAGATTAGCAGTCTTTTTTGACATTGAGGTCGAAAAAATTAGTTATATGGTAGTTGTCTTGTGTAACCGTTGGCTTATTTAACACTCTGGTATCAATATTTTAAAAATAAAACTAGATGATTTAAAAGAATACGCCAATTTCTATTGTAAAAAAACTACGTTACAGAGTTTTCTAGTTTGACTTCCAAGAAAGCACTAAAGGTATTCATTCAATTGTGAAAAAAGGTTTGCTTTAATAATTATAACATGGAACATGAATTATCAGAATATTTTACATAATATTAAAAAAATGTTTTTAAATTTACAGAAACTGCTTTTAGAAGTTACAGAAACTCTTTTTTAGGAGAAAGTATAATGTCGAATTAAAAACCAGCAATTATTTCGTGTTTTTGAGTAAACAAAAGTCAAATTATTTTAACGATAGCGAGCAAATTGATACGAAGTTAACATTAAAATTATTAAAAATTTCCAATAATATACCTTTTTCATGTTTTCCTACAAATTGATTAAAATAATTTCGAGCATAATTAATAGCTTGTTCTTGACGAGCTGGTCCTTCTTGTAAAAGTCCAATAAAACGAAGTCTGTGTAATTTAAATTCTAATGATGAATTTTGTGCCTCTAAAGTACTTCGATTTTGTTCAGCCCAACCTAAAGCCGGATCCAAATTTCGCTTTTTTAAACAATCCAAAATGTGGTTTAATTCTAAAAATGGTTCTCTAGATGTAGGATTAGGTTTAATACCAGATTCCTGTAATCAAATAAAATTATAATAATATTTTAAATCATACACTAAAATAACAACAGAATTGATTGAGGACCTACTATCTAAGGTATTAACTTTAAACTGTTTATAAATGGCAATTGGTTCCGATAAGTTTTGGAAACCCTGTATTATAAATGATACGGTATATTTAATAAAGTAGCTTGAATATAAATTTTCAGATTCTACACTTCAACTCTAAGAACGTACATAGAAGAGTCTACAAAATATCCGTTTTCAGCAGTGAAAAGAATATAAGTCAGATTGAAAAATGTTAGACTTTTTTGTCTTGATCCATTTATTTCAATTCATATTCGGTTAAAAAATTTCAATTTATTGTTAATGTTTTGTTATATTTATTATTATACTTTTTTTATATTCAATCTATTATTATAACTGTATATAGAAATGTGTTAGATATAATCTTTAGCAATGTTTTATTAAAATCAAAGCATGGCAAAAAAAGTTCCTTTTCTATATGCAGTCAAATTTGTTAATACCACGCTTCTAATACTTAACGTAGAATTAGTATAATTGCAGTAACAATATGTTTATGTAAAAAATTTTTCTTCACAGACACTTGATTTTTTCCAATGATTGTAGGTGTACATAAAAAGATTTATATTTTTAATTTGTAATTAAATCAATATTTTGTGTCTGCATTGTTTTATTGTGTTTTCAAAAATGTTATTTTAGTTTACATGACTAAAAGAACTGATATTCGTAAATAAACGCGTAAACCTAATTTAATTCGATAGTTAGCTAGCTCAATCGGGCAAATGATTATGTAGAAATATTATTAACTACATTGTTAAAAAACATTTATAATATAACTAAAAATAGTTTAACTTACTAAAGCTAATTCATCAGCAACTTCTTGTAAACCTTGTCGATAAAAATGTTGGCAAATAACTTCATTAAGTAGTTGTAATTTTTCTGGATTTGCAAAAGCATCTTCTCTACATGTGGCAGCAAAATCGGCAATAAAATTTCGATCAATTGCCTTACCAACTTTCGATACTGTACTATGTAAATCGCGATGATCAGTTGCTAAATGATGGACAGTTTCTTTTACTTTTGTCATTGCTTCTTTAAGTATATTTATTTGTTCAGGAGTCAACTCATGATCACTTGGAGCTAAAATTGATAAACAATAGATAATTTTTATCCTATTTTCCTTCCATATTATTTTACTCACCATCCTCAAGTTCTTTTTTTAAGTTTTCAATGTGTAATATAATTTCACGTAAAACACGATCTGCATGTTCACTTATTCCACCAAACTTTAATAAAACTCGGTCCACTTCACGTTCTACAGCTGCACAGGCATCCATTATTTGTTGTTTTTTCTAACTTTTGTTATTGTTAATATTTATTAATTTTTTTAATGTCATGCGTTAATCGACTCGGCAGAATCCTTTATTACCAGTTTTTACCGACTCAGCTATGTTTTTCACTCATTTAAAATTTTCCGGGAGTCTTATAATGCGTTTAATTTAATTTAAATATTGAATCAAGTATACGTAAATTTAAAAAAAAATTAACTTACATTGTAAATAAAGTATTTATTTTTGATTTAAAAAATATTTTGTCACCTTAACAAAACTTTAAAATATAAAATCAAATAGCCATTACTATCTTCATGTCGAAATAATTATTTTTAATAATCTTAGAGAAACGAATGATAATGAAAATAAATAATCTTGTTTTAATGACAAAGAAGACTAATTTATTCTTTCGTATAATTATGACGTTAATAATCATTCGTAAACAAACTTTATGATAAAACTGCCCGTGTTCTGAAATAGACTGTTGAATATAACAGTACTCATAGCAGTGAATAAGATATATAAGCTTTTTATAAGAGAGAAAAGGATGCTGTGATGACAGTGACAGTCGTCCAGTAAATTTCAGAACTGGGTACTATTTTTACACATAACTATGGAGGGTAAATATTTCATTCTCTACCCTCCATATACATGATGAACCAAAGTCATCAAAACAAATTTGGAAATAGTTAAATAGCTATCTGAATTGGCGATGTTATTTTTTTTAATTTTTTTTGCTAAATTGTTTGTAAATGTTCAAAGGGTTATAATTTGTTCGTTTGCAAAAAATATTTGTTCGTTGGTATTTATATAATTCGAAGGGTTATAACCCTGTAATCTTTGAATTCAAGCACCACTTACTGACCATGCGTGAACTCATAGTAAATTGCGTGGTTTATATAAATTTTTATATAGAATATTATTTATTATAATGAATTACAATGAAAGTTTTACATCAATAGTTATAACGAATTAATTTTTATAGTAAAATTATTTTACACATTCTCGCTTGATTGTAATATATAATTGTTGAGATCGAACTAATTATCAACTATGGTAGAGGTATCAATCAAGAAAAAGTTTTCAAGAAAAAAATATAGTTTTATTGGTATTATTATAACTAACTGAACATATATTCAACAAGGTCAACTTGAATTTACAACAAATTTTAAATATTTTGAGAATTAACTTAACCTTGTTCATGAGACGCTCGTAAATTGATGATAATTCATAGGATGAACATTATTTGAATAGATAATAGCACCAATATAAAGTTCACTCGATTTTTTCGGCAAATAGCGTTGGAAACTATATATATTCCACAATTAACTATTTTAATTGAAATAGGTGACAGCTAAATTTTTTACTCAAATTAAAATTTGAAAAAAAAAAAGTTGCTTTAAAATATATTCTTCCTAATTTACATTTTTTATTTTTACGACGTTAAAAAATTTGAAGATTAAATAGAAAATTAATTAACAAATAAAATGCAAACTTTTTTCAAAAAAGAAAATAATGCCATACGATACCCAGCAAATCTAAAATTATAAAAACAATCAGAAATATCCAAATTATATAAGCATGATATGAATAAAAATATTGTCGGGGCAAACTTTATGTCATGCGCTACTCGTGCGCTTTATTTCTTTGAAGATTGGAATCAGTTCGTCTAACCGAAAATATGGAAATTGACCAGATTCGCTAATGTTCTCAACGCATTTTAATCATAAAAATATAAAATGGTGAAATTAATGAATTATTTTTTACTATCTTTACTTTCTTGTTAATTTTTTTGTTTTCTAGTAGATCGAACAAGTATTCAAAGAAAAGATGGTCTACTTATTATTATGACTCAATTACGATATCCAATAATATACTTGTAGTGGCACCTGACCCTTATAATCAAAATAAGTCAAAAATATAAGGTCAGATGGCACCACTATTCAAAGCCTCGATTCTAAAACGATTTCATTGATCGACTAGTTAGCCCGACATATCGGTCAACTTCGTGTAAGCGACACCCAAAATTACACAAATTATTAAATCTACAACATCTTAGCAGGGACAGCTGTACATAAGTATCCATTCATACAACACTACATGTACGACGAGTACATTGTAAGCTACTAAACTTATGGCACGTGTACATATATTTATTATAACAAAATAATATTAAAATATTTCAAGTTGTTTTATTTCATTTAATATAAAAATATTCAACATACAAAATACAAGATTCTACAACCAGTGAACCTAAAAACCCTACATACTAGATGTACTATATGCTTAGTATGATAAAATCACAAAGTACCCCGTTTTCAAGAGTGCGGTTGAAAAGATCGTCTATATTGCCCCTTTCAGTTATGTTTAAATAATTAGAAATTATAACAAAATTCAGTATTTCTACAATAACCCTTTTTTGAAGAAAATTAAATTTTCCATAGAAAATAATATTTGAAAATTAAAAGAAATATTATAAATACTGTAAAATGGCAATAGCTCTATTATCAAAATTAAATTTTATTTATAAATATTATAATTGGATTATTATCTACGAAGTTCTTTCATATTTGAGATATAACCTGTTTGCCGCTTTGGTAAAATAGCATTTGCAAAATCAATCACAACTGCTCGTCATTTAGATATGTATTTGGCATGACAGACGACAGTAGGAACAAAGGTCTTATGTAGAAGATCTTGACAGCTTAAATGGACAACTTTTGATGCTTTTTGTTAGAAAAATGGTGGAAAATAAAAGCCTCTCTTGTATTATTAATGTGTATGTGATGAGCGTTGTAAGTGTGTGTGACATTAATTGTATATCAGTAGTAGTTAGTATGTGGTTAGTTTGCTCTATTTGCATGTACGGCGACTTATAAGTGCAGCCAATAATATAAATAACATGTTTGGTCAGGCTTCTATAACGTTTAATATCCAATCCTGTTTATATGAGCCTGGTTGGAACCACGGTTATGTAAACAGATTAGGACAATCGATGTTAAAAGAGTATGGCCAAAAGTGTATGTACACTTTATCCTTAATATTATGTGGTCATGTAAAAGGTTGGACATAGAATTCGTTTGTTAATTTTAAAAAATGAGTGACGAATTATCAGATGAAAATACCGAAGAAATTAGTTCTAAATAAACTCAATGTTTAATATTACCGAACTTTTAATCATAATTTTAAACAATAAAATCAAATTTCACGATTTTTCTTTCTCCCTACTATAATTTTTTCGAACTTACTATAATTTTACGGCCCTGATACTATAATACTACTCTCCGTGGTTGCTAACACTAAATTCCTATTCCTATATACACACTCAGGCGGTTTGTTCCGCCATGTTTTTTATAAAAAACGTCAAAAGTTGTGCATTTAAGTTGTCAAACCTGTGTATATGATCGTGATTGGACCATGCGCATGTTGGAACATACCTAATAATAATATAAAAATGTTTTGTTTAGAGGTTAAGGCGGCTTAAGAAACAATTTATAAAAATTAATATTGGAAACTATTAACTGATAACTCGACTTGGCACGTATAATGGCATCAAACAATGTAAAATTTCTCACGAATAAACCAAATACAATGAAAATTAATATTGATTGTCAAATAAACAATGTGATAATAACACCGCTAACATGTTCATCATTTATAATGGAATTAATAAAATTATTAGTTTATGAAAAATTACAAATTCCATATCCATATTCTTGGTTAAAGTCAACTGTAAATAGAAGAAAAAAATCAGAACAAACGAATACCGACTTTAATACAAAAGTTACAAACATAGATAGATGCTATAAGTCAGCATTAACTGCTTTAGATTTCTTAGACAATTTATCTACACAATTACATAAAGAATTTAAAAATTGTACCATATGTGAAATTTTAATCTGTTTTGGAGTTAATATTGCAACTCCCACAGAAACTTATAGTATTGTGTTACCCAATATGTTAAATGGTCACACAGACACTAATCATTTAAGTGAAATGAATAAAACTGTTCATAAAATAATGCGTAACATTATATTAAGTGATGAATGGCTACAAGTAACAAAATCTTCGATACCTCCAACAAATATGCATGTGTTAATTAAAAAATCTAAGAATTCTAATAATGGTCTACTAAATGGCAGTGAAAAGAGTGATTATTTTCTACCAAAAGATCAATATCGTATTCCTACATATAAACGACTAGTTAATATAAATTTAAAATATTCTCTAACAGAAGAATATAAATGTTGCTCAAATTTAGAAATATTTCAAGATAAAAGTGTATCTCAAGATAAAAATATAAACAATGATCATGTTGAACAAAAAGCATCAGAAAATAACGATATTGAACAAGCACAATGGTTTCAAGCGAAATATTTCCTTAAAGGATATAAAGATACATTTATTGATAGTAGATCTGTTTCTAATTTATGGTAAAATACATTATATAGCTAATATAAGAGAACGTATTCAGACTAAGGTAGCGCTCAGTGATTCTTTTTATTGACTTTTATATACTTATTATAGTTACAATAATTAATTGTTGTTTAATTTATGTCTAAAAGAACGATTAATTGATAAGAGGATAATATTTAATGACATTCAACAAAATAAGTGCTAAATTAGTCCGAATGGGTTCCAACAGACGTATTTTGAGCAGTTGGCAAATTATACATTTTGTTTCTGATCGTGGCTTAATATATTAAGAACTTAAATGATTAAAAAAAATCTGAAAAATTTAAATTTATGCCACTTCTCTAAACACGCCTCAGGTTTTAGATTAAAAGTGACTAGTAAAATTCAATAATAGAAAAATTTGTAATAAATTTTAATTAAGTTAGTTGATATTGTTGGTACTTCGCAGTGGAGCGACGCCTTTATAAAGGTTTAAAATGTATCTAAGCAATTTTATGAACAAGCGAAAAATTTAAAGTTTTATTTGTTATAATGATAATTGTAATCATGTAATTGGAATATTTTATTTAACTAAGTGCTAAGATTTTATAAAAAGTGCAGTAAATAAATTCAATCATTATGTTTAACAAATAATAATCGTAAATAACCGTTATTTTTTAATTTTATATTAATTTTTTATAATATGTATGTATAATTATGAATGAGAAAAATTTGAATAGATCTACAATAATTAACTTATATTTTTTGGGGGCCTTTTTTTTATAATATGCCAATCCAAGAGTTGACAATGTATGGTTCCTAATTAGTTATTGGCCGATTCGTCTGAGAATTAACGTTGACCTACGCGATATTATTTTTCTAACTGGTCCTAAGTATAGGAATCCTTAATCTTCGTAACTCATATAGATATTTATTTAATGCTTTATTTCCGAGAAAATACCTCTTTAGGTAGTAGTATAGGGAGTACAGAAATCACGTTCTGGTAGAAATCTGTCCTGCACGTCATCAGCTTTTGCACATTTGAATGGGGTGAGAATTGAGCAAGGTTAAAATACAGTTCTTTGCCTTTTTTGGCTATTATTAAAAATAACAGCGCCAGAACTTTTTACTCATATACACGCCGGATTTACATTTACATCGGGTGTATGTGAAATGTATACATTTATATCTAATTTACTTTCATTCTTTCTGGCTCCGTTATTTTTAATAATAGTCAAAAAAACAAAGAACCTTTTTTATGTAAAATTTTATGCTCTACTACTTGAAACCCCTTTTAAATGCGTAAAAGTTGATGACGTGCAGAGCTGATTTTTGCCAGAACGTAGTTTTTGTACTACCTATACCACGATTCATTACTAATTAGAATTACAGTCATACAGAAAGAGCTGTACTCAAATCTCTCACGAGTTCTTAGACTATTTGTAATTACTAGAAGTAGAATAATTTTTTACTTTTTTATTCTATTTTGATTTTATACATTTCAATTTTTACAAAACAATCATCTTTTTGAAGTGGTTTAATTATATAGTACATTCTTCCTAAATATAAGAAAAATTTTAAATAAATAACGCACAAAATTTTCTATTTTCTATAAATATGTAATTTTTTATTTTATTTTAAACAAAATTGAAGTAGTTGTAATTAAGGCAGTTATAAATATCTCAAAAATTTAGTGAAATTTGGGGTGTAGTTATTTCAGAAATTTTGTTTTAGGAAATAACTTTTCGACATACTCTCCGTTCACATGTCAATACTGTGCATGCCAAATTTCGTAACATATTTTTGAGTTATTTATACGCGAAAATTGAAAAAAAATTACAATGGTAATTACATTATAGGTTTTTTCGAGATTTTATTTTTTTTTTTTTTGTCGATGTCTCATTTTGCCATTCATATAATTCCTCTTAAGTGGTCGGAATAATGCATTTAATAACATTACTTCTTTTTTATATGCTCGACATATATCTCATAATATGTTAATTTTAGCCGTCCGTAACGCTGAAAAATATTGACCGCAAAAACAAAATTTTGCTAAGAGTTTTTATAGAATCAACTTATTAGTCAATTTCTGTCGTCTGTCAGTCACCAGGATATATCAAAACGGAATAGAGATAGCGAGTTGAAATTTTGGAGACGTATTTTAGACGTAAAAAGTAGTTCGTGAATGAGCAAAATCGGTTCATTAGGTCCAATGGATCCATTATCCAACTTTGGAACCATTAAAGATAGAAGAAAAATCCAAGGACAAACAATGTTTGTTTAAATCATTTTTTCGTATACTGTTTATATTCGTCACAGTTTTTGCTCAAATTTAGCTAATAACCACATATATAATAATACATATTGTTATATATGTGTTTATAACTGTATGGACTGCATATTTAGAGTATTTTATGAATGCTATTTATCGCAGAGAGGTGAAACTAATCTCAATCGATTTTTCGGAAAATTCTTTACAAATGATACGCATTAGATATAGATCTCCGATGCGTTGTTATCGAGTTAATTAATAAATATGGTGTGCAAGTTGCCGGATTATTTTCTCTCTTCCTTACTCTACAGGCTGTAAGTGAAGAGAAAAAGAGCGGCTAATACATTCTTGTCACGCATAGTTTTTGCTGGCTTGACCTTGCCACCTAAACGTGCGATAAGGAATTTTTGAAACAAGCCCTCTATACATTGGAATAAAATTTTTCAATGCTTTACCAAATTCCAACAAAAGTATAGCAGACATAATCAAGTTTAAGAATGCATGAAAGAAATTTGTATTAGAATTAAATCCATATTCTTCAATGTATAAACACTGTGTTATTTAGTGTTTATTTCGTGCATTATTTATTTTCCATAATATTTCAAACACGTTTTGAAGTATTTAGGATGCATTTTAATTAACGTTTTAATTAAAAACAACTGAACGAAGGTCTAACACAGGTCGTGCGCATAGAACAGTAAATGCTTGAAGGGTACGTGCAAAGCCTCGTAAAGCAGATAAATAAAATTAGAAAATTTTCGCAGTAAAAAATGTATAGAATATCAAATGGGTTAATACACAAAAATAAATTTGGTATATTTAAAAACCTTATGGCAATTTTTAAATTGATTTTTTTTTTTAATTTTAAACTGATTGAAAAAACAATATCAAGTGTTTTTAAGTGCTTCTATGACTTTTGGAAATATTCTATACATTTTTATTGGAAAATTTTATTTATTTTTAACTAGAGTAATTTTTATCCATCAATAAAATTAAATAAATGTAATGTTTTTATTTATTAAAATTATAAAACTTTTATGAAAGTTTTGAATTTGCAATAAAAATATATTTTTAGATAAACTTTCATGTTTTTTTATTTAACGAAAATTTTTACTCGAAAATTCAAATATAAGTTTTCAAAAAATCTTTTTTTTTTTTAAGATTTCTTGAATCTAAAAATTTTATTTTAGCTGAAAATTTAGAATAGATCTAGATTCGAATTTTTAACGCCTTATTAGGTAATGATCATACTTTAGATTCCAAATTCAAACCATATGAACAAAAATAGAGCCGATCAAATGATAGTCCAGCATTAATCCTTGGTAAGTTTAGAAGCTGTTAGAAGGTGGGATTTCTTCCATTTTGACACAGCATGAAGTGCTTAGCGATTTCAAAGAAGATGCCTCTTCTCCACTTTCGCTGATTTACTCCACAAAAGTTCTCTGTTTACTTTCTGAAATTCTTCTCGAAATCAACAAAGCAACAGTTAAGTTTGCTTTTTTTTAGCAAATTCTTGATCATGATAATTTTAGGAACTAAAATATCAATATCAATTATCTCATAACTTTCACGTAACCCTGTTTGATATGTATTAAGTACATTATTTTCTTACCCACTGCTGTTTCCGATCTGTCAAAAGTATTGTAAATAATGAGTACATTGATGGAATTAGAGTTGTAAAACTTCGGTAATTGTCGGGTATACTCATACTACCCTTTTCTTTATATAAAATTACAATTAGGTAAAAAATATAGATATGTGAATGTAAGTAATATGAATGAGAGATATGCTTGCGAATTATAGAATATATGGTTTTAGCGGGTTTTTTTCAACGTTGTAGCGGACGCTGAAATCTTCGTGCGCTTCAGCTTTATATTGAGTTATATGAACCTATTACAATAGCGTTTATTTTAATGTGCGTTGAAAACAACGGACGTGTTGTAACAAAGGCATTGTTATTTTTCAACCGGACATTTCATTTATTAGAGACCACTTTTTAGTCCTTAATAAATATTTCTTAGTACTTAAAGTGATTTGTTTGTATTTAATAAATCTGATATTCATTTATTAAATATTAATAAATCTTTTTAAATACTAAGAAATATTTATTAAGGACTAAAAAGTGGTCTCTAATAAATGATTTGTTAAATATTAATAAATATTTTTAACTATAAACCAATGAGTCAGAGAGAGACAGCGATACTTAAAAAACCATGAGTCAGAGGGAGACAGCGATACTTAAAGGTAAGCGACGCATACTTATTAACAATTGAAAAAAGGTATAAACAATGAAATTTTTTAAAATCTCTTTTTACAATATTATTAACAATTGTATAGAGAATTAAAAAAAAAATATTACTTAGACATTATGTTTTTTTTAAATATATTTTTCATGGGTTGAAAGTACCCAAATTTGAGATTTTTCGAACCTTTAAAAATTCATATCTTTAAAAATATTAACTTTATCGTTAAAAGTCAAAGGACCTTTTTTATTGGTATTTCAATAAAGAATATAAAAAAAATTTGTCCGGTTGAAAAATAACAATGCCTTGCAATTGTTTAAACAATTTCGGTTTAAGCAATATGGCACCGGGTTGCGCCATGGCAACATACATTTATATCATTAGGAGGGCAATTTGAAGAGGATCGCATAAAAAAATTGAGGTGGAATAGTTTTCGGTACTCGTGCGCCGGTTCCTGCTTCTCTAATAATACTGTATAATTCATTGTTTTTTTGTTTTGATATATAGTCAGGTTTCAGGTATGATAAGGTATTTATGTGTTTCTTAAATATTTAACAAATACAGAGTGTTTCAAAATGTATGCAGCATAACATATTTCAAAAATGAATTTTTTTCTGTACCTACCAGAACGAAGAACGAAGCAGTTTTGCAATCGTTGTGAAATGAACTGACATAATTAGTAGAAATATGAAAAGTTGAAATTTTTATTGCTTCTCTCCCTTTTTTTGGCGAAAAGATACAAAATTACTAATTGTTTATCCTAGAAACTAGGAGAAGACCTAGTTATGGAAAATATATAAGCTCAAGTTTTTTTATTGTATCTATCGACTTCTTTTGGAGAAATCTTTAAGCATATTATCGAAAAGAAATAGTAAAATTTAAAAAAATTACATTTCCCACTTTGTAAAATCTTCAAAACCAACAACGTTTTTGAAAATAATCACTAAAATTACCAAATTCCATGTCAGATCATTTAGTTAACATATTCCATGTCAGATCCAACGTTAGATCAGGTTTATTATCATCAACTAAGTCCATATATTCATTTTCAATTGCATCACGCCCATTTATACTATTTTTGTCCACGTGCAGTTTCTAATAACAATCAATCTATCCATTCTCATTTATACAATGATTTTCACCTATCCTTTTCCTCCCAGAGTTTACAAATAACCATAGTAACTTATTGTTGTTTTTATTTAAAGCATCATTTACACGATTCACAAATTTTTCTATTTTATTTTAATTTTTAGATATTTTTGATTAGTTTCTTCGTTTTTGAAGGTTTTTAAAGATCTTAAGTTCCTTATTATCTCCATTCTTTCGATTTTACATTCACAATCGAACCATTTCTTATTACTTATGTAATAATTAGCTTTATATTGATTGTACTTAATTTCCAGGTCAGTACTAAGATATGCCATTAGCAAAGCCGGATTTAAGCTTAGTACCGCCCCTGAGCTCTGGGCAAAACGCAGCCCCATTATCGAAATATTACATAAAATGAGTCAAGTCTCTATATAATAGTATATTTAAATAGGACTAGAGCAATCGGTCGAAACCTTTGAGAATATTCTAGAACATCCCAAATTCCAATTCGATCGATCTAGCCGTTCAAAAGTTATGTGGAGCTTACATGCATACATCATATGGATGTGGTTAAAATTGGCTTAACATGCCGATATCTAATGTCAACATCTTTCATCCAAATTGGCTGCAAATCAATAAGGGAACTTAAAAATTATGAATTGAAATAATTCTTAAAAAACCATTTATCACTGAAACTTTTTCACAATTTTGTTGATGAAACTGCAATATTTATAATTTTGAACATGCTCTTGATAATGAAAAAATTAATTTTATTTATTATAATTAGAAGTTTTTAACATGATGACAAAGCATTTTTTATAACGCGGAGAAAATTCCTTTTCATTCTCTCTGAATTTTTCCGCCCCTAAAAATTTGCGTTCCTGGACAGTATCCCCGACTGCCCTTATCATAAATCCAGCGCTGCCCCTACCATAAATTTAGCTTATTTGAATATTTACAACTTCATCTTTATCATTCCCATCAAGTTGTATTCCAATTGAATACAAATTTGTTTCAATACTTTGTAATTTTTCAATAATAGTGTTTAATTTATTATTAGAAAATTTGTATCCAATCAATTTAGAATATTTATCAGGACTGGTTGACAAAATATCTATACATTACTTTCATTTGATAAATGTTCTTCCACCAGGAATATTATTTTTAAAAGGTTAGCACAAATATAAAGTTAAGTTAGTTAAACTTTTTACTTATACACAATGACTTTAATTAATTTTTGAAAAAAAAGAAGATATGTTGTCTCACCCTGTACATATATACAAACATTGCTCGTTTAAAAATATTAAATTAATGATAGGATAAATTTTAAGTTTAATCATTGAAATTCAATATATTTATATTAAATATCATTATATTAAAGAATGAATCACTTTCGAATCCATTAAAAAAAAATAATACTTCACCATTGATTTTTTTTTTTTTTAATTTCTGGCTTCAGCTACTTTCAGCTATATAGCCATTAACCAAAGGGGATTATTATTATTATAATTTTTTTTTTTTATATACAACAACAGTACACAGTACTGCTAGGTGGTCACCCATCCAAATACAGATTGTGACTGCTGGTGCTTAACTTTATTGACACCATTCATTTAAGATAGAAAATCGACTTAGAATGTACCATTCAGTGTGTATAATTTTTGCCGAAAGTAGCATTATATTTAATAAAATTCAAGACAACAATATCTCCAATTAAAATAATATAAACAACAAATTTTTTTTAAAACCTAATATTTTTCTAAAATATTAAAAAAAAAAAAAAAATTAAAATATGGTGGTACCATGGATTTTGACGAAATATTTGAATTTTATTTGGCTTTTATGACTTGTCCCGCCACTATTCAACTATAATATTTGTGTATATGGCAATTGACACATTCGAAAGTTAAAAATACATCTAAATTCGAGAATTAAATTAAATTAGATTGAGGTATGCATTGATAAAATATGATATTTCACATTGCTAATATACAGGCCGGTAGCAGCATCATGTTATGAAACATATTCATAGTTTTACATTACCTAATAAATTTCAGTTTACTTTTTTCATCTAACACCTAAATTGCAACTGAATCGGTCAAGCTATTCCATATAGCTATTTAGGTAAACATATTCATATATCACAAAGTATTTCTGTGTTAATTATTGGCAGATTATTTTTATTTACCAAATTAATATTTCTAAATTTCACGTCTTTATTTTTGATGAACTTCATTCAAAATAGAAGGAGATTCTATGATGGGCTCTAATTTTTTTATGTATGTAAAAAAATTAATGCCTGCAGTGTCTAATGGATAGAATCACTCATAACATAGGTCATTAATTAGTGCTAATTTAATGCCAAAAACATAAAATTTGATGCTTAAATTGTTTTCCAAAAAGTGAGAATACTAGCTTAATATAAAGCTAACAGTTAACTTCTGCAAATAACGGGTTTGCTATATCGCCCATAGCATATAATTTCTAGTCTAGGAAATTAGTGCTGTCATATAACACAAAAATTAAGCTTAAAAATGTTTTTTTAAGAGAAAAAATGAGAATAGTGCTAGCTTTTAATTAAGGTAGTAGTTTATTACTGCCAAAAAATCGGCAAAATAACATAGATTATGCATTAGTGCTAATTTAATGCCAAAATATAAAATTTGACGTTCAAGTTGTTACCAAAAAAATGAGAATTCTGTTAGCTGTTTATTAAACTATGCGTTAATTTTTGCAAACAATACATGTCTACTCTACGAATTTAGAGCTCAATTAGCATCGTTGTCTAAAAGATTTGCTGGATTTTTTACACAGGCAACTATATATCATTAACTACAGAAAAAAATGTGCTTCAATTATACCGTGTAAACAGGCACTGGGTGCGTAGAGATTGCGGCTAAATAATCAGCAACGAACGATGACTTTTCAGATCTTTTAAATACACTGTTGTGAAGTGGTGTAGGCTTTATTTATTTAAAATTTAAACGAAATGTTTCTCTAAAAGAAAATTAATAATATTTTATTTAAAAAACTTTGCGGGTAATTTTTAATTAGCACTTGATGAAAACTGTCTTCCCCTACTTGTAACAATATTTAAAAATTAAATTTTGATAATTTTAATTATTAATGTACTAATTTAGCAGCCGGATCTTAGACTAGTACACCTATATAATAAAATCGTTTATATTCGACTATCAAGAATCCAGTATTTGGTATAATTAAGTAATGTTTGGTAGATATAATTATGATTGGGAACGCGAGTTAATTTTAAATTTATATTTGGCATATATACCGATACAAGTTCTTTTAATACACACATCAGCATAATACACAATATACGATTTCTGGAAAATTATTCCAGAAAATTTTGTATCATGGTCTTTCTATTATACTTATTGAAAATCTCACTATGTCTAGATCGAAAAATTATCGATATATTTCGTTGTGATGATGAATTCTTTGTAGATTGAAAAGCATTTCGAGCCTACATCCTCCAATAAGTTAAGACGTTTAGACAAAAGAATTTAATAATTTTAATATTATAAAGAAATTATTATAATTTTAAACATCTATCTTATCAAATACTTATAATTTTTACATGCCTATTATAAATAGGAGATAAATTTATGAAAAAAATACTAAGTATTTACCTTATTTGCAATCATAAGTAGTTCTGTTAATTGTACATAGAGTCAGATTTAATTTAATTGTTGGCTTAAGCACATTTAAAAATATTGCCTTATTTTTGTTTAATTATTTATGTAAAGTTCTTTATCAAATCAACTTTCGTTTGACTTTTTATTATTTCCGTCATGATAATCTGTTTTGATGCTTTACGATCATTAATTGAGACAGAAAACATTAAAACTTCAACAGCTGTTTAGAAACACACTAATCTATTTTTAGACAATAGCTGTTAATAAACCGCCTTAAAATAAATTCAAAAATTACAGTTCAGATCTTGAGTGTTTAGGTCCTTTTTTTAAAACCCCGTTGAAAGAATGTGGTGTTCAATTTTTGTACAGAAGTTTAAGCTATGCTTAAGTTATGGCAAACATCTCTGGTCTAGTTATGGCAACCAAGCATGGCATAGCCTTATCATTCCAGAGTTTAACCAAGTCTGGGCCAAGCTTAGAAACCCAGCCATGGTGAACAGCTCTGGCCCAGTCATGGCACCGAGCTTTGGCCCAGTTATGGCAAACAGCTCTGGCCCAGTTATGGCAACCAAGCATGGCATAGCGTTATCATTTCAGAGTTTAACCAAGTCTGGGCCAAGCTTGTAAACCCAGCTTTACAATGTTTTACAATGCTGGGCCAAGACTGGGTCTATCATGGGTTCGTTGTACTTTCCTCTATGGGTTGTCACATTAATTTAAGCTACTTTAAATTAATTATAACAAAACCATTAAAAAATGTCCGAATATAAAGAATATTTGTTAGAAAATTTGTTAAATTGATTTAAATAAATAAGTAATTTAAAATTTTCATTTTATTGACATTTTTCCTTAAGTGATCGCCATTAACTACCCCAAATAAAATAAATGGAGAATGCTCACATCCTTCTTCCAATTTAGCATTTCGACAAACTAACACTTCCTACCGGAAAAAAATATAAATTTTTACATTTTCTCATTATACACACCCAGTATTTGTATGATAACTCATATCATAATCTTAGCTATCAATATTTTGATTAATAATTAATTTTAGTTTACAAATAATAAATTTTATTTAAAAGTTATTTGCTTGTGTTAAATTGAAGTGTGATTTTTTAAAAATGAATCTTTCAAGAGGTAAGATTGTTCTAATTAATTTATTTTTTAATACGCTTTTATTAGCTGCAGACGTATGTTAGTATGTATGTAACGAAATCTTTGAACATGATTTTTACCCCCTTCAAAACGTTGGATTCACTCGAAATTTGGCATATTAAGGACCGATGACAATTCAATATTTTAAACAGTTTGATCCGTTATCCTTACTAGGATAATCAGGAGTAGCGATTTTTTGTTTTTCTCAGACCCGGAGTGTCTGCGCCAAGATCAAGAAGGAAAATAATAATAATTTTAAAAAACTAAAAAATACGTTTTTATAAAAAATCCCACTAAAAATAGAAAATGAATCTTAATAAATTTGAATTAAAAATAGTGTAAGAAAAAATGATTTTATTGTAAAAAAAAGCGTGGGGTGCATGGTATCAATAGTTATAAATATTTTATAAACAGAAACGAGTAGAAGGATTATTTTGATAATATCCTGAAAACCATCCCACGTTTTTTTTTACAATAGAATCATTTTTTCTTACACTATTCAAATTAATTAAGATTTATTTTCTATTTTTTAGTGGGATTTTCTATAAAAGCGTATTTTTTTTAGTTTTTTTAAACTATTATTTATTTTTTATGGTAAACAAATAGAAAAACGACAAGGATAATTCTTGCACAAATCTATAAAAAATATGTTAGTTGAATAGGTGTCTAGAGGTTTTAACCTTCTGTTACTTCTTATGTCGTATACGTTAAAAACTAAAATTTTTACATATATTTTGTACGCTGTGTCTCCGTACAAAATATACGTTTTGAACGATTTTCAACGAATGGCTCGAAAATTTTATATTTTGTCGAACAAAGTGCCAAAAAATGGTTACAAAACTCACAAGCAGAAATATTACATTTTTCATTTCTGTACGACAATCATAATACTATTGTTTAAATTATACAATATACGATATTAAACGAATTATAGTTCGTTTAATTTAACGATTCATTAGAGGAAATTGTAGTAGTTAAAATAATACATTTAACGTTATTAATGTACATACTTTACATTATAATACTTTTATTAATGTACATAAAAATAACCCCCAAAAAGTTGGCATGGAATTATAAGAATTGCCAATTTTTCTCAATTGCTCCTAATTGCTCACTATTTGCTCAATTAAAATCCGCAATTGCTCACATTAATAATTAATTATTTAATTAGTTATAAACAAAACAAAATACAAAACGATTTTTCTCATTTACGTGAAGACCGCTCAATTTTTCTTATAAATCTTTTCTCTTATCAATTGCTCACTATTTGCTCACCTCAGTGTTATGCAAATTTTTAGTTAATTTCTTTAATTTTTTATAATTAATTAAAAGTAATTATTGCGATTTTAAATGGTGACGTGACTGGACGGAGATATCTTCTGCGCATGCGCATAAATAAACGTCACCATTTAAAATCGCAATAATTACTTTTAATTAATTATAAAAAATTAAAGAAATTAACTAAAAATTTGCATAACACTGAGGTGAGCAAATAGTGAGCAATTGATAAGAGAAAAGATTTATAAGAAAAATTGAGCGGTCTTCACGTAAATGAGAAAAATCGTTTTGTATTTTGTTTTGTTTATAACTAATTAAATAATTAATTATTAATGTGAGCAATTGCGGATTTTAATTGAGCAAATAGTGAGCAATTAGGAGCAATTGAGAAAAATTGGCAATTCTTATAATTCCATGCCAACTTTTTGGGGGTATAAAAATATCTTCAAAATGAGTTGTTGTTGAAATCGTTAGCACAAAAACTAATGCAGCTATAATTAGAGAAGGATCGAAAGGTACTTGAGTGTACAAAAATTGAACACCACATTCTTTAAACGGAATTGTATTAAAATGGCCTAAACACTAAAGATCTGAACTGTAATGTTTGGATTTATTTTAAGGTGGTTTATCAACAGCTGTTTGTTGCCTAGACATAAAGAAGTGTGTTTCTAAACAGCTGTTGACATGTAATATACATTGCATTTCATTCAATTTTCCAGCATAAATAACTCATAAGATACTTATCCAAATGTTATGCATTTCAAATGTTAATTTTGGTATGCATAATATTATCGAAGAGTTTTACCCGAAAAAAAGTTTCTAAGCTTTTAAAAAGTTTAGCTGCTTTAGCTGCGGATTACACAATAATTAAATGTACTTGTAAAAGTTGTGTTGAAGCTCCAGCACAAATGTCGGAGCAACTTAATAAAATAGGGAAATGAATGTGCAATAACTATCTAACCTTCAATTAAAACTAATTACATAACTTTCGACTCATACAAAGACAGTATTCCAAATAATTTTGCATTAAAGATTTATGATAAGGTTATTAATAATAGGTCTGAGAGCTGTAAATATTTGGGTCTAAAGTTTGATTGTCATATGAGATGGGATAAGCATATAACAAAAACATATAAGTTATAAGAAAAACCAGATATTTCATGTTTTGATTTCTACAAGCTAAAAAATGTAATCAATAAAAAAGCCTTCAAAATGATCTAATACGCTTTATTTGAAAGTATTGTAACGTATGGTATTATTGCTTGGGGGTTGTTATAAAAATGTAACAAAAGTGTTAATGAATATTCAAAATAAATTAATCCGATTTTTACATGATGAAGATGATAAAACGCCGTTATTGGGAATTAAAAATAAGTTTATAGCAGACTCTTTATGTTATCATTATTCTTACTGTCGCACACGAAGCGATTTGTGTGAAATCGGCGATATCATGGATGTGATTTGCTTATGGAAAGCAATGTATAGTCACACACGATGTGGTTTTTGTGATTTGAAATCATACATGTAATAAAAAAATCGCAGTAAAATCCAACGTTCATAACATCACATCGACAATTTTTTTTAATTCTTGTTTATACTGTCATATAAATCAATGTTTATGACAAAGATAGCTATATGTATTAGAATTAACTATTCTTGTTTATACTGTTATATAAATCAATGTTTATGACAAAGATAGTTATATGTATTATAGTTTAATATTTTTTTCATATTTAAAAATAAAAACATGCCAATGCTTTTTTTTTATATAATTATTAATATAATGAGAACTCTAGGATTTTTCGAATAAACTTTGATTTGTTTCCCCAATTTCCTAGATCAAATTATTTTGTATTTTATAAATACGTATTTCGACTACAAAGTAGTCATCATCAGTATGAATTAGCTAGTTGTAATGATTCTCTGAACAGATGTTACTCGTTGCTAATTTGCAAAGGTTGAGTCTTTGTTTAACTGAGTAATACTATAGGTGAAAGCTCTTATGTATTTGATGGAATTCTTACGATTTCAGTATTTGATTATTAATATCGCACACAGTGCGATTTCGTACATGTAATTTTCTTATGGAAAGTAATGTATATCCGTATACGACACAACAGTTGCAATAATACCATATATATGATAAAAATATAGCATGTATTCTAAGATATAAATATTGCGGGATATTATAAGCATTTACTTAATACTAGCTACTCCTCATTCCTTTTCTTTTAAGCATATTTATGTATTTACAAAAAATTTATGATCTGCTTTATTAGATGCACCTATTAAGCTTGTTCTATAGGTTTTAAGTTTGAATTTTGGATAAAGCCTAAAATAGGTATAAAGTTTGAATTTTAGATACGATATTGATGTCACACACACAAACAAATTTGTAAAACCTACTTTTTTGCATATAGGGTATCTCAAAATATATATTTTCGGTGAAAGCTCTCCGAATCCTTGTGACGGTATTACAATACTTTAACTAGTTTAGTAAAATAACACCCAGACAAGTATGGTCACAGTATTATCAGCCAAGCATGTTGTAATAGATAGATTTTAATAAAAAAACAAGTGAAGATAACAACTAACAGAGTTAGTTGTTAAGTAACATATGATTGAGTTTCATTGTTTGGACTATTTTTGATTAGCATTCATAAAATACTATAAATATTCAGTATATACAGTTATATATGTATAATAATAATATAAATTTTTGTTAATTATGTGTGTTTATAAGTCAAATTTGAGCTAAAATTGTGAAGAACTCAAACATGTTACAAAAAAATGATTCAAACAAAAGTTGTTTAAAAAAATAAACATTTTTTGTATTTGAACTTTTCTTCTGTATTTTATAGTTTAAAAGTTATGTCAAGGCTTCTTTGAACCCAATGAACCTATTTTGTTCATTCACGAATTTAAACTCACTTTTTATATTTAGAAAGCGAAAGTGAGGACTCAGATATTGAATACATTGCGCCCCCTCCACCTCCATTTATTGATCTCACCACTACCGTTTTCACACCAGATGTACGCCAACGAATACTTCAAATGAGCAGGTTTGTATGTTTAAGTCTATATTAAGTCTCAATCTATAAATTTATTTATTTTATTAATCTGCAGAGAAACTATTGATCTCACCGAATCTGAAAGACCAGAAAATGATATTGGTACGTACATTTACAATATATCTATATATGTATGTAGTATATTATAATAGGGTATTTGACGGCCCCAGGATGATAACATAGCAGGTTAAAGTGTAAATATCGGCTTGTAAGGTTGCTTAAAAAATTGGTTGCTTATTGGTCAAAAATGGTTAACAAATTTCAAAATTAGGTCAGGCTTTGTGTCATCATAATAACAAATTTTCAAGCTCATTGGAAAGATTTTAGCACTGAAGTTGCGAATAATGAATCAAAATAATTGGTCATTAATGGTCAGCATATTTCCAATTTTGGTCAGTCTTAGTTTTCTCAAAATTATGAATTTATAATTTTTCAATGTTATTAAATATATTTTACAAAGATCGAAGTTATTGAACCAATATGACCAATTAGTGACCAAATTTTTAAAGCTAATTTATAAGCCAATATTCACACTCACAATTTGGCGTTATAGCATCCTGGAGCCGTACTTGAATAATTTTTATAACGTCAATTGAAACGTCTTTACTTCACGATCATGGATTTGAAGTTATTTTTTAACAATCTTTAAAAATAAGCAAGCTATGGACATTCAAAATTCCTAATTAAACAAGAAAGATATAGACAAATAATTTTTGTTAGCTTTGAGGTTTTATGCTCTTAAATTAATTTTAATTTTATTTTAAAACTCTGTCATGGTATTCAATTCAGTTTCACATTTTAATCGAAGAGAAAACTAAGTTTTAAAGGAAATTATAGGAGTGGAGATTCTTACTAACAGAAAAAGAATCTTGAGTATAGTATAAAAATAAAAAATCAGGACTATATTTGTTGGTCTTCAGTTGACCATTATGAGAAAACACAACGTCTTTACGCCTTTTTTTACCCCTATCATGAATTTACCGACTGGAGCTTAAAAAACAAATATTCCAAAGTTATGGTAAACAATTCAAATTATTGTTAATGTCATACGCATAAAATATCTTATTTTTATTAATTAAGATCCTTGATCTTCTAAGATGAATTATTTATTAAGAATTAGAGGATGATGGATCTGTGAAAAACATTAAGACAAAGTTTTCTTTCGCAACGTTTTGTGTTGTTTATTAACACTATACAAAAGATAAAAGTTAATTTTCAACATTAATAAAAACCATAAAATGTTACTCGTAATGCTGTCAAAAATTATATCTTTGTCATATTTAATTTCAAATCACATTAGTAACTCCATAACACAATAGACAATTTTTTCATAATGTAATATAATTTTCATAATGTTATTACTATGAACACATTAAAATATTTATTAAACAAATTAAACAAAAACTTGTTACTTTAAGCAACACTGTCAAAAAGTGGTAGCCACTTAGTCGATAATTAAATTTGTACAACGGCATAGACCAGTTATGGCCACTGCAACTGTAATCTCTTGTGTCACTGTAATCTCTTGGGACGCTCCCTTTTTTTATATGCATCGATAATATGATTATATAAACAGCTTAAGTTTTTTGTATCAGTTTTCAAGTTTACAGTGTAATTAAGATAAAAAATGTAAACCATTTCACTAATGTTTCTTTTCAAATTTGTGTAATCCTCTGTCCAAAATCTTCACTTTATCAAAAGCAAAGTTATGTCCTCTATTAAAGTGGTGTTTTGCTAGCGCAATCTGTTCATCTTTAAAATGTTGATTTCTCTGGAATCCAATTTATGTTGTTGATTCATTAAATTTGATTTGTATTAATGTTGAAAATTAACTTTTATCTTTTGTATAATGAATAAAATTATTTATGTATTTAATTTATGGAGCGCCTGATGAAGTGTTCATAAAGAACACAAAACGTTGCGAAAGAAAAGCTTTGTCTTAATTTTTTTCACTAATCCTTCATCCTCTAAATTTTTAATAAATAATATCTTAATTATTTCTTAAACTTTACCAAATGAAAAAAATAAATAAATAAGTGTAATGCAAAATCATAAATCAGATCATATTGTAAAGTTTTGGATGTCCATTTTCATGAATTTGAGCTAATGCATAGAATTTTTCAACTTCCAAATTATTTTTGAATATTCACAATTTGAATGTGCATTCAATTTAAAACTTGCTGTGTGGGTAATTCTATTCAGGGTGTCCAGAAACTTAGTGACCAAACAGTAGGAGCTGCTTCTACATGCTATATCTCAAAAAAAAAAACAAAAAATATCATGTATAGTAAATCAGATACATCATCACATTAAGGCATTATTTTATCGATTCTATTTTTTTGTTAATTGACCGAACGGAGTGAGGTCTATGGTATAACAATGATTTTGCATTTTGTTTGTTTGTCTCTATCTTCAACGCCATATTCGATTTTGATTAAATTTGTTAGGCCCATTGATCACACTCAGAAAATTCACTGTATAGTTTTTAGAAAATTTTCATTTTTATCTTCGTTTTCTATTTTATATAAAAAAAATATATAATAAAAAAATAATAAACAATTTCGAATACTGGACTTAAAGCTTTTTATTTTCTTCTGATTGAAGTGTATAGTTCACAAAACTACTAGTAACTAACATAACTCAAAACATATTTTCTACATATAACGAAGCAAGTTGGTAGCAATGTTTTGGTTGAAAATCATTTAATTTGTTAGTTAGCTCTTTTGAATTTTTTATGGCCTGATCATTGGAGATTTTCAGTTCATGTTTTAGAATATTATTCAGATATTGTTCTAATTTGTATGAGTGACAGTCTATATGAGATACCACAGTATTGGGGCAGTATTCTTCGATTTTTAGGAGATTATATGATGTGGGAGATTTTAATACACCTCAAATTACGTAATAAAAAACAAAAACAAACATTTTGTCTGGTGATTATTGTTTACTAAATTTTATTATTTTGTAAAATACGCCAAAATCAGCTGAGAGGATATAAATAAGATGCATTTTTGTATGGAACTAATCTGATGATGTTGTAAATGCCGAAACGATCGTTACATTTTTTAAATTAAGATTGTTTTTATTATTCCACAAAATTGAACTAAACTCCGTTAATAATATGTATTTTAATAAAAAAAATTTTAATTCAATTAGGATCTATTAGAAGATTTTCATCTAGGAATATCCGAAATTTACAAAACATTTTAGCATCCGCGTTCCGCTCGCAAATACATCAAATGGACAGGTTTGCATTTAACCTCTCTATTAGTATAATATTATTGACTAATTTATTTTATTTTATATTAGGGAATTTATTGACCTCACTGAATTTGAAACAACTGAAGATGAGATACAACGCGACACGTTTCCGCGACAATTTATTTCAATGCAACGGTGAGAAAAATAAATTATGAGTCTAAAACAAGGTAATGAAACGAATTGTTATTCTTTCAGAGAATTATTTCATCGTGTATTTGCAGTTTTTTCTTCATCGCAACCTGACATAACAGAATTATCTTATACAGATTCGGAGAATTCGGATTCAGATAACGATGATTCAGTTACATTTTGTTCTTCGCAAGATGAACCTTCGACTTCTTCAGAGGACCAAGAAAATACAATCGACCAAATAGCTGAACAATTAAAGATAATTGATTTCCAAAAAATGTAGTAACAAGGACGAAAAATTATATAAATATCAATCAATATTGTAATATCAATTCCAAATATTGCCTTTGTGCTCAATCTTTGTTTGAATTTTTAACATTTATTAACCTAAATCAAATCAATTGAGTATAAAATCAAAATTTCCTCGCAATGTCCGAACATGCTCACTTCAAAGTTATATGACCGGTACATCTACAACGAATGAGTTTCAATTTCAATATGAGATGAAAGAATGAATTTTCTATATTTCAATCATACAAAATTTTGTATATTATTAAGCTAACGAATTAATTTTTTCCGATTTTCTATTAAAATAATTTTTCTCTAAGTTTCCTTCAGAATTATCAATTCCAACAAAATTAAAATCCTTGATTTAGGACATACTCACAAAATTTTATCAAAACCTGATGAACGATTCAAGATAGATCGGCCTGAAAATACCCATTATTGAAGATATCTTCTTATATTGCTGTGTCTCTGAAACGGATTGACAGATTGAGTTGAAATTTGGATATGTGGTAAAAGAAATATAGCATGAAGCCCTTTCTGACAGAAAACTGACCATGTTTTTAACGTTTATTCGTACTGGTTTTACGATTTTTCTTTAATAATAAGATGTTCAAGAAGGATCAATTTTCACACAAGTTATACCTATAATAAAATTTCATTAAAATTAGAAAAAGAGAAGTTTAGAGTGCTGTCACTCTGGAACTATAATTGATAGATTTGATGTTTCTAAGATATTGAATACTACCACAATTGAATATTCGTCCATTAATTTTGTCGCTTTGGGTATTCGTCCAAATGATTTTCGCAGACTGATAGACACGAAACAAAAATTGCTCAGGAAATTGCAAAATATAAACATGTATTTAAAAAAAAAAAATTAAAACCAGATAAAGAATATCTTTTTTTAAAATTCGGAAACCAATACGAACTTGGAAGTAAAAATGATGAATTATATTTACGTGATTTAATACTCAATAATTTTAATATTAGTAATTTAATTTAAATAATCACTTCCATAAAACAAACACGGTGTCATATATCGTACAGAGTTATGTGTGTTTTCGAGCCTACATCCTCCAATATGTTAAGACGTTTAGACAAAAGAAATTAATAATAATTTTAATATTATAAAGATATTATTATAATTTTAAACATATATCTTATCAAATACCTATAATTTTTACATGCCTATTATAAATACGAGATAAATTTATGAAAAAAAATACTAAGTACCTATAAGGTACTTTGTAGTTACAATAAGCGATAAGTAGTTCTGTGAATTGTACACAGGGCCAGATTTAATTGAATGGATGTCTTAAGCACATTTAAAAATGTTGCCTTGTTTTTATTAAATTATTTAAGTCTTTATCAAATCAACTTTCGTTTGACTTTTTAATATTACTGTCATGATAATCTGTTATTGCGATCATTAATCGAGGCAAAAAACGTCAAAACGTCTCATATAATCAAATAATAAATATTCACAACATCTATATGTATAAAATTAACGTGCCATGACCTGGCCATGGAATTTTAAACTACTTCAACGATCTTAACGAATTTATTTTTTTTAAATGTTGATTTGTTCCATGTTTAAGGGTAGGATAGATTTACCCGAAAAATACTGCGAAATGTGGAAAAGTGGTGAAACAGCTCCAATTTCAAATATTTTTGTTCGTAAACGTCCCTTTCAAAACTTAATAATTCATCAAGACTTAACCGTTATATTATTATGGAAAATGAGAGAATTACGGTCGTTTTCTCATTGCAAATTGTAACAGTGGTAAAAAAAAATTAAAAAAATCAAAAATGGTACAACAGAAACACTAACTTTTTTTAAAAACAAGCTTTTCTTTAAATTTACTAAAAATAAAAAAATAATTTTTAGTATCAACTTAAAACATTATTACACAATTTATATGATACAAAAGCTTCTCACATTAATTTAAGCTACCTATATATAATTATACCAAAGTCATAAAAAAAGTTGTCAAATATAAAGATTATTTGTTAGAGAATGTATTAAATTGATTTAAATAAATACATGATCGTTTAAAATTTTCATTTTATTCACATTTTTCCTTAAGTGATCGCCATTAACTCGATCTACCCCAAATAAAATAAATGGAGAATGCTCACATCCTTCTTCCAATTTAGCATTTCGACAAACTAACACTTCCTACCGGAAAAAAATATAAATTTTTACATTTTCTCATTATACACACCCAGTATTTGTATGATAACTCATATCATAATCTTAGCTATCAATATTTTGATTAATAATTAATTTTAGTTTACAAATAATAAATTTTATTTAAAAGTTATTTGCTTGTGATAAATTGAAGTGTGGTATTTTAAAAATGAACGTTATTTGGGGTGAGATTGTTCAAAATAATTTATTTTTTATAGTTAACAAATAGAAAAACGACAAGGATAATTCTTGCACAAATCTATAAAAAATATGTTAGTTGAATAGGTGTCTAGAGGTTTTAACTTCAGTGATTGCATTGCATTGATGTGCAACCTTCTGTTACTTCTTATGTCGTATACGTTAAAAACTAAAATTTTTACATATATTTTGTACGCTTCGTTCTCCGCCTCTTTCAACATAATTAATTATTGATTTAAAAGTATATCAATGATCTTTGAAGAAATTTTCTAGTTCCATTTTACTAATAAGAGCAGTAAAGAGATTCGGAAGAGATCGGAAATTTTGTTTTAACAAAACCAAGGGGGTGCACTTTCATAAAAAAACATCTGTTGCGACTCGTCATAATACTTTCCCTTGCAGTGTATACTTAGTATGTATAGTATGATGTGTCTACCTACATGTGATTAGTTGCATTTGTCTAACTTATTTGAATTATCCCAGACAAAAACATCAAATAAAATTTGTACAGCTTAAAACTAACAGAGATAGTTGTGAAGATACTCAACATATGATTGAGTTTCAGTGTTTGGACTATTTTTGATTAGCATTTATAAAATACTATAAATATCCAGTATATACAGTTATATATATATATTAATAATATAAATTGTTGTTAATTATGTGTGTTTATAAGTCAAATTTGAGCTAAAATTGTGAAGAACTACAACATGTTACGAAAAAATGATTCAAATAAAACTTGTTTATTTAAAAAAATAAACATTTTTTTTATTTGAACTTTTCTTCTATCTTTTATAGTTTAAAAGTTATGTAAAGGCTTCATTGAACCCAATGAACCGATTTTGTTCATTCACGAATTTAAACTCACTTTTTATTTTTAGAATACGTCACCAAACTTTAGACTAAAATGAATATACTCTGACATATTATGTATGTCGAGTCTAAAAACCTAGGCGGTGTTATGAACTGCATTCTCATAAAAATGTTGTATAACAAATAAATACCTAAATTGTCTTTATAACTGTCAGGTGTTCGATGGGGAAAATTTTTTCCATGGGAGTCTACACTATTTGTTTTATTAAATAAGTGAAAAGTTTATAATTTAATAAAAACCTATTTAAAAATACAGATGTCATTCAGGGTATGTTAAGTTCAAGGAGTACTACCATACAGGATGTTGAAAATATATCTGATACGGAAAGTGAGGACTCAGATATTGAATACATTGCGCCCCCTCCACCTCCATTGATTGATGTCAACACTACCGTTTTCACACCAGATGTACGCAAACGAATACTTCAAATGAGCAGGTTTGTATGTTTAAGTCTATATTAAGTCTCAATATATAAATTTATTTATTTTATTAATCTACAGAGGAACTATTGATCTCACCGAATCTGAAAGACCAGAAAATGATATTGGTATGATATGATATTGGTACATATACAATATATCTATATATGTATGTAGTATATTATAATAGGGCATTTGACGGCCCCAGGATGATAACATAGCAGGTTAAAGTGTAAATATCGGCTTGTAAGGTTGCTTAAAAAATTGGTCGTTTATTGGTCAAAAATGGTTAACAAATTTCAAAATTAGATCAGGCTTTGTGTCATCATAATAACAAATTTTCAAGCTCATTGGAAAGATTTTAGCACTGAAGTTGCGAATAATGAATCAAAATAATTGGTCATAAATGGTCAGCATATTTAAAATTTTTGTCATTCTTAGTTTTCTCAAAATTTTGAGTTTATTTTTTTTCAATGTTATTAAAAAGATTTTAGCACGTCAAACTGTAAATATTAACTCGAATAATAGCCAAAATAATTGACCATTAATTTGTCATAAATATAGTCAGCATATTTCATATTTTGGTTAGGGTTTATTTCCTGAAAGGCGTTAGGCGCCAAATAAATTGATGGTCAAAGTCCGAACATTATCCTATTATTATAATGATACATGAAAAAAGACTTAATTTATTGAACTAAAATGACCAATTGAAACGTCTTTACTTCACGATCATGAATCTGAATCTTTAAAAATAAGCAAGTTATGGAAAATCCAAATTTCTAATTAAACAAGGAGGGAAATACTAGCGTTACTTTTTACTATCTCCATTTAAATTACGTATACAACATCGTTTTCAAGAAAGATAAAGACATATAATCTTTGATAGCTATAACAAAGTTTTTCAAGACAACCTATCTTATTGCCTATTACATAAAACGCATGTTAATTGAACTGAAAAATTTGAATTCAATGAAATGTATAAATTTAAATTCTACAAGCAGTTAATCCAAATAAAAAGCCAACACCTATTGGCAATTCTGCTCTGAATCGGTATACATGTATATTGGTTTTCACGTCTCGTACGCAGAAATTATTGTTTCGTAAAATTTCTATTAAGTGATTTATGGTAAATTTTCTCTAAATTTCGAAAAGAATATCTTAACTCTATAGAAATGTAAAACATCAAAGTTTTTGAAGGATTTTTGAGCATGATACGCGACCTTATTATCTGTCTTATTTCAAAGTTGTTATTTGGTTAGCTTTTTCTAGGAATATCAGAAATTTACCATCCGACGTCCGCCAAAAAATACATCAATTGAACAGGTTTGCATTTAACCTCTTAATTAGTATAATATTATTAACTATTTTATTTTATTTTTAATAAGGGAATTTATTGACCTCACTGAATTTGAAACAACTGAAGATGAGATACAACGCGACACGTTCCCGCGTCAATTGATTTTAATGCAACGGTGAGAAAAATAAATTATGGATCTAAAACAAGTTAATAAAACGAATTTTACTTATTTCAGACAAGAATTTCATCGTGTATTTGCAGTTTTTTCTTCATCGCAACCTGACATAACAGAATTATCTGATGCAAATATCTCGGATGCAGATAACGATGATTCAGTTACAATTTGTTCTTGGCGAGATGAAGCTTTGGCATCTTCAGAGGACCAAGAAAATACAATCGACCAAATGGCTGAACAATTAAAGACACTTGATTTCCAAAAAATGTAGTAACAAGGACGAAAAATTATATAAATATCAATCAATATTGTAATATCAATTCCAAATATTGCCTTTGTGCTCAATCTTTGTTTGAATTTTTAACCTTTATTAAACTAAACCAAATCAATTGAGTATAAAATCAAAATGATCCTCCTCACGTATTTTTAGTTCCTTCAGATACTCACCTCTGCGACCACAAAGCTGATTACAATCGAATGGATCAATTCTTGACTGCACTAGATGAGGATATCCTTCTATTCCATAGGATATTGCTTACTAAAGCAATTTGCCTAATTATCCAGATCCATTCCTCCTTAGTTCAACTGTAAAAATTCTGATAAGCGAGAAAAACCTGTGGATCACACATTATATAAAAACACAATATGAACATTATGTTGTTTGTCCCTGTTGTCTAAGAAATGAAGCCTTCTCTGTTCTTTAAGAAATGAAGCCAGAATGTGATTAAAAAGTCAAAATGTTTGTATGAGTGTGTAGAACAAAATACATATTGACCCAAATGTCGCTAAACTTATCGAAAGAATCTAAGTACGTTAGAAGTAATGAAATTTGAATATTAAAAATCTATTGGATATTTTGGGCTTATCTATGCATTTTTTTCGTTTTGGAATTTTTGAGATAAATAAAAAATATTTAATACCGTTTTAGACATACAAGTATTTGATAAAAAAGAAATTGCAATTTTAATGAAAATTTTATATTGATGGAATTAACGATTAGTGCGTGGCTTCGATCAAATATTTGATTTATAACCCACTGGATCTTTTATTTTTTTAACAATTTTTTAAACGCGAACCTTTAATCAATTACCAATTTTATAAATCAAGTAATCCCTTATTGGTTTTAGTTCAAAATTATATATTGAAAGCTTCGAATCTTGGGAAATAAGTAAATCTGATTTGTAATCGCCTACCCATAGGATTTAACAGTGTCAATTTGTTTGTTCAATGAAATAAAAATTAATTATTGGTTTCCAAAAGTTATTTTTTGAATGCTTCATTAGCTTCCAAGTAAATAGATATTATAGTATTAAAATTAAGGTTGTTCGATCATCATTTTACCTGCCCTCTTCCGGTGTACTCCAAGACTCTTATTTAGGCCCTCTTCTCGTTAATATATTAATAAAATTTTCTCTATTTTCAATCATACTCAATTTTTACTACACGCTGACGATCAAGTCTTTAGAGGTCAAGAAACTAACTAGTAGTTCTGTGGACTACTAAGATCATACCAAAACATGATCTTAGACAAATTAAATATTTTGTTCCATGTACGAAACCAGTTATTAATTTTGAAGAAAAATAGTGATTTACTCCCGAAATTTTGTCCAAATCGAACAAGGCGTTCGGAAGTTTGAGCGGAGCAAACTTTGATAAATAGATAGATACAGACAAACGAAATGTAAAACCGTCCTGTAATACCATAGACCTTGCTTCGTTCGGTCAATATTGATGTCAAATCTTACAGTTCAGTATTAATTGGTTGGTTCAGTGGTGTCAAGCCATTTATTAGTCTAGTTGACAAATTTAAGACCGTATTAAGGCTTGTAATAACTGCTAAAAAAAAGATCAACTGTTTATCAAATATTAAAAAATTTGTCACTCGTTTGCTGATAAATGTTGTTGATGATATGTAAATTGGAAAATTCAAAATAGTTGATTCAATATGGTCAATGTTGTTGAGCAATGAATATTTATTCCAAAAATAATTAATATAACTATGGACTCAATTAACAAACCGAGTTGAAATGGCATTTCATGTTTTTCTCATAAAGTCTTCTTATCTTATGATTATTTTCGGATTCCTAAATCATTATTTTCTATTCGAAAAAACGAAATTAAAAGGCGAAAATTTTCGAAAATTATATGTACGCGCACATCATCAGATTTTCCGATTAGAAAATCTGAAAATATATACAAAAATATATTATTTATTTTATTCAACAATAATCCGAACAATGTAATAAATCAGAAAGATTAGAGAGTGAAAACATCTAATATCAAACTACATGGAAATATTACACAGTTTGTCAGCTTTCATAATCTGGTTATTTTGTAGTGTTATTTTCATTCTTTGAGAATTTATACTCTCTTAAAAATCCTTAAAATTCAAATTAATTATTTTATTCAGAACTATATGGGGACAATGTTAAAAATAAAGAATAGAACTTGAAAAATAAAATGTAACATAAAACTAAATAGTACATGTTGGTTCATCTTTCCAACTTTACAAAATTTATTGTGTTACGAATGATATACATGTAAAAAAATTTAAAACATATACCATAAAATCTCAGGGAATAACAATGGTAGCATTGTTTTAGGTAATTATGAAGGCTGGCGAGATGAGCAAACTTTCCATCTAATTTTATGTTATATATTTTCACTTTTTTATCCACATTTTGCATACTCACGTTATTGAATACCTAAAAATTTTATTTTGCAAGTGTATTTATATGAATTAAACACATTTTTGTTTTGCATAAAAACCATTTTTAAGATTTGTCAATAAAATTGTATTTATCTAAACATTTTGACTTATGAGTCTAATGATGAAAAATGCATCAGATCAGAACAGGTTTATTGTTCTGATAATGACTAACAAGTCGAAATGTAATATATACATACACTAGCAGACCCGGCCACACGTTGCTGTGACAATTTGGAGCACCCGGTAATTGTTGCGGGGCAACCGGTATTTATTGCGAGTCACCAGGTATTTCGTGTAGGAAACCCGTGCCATGAAATTTTTATATTTACACCTTGTATTTGGTATGCGTACCTTTGGGTTGGCCTACGACCTTGGTTCCGCGTCAGCAAAAAGTACGAAACCCTTGACACGAAATTTTGACCCGGTATTTGGTGTAGACACCCGGGACCTCGGCCCTTTGACCCACAGGGCGGTGTTTGGCCTTAGCCCCGCATCATAGAAATTTTGTAGCAGATGACGGTTATTTCTATATAGAAATTAAATTAATAAGCAAAAATAAAAAGTAAATGACAAAAAAATGTTATTGTGGGATATCCATAAGAGATAGACATATACCATAACGGAGTTTTCTGTAGACCTTTTCAATGTGTACAATACTTTGAGTACATTATTTTGATAAATCTCGTAGGATTCAGCCTGCTTTTGCAATGAAAGCGGAAAAAATGTATTTATTTACGACATCACATTAGAAACCTCAAAAATAACAGTATTTCTCCACTATTTAATGAATGTTATTATACATATAAACCTTCCTCTTCAATCACTCTATCTATTAAAAAAAAACCGCATCAAAATCCGTTGCGTAGTTTTAAAGATTTAAGCATACATAGGGATATAGGGACAGAGAAAGCGACTTTGTTTTATACTATGTAGTGAAGATATGTCAAAACAACGTTTGCCGGATCAGCTAGTACAGTATAATAATATAACTATGTGATATGATAATACTTACATATATTTATTTTGATAAGAGAGTTCTAAGCAATAAAGCACCAAAAATTGAAAAAAAGTAAGAATAATTGTACAACAATTGCATTTACTATAATAAAAAATAGTTTTTTAAAAATACTTTTTTTTTGTAGATCGACATCTATTGGATACTTACTCAATCCAGTCAACTGACTGGACTACCTTCTACTTAGACTACCATCTGTTAAAATATTATCGAACTATGGACTACCTTATACTTAGACTACCATCTGTTACAATATTATCGAACTATATCTCTTTGTCATATAAAAAACAATTAATTCGCAATAAAATAAAATTGAATTCTCAAATTAAGAAATAAACTATCCTATCTCTTAAGTTGGAGCAAAGCACTCATTTACAAAAAAAAAACGTTAGAATCGGTTCAGTAGTTTCGGAGTTCATCCCGAACAAACAACGTGGCATATAATTTATATATATTAAGATTTTTTTCATATAGTTTTATATTGTATATTTTCGTCATTTTTTAACTCCAAGGGGAAGATTTTCGAAATTTCGAAAGATAGTTAATGATACAGAAATCTGATCATTACCAGATGATATCGTAGATCCCAATTAAATTTTTCTTGCTAAAAAGTAGTTCGAGGTGTTTATAATATTATTGGTGAAAGCAATGAGGCAATTAAACATTTACTAGATAATGATATTTATCAAAATTTTACTTAATAATAGTATTTACGTAAATACTCCCCTGGTGAAAATAATTTTTCTGTAAAAATCTGTAAGAGTATTTAAATGTCTTTAAATTCTTTTTGGTTGGTATTTAAAAGTAATTTCATAGATAAAAGTCGGTAAAATGTTGCCGATATATTCTCTGGTAAATGTTATAAGATCGTACACTAATACGCTTATTTCCCTAGACTAATACGCTATAAGAGATGTGAATTACTAGTCACTGTTGTTTTTCGTATACTCACAATATATTGTGTATATCAAAACATATATCCAATCATAGTCTTTTAACCATTTTTACACCCATACTTAAGACTCAAACGTGATTTCAAAATAATTTTATTTAGAATTTTACATAGATAATAAATAGATAGTGTAGTCTTACAATACATATAAAATGCAGATTTATATGAAGAAATATAAATGTTTAACTTTATTTGTTTTATACATACAAAAATTATTTTTTCTATCTAAAGAAAAAGGGAATAATATCTGAAATAATAAATTAAACAATGTAATAAAAACAAAGGTAATAAAAAAATGCACTATTATTTACTTTTATAAGCTTTTTTAATTTCGTTGAATTAATCATAAAACGACTGTTACCCTTTTGAGGGCACTGCATCTTGTCGTCATGTTATTTAATGAACTAGTAGTCCACATATTCTATGACTGTGGTTATGATATATTCCATGTTGAAAAGTCGAAATTTGTATATTTTGTCTATGGTAATCATACATAGCCTCGAAGACAGTGGCTACGCACTAGATACTTTGTCAATGAGAAATTTTGAAATTGGCAGTGTTAGCTTTAATTTCATATTAATTAAGGTTTTAAAGAAATAAAACTTCAAATTTTTACTTTGATATGTCCACTATATATCTTTGACATGTTGCGTCTCATATAGATAATTTCAAAAAACTATTAAGCATTACTTTATAGCTTATATACATAAATTTTTATGATGTATTGTTCTTAGGAAGAAGAATGTTACCAACAAAAACAAGTTTATAAAAAACAGTTGAAAAAATAAAAAATTAATTGATAAAAAAGATAATATGGTTAAAAACTTTTCAGTTTAAAGTCAAATAGAAGTCTTTTTGATTTGGATATTTGCTGGGATGTCACATTATTTATCAAAACATATTTTTTTAATTGTTAAAAGTGGCAGTTGAATATTCATATCAAGGTCGTCGTTTATTTTAAAACAATATTTCTGTAAGATTATATAGATAAACAAACATTAATAAATCTACAGCTTTACATAACAATAATATTATAAAATTTATAGCTGTACTGTAATATTTATTTACACATGCAAGTAAGTGATTTATATCTAACAATAAGTTTTAGAAAAATTAACATACATTTTAATATATTGTTTATATTATTATATTGTTGTACAAAAGCAATTTTCGTTATTATTATAAAAAAGCGTTTTATTCTTTTAAATAAAAATATAAATATTATCAAAAAAGCTGTGAATTAGTTATTTTATTAATTTCAATGTTATAATATATCCTTTTTAAATTGAAGAGTATGAAAAGTTATTGCCTACAGATGTCGTTTCGATGTGCATAATGCCGATACACTATTATGATGCACTCCATCTATCATAAATTTTATGTCTATGGTGTTTAAATGTTAGAAGTTCTAAATAGTTCTTAAGTATACCGATAGTTAACTTGAATATCCAATAGATGTTTGTCACATTCATAATACATTGTTAGTATAGGAAATATGACCCTGGCCACCAGTCCATATTTTTTAAATCTACGATGAACCGTTATTATTTAATAACAAGTAACATGCTTTCTAGAAATTCTCATATTTATGTTTCTAATGGTATTATACAGTTTAGGGATGGACAGTGTTAATAAAAAATATCAACATCGGACTATCGATTTTTATAAATTCTTAACAATCGATGTTTTATACAATGATATCGAAAGACTATGACAACAAAAGTCAGAAAATATATTTTTGTTTTAGGACGAGTACATGATAAGATTATCTAATCAGAAAATCTGATGAAAGATTGATCAGATGATTGATGAAAGATCTGATAAGATATCAGATTTTCGGATGCGAAAATTCTTATGAGAATATCGGAGCGCTTATATACGATGCTGTATGAAGTAGCATCAGAATTTCTTAGAATTTCTTATAATAGTGTCTGGTAGATTATCAGAATTTCTAGTAAGTAGTCATGTGATGTGATGTACACCATCTGTTAGCCAAAAGGGTAATTAATTAATAGAATAGTAATTGAAAGTTAATTTATCCAATGGTATAAACCTAGCGCAAATATTTGTCTGATGTATGTCCACAATTTTATATAAGAATTTCACCTCCATTAAATTAGCCCCCTCAATTCCGGTTTCAAAAAGTTCCTCAATTTCCTTAACGTTAATCGTTTAAGAGATAATAGTTTTCAAGAAAAAATCATTTCATTTTTTGATGTTAAGTTTGCTTCCAAATTTTTATATTCTAGAAAAATAGACTTGGGGTATTATTTTCGGTTTTAATCGTTCAAGAAACTTTGAGAGTTAAAGAAAATCTAAGAGTTTAATTTAATTACGTCTCTTTGTGATTATTATTGTAATGTTCGTTTATCTGATTATTTTCTTAGTATAAAATAAGCGGTAAGTATGAAACATTTTAACGATTCTCAAACTATTTATGCAAACGACAGTTTAAAAAATTTATTTTTAAATTCTGATTATTTAAAAAAATTTTTAAGGATTATGAAAGTTTCATATTTACCGCTTATTTTATAATATGAAAATAACCATTTGGGGTTATTGTTGTACCAACATTAAAATAATATTCCCAAAGAACTATTATTCAATTTCATTTTTTATGATAAATATTAACTTTCAAAAGATTTTCATTGGATCTCAAACTATCTTTAACGTTTAATGACAAAATTAAACGCCCAAGGCAATTTTTTTTAGATAAAATAAATAGAAATAAATAAATAGAAAAAATTAAAAGATTTTCTTTAAATCTTAAACTTTAATGATTAAATTCGTAAATAAATACCCTAGCCAATGTGTCTTGAAAATAAAAATTTGGAAGGGAACTTAACAAAAAATGAAATCCGTGAAAACTATTATTTCTTATCTTATTTAATGATTTATAAACACATAAATCATTATAAAAAAAATCATGGTTTAGTTTACTTTTTATACAATAAATTTTGGTAAAAAAAAAACACACACACACACATTAATTCTTGATCTTGACGCCGTTGATGATTACTACTTTCCATTTATTATTGATGTTTCGAGTTCAAAAACATCGATTAGAAATATCTTTGCTTTATTGAAAAATCATCGATTCTAAAAGATCGATGTGAATTGCGCATCCCAAATACAGTTATCTTTCCTGCCACTATTCTAGTTATTAAAATAATCGAATTTATTCATATCGTAAATACTTTAATTAATGACAATAGATGGTTGTTTCAGCAGCACCTTCAGCTCAATCGTTGAATACATTTTGTATTAAATTGTGATTTTTTTTTAAATACAATAGTTTAATATTTAGTAATAATAAAATAAAAAAGTGGAACTAAATACTTAAACTAATAATTATAAATTGAATTATTATGTACAATAATTATTGATTTATAACCAATATTATAAAATCAATAAACATTTATTTTGTACGAACTATTTTCCATGTCTCATATATCAAACTCTCTCATGACGTTAATTTATGAGGTCCATCAAAATTAATTAATCTATTGAAAACGTTTAAAAAATAATAATTTAGCTATATATTTAATGATAATATTACTAAATAATATGTATATAATCAAAATAAAATATTAAATATGATTTATTTAAATGAAATATTAAATTTTAATATAGTAGTGCCTTTAAGAATATGGTGACATTTATTTCATTTTGTATATTTTAATAGTTGATGAACAAGTTTATGATTGATATTCAAAACAAAAGAATTCGAGTATTTTAAAGTATTGACAAGTTGCGTAATGCTTTTAAAGTGAATTGAGTCCAGAATTTTACATTTAAATATAATTTAAAAAAAAAGTAATTAAATATATTCGTGTTCAAAAAAAAAAAAAAAAACATGGAAGCAGAAGTCTGTTCGTCTTCGACACATTTTCCAGATCCAGATGCTTCCACGAAACCTGAAAGGGCCAAACTACAATTATCATCAAGTCCACCACCAAATTGTGCAATATGTCTTTCAGATTGCGATAATAAAAGTTTTACTGACCGATGTATGCATCAATTTTGTTTTGCTTGTTTGTTGAGATGGTCAAAGGTAATCATAATCATTTAGTGTTACGTTTAAAGATTTTTTATGATATGTATTTTCTTGTTGGTTTTACATTTAATATTTTCTTATCCGGGTAAATGTAAAAAAGCCAACCATGTAATTTTTGTTACTTCTTAGATTTTAGAAAGGTTTATTAATACCCACTTTAAATTCGATAAAAATAGTCACTATTTTCAAATATTGTTTCTCTTAAGTTTTAATATTCCCGAAAAATAAAATACTGATAATTACGATAAGCGTTTATACGTTTCATAGTTTTCGATGAAAGATTATATTTACTTCATTTTCTCTACCTTTTAATTTAAGATTACCAATAATAAATTAACCATTGAATTTTTTTATTATTTAGGTGAAAGCAGAATGCCCTTTATGCAAGCAGCCATTCAAATCAATTATACATACCGTGCGTTCAAATAGTGATTATGAAGAGTTAGCAATTTTATCAACTCAGCCACCAACAGATGATCATAATCATGAAGACATTTCTGTTGATTTTGAACAACATTATTATTTACCAACTGTACCACAGCCGCCAAGGCAAAGACGGTATCAATATAGGTAAGATATAATAAACGTTTTAATTTTAATACTGTTGATAAAATTATGCTGAAACTGAAATGTTTTTACGACAGTAAACTATATAAATATTTAAAGATTTTGTTACTTTGAAAACAATCTTACCAAATTTCGTGGGTGCAAATAGATCCGGATGTCATTCACATTTTGCGTTTGCTTTACAACTCACGGGATTTCATTAATTCAGCAGAAATTCTGAAAAATTAGTATTTTGTAAGTTCGCTCCTCGTGTTTCTTTGATGCCGAAATTGATTTTACTAGTGTAGTGACATCTAACCTTAATCAAAATAACACTAAAATATAAGGTCGAAGTGTCAACTGTAAACGCAATTGCATTATTAGACCAGTTTGCCCGACACGTCGGTAAACTTCATGCAGGCTGCCCAGATCATATTTTACAACACAAAAAGGTGCAAGCAGCAGAGTGCATTATCAAACAACTATACGTACATATATTACAATAAAAATAATATCAAATTATTAACACAAAATTAGTAAATCAAAATACCACACTCACCTTAATTATTCTATATTTTATTCGTTAAGAGACTTCAATAATTAAATTACAATCGATTAGAAAATACACACAAGCGTTGCAAAATAAGTTAAAATTCGTCTAAAACTCGTTTTTTGGCAACTTTGATACACAGCGGTTTCAATTACATTCGGCAAGAGTGTTATTTTTATGACATATTTTTATTTCGTTTTTGGGAAAAACTTATTTCTTTATGAAAACACCCTTAGTTTTATGTTTATTATTCACAAAGTTTTATTTCAAAATTGAAGTAAATATAATTATTATATATGTTATTAATCTTGTTATTTGTTTCATAACATTGTGAATACATTGTGGTATACATTTTCATAACCAAATAATTTTTTCCCAAAATTGAAATTAATATAAGTTATAACATTAATATGTAGCTAGACTGCTACTAAATTTCATCGAAATCGATTTCGATAGAAACTGAAACGGGCGTGCCAAACTTGCCAAAAATATACCATTGTGAATAGCAAACCCAATATTAAGACCGTTTTCATAAAAACATAATATTTTTCCCAAGTAGGTAATAAATAGAGGCCACAAAACTAATATGTAGCTAAGCTCATGCCGAATTTCATTGAAATTGGTTTTGGTAGAAATTTGAAGTGTGTTAAAAAACGAATTTTAACTTTTTTAAATGCAACGCTTAAGTGTATTTTCGAATCAATTCTAATGTTATTGATTATGATGTTCTTAAAGTATAAAATAGAGAAAAATATGTATTTTATATAATATAAGAGTATAAAAAAATTTCGTACCAATTATATATATATATTTGAGAGATACACATATTTTGGGAGATCCATTATTTTTATGCAAAATCTGAAAGTCAAAGTTTTTAGATTTTATTTAAAGTGTTATATATATTACTATGATAAAAAGTGACGAAACAAGAAAAGAATGGAAAAACTTACTCACCATCTTACAGATCAGAACAGAACGTAAAATTATATCGAAATTGGGGATTCTCAAAATTGGCCCCATTAACAGAAATTCGCCTGGGAAATTAATAATCAGAATGCCAACATGTCAACAAACAACCAATGTTACGGACTGAAATTCAATTTGACTTAAGTTAACAAGAATTTCGTTAATTAACGATTAACGAGTTAATGCCCTTTGTTCACGTGCTACTACGGTTATTCGAAAGTTTCGAAAAATCTAATCAATTTAAGTTTTATTTTTGAGAATGGAATAGTGAAAACAAGTCTTAAGTCAAAAATAGTATTATTTTGTGATAAATATTTTCATTTTGTGAATCAAATATACCGAAGTAAAATATTCCTAAATTGATTAGCCGATTCCTGAACAGCCATATTGTTATCGAAGCTACGACTTGATGTTGCAGAATCAGAAGTTCCGATAATCGTCACGAACGATTTAAAAAAAAAAAATACTTTTTTTAATTATTAACTGAAATATTAAAATTGTGTTATAAACGATACGAAACAATAATAAATGTTATCTTCTAGTTGAATTATTAGTGGAAAAAAATTAGGAAATTAATTCGGAACAGGTCATAACTACTCCAATTTTGATTATTATTATTATTAGTATTATTTTTTAATGTAGGTAATTAAAAAAAGCTTTAACCTCTATAGTTAAAAAATGACGCTCTAGCCGAGGGGTTAGGTGCCTTCTAAGGGATGGAAATTTCAACATAAAAAGTAACCACAGAAAACGATACAACTTTGTTTAGCAACAAAAATTAAGCTTATAGGAAAACAAGGAGAAATATTTGTTTATTATTTCTATGGATAACAAACCGAATTATAGCTCGTTAAAAGTGCCGATTATTTCGAGAACAATTTTAAAAGTATCATTTAAATAATATAAACCAAACAATATTTCAGAGGAATTTATTATTTAAAAAATTCTTCGAAATGAATTTTGGTAGAAGTTGTTAGCCCAAAAACTAGCGGAGCTATTATGAAATTAAAACTGTTCTTAGAACAAAAATTAGTTTTTGAATCACTGATGTTTCTTTAAACAATGAAATTAAGCGTATCGCATTCACACTTTAAGTTATCTAAGTATTCAATTTACTTTAAATATTATTTTTGCAATGTATTGAAAAAAAATTTGGTTAATCCATTATAAGACCGTGCGCACACCATCGGATTTTCTGATCAGAAAATCTGATGTAACTAAATAACATGTATTTTATATTAGACCCCGCACACGGTAAGATTTTTACATAAGACATCAGATTTTCGGACCAGAAAATCTGAACGTGTGCGCCTAGTATCAGAATTTCTTAAAAGAATATCTTAAGTTGATGCCTCTGTAAGCCATCTGTTATCAGTTAAAAAAGTAATTATTGAATTTAAAATATTTGGAAGTTCGTTGGATATCATCGGATACGTAGATAATATCTGATGATATGCGCTTGCTTAAAATTTTTGTCTGAAGTAACATCAGATATTCTGATCAGAAAATCTTACGGTGTGCGCCCGCTCTAAGTCTAAAACTGAATAAGATACGTAAAATTTACTTCTCTTCAACAATTTTGATTTTTTTTTGTTTATTTCTGCAGCATGAAAATTAGCTGAGATATCAACTTGATATTATTCTTGAGTATGAGTATGATGAATTTTATTGTTTAACTATTTTTTTTTTTCAAAAACTATGCACACAAGACAAGTTACCTTCACAAGATCTTGTAACTTTTAAAATTTCCAGCAAAATTGTTTTCAAATTGATTGGTTAACTTATCGTTGAAAATCCAATTTTTTCGGTAACATTTTCGAAAATTCATAACTTATTTTATTTTCATCATAACTCCGCTAGTTTTTAGGCTAACAACTTCTACCAAAATTTATTTAAAAAATTTTATTACATACTTTAACAATGACTGAAATTTTTCTCCGAAATATTGTTTTATTATTATTATTATTATTATTATTCGCCGCTAATGGTACTATGGAGATTTTCCTCGAACGAGTCGGCATGTTATTCGTTCGAGGAAAATCTTCAAAAAAAATATAACGCGCTATAATTCGGTTCATAATATATCTATAGACATGATAAACTAATATTTTTCCTTGTTTTTCTATAAATTTTATTTTTGTTAAGAAAATTTTTTTGTTAAAATGTGGAATTTTCTAGCTATTTATGAAAAATTTATCAAAAATATGGATTTTTTTTTAAAGAAAAAACGAACATTTTGAAGAACGGTTAATTAAAAAAGTATTAACTTCTCGAAATAATTTTAGGATAAACTTTTTGTTTAAAATTTACTGTTTTATTGATTTTGTAGTTACTTACTTTTTATGTTCAAATTTCCATTTCTTAGAAGGGTTGGCCCTCACCTTCTACACTTGAGCGCCATTCTTTAAACTTTGAAGGTTGAAGCATTTTTAATTTTCTACATTTAAAAAAAATCATCAAAATCGTAGTAGTTGTGACCTGCTCCGAAATAACGCACTTTTTTCCAATTTTCTTCCATCATATCATCTTTTTTTTTTTATATTTTATTATTACATTAAATTGATTTCAGAACAACTCTTTATTTGGATCCCCATGAAGACATTGCTATTCAACAAATGCTTATGTCCCATCCACTCGCCAATACATTATTAATGCCAAGGCGCAGGTGAGTGTATTCTTTCTTAATTATGAAAAAAATAGCAATTAATATTCAATAAAGATGAGAAATTTAACAGTGGAATAACAGTTTTCTAATGAATTGGCATGAAAATACTAAAAACTATTATGAACCGAAATTAAACTGTTACTTCACTCACCATTTTGTAAAACTCAACTTCTTATGTATCGAAAACTACAAGTTTTGCTACAAGATTAGCTAGCATTGTTTAATAGAAATTTTGTTTGTGGATATAAGTATTCAGTTAATTAAACGTATTAAATAAACAAAAAAATAGGCGATTTGAAGGAAGAACATACGTTATTTATGCAAGAACAATCACAAATTTGATATTTATAGTTCAATAATGAAAAAAAATAAAATTTACAAAATTTGGAGGCCAATTTGAGGGTGTATTTTTTATTTATATATTTTTATTTTTTTTAAATTGAACAAATTAAGAACAAACAATTGTTTATAGCGAGCAATCAATAAAAAACGACGAATTAACGATATACCAAAATTAAAATTAAAAAATTAAAAAAGAAATTTGTGGGGCTAAATTTTGTGACTGGTTTATACATGCTTAATGTAATAAAAACAACATGACGTCATATCGTGATGTAGGATTACTGCTCAGTAACACCATCATCTTTCGAAACATAGCTATTATACATAAATGCAACATTGTTGCTTTTGTGGATTTGCAAAGGGCGTTTGGTTCAATAAACCGAGAAGCTGTATATGGTACAAGTTTAAAAAGAAATGGAATATTATATTACTTTGTTACAACGTTATTATAACAAAGTTATTGAAAAGTATATATGGAAATTATTATTTCAGAAGTATACAAATTGTCCTAAGGCAAGGGTGTCAAATATCATGGATACTTTTGAATTTATTCATTAATGACATCGTAGGATATTTTTGTAATTCTAATACACATTCTCCAAATATTGGAAATATAGAATTTTCAATAATGTTGTAAGTTGATGATATGGTATTATCTGAACCACCATGTAGACTACAAAGGGCTTTAAAGAGTGGAAGCTAACTGTAAATCCGAAAAAGACTAAAGTAATGATACAAGGGTATAAGATGACTGATAATTGTTCTTGGTTCCTATATTATTGGAAGTGATAGACGAATTTGAGTATTTGGGAATATTAATAAACTGGAATGGAACTATGTAAAACAAGAAAATCCAACTAGTATTACAAAACATTCGAAAAGTATTGTACAAAAAAGAATTTATTGCAATAAAAACCAAAATGCAAGTCAACACAACCATGGTGAAGCCCACTCTGACATACGGTGCTGAAATTTGGGGAGCATATTCATTAACTCGGCAACTGGACCAAATTGATTATGTTTTTTGTAAGAAAGTTCTAGAAGTTAGAAAAAGTTCTCCAAACAGCGCAATTGTAAGGGTATTAGGACACGTGTTGTCATCGGTAAAAATTAAAATAAACTTGCTTAACTATTTTATTATGGTATTCAAATAGTAAAAAAAAATACAAATATTAATTATAAACTACCAAACTCAACATAGTGAAAATAACTGGACACCAAGAATAATAAGGATCTTGAAGGAATATAATTTCACGTATTTGCTTAAATAGAATGAAGACTATACTGAAGCAAAAAAATTATTTTAAAAGTTGCTGATCGGATCAGTATTATTGCACAACAATTCAGGAAATTGAAAGTAAAAGTTCACTTCATTTCTACAAAAATTTAATCTATTATGCGATTAGAGATTATTTGTTTACTACAACAAAGTATGTAAAAAGAGTCTTAATCAATTTTAGACTCGGTAATTGGAAGTCTCAAAGAAGAAAGGGATTTTAAATAAAACATGTGTTTTGTGTAATAATGCCGAAGGACCGGAGCGCTTTTTTATCGACTGTGAGGGTTCAAAATATATTAGGAAAAGTTAGATGGATTCAAATTAGATAATGCTAGTGAGGTCGCTTTATTATTTGACACATAAGATAAAGATGTAATGAACAGACTACGCATCTATATTTCTAAATTGTTGGAAATGACAAAAGAAAAATGAAAACTAGTTTACCATTGAGGGTGTCACCATATATAATACGAGTTTTTGCATCACCAAATTGTAACAAGAGTTTATGTTTTATAGTTTAGTTTTTTAAATTGATAATCCAATTTTATTTTTGTATATGCAATACAAAAATTTTCACTTAGTATAGATATCTAATTTTATAAGACTGTACTGTACTTAAAAGAAAAAATGTTTATTTACGTTAAAAAATAAAACATTTTAATAATATTTTTAAGTTGATAATTTATTTTTTCTTCATAATGAATATATTAATAATAATTTGTTAAGTATTTTATAACTAAATAGTGTACATATAATAAACACTGGCAAAATAACATCGTACGTATATAGAATATCGATTTGCAAGTTTTACAAAAGTACGCCACTTGAAATATGCTAGAAAGCAATGCATGTCTTAAATTCTCTGCCAAACTTAAAAAGGCGTTTAATTTTGATTACCAATAACTAAATACGATTTAATCAGCAATAAAATTACCAATAATAAGATATGAAAATGAAGTTGCCTGGTATAACTTTTGTTAGTAATAAAATTCACCTTTTTACAAATACGTAGGAATATTCAAAATTAGTATGTCATTATTAAATCATACTGATTTAGTGAAATACAATACATTCAATTCAATGAAATACATTCTGATTAATTTTATTCTCGTAAATATAATTAATCGATTTCATATAATATTTTTAATAACAAAATTTCATAATTCCTGGTATAAATTTCATATAAAATGAATTACTTTTAAAAATAAAGAAAGAATTTCTTTCTGATGTAATTTTTATGATACATTTTTATACAATTTAAATTGATCCATTAAAACTTCTTGCCCTTTAACAAATGCATTCGAATGTCATTCAATTATTATATTTTTATAAGTGACAATTTTATTTTACAATTTTGTAGATGTATTTGAATTTTATATTTTCCGTAAATGATATTGCTTATTTTATTTTCAATTTCAAATTGAACCATATTTTATAATTTTACGATTATTGTATTAACATGAATATAATATTTTCAAATTTTACTGAACAATCAAAATGACTACTTTTTTGCACCATCTCTTGTTATTTCATTAGAGTAACTGATATAGCATTAAATCGTTGACCGTTGTGGCCACAAAGTAAGATTTACCCTATAATATTTTTTATAGGGTTTTTTAGGGCTAAAAATTGTCTTTTTTTAGCATTTATGTTTATAAAAACCATATCTATATTTGTGTTCAACTCATGAAGAAAAGTGCGTAAATAATAACTTTGGTGATTTTTATTTTAAAATTTTACTGATTCTCGGATTTCTGTAAAAATCGATCCAATCGCTATCAATCACTCGGGATCAAACGCACTTATGTTTATATTTGGGTTCACACACAGAAAACCAGTGTTAATGGTTTTGTTGCTTTACTTCAAATGATAGAATTGAATCTACTTTATAATTTTTATAAAACCCTGTATATAATTGAATCGGTCATTTCAAAAACCACATAATTATTATATGATAGTACTTTTATTTTCTGAATCATACTGAAAACACATGTATGTCGAAAGCGTGAATGATTTTTTTTTTATGCTTTTGGAAATTTTTTTTCCATAAGATGAAATTGATAAACTAATAATTTGGCCACTATTTCTTAAATTCCAAAACATCTTTCGTTTTCAACTCTCTGCATATTAATGTTGAGTTGGACTTATGTTATTTATGGAATGAATTTTTTTACGCAGTATTATTTGAAGGGGATGAAAACACAGCATGTTGGTAAAAAATGTGACTTAAGAGGTTTTTGGGAAAAACCGATTCAATTTTAAATTTCTAGTTATATCAAATTCTAGACCTGCCTTTTTGTTTTTTCTGGTTTTTACAAGGATTGATAAATTTGCATGTACAACAAAACATTATTTATTGGCGTTATTATTATAACTAAAAGGCCTAAAAAACGTTTTCCCTGGAAATTCTTTTTAAAAATTCACCAGATGGCACCACTTGGAGGGAATCAAAGTCATTATGTAGGCTTTTGGGCACCTAAAACTTTAGTGTACAGATTTTTTCGATTTTTACAGATTATTTAGAAAACTAGGCCTACAAAATGCCATACGCAAAATATAAATCGGCTCATAAGTATTTTCCTAAATAATAAAAAACCTTTTAAATATGGCGATTTTTGAAGGTGTAATAACT